>JAQFVV010012489.1:0-675000 GCA_028023455.1 Epiperipatus broadwayi | reverse complement strand
CATTCCTCCATTGATTTCACATCTATATGTCTATTACACTATTATTTATTTAACCATTAAAATTTACATTTTATTTTATTTTATTTTTACTAGCTCATTTCTCTCATCATAATCTCTTCTCAGGGTTTTTTCGAACAATTAGGTGTGGAAATCGAATAAGCTGCGATAGGTTATTGGTGATAGACACTCCTCTCTTGATCGCCTCCAAGATGATCTCGGTTGTCTTTAATGCAGTCCAATATCAATTTACATTAAGGCTGGAATATATCATAAAACATAGTCGCAATTATAACAAAATTATAATAAAATAAAATGCGTCTAGAGGAGTTTGAATACAACGGATGGGGAAAGGATTTTATGCCCACCCTCTGCACTCGCTATCACTCAATACTATCTCTATTCACGATTTATAGTTCAACAATATTAAATTCTTTGGTAATTTTACGCATTTAAAATTAACCTTTTAAATGGTTTTATTAAATATTAATTACTTTACATGACAATTCAAATATTAATAATATTATATTGATGTATGATTGGATTGGAAATATCTAGATAATAATAGCCCACAAAAACATGGAGACACACGCAAATTTTATTTAAAACAAATAACAAATTTTATTTGACAAACTATAATTCAATGTCAATACAAAAACATATACATTGCATTATATCTACACTTTCTTTTTACCTTAAATATAGTAAATACCAATTTCTTCCCGTTTTCAATGCTTTCTCTTTTATTACAGATATATTGTAGAAAATACATAATCGATTTTTCCCCTAATAAATTTAATAATTTTATTTAATAAATCTAAAGTTGATATTCCCTTGCAAATTTCTTGATCTTATCCGATCATCCTGATTAAATATTCTTTGGCCCTAATCTTTACAACAGAGATATCTTAATAATAGTGAGACTAAGTTATTGCAAATAAATTGGCATTAAGATCAAACATCATCATAGTGCACTCCCTATGATCATGTTCTTATAACATAATAATATTTTAACAATACTATCTTTCCAGCGAAGTTCTCAGCTGGCCATGTAAATATTTATTAAATAAATTTCTATAAGCATTGCTCATGCCCAATCATTCGTAAGTTTTATTTAACCCTTAACAGTTATTAACTTAATTATTTTTGGCTCGTATGCTAAATCAAATCTACAAAAACGATATTCAAATACACCAATTTCACATACATTATCTGCATTCATTCAGACATTAAATTGAGTTTGTGACCTGGTATCCAATACTTATAATAATGCTCATCATGGCTATCCTCTCATACACACGTAAGGAATATCAAATATTAATATGAGGCAGGCAGTGACCCAAATAAGAGAAAACCTTTTCACTAAGGTTGAGATATGCTAGGATTTTTATCACTAGTCATATAAAAACATAGGTATACCAAATACTTCTGGCCATCAAAATAAGAAACCTTCTTACGGTGTAGAGAATACTCAAGTCAGAAAACTCTTCCATTGGATTCAAATACTTTATGAATATAGCATAAATCTTAGTGAGTTAAACTTCACTGAGTTTTTGGAGATCTGTGTCTATCCACACCCATGCAGATCGAAACATCAAATTATACAAGTAAAACTTTCACAACTTTAATATTCTCACAAATTAGTGTACTGGAATATGAGCCCATAAATTTTCCAAGCATAAATCAGCTTGTTTCTGGCCTTAACTTTATGATAACAATAATAATAAGCAATAAGAAATGCGCACAAAATTCTCAAAACTTTCCATACACTTTTATAAAATAAAATAAAAATAAAAATGATGATGATACTCAATAGACAAGCAATTCACTTATAAGTCTAAGCATTTGATAATAACTTCTGGTGCTAATAATAATATCTCTTAATTGTTTTCTTTTCTTTTTTTTTTTTAAATTGAGAAAAAAAAAATGTTTGTAAAGCATTTTAAATAAGGCATATCAGAAAACATTCTATAAATTTTATCTACCCCCAAAATGACAATAATAGCGAAAACATTTCATTAAATATATATAAAATCATCTGAAATCAATTTCTACCCCCAAAATAATACACTGGTACCTATCATATGAATTAAGTTTAAAATAAATAATATACACGATATACTACAAAGAAAAAAATTTGTCTTTATGTATATATATTAAATGTCCTACACACATTTTTTTCTTCATTTATAGATATCAAATGTCCTACACATATAAAGAGCGAATAATAATAAAAAAAGAATATACTTATACAAGTCCTTTAGCGGTCCTTTCAGGCTCCTGATTTCTACTTCTCCCTTTTTTTTCTTTTTCTCCTTGACCAGTTTATGAGAGCATATAAGTCCTTGTTGTAAAACATTCTTTTGATAGAGTTCAGTTCCTTTTCTCTCATATATACAGTTTTTATTTTGCTGAATGCATTCCTCATTTCCAACTTTAGGTAGATTACCTTTAAACTTAACTTTTTCACAATATCAGTCTGTTTTTGATTGTCCTTTTCCAATTTTAATTTCATTTTGTAGATTTAAATTGACTTACATATGCATTAAAACTTTCGAGTTTTAAATTTTATTATTTGCATATATATATAAATGATATTAAACTCAAATTTTAACTTCTGTGGTTTAAATTTTTATTACCATATGTTGAATAGCTGACTTCTGGAGGTTCCAAGTGTGTGTGCCCACTTAAAATTTACTCACTATACATTGTTATATTTAGTCAAATTATTCTGAAGAGACAAAAAAGTACAATAAAAATGATTTTAAATTTTATAAGACAGTTTTCTTTAAGTCAATGAAGGAAAACTGCTACAGATAAGTTTTTCAAAATACAAGCAAGTCTTTTTTTTCTTTTAACACAGCTTTTATAGAGACATCCATCTGTGTTTATTATCTTTATAATTAATTGGCATGTTCTCCCTTCTCAATTAAATTTAACCTGTTGCCCTTTCAGAAAAATCAGGCACAAATTCCATTTCAGACAGATACGATTAATTTTACAATTTGACAATTAATTGCCAATTAATTTTTGACACTCTGACAGATCAGATGGACCATTCATGTTAAATAGGCCAAATTAATGGTCCACTTAAATTCCTTGGCCAGACCTGTGTTCTTTAAGGAATGATAATTAACTTAGTAATATAATACTTGAACTCATACCAGAAGTAATCTTACTTTTTCCCTTTAGTAGTGAAACCAGATATATTACAGCTGTTTCAAACTCAGACTTTAACTTAAATTTAGCTGCTAATATTAAATTTATTAAAAATGATTTTAATTTCTTATTTAAAATTGCTTTACAACATGTAAGAAATGATTATTAATTGTAAATTGTACCATTAAGATCCACAATTAAATTATATACACATACACACATCACAGCTATATACTTTTCTTTAAATTTGATCTTTAATGCCTTAATCTTTATTACAATTATTCTACCTATATTATTATTATTATTTTATTTACTTTCATGAATTATATATTTCTAACCTAGCCTAAAATAATGACCACTCATCATCACTATCTAATATAGTTTTTCAATAGTCACACATCTCCCTATCAACAAATGTGTAAATCTTGCTTTTTCTAATATTTTCTTAATATCAATTTAACCCATAAATTAAAATAGAATAATCCTCTGGTTATAAACACATTAACAATAAATTTTTAGATTGCTTACTAGTCAAACATATGCAATCCCTTATAAATATGGGTTCAAACTCAGTCTTGGTTTAAATTTTCTTATTACAGAGAAAAAAATGCATATATTATGAGGAAAATTTGGATGGAACCTTCTTTGCATATTTAATTTAAAAAGATGGAGCCTTGGCCACATCCAAGGTCTACAATATATATATATGTGTGTGTGTGTGTGTGTGTAATAAAGTAGAAAATGATTCACTTCTAATCTTGAATAATTAATTAAATATTGTTCTATGTTATGTATGATGAACCATAACAAAAATTAAATTACATATTTAAAATAAATAACATAAACTATACCAAAACTTTTATTTTTATCAATTCAGTTTATTAATAAAATCAAAACATAATAACTGAAAATATAGAGCATTAAACAATAATATACTTATCAAGGTTTCTTAGTAGAATTTATTATTCTAGAAAACAACCACAATTGTAATACACATGTAATTCATCAAAAAGAACTTATTAATAGACAAAATTATATGAATGATAGCTTTCACTTGTCTTTTTATTTTAATTTTTTTACCCATATAATTTTTGTAATTAAGTTTTTTTTTTCCACAAGTAAAGAATGCATATAATAAGTCATGTATAACAAATTGTACAACTACAGAGATTTCCCTGACAAAGGCTAATTAATTAATTGAACTTAAAAATTTCTTATTTTAAAATTTATTTAATGCAAATTTTCCTTTTTTTTACTTTTTTATTTTATATTCAATATCAGATATTCATTCACCTATTCTATTTTTTGAGCACATTCAATTACTAGAAACTTATTCACTTTTTTTTATTATTTCATTTGTTATTCACATATGCATACCACTGCCTAATATATCTCCAAAATTTCACTTTTTTAATTTTTTTTAAGAAAAAAAATTTAATTTACAAATTAACAATGAAATGGTTCCACTACTCAATAATGTAATGTGTTAGAGAGCACAAAATATTTTATAATATTATCCAACATGTTTGAACATTAAATAATTTAAACATTTACATATTTTAAATCAAATAAATTGGATTTTTTTCCAAATTTATTTATAATTACTATAGTACATTTTTGACTGTCTTTCTTTCAACTTGAAGATCAGCTACAAGTTGAAGAAAAGAAGCATCAGTGTCTTTCATAAAAAACTTCTCAACACATAGGGAGTTGACAATAATATGATATTAGGCAGATATTATTTTAATTGAAAAGAATTACCACTGAACACTATATCTCTTTTTTGGTATATTTTATTGGTTTTATTTTATTCAGGCCTTACTGTGTACATTTGTTTGCCTTAAAGTTTCTTGTCCAGTTATTTTTGTTTAGAAACATTGCATATTCAGTTTCTTTTTTTTAAAATATCGGAAGTCATAAATAATATTAAATTTGAATTATGGTAAAGTTTCTGTTGTTTTATTCATTTTAAAATTTAAGGAACAATAAATTGTATTTATTTATTTGTAATACCCCAAATTGATCCTATTGTTCGAAAACATACATAATAATGATGGAACTTTGGTAAAATAAACTGCAGAAAAAATTATCCCTTTTCATTGACAAATTATTTAATACATAATAAAAAATGCCCAAATCCCTGGAAAATAATAAGACACCTGAAGTAATAAGTTAGTTTTGATTCAGGAACTTTTTACTCTTAAGTTTTTTATTTTGACAATGCATTAAGCTTATCAGAACAAATACATATGACAAGAGTCTCATTCATTTTTTTTTTTACCTGTAGACAAATTTACTTTTCTAAAATATTTTAAATATCTTAACACTTTTTTATCAATCAAAGAAAAGTTTGATCATTTTTATTTTTGATTTAATTTCAATATAAATTTTTTTAAAAAAAAAATCAAACATTATATCAATATAACACACTATAATAATAGTGTTTACCACTTATAAAATTGTTGAACAAATATTATCAAATCAAATGAAAACATTAAAGGTCAAAAAAACTACATGAAGTACTATAACTAAAAAATAAAAATAATGAAAATGTGGTTTATAATGCACACGTATGATTTCAATAGATATACAGTGTAACCTCTCTGTCATATGCCACGTGTATAACTTTTAAAAATAAATACAAAAGGATTATCTTGTAAAAGTTTATTTATTTATTTATAAAACAAATCATAATTTATTAAGAAGTTAAAAAGTAATAATTTGTAAGAAATGAAAAGTTTGTTTCTTTTTTTGTTTTTACAATAATAATTCAAAAATTAAATTATTTTCAAAATATTAAGTATCAATTTAAAAAAAAACTAATAGAATGAACACAGTTTAATTCAGACAGTTCAATAATTGCTATGGGATTTTTTATGGTTTTTAGATAAAGAAAAAACTGGTTAGCATCTGCTGCAAAATTTATTTTAGAAATGGTTTGTTTTACTGCTCATAAATTAGCAGCTGTGGAAATGATTTATATTCTTGTATATGCATATTGTTTTTTATGATGGGGTAAGTTAGTTGGAGTGCTAACTTCATCTTTCTGAAATGTAACTTTCTTCATGAAACTATGATAATGTCCTAATAATGAAAAATACCTAAATATTTCTACTAATATTGGATATTATTTGTGAATGCTATAGCAAAGCTCCATAATTACCAAATATTAAAATTTAAAAGTCAATTATTGATTGCAAAAAGAAGTCATTGAGAAGGAGAAGTATGTATACATATTAGATCTATCTGATTTTTTTTTATTATAATTCAGACAACCCAAAAGAAACATTGTTTCAGAAGAATATTGAAATTAACTTATTTATCAATTTAAACATGAAACTGATGATACATTCATTATGGTCAGAGATCTCATTGTTAAACTGACATTGCTGAGTTCAACAGTAAAACAAAGTAAAGTAAACTCAGTAATATTTTTAAACGATATTTATTGAATCAATGGTATTTTTGAATTATAAGATCAAAAGAATTTTTACTGTGGAAAATATTCCTTTTTTTAAAGAAAATAATATATTGTTGTTTTTATTTTCTCTTAGTGATATAAAAGAATCAAAACATTAATTTTTAAAGTATTTTAGGAATTATAATTTTATGGTTAATTTTAAAACTAAAGAATAGATCAAGTTTGGAAAAATAATATGTATACACCTGGGTCTCATTTTATGCGGATTATTTTAATGTGACTTTGAAGTTATGCGATTCATGTTTCTTCTTAATATTTTTTATATTTCACTATATTTATTAGATATCAAGAAATTTAAATTATTAATAATTTATTTTGACTTGAAATACTTTTTTTTTCTCAAAAATATAATGTTATATTAGCAGATAACAGAAATAAATAATGTAGATTTTTTAAAAATAAATAACGAAGATTTTATTGATTTTATAAACTGAAAATAATATTTCTAATGATAATGTATAATCTTTTTGTTTTGATTGCAATCCTCATTTTTTTTAATATAGAAACAAAATGTGAACATTTAAAATTTATTTCAGTAGTAAAAATCAGTTGTCAAACAGAAAACCATTAACACAGCACAAGACTGAAATTGGCACTAGTTGTGTAAATAGGATGGAGTAGAATATGGTAAAAATTAGAGTGGGGAATGGAAAATAAAGTTTTTCTGGGCATAATTGCTGAGAGATTCTTGACTTTGTTCAAGAAGAAGCTATATCACATCACATCGATGAATCAGATTTCTTACCAGTTTACAAACAAACCGCACATTCGAAAATAGCGATAATCATTAAAATACGTATGAAAAAATGTCAAATTAAATACTGTAGTTAATAAAAAAAAAGTAAAAAAAGTTTGTCTTGTACCATTTTTTTTTCAAATATTTGATATTTTTTATTCGTCATACTTTATTTCCTTATTTTTTAATGCGAATTTTAAAGTAATTTTTCTTTGTTGCTTTGCTTTTATGCGAATTCTGAAAATTACAGCCCCCTATCCCCCCTTTTTCAAGGTAAGTTAAGCCTATTTTTGTGCAATTTTTTTTAATGCAGGTTTTCTGTGGAACTTATCTACTGCATAAAACGAGACCCAGGTGTATATATTTTTAAGCATTAAATTTCTCTCATGTATATTACATATATAATTTTATTGAGTATGTAAATATAAAAGGTATTATATTGTTTATATTCTTTTGTTGTTGTACTAAATATATTTTTATTATAATTAAGCATAGTTTCTCATCTGACAAACAAGTATTTTATATTAATATTTACATTATAATAATAATAATAATAATAATAATAATAATAATAATAATAATAATAATAATAATAATAATAATAATAATAATAATAATAATAATAATAATAATAATAATAATAATAATAATAATAATAATAATAATAATAATAATAATAATAATAATAATAATAATAATAATAATAATAATAATAATAATAATAATAATAATAATAATAATAATAATAATAATAATAATAATAATAATAATAATAATAATAATAATAATAATAATAATAATAATAATAATAATAATAATAATAATAATAATAATAATAATAATAATAATAATAATAATAATAATAATAATAATAATAATAATAATAATAATAATAATAATAATAATAATAATAATAATAATAATAATAATAATAATAATAATAATAATAATAATAATAATAATAATAATAATAATAATAATAATAATAAAATATGGAATGAATAGTGATTTGAAATATGAATGGAACTGCATGAAGGCTTGTACTTGATATAAACTTGTCTGATTATTATTTTATTATCAAATAAATTTTTTAAAAAAAATTTATAGTCTAACATATACACAGTTGCCTGCTGGTCACTGATGAACAAGTAATAATTTCATCTGGACTAAAATTCTTCATAATAGTAACTAGTAACCTAGAGATTATATATCCCTGGGTGGTTCTATTTATAATATATATATATATATGTGTGTGTGTGTCTTAAAAATGGAAAGTCTCTGATTGTGATGAAATACTTTAACAATTTTTAAAATATGATGGTGATATGTTAGCTTCAAAAATATTGAAACTTTGTAGGAATATCAGGGCTCATGAAGTTCTCTCATCCAATCTTAAGGATGCTTTATTGTTACAGTTTTTAAAAACAAAAAAAAATCATGAAATATCATTATTATCCACTATAGCAAAAGTACTTGCAAGAATTTTGTTGAATAGATTGCTTCCATTTATAAATGAATGCTTATTAGAGACTCAATATAGTTTTAGAAAATCAAGAAGCACTATAAGTATGATTTTTGAATACTTGTGAATTTTCAAGTAAACCGAGATGGCTTCCTATAATTTTGATAAATGTATAGCTTTGAAGGCATATAATCTATCGAAGATATGTTAATTGTTAAAATAAAACAAAATTAATAAATCGATTGTTAAATTTAAAATAGGAGTAAATTCTGATAAATTTCATTGAGAAGTTTTATTTTAATTTTGGGGAGTGATGAGATGTTCTTAACATAGTCGTACTTGGGTTGAATTCAGCATTTTTCTTTTTGTCAGTAGTTTTTTTTTTTTTTGATAAATTGTCATATTGAAAAACATTTGGGCTCGTCGTGTCATAGAACGTGATGCAATAGACTATTTCCAAAGGTACAGAATCCTGCCCTCCCAAAAAGTGTGCATTAATCACGATATGATTGCACACAGCCGACAGGAATAAACTGAAAATATTGTATTTATATCCCCCCCCCCAATTTTTCTATTAATAAGTTAATTCAAAAAAATAAAGTGTAAATATTGTAATTAATTTTTCCATAATGATTTATTTTTTAAAAAAAAAAACAGTAATAAAAAATAAAATTTAATAATTAAATGTGACGTTTCAGAGCAGGCATTATTTTTTGTAAACATTTGGAGGGGGGGTGAAATATCAAAAATACAGGCTGCCATCAGAGTTTATTTGAAAACTCACAAGTGCTGATTTTTATTACCAGCCAAATGTAAGAAAAGTGTCTGGTCCAAAAGATCGATTTATATATTGCTTTTATTAGTTTGATCAAGACATTTGATTCATTTACTGGAATGCTCTGTTGCATGATTTGAAATTAGTTGGTTGTTCATAATATTTATTCATATTATACAGACTATGTGATGGAATGAGAGAAAGTGTTATTTACGTAAGTAGAAAATCTGAGGTATTTGAAATGAAAACTGGTGTTAAACAAAGATATGTGCTTGCTCCAACATTGTTTTTAATTTTAATGGCAGTCGTCTTCAGAATTATTTACAAATGGCTTACTCAGATAGGGATCAATATAAGATACAGTTTAGATTATAGAATTATTAATGTGAGTCAGTTAAAAGCAAAAACAAGAATTTCATCATCTTGTATTATGAATTTACAGTAAACTGATGGTTATGCTAACTTTTCCAATTCAAAAGATGATTTACAGAATGTTCTTAATATTTTGACTGCAGCTTATAAAAATTTTGGTTTGTGTTCTTTACTAGTGAGCAATGGAATAAGAATCTATAGCCACTTTCAGCTTGTCTGGTTATCAACTTGAAATTGTAAAACAATTTAAATATCTTAGTAGTTTTATAAGTAGAGAGATGGTTTTAGATGTTGCCTCCAATGTGCTAGTGCTGCTTTTAATAAGTTAAAAGATAGTGTATTTCGTCAAGGAGAAATAACTATTGCAACTAAGTTAGCTGTAAATAGAGCAAATGTTTTATCCAATTTACTTATGGATGTGAAACTTGTACATTCTATTGGTGCAATAAAAAGCATTAGAAGGGTTATATTTAAGGGTGCTCTGTAGAAGTTTAAAAATACAATTGCAAGATTATACAATTGATAAATATGTTTTTCAACTTGTTAGTTATGATACTATTAAGTCCACTGTTGTGAAATCACATCATGTAAAACAAAAGAGCAATGGAAGACTTTTCATGGTGACCTATTGAATAGATTTTATAAAAGAGGGAGAACTGGTTCACATTATAAGGATTATCTTGAAGACATTCTAAAAAAGTGCAATGTCAGTTATTTTCATTGGGAAGACATGGAAGAGGATAGAATACATTTGAGAGCTACAGTTAGACATAATGTTGACATATTTCAGAAAGAAGAGTTTTCTACTGAAGAAACTAAAAGACAAAATGAATTAGCATGATCTAATGGTATTTGTGATTGATAGATTGGTTTGTATAGTCATCACAAAACTCATTTCAAAAACTTCCTTTTTTTTTTAGAAATAGGATGGTCACGTTCATTTTCGAGCTACATTATTATTATTGTGTATATATACACCAAGTGTACTAACTCAAAATGAAATCATCTAAAATCAAATTTCAAAAACTTCACTACTAATGAGTTCCTTACCAAGACAAGTTTTTTAAAACAAAGACTTTACAGTAACTCCACAATCACTATTCGAAACTGAAACAATAACTCCTCAAAATTTACAATATTACATCTTACAAATATAATTAGTATTATAAACCAAGTACACCAATTCAAAATTAAATAAGTACTCAAATAAAATTGTGAAATTTTTTTATTTTCAATAGTTTTCTTGGCTTTTTAGGAAACCATAATAATTTTTTTAAACTTTGATTTTGGGTAATGATTTAATATTGAATTGGTGTGCATTTGCTTTATATATATATATATATATATATATATATATATATATATATATATATATATATATATATATATATATATATATATATATATATATATATATATATATATATATATATATATATATATATATATAGGTTGTTAAAAGAAATATTCTGTCTCCAGTCTTAAGCAATTGCTTGAGTTACTATCTGTTAAGTGCAATATTCTATCTTGTGGATAAATTAATTTTACTCTGAATTACCAAGAGTGTTGACAAAAGTATGTTTAACTTCAATAATAGATAGATTCATTCTATTCTTGATCCTTTGTTCATCATATTTTCTCAAGCTATGAATTAAAGACATTAAATGATGAATAAAGAATCAAGAATAGAATGAATCTATCTATTATATAAGTTCAGATATTTATAAACATACTTTTGTCAACACTCTTGGTAATTCAGAGTAAAATTAATTTATCCACTAGATAAAATAATAAACTCAAGCAATTATATAACACTGGAGACAGAATATTTCTTTTAACAACCTTGATTATATTGAATTTTTTTCATGGACTTTTAGTTTTATAAAGATTGGAAATTAAAGGATTATATCCATGTAAACAGAGTTAACATTAGCTTTTGATATTTCCAGGAAACTATCCATTACTATTAATTGACAATACTTCTGAGGCTTAACAAGTTTTCTTCATTAACCTCTTTTGTTCGAGCTTATTGAAATAAAAGATCTTCTTTTACTTCAAATCCAAATTCTTAAAAGAATTTAAACCCAGAAAGCTACATTTTATAGATGTGAGAATGTAGAATGCTAGAATCTTCTTTGACATCCTACAAATAATAAATAATCTATTTCAGAGAGTTGTATATATTAAATTATATTTTTTTATGGATTTTTAGTTTAATAAAAATGGAATTTAAGAGATTATATCCATGTAAGTCGAGGTAACTTTGCTTTTTGATGTTGCCCAGGAAACTATCAATTACTACAAATGACAATCTTCTTTAGGCTAAATAATGTTATATGCATATATACACACTAAAACAAAGAAGTAAAATAATATCAACTTAATCAAGTGCAGGACAATTAGGTTTATAACTTTATTTGTTTATTTTATCAACTAGCCAATAATATTTAAATACTTATTGAACAATAATTGAATGGCTAAAAATATTTAAAATGTGAAAAAAAAATTTTTTTTAAACCACAAGTCATGGTCATGGTAATCAAATAAGCTAATCATTATGCAACATGCCCTATATTTATTTCAGATTTTCATCTGTACAAGTATTAGCAACATATTATTTATGTAGAGAAAACTCAATAAACAACCAGTCCTGTTCATTATTATGGCTACTCATGATATTCAAAATCTTTTGTACTACCATAATAATAATAATAATAATAATAATAATAATAATAATAATAATAATAATAATAATAATAATAATAATAATAATAATAATAATAATAATAATGATGATGATGATGATGATGATGATAATAATAATAATAATAATAATAATAATAATAACAACAACAACAATAATAATAATAATAATGATTATAATTCATCTACGGATGGGTTTTTTTCCCCATGTGAATGATCTTTTACTTGTTCTTTGTATAAAAAAAACTCCAAAAGAACATCTGACTTCTTTTACCCATGAAAATAATCTTGGGAATACATCACTATCACAAAATAAATACTTGGGTGAATTCTTCCTATTAAATATGCTTCAACTATAACTTAATGCTATCATATGTGCTATAGATCTAAGAATCTGTTTGTTAAGTCAGAATAGTATTTTATATTTAAGTAACTTAGCATAATATATTTTATTTTTAAAGACTGAATATGCTATTAAGCCATTTTACTTATATATTATTAAATACATATTATACAAGGCAGAAATAATCTGATTTCATATCTTTTATAAATTGGAGTTATTATAAAAGAAATGCACTGAGAATAATTAGAATAAAGAAACTATTTTAAAGATCTCTCAAACTTTAATTACATTAATTGTTATCCATTGTAAAATAAATATAAATGATGTGTTCAAACTTTATTAGGAATTTCCAGCAGTAAATAAGTCATTATTTATTTACTTACATCTCATACTCTAAAGATTGCCCAAATTATGCTTTTTATTTATTACAATTATGCACCGTAGATCCACTAATATTATGTATATCACAAGTAAAATTAAAACACAATAAAATTACTAACACCCTTTAAAATGTATTGCTATTTAATTATATAGTATTTACTAGTATAACGAGCGCTAGGCAGTGTTATATATGGAGAGAGAAATAGCAATCTTAGAAAGTTTCTTTGGCCTATTGTCAAACTTTTTCAGAATAAATGCTTTAATAAATCATATATAAGATATTAGATTCTGATTGTGACTGGCTTTAGTGGTGTCTTTAAATCGGGAGAAGCATTTAAGCAAAATAATCTATAACCTTATATAATGATTCAATTTAATCATTCAGATGTGAACAACAATTCTTATACCTGTTTGGAAAATTTTATTTCACTAATTACTGATTGTTTCATTAGTTAGTATTCTTCTGCTTTCTCATGGTCATTTAGAATTATAGAATTACTGTTTGATTTGTATGATCAACTAAGTAAGATTATATAAATCTAGGCAGCTGTGTAATTATACATCTATTTCCATCACCTGAAGATCTTGATTTAAAATTTACAAATAACAAATAAGAATCTAAAATTGTGACCTTTTCATTACTTTATATTTATAAACTCTATTTGAAAAAATCTTTGTATTATTATTATTTTATTTTTTAAAAAAGAAATAATATTTATTAAACAAAAGCTATAAAAAATGCTTAGACATTAAACCCACTTACAACAATGTGAAATAAATAAAAGATTGACTATGTACCATAGCTATCAAATAATAATGCAGAAAGAACAAATAGATTAAAGCATGTTTGTAGTTGATATTTAGTTTTTTATAAATGTCTTTAACTGTTTTAATGAGGTAATTGTTTCTAGGAGCAATTTTTCTTGGATTTCATAAGAATATAGCAATTAATTAATGAATTATTCCAATTGTGTATTGCAAGGTCGATAGAAATGTCAAAATAAATATCCCAACTCAAACACCTTTGATGTATTGTTAAGTAGTTGTTTCTTGATATTGTAGCAACATTATCAGTCTTTAGTAATCCACTATAGAATGAATGTATTTCCAAATGATGTATGTTCCATCAATGTTCATTCACCATAAAAAGAATCTATTAGTAATAGCAAACGCAATGATTAAAACATACCCAATGCTTATTGAAAATTTCTTATTTATGGTTTCTTTAAAGTCTCAAAGAAAAATTAAAAAGCTTTTATTTAATAATATTGTTTTTATATAAGAAGTTATGTACTGTCATTCCAGTTTGATATTTAAAAAGTATATGATAATTTAGCATGATAAATGCTATACTTTGCAGTAATAGCATTATAAAATGAATATATATATTAGTAGTAAATTATTATAAATTAAATATCTAGTTAATTTGTTATATTATTTTCAACAAACATCACAAATTTAATATCCTTACTTTTTTACTATATAAAGACTCATCAATAGAACTTTAAGACATTAATTTGCTTTCATCAGAAAATTATGTTAAGAAGAATAGAACTGTAACTACCAATAGAAAAAATAATAAAGTATTTTACTGCACAAGAAAAGACAGCATCACCAGATGCAAAATAAAGAAACTAAAAAATATCTATGCAGACTCATTTGTGATTTGTTGATTCATTCATTAAATTATTCCAAAAGTTATCATACCGTTTTTCTTTTTTTTTTTTTACAAATCAGAATGGTTATGCTTGTTTATAAGTCATGTCTAATAATGATGATATAAAACTATGATACTTTGTGTCATTTAGCATTGTGATAGACGGTATTGAAAGCTTAAGATTCTTAAATCAAAAATCTGTCATCAAACATCACATGATCTTCTCAGTAACTAAACATTTGATTATTTTATATAACTATTATGAAGTATATTTGAAATACAGGCTATCTTCTCATACCTGGAGCCTAATAGTAAATATAGGGGATTTGAACTCAGACTTTCAAGCATCTTTTAACTATCCACACTATCTTACATCACTGATACCCATGATCACACATGTAGAAAGGATTGATAATCACCAATATACATATTTTGTGCTGAACCAGCACTCATCAGTTAGTCCAGATTATCATTTCTCACACATATATATAATCAGTGCTCAGTTTATATTAAGATAGCAAATCTTCATACTTTAATGGACAGGCTTCAATCTACTCCAACTCTTCAGCCATCCATACTATTGAAAATCTAATGATGGAAAGTCCAAATCCCATACTGATGCCAGCACAAAATATGTATATTGGTGATTATTGACCTTTTCTGCATGTGTGTGATCATGTGTAGCAGTGATATGAGATAGTGTGGATAGTTGAAAGATACTTAAAAGTCTGAGTTCAAATCCCCTATATTTAACTATTATAAAGATACATTTTTAGTAAATTATCAATAGTTTTTTTTAAATTTCTATCAAAATTAATAGAATTGATTAACCAAAGTTACATATATAAAAGTTTAATCTCATAGTAGCAAATAACATTTCTATTCAGTTACTAGAACTAATATTGCTTTTCATTGTGTAAAATTAGAACAGATTTATAAAATTCTAACTCTCTAGCAAGATACTGTTCCAACAGGATAATTACTTGGAGTAGCTTGATTATTTAAAAATATAAAAATTGGTAATAATTCATATCATTTAATAATGATGACTTCATTGGGTCAATTAATGAATGTGGATATTTTATAGATAGGTATAGTTTATCTCCAGAATTTTTGACATTAAAAAATATAGAGAGACAATGTTCAATCACCAAAGTGACAGACTGAACATAATATTTCATTTAATGATGATTAAACTAAGATTGTTTTTGAATTTCTTTAGCTGACAATTGTTCCAAGGTCTATTAGCTCTCAAGACTTGCAATTTCATCACCACACTAAACCAAGAAGGACAAATAAGTTTAGGAAATAATATAACATTAAAGGAGAAAATGATGGACTAGGCACAAGAATTTTACTCATTTATCCAAATCATATATTTTTATATCTGTTTGATTTGGTTCAGTGATAGAATGGCAAACTCTAGAACTCAAAATGCCACAGTCCATATTTGTTATTTAAACTTCTTATGAACTCTAAAGCAATAAACCATTTGATTATTTTATCATAGTTGTAATCATCCAGGAATCTGTATTTTTGATCCCATTAGTATAACTACTGAGATACACTGTTTAGGATATTTTAAGACCTTCCTATTATATTTGTTCTCTATTACAGAAAACACAAAATGAAAATGTTATTTCTTTCTTTCAATTCATTTGTTACAGCATGAATAGAAATGTTGAGAAAGTTTACATGAGGTAGAATGTTTTAAAGATCTTAAGAAATATAAAGAATGTGGAGAAAATTATTTGATTATTTATTCTTATGAATACATCTCATGACTTATCACAACCCCTCCACTCTTGATTTAAAAGCAGAAGTACAATTTCAAAAATAATGTGTCAACCTTTATTAAGAAATTGAATATGATTTGGCATAAATTTCTTGAGCAGAATTGAACAGCTATAAAAAAATACACAGTGTTAATCATATACTAATATGAAGGCACTAAATTTTTTTAAATTAATTTCTTCAGTTTATCAATTCCATATCAACATCCCAATTATATTATTATATTCCATACAGTCTCATTCTTCTCTATTTCACAGCCAATTATACCAATAACACTATTTTTTCTCTCATAAGAAAAATCAGTTTAGGTCTATAGTACTACCAAAAATTAACATTGTTTTTTCACTTTGACAATAACCAAGACAGGGTCCATGTGAAGAACTGTAATAATGTTTACATATATTGGTATTAATAACATAATAACAGTATGAAAACATATTGAATTTATTGAGATGAAAGAAAACTTGGCTATGGTCTGATTTATGAAATTTATTGATCATTTGAAAATAGGTGATACTGACATAAGAATGCTTATGACTAAGGTGTAGTAAAGGTAATGGATATATAGATACTAAAAAACTAATTAGTATACCATATAAATATACTACTTACATTTTTACAAGCTCCAATTGTTTTCAAAAGCTGTCAGATATTAGTAGAATCCTTTACTAGACTAAATGGGATTACTTTAGTTTTTGTGTAACCAGCTTTAACTTTTAGTCTTTTTAATTGATTATTAAATGTTTTATGTATAATCTATTAACTACTCATGTATTTTTATATTTTTAATCAATTGATTATTTGCTTTAAAAAGAAAAATCCAGAATGGTTTATATTATGATGCATTCTAAGACTCTTAAAAATAGACATTGAAATGGGCATAAAAATATCAATACATTTGTATTAAGGTGTTGATGAAGACTTTTGGGTATTTTATTCCATGGGCAGTAAAATATGAACAAGTACCTATCTAAAAGGATATTGGAAAAATAAATGAAGATGACTGACAGTGATGTGAATGAATTCTATTATGCATGGAAAGCAATTAGTGATAAAAAAAATAGTTAACATGGCTCAGCATGATTCTTATAGAAATAGCTTTTTATGCACAGCAACTTCTAAATTTACCATGAAATAAACCATTCATGTCACATATCAGGAAATTTTTATTAGATATTTCCTATTAAAATTGAACCTGTATTCAAATTAAAAGTTTGAATATTCATTATAATGATATTACTATTATAATTAAGTTATGTATAGAGCTATTATTTTGCCCAATCTATTGTTTGAATATAAAATGTGGCCTCATTACTGAAATTATATAAAGATGTTACTGCAAAATTCTAAAAAATATGGTAGCAAAATCAAAAGACCATCAATATATTATTCAATTTGTTAGGTCTGATATTATAGGGTCTGCTGATATTAAAATTATGTGTTTGTGGTAGTGCGCATGTGAGGTGAATGAGGTTTTCATGAAATAGATTGATCGTGTTTATATTGTAAAAATTATTTTAGTCACTCTAAAACAAATGCAATGTTGATTGTTTTGATTGGGGAGATATGATTGAGAATAGAATACAATGGAGAATTATAAGTAGACAAAGTGCTGTTTAAGTCTTTCAGAAAATAAAGTTTGCTATAAATGAAGTTAAAAGTTAGTATTGCAAAAAAAAAAAATAGACCAGTATATTCTATATGTGGACGCACTCATAGTTCACGGATTAGAGTAAGTAATTAACACGAATCTTGTCTTTAGTTATTCTGCCCCCCCCTTTTTTTTTTAGATGAAATGACCATACTCATTTATGAATGGCTACAGCTAATGTTGATAATTATATTACAATTTTGTGTTTATTATTATGATAATAACACAAATATCAAATTAATAATATTTTGGTAGTCTAATTTTCACTACATCATTCTCATACAAGGTCGCATCTGGTTTCTATTTGCTTTTAATATCTTGTGGAGTTATTTAATCATAAGCTTATGACCAAAGACACGGAAAAATTATATAATCCTCAAGATGTACATTTGCACTGAACCATTACTCATCAGTTGGCCCAGATCATATTTCTTAAATATATCTTTATCATTGTTCAGATATATAGATGGGGAATTACTACAGTTTATTTGATAAGTATCAAAATTATTGCCCTCATAACTTTGACCCAAACCACTTGATGGAAGTATATTAATAAATTTGTAAGAAATATGATCTGTGCCAACTGATGAGTGATGGTTCGGTATGAAATGTGCATATTGTGGTTCATATATCTTTTCCATATGTCGTTTGTCATATGTTTATGATTACATCCCTTCACAAGGTGTTAAAAACGGATAAAAATCAGTCCCTACCTTTGCGTGAGAATGATGTAATGAAAATTACACTACAAAAATTTTGTCAAGCGTTGTTAACCGAGAGGTCATCGCAGCTGCCTTGCAAGCAAGTTGTTGGTTGCAGACGGTTGTGGGTTCGGCCGATGCTATGACATATGGAAAAAATATTATTCATTAAATGGATAATCTCTAGTCTAATAAATGACTGATAAAAATTATAAATTTACAAATATCAAATGTTTTGAAAATTTGTTTTTACAGCCATTCATATTAAAAAGAACATTGTTTAATAACATTGAATTACTATAATGTTATTTTATTTAGATATTTTGTTAACGTTTTTTTTTAAAAAAAGAAAGAAAAACAAATAATGATTAATAATTTATATTTTTTGTGGGAAAAATTTTTTTTAAAAAAAATAAACATTAAGATTTTCTGAGAATGTGCAAATCTTTTTTTTATTATTTGAGAAAAGAAAAAACTACAAATAAACAAATCGTCTTGAGATTCGCAAACTAACAAAAAAGTTAATTTGAAGTATTTCGTTTGTTCAATTATTAAAATATGGAATGCTGCAAAACATGAAGAAAAGAAACTTAATAGTATCAAATTTTCTGTTAACAAACTGAATTTATTTATCTTAAATCTTGAAATAATTTCAGTAAAAAAATCCATTTCTAAAAATTATCTTAAAAAACTATAATATTTCTTTAAGTTATATATATATGTTCCATCGTACACCTCCAAATGTAAAAACCTGGAATTTAAAATTCTAGTTAGATCCTCATTATTGTATTATATATTACAAATATTAAGAACGATAATCCGCTCCATAATCAAATAAATCCCAGATTAGTTTTTGACTATTCGTCTTTGTCAAGGATAAGCATTCGATTTGGGTATATATGTATCATTCATTAAAAACCAGTCAACACTTAGACAATCCCAATATCAATAGCAATCAACAATTTCCAAACTGTTGTCAAGGCAACCTCCTTTTAACAATAAGGGTGGAATCCCATCCTTATTAATGGTAGAATATACAGACATTAAAAACTGTAACATGACCACAGAGATTGAAATTATCGATACAAAGAAGTTTAAATAAATCTCTTTAAACAGATAAATAAAACCTATTCTGAATGCAGACAAGTAAATAGTCAATTATAACATTACAAACTGTAATTATAAATTTCAAATTGCACTCAAAGTATTATTTAAATAATAAGTGTAATAATGCTCATGGCAATCATAAAACCACTCAACACTTAGATAATCCCAATATCAATAACAATCAACAATTTCCAAACTCTTGTCAAGACAATTCCATTCTTATTAATGATCTAATATATATATATGCCCAGATAATACTTCTATATTATCCATCTCAGATTAAAATATTCTCTATCTAAGATAACTTTCTTATGTGTTCATATAGATCTGATACTAGCCAGTAATTATATAGTTTATTTTTTTATTTTTAAAAAACAATTTACATTAAAAAATACAGAAAAATGTAATATATTGTAGCTTCGGGTTATCAACAAATTTGTTAAGAGTGCAGAATGAGGAACAAGCATATATACATTCACATAATGAACCTAAAAATCAATTGTTATTTCTTTAAAAAGGAAGACATTAAATGCATATGTGTTGCTAATGAAACTGAATTTAAATTCAAATTGTTAAATTATCTCTGTATGCATGACTTCATGGAACCCATACTTTTTGATTATATTATTATCAGCAGCAGAAGCTACTTGCAAATGAATATAGCCATTCCAACATTAAGAGAAAAAATTATAAAGTCATATACGAAAGATGAAATTGGTGATAACTGCATGTCCCTATAGAACTTATTGGTCCATTCTGTTCATTTGATATTTTCTAATGTTATTTAACTTTTTGTGCAGAAAATGTTTCTTTTGGAAGGACTTCAACACAATGTCTGTCATAGCTCTCTATTGTTATTCGATTGATAGTCATATCTTCCCAATGAAAACAATTAACATTTTACGTTTTTAGAATATCTGTGAGAACTTTATAATAAAAACAGGATCTGCCACTTTTATGAAAGCAATGTTCAAGTTCATTATGAAGTATTTTTTAAGAATGTCACATATCCAGTCAAAGGAAGATGTGACATTATGATAATGGATTCTAGCATCACATCCAAAAAGTTGAAAAATATATTAATTGATCTTATAAAATTGCTATCTTATTTTTAAAATTACATGGATCATTCGTAAATGAAATTTTCCTAATACCTTTAGGTTATAATGATAGGAATCCATATTTCACTTCCATACAATAAATTACATAAAATAATAGTTACTGTAACTAATCTGTAGTAGTAATCTGACAAAGATATTTGTAGTTTAACTTTTTCTAATTCATCATAATCTTTATTTTCGTCTTTTGAAAAAATCCATTGAACATTACTTAGTCTTTTTGACATATACCTTTAGTCCTATTTTCTCACTTTCATCTGGTAACTCTTGCAATATTTCCTGAAATTCTAATAATAAAATTAATCATAGAATTAAACTTGGTTGGACTGCTTTTGGTAGAACTAACTTCATGTTAGAGGGAAATATGTCTATGTGTTTGAAAAGGGAGGTTTTTATTAAATATGTGTTTTACCAGTTCTTACACTTATGGCTCTGAGAGTTGGACACTTAATAGAAGAGAAATACAAAGACTTTAGATCACTCAAAGATATATGGAGAGATTCATGTTAGGAATAACAAAAAGAGATTGAAAAGACAATATATGGGTAAGAGAACAAACAGATGTTTCTGACATCTTTAAAAAAATTAAAAGATTGAAATGGAATTGGTCTGTTCATATTTCTAGAAAAGGTGGTAATATATGGACAATTGAAATCTTAAACTAGATTCCAAGATATTGTAAGACTCAGAAAGAGACCAGATGTGAGATGTATGGATGAAATAAGAAAGTGTGCAGGGGTGATGTGAAAAAGATAGGCTAGAGATCAGAGAAGATGGAATGAACTTGGTGAAACTTTCATCCTGCAATGTACTGATGATGGTTGACAATGATGATGATGATGACAACTAATTTAATTGTGTTAGCTATTTTGCTGTAATGAGATACTTTAGCTTTTAACTTGCTAAATTAAAGTGTTTATTTTGCTTTCAAGACATTATTTAAATTTTGCAGTCACCTTTTTAATTTGTAATAATAGCACAATCACCACTGCACTATAAATTCAAAAATCAAGAAATTTTTGTTTTTAATTCAAATTAAAAATTCCATTATCAAACTTCTAGTGCATCTTAATTTCTGATATCTTTATCATCTATAAACAGTTCCAAAAATCAATTTTAAAAGTGCTGGAGCAAATACACATCTTTATGCAATATCAGTTTTTCAGATTGCTAACTATAGTATACATGGCCATTCCATTAAGTAGAAGCTGTATAATGGGAAAAAACTTTGATAAACAACCAAATAATTCCAAGCAGTATTATAGACCAGCTGAATTAATTGAAACAAATTTATTGACCAAATCAGTAAAAAAGATATCTAAATCACTCTTTGATTCTTAATATTTTTTCACATTTTTCTGGAAACAACTGCCATGATTATAGTGCTTTTTGATTCTGTAAGAGTCTTGAGTAATTCTTGAAAATACCATTGCTGCAGTGGATAACAATGATATTCCATAATAGTTACTGCAATATTGTCTATTTATTTTTGAAAAAAAAATTGGAACAATAAAAGCATCTTTGGGATCAGTTGGCACAACTTCATTTTTTCCTAAAAAATGTCCAAAATTTTTACAACAACCACATCACTTATATTTTAAACTTTTTCCACATCAAGACCTGCAACATTTACATTTTAAGATTACAAAGTTTTAATTTTGTTTTTGTTGGATACCTTATTTCAAATCTAAATGAATAGAAAAAATGCTTATAGCATTAAAAGTTACCATCTCAATTCTTATATAACCCAAAAGATGATCAAAGGAATCTTCTCATTCATTTGGCAGAATATCATGTTGGATATGGATCTTTATAACCAATATATTTGAGATCAAATTTAATCCTTTCTAATAAAGTATTAGGCAAAATGTTGATATAAAGCTTTTGATAAATAACAAAAAGACTATAAGTGTTTCATGATCACTGCTAAGACCTACATGACTCTTAATATATAATGAATTTTCCAAAACCAATACTGATATTCTGTTCAACAATCTCATGAATACTGATGAAAATGGTATTATAGAGTCTTAAGATAACTTCCAAAAAAATAAGATTTGTAATATGGCTTCAGAGATTTTCTGATCCATGGATTCCTCTAGGACTTAAGTGAAATGCAGATTCTCTGCCACATAGTTATCTATTAAAATCTAGTTTTTATATAATAATGCAACTAAATACTGAATTTTTTTTTCATATGTCAACACATCGGCAGGAAAACGAACCTGCGACAACTATATGCAAGCAATTGCTTGCAAGGCAGCAGCACTGATCTCTCAGCTATTAACACTTGACAGGCAAATGCAAAAAATAACAATCAGTAAAATACATTATCTCTAGTCTATTAAATGAAACATATTAAGTTTCAATTTCAACTTTGAAGCATATTGGAGGAGTTTTTTGTTATGTATACATTTATTGTATATAATAAAATAACTTACTTTTGAAGGCAGAAGTCCATTAATGACATGAAGGCTCTAAAATGATAGGTGGAAATTCAGACATTTACTGATTGAGGTTACTTTATTGTTGTTGTTTTTTGATGCATTCAAAATAATATATAGTTCTGTAAAGCAATAAAATAGTCTAATTAAATGGAAAAATAGTACTATAAACCTTCTAATTTTATCAATGCTATTCTCTTATGATATAAAAGTCTAATAAATATCTAGTATGTATAATCACATTTTAATATTTAGGAAAAAAAGGGGTATCATAGCCATTATAAGCAAATTTCTGGTTAAATAAAGATGCTAATTGTAATCTCCTTGACAAGAATAAATACATATCAAACACTTGTATTACATGATTCAGATTATTATCAACTCAGTATTAGAATAGTAATCCTCTTTATTATTTTGCTCCAGAGCCATCTATTGTAAACTTGAGTAGTCAATAGACACTAGACAATAATTTCAACTAAACCTCTGAATACTTTCTGGATTGTAACCATAGAATGGTTTACAGCTTTTAATCAGATATTGAAAATAAGTTGTTATATTTTTTGTTCTATATTACAAATATCAATATTTAAAATAAAAAAAGGAATTACATGGCTTGCTAATTGGAATTTATTATAATGTTAGGTAATGGTAATTTTAGTTTGTCCCTTTACCATTTTATTAATTATATAGAACAAAACAGGATTAAATCAGTTGCTTATTTTGGTGATTAGACAAAAATCAGTGTGTTCAATTTAAGATACCATAAGTACAAATATCAAATTTAAAAATGATTTATGTTGTCTTGCGTTGGTGGTCGAGAGGTCAGCGTGACTGCCTTGCACTTGTAGTCAGTTGCCCGGGTTGCGGGTGCGCGTCCCAGCTGATGCTATGACACTTAAAAAAAAAAAAAAAGAATTATGTTAAAATGGAAATCAGTATATTCAGAAATAATTAACTTCCTTCTTCTGGGGAAGTTAGACATACCTATTATTTTAAAATTTTAAATATGATTTATTTTCTTTATGATATACTTTGAAATACAATTTTTTTTATTGTAACTTAGGCTTATATACTTTCTTTGAAATTTATATTTTAATTTTCTATTATTTTTTGTCATCAAAGATAAAGTTGAGTATAATATTTAGTATCTTTTTTGCCAGAGATAAATAACAGTTTATAACTAATGCTCTCTCACTATATTTAGTCAAGTAGCAATGTTTGCATTGATCATCTCTTCTATGAGAAAAAATTGGATGTAGCGGCTTCTATTTATAAATCTTAAATTTTTATCTGTATGATTAAAAATACTTGTGTCTAAAAATTTATTTAGCCATATAAAATATCCTTTTTAAAAAATACCTTTTGATATTATGGTAAATTCCTTTTTTTTTCTTCATTCATTCTCTTTCTATCTACCAATATTATAGCAATGACATATTTCCTTTCATTTCTTCTATATCACATTTAGTAATAGAATGATGGATTAAAAAGCTAATTATTTCTAAATTAAAGTTCAGTCATTTATGGCGTTTGAATATCGCATGACCTTCAGAGCGACTAACTATTTGATAAATTTTTTTTAGACACAATCTTACTTTTTATATTAAAATTATAAATAAAAATGTAAAACCTCTGATATATTTTATCTGTTCTTCTTATTATAATTTATCCTATTTCTTTTCCTCGTGTCCTACATTTCAAAAATATGTTTTATATTTCCTCATCCATTTTTACACGAATCATAACATCATTTGCAGTTTCAAATTTTATTTTTTTCCCATGATATCCAAAACTCCTTTAAATGCTATCATGCATCTTTGGTTTTTTTAATGTATATCTTATTTATACATGTGTCTTAACATTTATGTATCACATCCACATTTCCTTTTCCCTAATCAATTTACCCTCTTTTCTTATTCCTCACAAATGATGAATCTAAAAAAATATTCTTTGTGTAATATCCCATTTGAAATATAAATACATAAAAATAAATAACTTCTACTAATAACTTTCTAGCTATTTGTATTGTGCTGTTTGAATAGTTATTTTTTGCTAACTTATTTTAGTCATATATCTATTTTGCTTTTAATAACAACTTATTAAAGTCCCCCCCCCCCAATGTCTTCTCTTGCTCTTCCCATTTTGAATTCAATTTAAAACCTTTCAAGTTTTTTAGACAATACAAAGAGTCTTGTTTCTAAATATTAAGATGGGTAATATCTTTTATTTTTCAAATTATTTTATATATTATATACTGAAACAGGAAGATTGCTCTGCAAGTCTTCGTTTCACCTTTCTCTTACATTTCACCTACCCTTATACCTAAATTCGAATCCCAAATCGTTCGTAGTGTGTCTGTACGGCCATTTATATACTAAAATCCCGCCTAAAATAAACCACGTAGGCAGTATTACTCGTGGAGTCCAATTTTCAACCCTTTATTTTTAGTGATATATAAATGTCGAGTATGTGCATGTTTACATATTCATTTAAAAGGTTATATAGGTAAAACTACACACAGACTACGATGATAACTGTTAAATATTAATATCAATCATTGGAATTATATTATTGGATTGTGATTGTTGAGTTCATTTATTTTAAAAATATTGTGTTGCAATATTTATTTTCTATTGTAGGTAAAATAATAATTATTAAAAGTAGTTTATAAACGGATTCATGCAATTACAATCTAAATGTGAAATAATTTAATATTTTTCTAAAATTATAAAGTTCCCGCCATTGAAGATTATATAAAATAAGGCTAGGTGGAGAATATAATAGATTTAAAGTAAAACATTTTGGATTATAAATTCACACTTCGTATGTCTACTTAGGAATTTCCAATTAGCAAAAGTCTTCAACAGAATGAAATAAATGTTTTAATCTTCTTTCAATCTGAGCATTTACTGGAATTTATAATTGTAAACTAAAAGAAAAAACCTTAAAATGGAATCCTTCTGATGTTCAGATAAGAAATAACTAATTGATAAGAATGCAAAAGGTTAAAGGTTTGTCATGCCCCAAGGCAGGTTCTTTTATAAGATAAACAGTATATATTGAATGTTTTTTTTTTGTTTTGAGGAGGGGAGGAAACAAAAGCTGATTCTGATTCTGAGGCTGTTTTTCTGCTGTTTGATTTTGCGTTTTGATTTTATTTTCTGAGGTTATAATTTTTTTTGGATTCTGAGAATTCGGACGGTCTGAACTATTATTTTCGGAATGCTGATCCTGATGTTTTGCTGACCGACCATCCATGACTTAAATAATCCGCTTTCAAGAAAATGTACAAAATGCTGACCTATCATAGAACCGCCAATATGACTGAGTAGAGTCGGCACCGTGGCTATTTTCCTTTCGGAAATAGCTGGCCGCTGCCGATGTACCATCTGACGCATCACCAATATGCCTTAAGGAACCGCCTATGCTGCTGCAAACAGAGACTGAATTAACATGCTGCTAAATCTTATCCACTCCTGAAATGTGCTCCAGCTTCAACCACCCAAGCAACTGAAAGGTAATAAAATTAACCCAAGAGCTCTTGTGACCTAAAACCCGCTATAGCAAAACAAACTCCCTTTTTCTCACCACACTTATTATCATGTATGTTTTAAAATGTATATTTAAATTTATTGCTCGATCTAAACCTTGGGTTAATATCAAATTTAAATTGTTTTATTTGCGTATTTTATGGGCTTGCATAGCATCGACCGAGCGAAGCAAATCTTAATTAATGATACTCCCCATTCCTTATAAAGAATGTAATTTTACGTTCATGAGTCCCTCCCTTAAATGAGATTTAGTAAGCCGCTCGTTCGATGACTATATTATTTTCTTTATAATACCTAGATTTGATTCATAATCTTCGAGGATGTATGCGAGGTGTGGGAATAACTATTGGCAGATGTGGGAGTGCGTGGGTCAATTACATTTTACTTAAAATCTCACACTCACACCGTCCTTTTAATGTTAAACCCCATTAGTTGTTTTAAGTATTTCTACTGTTATTCTGAGTTTGGGAGAGTGTAGACGCTTTTCATCAATGCAGTGAATTGCTTATGTGCCCAATCTTTCGTTATGTCTCCCCTTTTTTTTTTGAATCGATTATATATATATTTTAGTGTTGCTGGCAAGGGTATTCGATGTTGAGATCACTTTGTTCTTTAAAAGGGCTTTAAACGGCCAAGTCCGTTTCCCCTTTACTTCTTCCTGCGGTTTCCAGTCAATGTGTGTACCAGAGCGTCACACCTGGGGATGCTGATGCAGTTCTTCGCAGCCATATGCTAGCATACTCCGATGTTTAGGGCTGTGGCCGAGACCAATGTGGGGTGCAACATATGCGTCTGATTTTATGATTTATTTCTTTATTGTCATCACAAAGTTCCTGTAGTTTAAATGGACTACCACCCTCCATCGTTTCCTAAACCTTGCGAGTACCACTGAATCGTTTTTAAGTACTTTAAGATAATATCATACTCACACATATATTTCCGCACTAAGCAAGTCGCTGCTGACAAGCTCATTGGAGCCGCTCTGCATTTATTTCTGAAGTCAGCCCTTATCGTAAAACTATTTAATATCTTTTATTATAAATAATTCCAGTTCTCTTATTCTTGGGCTTCGCATGTATTCAAGGTTTAGTAAGGCACATTCGTAAGCGATAATTGACCCAGGTTATAGATTAACGAGTAAAATGATTTAATCAATTGTAGTTAACCATTTGACACCACTATTTAATAAATAAATAGGGCCAGAAATCATATTTAGCCACTTAATAAATCATGTTAATTTAATCAATTCTTTACGTTAGTGTTTATTTTCTGATTCATCTCATTGTCTCGTATTGTCTGGGTTATACACGTATCTATTAAGACATTCCAAACGCTAGCTGTTAATTTATTTATAAATCTCACGTAGTCTCTTCTCTCTCTCTGACCACCGTGGCCTGAAAAGATGTTGCTATGGTAATGGCGGATTCGGGCTCCATCGTATTTGGTTGCGTAGTCGATCTGCTGTATTCGAATCCGTTATGATGGGCCCTGGGCCCACTTGTGGTGCTGCTTTTCGAGTGTGGTGGAGAAACTGTGCAACTTGTTTATGAGATGTGCGAATTCTTACCGTTACATAGTAATTTTTTTTTTTGAGACTGGCGCCTTAACGTGGAGCAACGAGATAAACACCCACATTCCCTGAGTAAATTTTTTTTTCCCACTGTTGATATATATTATATTAGACGTGCAAATTCCTTATAGTTGATATTTATTAATATGTGCTTTATATCATATAAAATAATAGTGTAATTATTTAAATCTAAACCCCGAAATGTTTTTCCAAGTCCCATGAGTAATTTTACTCTTAATAAGGATTAATTGTATATATTTAAGACTTCCTTGAAAATGCAAAAATGTGTATATATGTTTTGTTTGACTCGGGCGTTTGAATATTAGTTAAAGATAGACAAACCGTTAAACTTGCTGTAGTGCGTTGCGAGCTGATCATGAGTTATTACTGAACAATTGAAAGTCACGCTATCATAATGTTTATTATTTAAGAATTTAAAATCATGCTATAAATATGGCGTTGAATATCTAATGGTTATTCCAAATGAATATTGTGACAAAATATATGTTGTAAAAGTTTTTTTTTTCTCTCTTGTCTTTTCCTCCGTGAAATAAGTTATAGCTCGAGATGCAATACAGTGAGAATACTTCCGTATGATATAGCCTAGACAAATAGGCGTCCTTACAATGTAATAAATACGCCCGTAGTTAAACGAAAGAAAATTTTTTTTTTTGCAAGGCTAAATCTATATAACAGTCCGTATTTTATTTGAACTGATGACATGGCGCCCCAGAATAGTCTCTATAAATGAAACTATTTCTAAAATAAATTTTGTCGTCAGTTTAAAAATTTTATTGATGTAAAGCTTAAATGTATATATTATTTTGAGAATCAAAGTGCGTTATAAATGTGTTACCAGACAGGCAGACGTGAAGGGATCGGGAGATAAACAATTGTCCTAAAAATAAATGATCGTAAAAATATTTTGTTTTATATAGTTGTATATATGACTTATATAGATGCGCGTTTGTTTTAAATGAGGGAAAATAAGATAAATATGCCCGGATCTAGCGAACATTATATAGATAAGAGTAGGAGATTGGAGAAATTAGATTCAAGTAATAACAAAATAAGCAGCATATTAAATATATTTTCTTTAGATATTAGTACTAAAATAAGAGTTAGTTTGCAGCAGATGGAAAACTTTATATGATATAAATTTTATGACAGCAAAAGTTAGTTTAGGCGTTGGTGATATAAGAAGCAGCAAATAGGCCTAAAGACCGGAAGGGAAATAGCCGATTAGCCATTAGTATAGAAAAATAAAAAGTAAACCGCACAGAATCCTGAATCCAAATTAATATATATTTTGTAGTAAGTAATTTAGAATTGAATCGTAGAAACCATCATCAGTAGAGACAAAACAAATATGGAAGACCATCAATATGACCACGGACCAGATGTAAACTCAGCCGAAATTGTGGAATCTCCACCAGCAATAATAAAGCCCGAACAGAGATCTGGAATCGGAAATTTTGAAATTGCGTACCTGATAGATATGTTTAAGAAGAGTGAAGAACGAGCAAGGAAATCGGAGGAGGAAGAACGAAAAAGAGACCAGGAATATCAAGGATTTGTTGAAGAGGTTCTAAAAGAAATAAGAGATATAAAAAGGGAACAAGCAGCCCTTGTACTCCGGGTAAAATAGTACAACCAAAAACACGGGAATCCAGAGCCAAACCCTAATGATCCAAAATCATCTAAGGAAGTAAAAGTGGAAGAAGATGATTCAAAAGGAAAAACGATAGGAGAACCAACAGACTTAAACCCTATAGCTGTATCGATTGATGATCCGGGAAACCAAATAGAACGGCCCATTAATATCCAGATGAGAAAAGATGACACGGACCAAGATGCCAAGACCGCCATATGCAAAAATGATAATATATCATCAACCCAGACCAGCAGCAATAGTACCATCTATGTGGACATTAGCAATAGTCGCAAAATTATACCACTTGACATAGGTATTCAAACTCAGCTAGCCAAAATGGTAACCATTAAAATCTTTTGTGGTGATATTGGAGAAAATCCCCACCCGCATTTAAACAGTTTAAAGGATTTTTTTTACTTGTATAGAACTAGCCCACATGAACAGATTACAATAGCCAGTCACTACTTACATAATTATGCAAAGGATTGGTAGACTATGTTAACAGCCAAACCCGAAGACTTTACAGCCTACACCAAAATCCTTTTAAAGTATTACTGGAGCGATGACCGGCAGAGTAAAATATTAAATGCAGTCAGCCAAAAACAATATGGGACCATAAAGGAAACTCACACTCAATTCTTTATACGGCAAACCAATCGTTTGAAAACATTAAATGCATTCGCACTTTCTGATGCCCATATCATCGGCACCATCCAACAAAATATGCCGATAGCCATCCAGCAATTGATGATAGGGAGCAGAATTAGAAACATTGAGGAGATGTCCGAATTTCTGACCATGCTCGATTTTACCATCTGGGCCAAAGAGCCCCCTGACAAAATCAACAAAACTAACAACCCAAGACAGCCGCCATTTAATAACCGAGCCAACCATCACCCACCAGACCCAGGAGCATATTAAATGAAGAAACTCATGGACATGGACCTGAATTCGGATGTGACAAAGACAACAATTTTTTTTTCTCTCTGTAAGATTTAGAAGTTAGGTAGTTTCAATGTTATCCGTGCGTAAGTTAGTGATTAGTTTACCAAAATATTCGTTAGAGTTAAAACCCTAGTAAAAAAAAAAAATTGATCCGGGTATATATCTGTATATATTTGTATCTTTGAATTTATCCCCTCATTTAAAAAGGAAAAAAAAAAAAAAGATGTATTGTTACCTTATATTTTTTTTTAGATTTCTGTTGGGCTGACTTGGCTAGTCAATATTATTTGTTTGTCAAAGAGATTCCTCGGTAGACCTTTATGTAAGACCTTTTTTTTTTTTACTTTTTTTTCGTAACTAAGGGAATCTGAAACAGGAAGATTGCTCTGCAAGTCTTCGTTTCACCTTTCTCTTACATTTCACCTACTCTTATACCTAAATTCGAATCCCAAATCGTTCGTAGTGTGTCTGTACGGCCATTTATATACTAAAATCCTGCCTAAAATAAACCACGTAGGCAGTATTACTCGTGGAGTCCAATTTTCAACCCTTTATTTTTAGTGATATATAAATGTCGAGTATGTGCATGTTTACATATTCATTTAAAAGGTTATATAGGTAAAACTACACACAGACTACGATGATAACTGTTAAATATTAATATCAATCATTGGAATTATATTATTGGATTGTGGTTGTTGAGTTCATTTATTTTAAAAATATTGTGTTGCAATATTTATTTTCTATTGTAGGTAAAATAATAATTATTAAAAGTAGTTTATAAACGGATTCATGCAATTACAATCTAAATGTGAAATAATTTAATATTTTTTTAAAATTATAAAGTTCCCGCCATTGAAGATTATATAAAATAAGGCTAGGTGGAGAATATAATAGATTTAAAGTAAAACATTTTGGATTATAAATTCACACTTCGTATGTCTACTTAGAAATTTCCAATTAGCAAAAGTCTTCAACAGAATGAAATAAATGTTTTAATCTTCTTTCAATCTGAGCATTTACTGGAATTTATAATTGTAAACTAAAAGAAAAAACCTTAAAATGGAATCCTTCTGATGTTCAGATAAGAAATAACTAATTGATAAGAATGCAAAAGGTTAAAGGTTTGTCATGCCCCAAGGCAGGTTCTTTTATAAGATAAACAGTATATATTGAATGTTTTTTTTTTTTGTTTTGAGGAGGGGAGGAAACAAAAGCTGATTCTGATTCTGAGGCTGTTTTTCTGCTGTTTGATTTTGCGTTTTGATTTTATTTTCTGAGGTTATAATTTTTTTTGGATTCTGAGAATTCGGACGGTCTGAACTATTATTTTCGGAATGCTGATCCTGATGTTTTGCTGACCGACCATCCGTGACTTAAATAATCTGCTTTCAAGAAAATGTACAAAATGCTGACCTATCATAGAACCGCCAATATGACTGAGTAGAGTTGGCACCGTGGCTATTTTCCTTTCGGAAATAGCTGGCCGCTGCCGATGTACCATCTGACGCATCACCAATATGCCTTAAGGAACCGCCTATGCTGCTGCAAACAGAGACTGAATTAACATGCTGCTAAATCTTATCCACTCCTGAAATGTGCTCCAGCTTCAACCACCCAAGCAACTGAAAGGTAATAAAATTAACCCAAGAGCTCTTGTGACCTAAAACCCGCTATAGCAAAACAAACTCCCTTTTTCTCGCCACACTTATTATCATGTATGTTTTAAAATGTATATTTAAATTTATTGCTCGATCTAAACCTTGGGTTAATATCAAATTTAAATTGTTTTATTTGCGTATTTTATGGGCTTGCATAGCATCGACCGAGCGAAGCAAATCTTAATTAATGATACTCCCCATTCCTTATAAAGAATGTAATTTTACGTTCATGAGTTCCTCCCTTAAATGAGATTTAGTAAGCCACTCGTTCGATGACTATATTATTTTCTTTATAATACCTAGATTTGATTCATAATCTTCCAGGATGTATGCGAGGTGTGGGAATAACTATTTGCAGATGTGGGAATGCGTGGGTCAATTACATTTTACTTAAAGTCTCGCACTCACACCGTCCTTTTAATGTTAAACCCCATTAGTTGTTTTAAGTATTTCTACTGTTATTCTGAGTTTGGGAGAGTGCAGACGCTTTTCATCAATGCAGTGAATTGCTTATGTGCCCAATCTTTCGTTATGTCTCCCCTTTTTTTTTTGAATTGATTATATATATATATTTTAGTGTTGCTGGCAAGGGTATTCGATGTTGAGATCACTTTGTTCTTTAAAAGGGCTTTAAACGTCCAAGTCTGTTTCCCCTTTACTTCTTCCTGCGGTTTCCAGTCAATGTGTGTACCAGAGCGTCACACCTGGGGATGCTGATGCAGTTCTTCGCAGCCATATGCTAGCATACTCCGATGTTTAGGGCTGTGGCCAAGACCAATGTGGGGTGCAACATATGCATCTGATTTTATGATTTATTTCTTTATTGTCGTCACAAAGTTCCTGTAGTTTAAATGGACTACCACCCTCCATCGTTTCCTAAACCTTGCGAGTACCACTGAATCCTTTTTTAAGTACTTTAAGATAATATCATACTCACACATATATTTCCGCACTAAGCAAGTTGCTGCTGCCAAGCTCATTGGAGCCGCTCTGCATTTATTTCTGAAGTCAGCCCTTATCGTAAAACTATTTAATATCTTTTATTATAAATAATTCCAGTACTCTTATTCTTGGGCTTCGCATGTATTCAAGGTTTAGTAAGGCACATTCGTAAGCGATAATTGACCCAGGTTATAGATTAATGAGTAAAATGATTTAATCAATTGTAGTTAACTATTTGATGCCACTATTTAATAAATAAATAGGGCCAGAAATCATATTTAGCCACTTAATAAATCATGTTAATTTAATCAATTCTTTACGTTAGTGTTTATTTTCTGATTCATCTCATTGTCTCGTATTGTCTGGGTTATACACGTATCTATTAAGACGTTCCAAACGCTAGCTGTTAATTTATTTATAAATCTCACGTAGTCTCTTCTCTCTCTCTGACCACCGCGGCCTGAAAAGATGTTGCTATGGTAATGGCGGGTTCGGGCTCCATCGTATTTGGTTGCGTAGTCGATCTGCTGTATTCGAATCTGTTATGATGGGCCCTGGGCCCACTTGTGGTGCTGCTTTTCGAGTGTGGTGGAGAAACTGTGCAACTTGTTTATGAGATGTGCGAATTCTTACCGTTACAATACTTATTATATAAGGAATATATCTTTTTTTTATCATTCCTGTTCTATATTTTACTTTATGTCTCAATTCTGATTCCCATATGTCAACATAATTCATTTTTCCATTTAACAAAATAATATGCATATTCACATCTTTTAGGCATATATATCTTATTTTCAATTTCATCTTCTCTATTAATTTCTATATATTTAAACTTTTTTTTTTTTTAAAAAAAAAAAGTATTAAACTTTATTGATACAAAATGTTTTCCAAGGTAGTATCTTAAACTTCCTGAATTTAATTTTTTTTTCTTACTATTTTTGCAGACTTATATAATAACAATTTACTTTCATATGTGAAAAGAAAATCTTGGCATGTTAAGTATTACTATAGTTTTCACTATAGAAATTTCCACCTCTATTTTTAATGGTTCTATTTCTGCCATTAAATTTTTCACTGGTGTGTGCTCACACGCATATGACATAGATAAAGATTAAACCATCTTAAATAATACACTGTAAGACATATACCTCTTAAGAATGTATCGCATATTGGACTAGTCAGTTGGAGAATGGTGATGATTTTTTCCCTTTCTTATTTTCTGGATAGATTTACCAACCAATAATAAAATAGCTAACTAGGTTGACTGTTGAGCAACTACCATCAAAAATTTTAAGTTTCCTTAGAAATCTTTTATCTGGGTTAGATTTAAATTTGTAAATAGTAAACCAGTGTGCTAACCAGTGCTTATAATTATGTCCATATATAATATAAAAAAAATAGTTAAACTATTTGATTTGCTTTTTTTTTCTGGTACTATTTAAAATTATATATTATTTAAATTTTAATATCAATAGAGTCAAGAATCCTGTTCACTCTTACTAGGGATATGAGAATGAAAATTTCTAGAACCAACTACAATTAAAAATGAATAATGTTATAGAGATCTAAGCACAACTCAATATTCATTTTTATTAAAATAATAGTTGTAAACATTACAATGTAAATATATTTAGGGAAGAACTAGATCCAAAAACATTTCTGTGATAATTCACATTTTCTATTCCCAAAGTATTATTTAAATAAACTTGCAAAAAATGCCACTTTTTTATGCAAATGTCAATCAATTCGTCAGATAAAAAATGTCTTACAATTACAGTGTAGATAAGGTGATGTCATTAGCAGAAGAATAATATACAGCCTACCAAGAAATATACACTGCACTCAGATTCATTTTTAGTCAATAGAAAGATTTACATATGATTCCTAAATAGGCCTATTAACTAAGCCATATTCTCCTACCTGTGAAACTGTGAAGATGCAAAGTCAACATCATAGATTAGCTAAATTATTGCTGTAAATTGTCACATTATGGGTATACTCAAAATGTTATTCCCAAAAAATAATATTTTCTCACTTAATAGTATTTTAATTTGTATAACTTATACAAGAATATGTTAGTTTGATAAACATGATCTCACACATATTTCTTAATTAATCACTTTTTTATAAGTATTACCGATTCATTGTAAACCTTTATTGAACCCTGGATAAAAATTTAATATCCTCTACTAATATCTGTTTGACTTCTTGATGAAAAATGGCATTGTTTGAGTATTATAATATTCCATTTGAGCAGACACAGAATACAAGCACTTTTTGATGCAAGCCGTAAGCTAAAAGAATAAACGTGGGAAATTGCTAAGCAAATAACATAATATTAAATGCTGGTTTAGTGCGAAATACAGATATTGGTGATTATTTATATTGTCAACATGTGTGTGATCGGGTGGATCAGCAATATGAAACCTCATGGAGAGTTGAGAGTCGTGTGAAAGTCTGAGTTCGAATTCCTTATGCTGTATATTAATTGAGAATTGAGTATAGAATTTTTAGTTCTGAGTTCACTACTCTATTACTGAATTAAACAGAACAATTAAATTGTATTAATAAAGAAATCGCTGATAAGTTAGTTAAAGGCAAACTTAAAATATCTACGTGCGTACGTATACATATATATGTCATTGTATTTTGTACTTTTTTTTAGCAATATATCTGTTTAGACTTGGAAATAAACTTTATGTTATTGATTCTTATCAAGATAAAATATAATGTTAATGCTTTTAGCACATATAAATTAACTACAGAACCTTTGAGCCTATCTGAAAATCGCATGCTTCTCAAGATTTTTACTGCTTTAGTAAAAATCAATAAATGCTTTTGTTTTCCATATTATAATCCTTTTTTTTTTTTTAGCATTTTGTAAATAAATTATCGGTGAATTAAAAAATCTAATTATAAAATTTAGCACTTCAGTTACTTTTAATAGCTTAATAACATTTTTTAAATCATCAAAGTAAATACGTTGAATGTGAGTCTCTCTGCCAAAGGCAAATTTGAGTGATTAATATAAGTTTGTTAAATACATGTATATAAAGTCGCACACACGCAACAAACATTTATTTACTTTTTAAAAAAGTTATATGTAACTTTTAAAAGTTTCTTACCATTACATTTTTGGCAGTGCGTGTGCGCGCGCGCGTATAACGTAAATAGAAATTGAAAGCATCTTAAATAATGCATTGTAAGTTATGTGCCGCTTAAGAATGTATTACGCATTAGTCTACTCAATTGGAAAATAGTGATGTTTTTTTCTTCTTGATGGGAAATTAGATAGATTTACCAACCAACAAAAAATTTAGGTTTCCTTGGTAATCTTTTATCTGGATTAGATCTAAGTTTGGCAATGGTAAGTCAGTGTGCTAACCTGTGCCTTATAAATCTATATCTAATAAAAAATAGATAAAGCAATCTTTATGTAGCCCATTTCAGAATACGAATCTGTCCTTCTATAGGAAATGTGAAGGAAAAGTTAAGATTGTCAATTGTTAGTGATGAGGATTTAAATCTTTTCCACTCTTGACATATATTCTAATTAAAAATAAATTGCATGATTATCTAGGTTTACTATGGGCTTACGTTATAAGAAAAAATCTTAATCCTGTTTAAATGACAAAAAGTATCAAGTTTACCTGTCTGGAATTCAAATCCAGGTCATAAACCTGGAAGATGAAATTGATACCACTGCACCAAAATGTGCTCCCAAATATTTACTTAAATGTGAATATTATATTTTCTGTATTAAAATAGAAAACAAGTAGCATTAAAATAAATCAATATTATTTAAATTATCAAGATTTTTATTAGATAATGTGGACATTTTAAAAAAAAAAAAAAACATCAGATAAAATGAGAAAATAGAAATGAAAATAAATATTTTTAAAAAACTTAATATTTCAGGCACTCATTACGAGTTTAAAAAAAAAAAAAAAACTTAATAATGTCAATAGTTTTTCACAAATGGAAAAATAATGGCAATAAATTAGAGTTAACAACTGTCAATACCTTAGCCCTATAATTACTGCAGATAAAAACGCAATGGATGAAACTAATCTTTAAATTTGGAAGGAGTGCTTTTGGTTTAAATATAAGTTTTTGTATTTGAAAATGAAGGTTCTTCATATATATAAATAACAAAATATTTTTAAAAATTATATATTTAAAATAAAAGATTGTGAATAATGTGTCTTAGCAGAGCTTACTTATAAATCTGAGACCTAGACTCATAATATAAAAGTAATACAGAGGCAGCCAACCATACCTTCAAAGTATAGAGGCATGGATGTATGAAATAATAAGAAGAGATCAAAGGCAAAGTACATGGGCAAAAAAATGTGAAAGTGCCACTAATGTCATTGAAAAGATTTAGAGAATGAAATGTAGTTGAGCTAGAAATATAGTGATTAACTGAAGTTTTAAATTGAATAGTCAAAAAATTTTAAAACTTGAGAAAGAGATTACACATACCTGGTCAGGATGAATGGTATGCTGTGGATCAGAAAAAATGAATAAACTTGGTAAAATTTTTAGCCTGAAATGTTTTATAATAACAGATGTTTGTGATGCATATGTAAATATGATACATTAAAAGAAATTGTTAAATGTTAAAAAGTGTGTTCATAATTATCAGTAGTTTGATGTAGGTCTCTGTTGCTTTTGAACAAATCATATATATATATATATATATATATATATATATATATATTTGTTCAAAAGAGATCCCCTATAATATATATATATATATATATATATTATAGGGGATTTGGATACAAACTTTCAAGCTTTATTCAGCCATCCATTCTATCTCATACAACTGATACACATAACCACTCACATGTGAAAAAGATAATCTCCAATATGCATATTTTGTGGTGATCCAGCACTGATCAGTTGGTCCAGATCATCATTCTTCACACACATATATAATCAGTGCTTAGTTTATATTAAGATAGCAAATGTTCATACTTTAATGGACATGCTTCAATCTACTCCACCCTCCAACTTTTCAGTCATCCATATCCTTGAAAATCTCATGATGGTACACCCAATTCCTTTGTTAATGCTAATATTATTGTCATACCAATGTTGACCTTAATTCACACTGACCCCTCATGTATAGAACTGTCCATTTAAATACACAAAAATGTAAATGATTCTAAAAATGAGGTGTCATAGTGACTTAAGGTCAACATAGACATGATAATAATATTGGCATTAACAATGGATTTTAGCATTCCATCATCAGATTTTCAAGAATATGTATAGATGGCTGAAGATTTGGAAGGTGGAGTATATTAAAGCCTCACAATTAAAGTATAAAAATTTACACTCTTAATATAAACCAAATACTGATTATATATATATTGAAGATGATGATATGAACCAATTGATGAGTGCTGGCTTAGCACAATATATATATATATATATATATATTGAAACAGATATGCTGTTCCTCATATAAATATTCAATAAACCCCTCCCCCATTTAAAAATGTCCAGCGTGATTCAGTCTAATTGGGAATGAAATAAAAGCTGTGATTTGTTTTAAAAAAATCATATTTTTAATTTTGTGATTGATGGAATTGAATAAAATGTTAAGTCATCTTATTTTTTTTATCTGTCTCAATAAAAAGAAAAGAAATTAATTATCCAATCATTAAAAAGAAAGAAAAAAGATACTTGAGTTAAACTGAGGCAGTATTCAAATCAGGCACGTCGTCGGAAGAAAAGAACTTTTTTTTTTCTCTCGTCTTACACAGAGAAGCAGAACATATTAAATTTTTTTTTAAAAAAAAGTGTATTACTTAATTCTTTTGATACATTAAAATAAAGCTTTAACAAAACGTGAAAATGGAAAAAGAAAGCTTTACTAGAGGAACTATAATAACAATGGGGTAATTTAGCGGCTTCACTCTCTCCACGCTATGCCATGACTTTCCATAGATGAAATAACCTGCCTTCTTTAGAGTAAACTAGACTGCAAAACTGGAAGGTAATTATGTTATAGGAATGTTTAGACATTTTTTACCATAAATTATAAATTGACATCATGAAATATCTACATAAAAATTATTTTTATAAAATATTAAAACATATTTATCATATGTTATGAAGTGAATTTATGAAACGGTTGCATACGTTTTGTTTAATAAAATATTAAGACATCTTTATCATACGTTATAAAATGAAGTTATGAAATAATTACCTAGAATTTGTTTTATAAAATATTAAAACATCTTTATCATATGTTATAAAGTGAAGTTATGAAATAATTACGTAGAATTTATTTTGTAAAATATTAGAACATGTTTATCATACGTTATAAAATGAAATTATGAAATAGTTATACGCAAATTTATTTATAAAAATATTTGAATGTATTTACTATATGGATTAGAAATGCTCCACAAGCCAAACAGAATTCATGTGTATGAATATACCCTTATATTTGACTAAATTAGAAATTCTTTAATTACTAAATTATAAATGCTCTACAAGCCAAACAGAGTTTATGTGTATAAATATACTCTTATATTTGACTAAACTAGAAATGCTTTAATTACTAAATGATAAATGCTCCACAAGCCAAACAGAATTTATGTATATGAATATACCTTTATATTTGACTAAATTATAAATGCTGCAATTACTAAATGATAAATGCTCCACAAGCCAAATAGAGTTTACGTGTATGAATATACTCTATATTTTACTAAATTATAAATGCTGCAATTACTAAATGATAAATGCTCCACAAGCCAAACAGAGTTTATGTGTATGAATATACTCTTATATTTGACTAAATTATAAATGCTGCAATTACTAAATGATAAATGCTCCACAAGCCAAACAGAGTTTATGTGTATGAATATACTTTTATATTTGACTGAATTATAAATGCTTCGGTTACCAAATGATAAATGCTCCACAAATCAAGAATTGCTAAGTTTAAATTTTTACCAATCAATAATGATTCATAAAATAATGAAATGCTGTATAAACCATAAATGCTTGACTGTTTCCAAGCTTCTTCTCATAAATGAATCCAAATGAACTATTGTTGAATTAGAATATTTCCAGGCTTCTTCTCATAAATGAATTCAAAATGAACTATTGTTGAATTAGAATATTTCCAAGCTTCTTCTCATAAATGAATTCAAAATGAACTATTGTTGAATTAGAATATTTCCAGGCTCCTTCTCATAAATGAATTCAAAATGAACTATTGTTGAATTAGAATATTTCCAAGCTTCTTCTCATAAAGGAATTCAAAATTGAACTATTGTTGAATTAGACTGTTTCCAAACGTCTTCTCATAAATGAACTTGTAAATGAACTATTGATAAAAAAAAGGAACTGCTTCTAACTCTTTCATAAGTAAAAATGAAGATGAGTTATCATGTGAATAGAAATGAACTTTGTTAGAAATTGCTAATTAATTGTTATTTAATAAATTTTTTTTTGTTACTAAAAATTAAATTGGTTATCCAGTTATCCAATTTTGTTTTATTTTATTGCATCACTCATCAGTTACAGCACTGGTTCATGAGAATTTCATGCTTCCTGAGCTACGTCTGGCATAACTAGATCTAGGCAAGTCAGGTTGTAGTGAGACGGAACTCTAATGGCGCTTTTTGGGAAACCAAACATAGAAATATTTAGATGTTTCCAGTCTCTATCGTACTACATCCTCTGATGAGCAGGAAATATTGTTGTAGGAGGCATTAACATCTGCATTAGGAATGTCAATTGATAGCTCCTTCCTACAACATGCTCATCAGAAAATTGTTACAGCTGACGTAATAAAACGGCTGTATGCGGGTCCGGTTACATTTGGCGCCCTACTGTGAGGCCTTATCTGGCTAGCATACTCATAGGCCGGTTAATTTGCCACCCTACTGTGAGGTCCGATCTAGCTAGCCTACTCATAGGCATAAGCAGATCACGATTCCGTGATATGAACAGTGCATATGATGTAGTGATGTAATTTGTTCAGGAAGGATGGAAAAATAAAAGTTTAAAAGAAAAACACAACACAAAAAAGAATGGCATAAAGAATGAAACAGGCATTTCAAAGAAGATGGGGTAGGGTCATGGTGTGGATGGAGAGAGAAGCTTACTGATTTAGAAAACAAAGGAAAAATGGTAAACATGGAGGCTCAGAAAACAGAAAAGATAGCTATGATAGCTCAGATAATAGAAATTATAAAAGCAAACCAGAAAAGAGACAAACAAAGAGAAGAAGATATCAAACAGAGAGAAGAAAAAAGAGATAAGCAAAGAGAAGAAGATATCAAACAGAGAGAAGAAGATAACCAAAAAAGAGACAAACAAAGAGAAGAAGATATCAAACAGAGAGAAGAAGATAACCAAAAAAGAGACAAACAAAGAGAAGAAGATATCAAACAGAGAGAAGAAGATAACCAAAAAAGGGATAAACAGAGAGAAGAAGATAACCAAAAAAGGGATAAACAGAGAGAAGAAGATAACCAAAAAAGAGATAAACAGAGAGAAGAAGATAACAAGCAAGCAATAGAAGTAAACCAAAGAATAGGAAAACAAATTATGGAAGTAGTGGAAAATCAGAATGAAAAGTTCAACCAGTTAATAAAAGAAATAACTCAGTCTAAAAAATTGGATGAGGAAGAAACTTTGGAATTTCCAACCAAAGATATTTTAAAGGAATCACAAATTGAAATTACAAAGAGTGATCTTGAAATTGTCAGTCTACCTTCAGGAAAACTTCTGATTGTGGAATATACCTCTAAAATTGAAAAGAAAGAAGCAGTATATACAGAAGCTGAGACTGAAATATCAAACACAGCAAAAGAGTTTCAAATGGATGAAAATAAATCTAATAAAGCAAAATTAAAATCTTCTGATCTTCAAGAAGATGAAAAACATGAAAATGAACATAATCAAAAACTTAATTCTCATATAACTAAGGAACTTTCCAATATAGAAAAAAATGTTTCAGAAAAATCGTCTGATATATGCTATGAAATAGTAACAGAGATAGAGAAAGAAACCATAAATTGGAAAGAAAAGTGTGTTAGTCCTCAGCCATATATAAAAATTATAAACAAAAGCTTAATAAACTCAAATCAAAAATTGAGTACAGAAAGAAAATATATAAAGACAGTTATTAAAAATATTGTTGCTTACGCAGGAAAAGACACCAAAAAGGAATCTCAAAACTCGGGATTTATCAGTGTGAAAGAAATTAAACAACAAGAAACCTTTGCAAATACCAAAAAAATAATTACTATGGCAGAAGAACCATTTAAAAGGAAACTTTTATGTAAAAATGAAGTACCACCATGGAAGAGGAAAAAGAGAAAATTCACAGATGGTATTCATGGTCCATATCGGACGCGTATAATTAGAAGATCAAACAGTAACAATGATCTCCAAAGAAAATACAGAAGTGAAGAAGCAAGACATCACAGTAATGTTAAACATGATAAATTTTCAACAAAGAGACGATCAAGAAGTATGCCACCTCATAATACAAAAGAGGACTATAGGAGAACTGACCATGATCCTCAGTCTCCCAAACCAGGCTGCAGTTATGATTCAGAATAAAATAGAGATAGCTGATGGGAAAGGTTTGTGAGTGTGGTGTAGTGATGCATGAACTTGTGTTTTTCATGTTGAGATGGTGGATGATTGAACGGAGCTGCTTGGATGCATTGTGTTATGGTGCTCTGAAGTATATGCTCGGCACTATCCAGACCTGGATGTTGTGCTCTAAGAGTAGTCCAGCAGTGCGTATATATAGGTCTCATGTATAGGCCTTGGTCTCATGGATAGGCCAAATGATAGCCCCTAAGACTCACCGAAGCTGAGCAGAGTTGGCTGAGTGCCAAATTTTTTTTTTCTCTCTGGCTCCTATTCTTGGTTGGATGATACTTTTAGGTACAAGAGAGGTAGTGCTTAAAAATGAGGTATTTTCTCGTGACGTCATGAGGCGGTGTGTACTGGTAGTTTGTGCTTGGCCATCTACTTATCCTGGCATTGGAGGCTATGGTTCATGTATTCACTTTTCCAGCTCATCTTGCCCATTCATCAGCATATCTAAAACCAAGCAGTACTGAGAAATAATGTGTATAGTATATGGAATGAAATCGTACTTCCAGGCGATTTCATCCCAAAATTTGGTGAGGGGTAATGAAACAGATATGCTGTTCCTCATATAAATATTCAATAAACCCCCCCCCCCATTTAAAAATGTCTAGCGTGATTCAGTCTAATTGGGAATGAAATAAAAGCTGTGATTTGTTTTAAAAAAAATCATATTTTTAATTTTGTGATTGATGGAATTGAATAAAATGTTAAGTCATCTTATTTTTTTTTATCTGTCTCAATAAAAAGAAAAGAAATTAATTATCCAATCATTAAAAAGAAAGAAAAAAGATACTTGAGTTAAACTGAGGCAGTATTCAAATCAGGCACGTCGTCGGAAGAAAAGAACTTTTTTTTTCTCTCGTCTTACACAGAGAAGCAGAACATATTAAATTTTTTTTAAAAAAAAAGTGTATTACTTAATTCTTTTGATACATTAAAATAAAGCTTTAACAAAACGTGAAAATGGAAAAAGAAAGCTTTACTAGAGGAACTATAATAACAATGGGGTAATTTAGCGGCTTCACTCTCTCCACGCTATGCCATGACTTTCCATAGATGAAATAACCTGCCTTCTTTAGAGTAAACTAGACTGCAAAACTGGAAGGTAATTATGTTATAGGAATGTTTAGACATTTTTTACCATAAATTATAAATTGACATCATGAAATATCTACATAAAAATTATTTTTATAAAATATTAAAACATATTTATCATATGTTATGAAGTGAATTTATGAAACGGTTGCATACGTTTTGTTTAATAAAATATTAAGACATCTTTATCATACGTTATAAAATGAAGTTATGAAATAATTACCTAGAATTTGTTTTATAAAATATTAAAACATCTTTATCATATGTTATAAAGTGAAGTTATGAAATAATTACGTAGAATTTATTTTGTAAAATATTAGAACATGTTTATCATACGTTATAAAATGAAATTATGAAATAGTTATATGCAAATTTATTTATAAAAATATTTGAATGTATTTACTATATGGATTAGAAATGCTCCACAAGCCAAACAGAATTCATGTGTATGAATATACCCTTATATTTGACTAAATTAGAAATTCTTTAATTACTAAATTATAAATGCTCTACAAGCCAAACAGAGTTTATGTGTATAAATATACTCTTATATTTGACTAAATTAGAAATGCTTTAATTACTAAATGATAAATGCTCCACAAGCCAAACAGAGTTTATGTATATGAATATACTTTTATATTTGACTAAATTATAAATGCTGCAATTACTAAATGATAAATGCTCCACAAGCCAAACAGAGTTTATGTGTATGAATATACTCTTATATTTGACTAAATTATAAATGCTGCAATTACTAAATGATAAATGCTCCACAAGCCAAACAGAGTTTATGTGTATGAATATACTCTTATATTTGACTAAATTATAAATGCTGCAATTACTAAATGATAAATGCTCCACAAGCCAAACAGAGTTTATGTGTATGAATATACTTTTATATTTGACTGAATTATAAATGCTTCGGTTACCAAATGATAAATGCTCCACAAATCAAGAATTGCTAAGTTTAAATTTTTACCAATCAATAATGATTCATAAAATAATGAAATGCTGTATAAACCATAAATGCTTGACTGTTTCCAAGCTTCTTCTCATAAATGAATCCAAATGAACTATTGTTGAATTAGAATATTTCCAGGCTTCTTCTCATAAATGAATTCAAAATGAACTATTGTTGAATTAGAATATTTCCAGGCTTCTTCTCATAAATGAATTCAAAATGAACTATTGTTGAATTAGAATATTTCCAAGCTTCTTCTCATAAAGGAATTCAAAATTGAACTATTGTTGAATTAGACTGTTTCCAAACGTCTTCTCATAAATGAACTTGTAAATGAACTATTGATAAAAAAAAAGGAACTGCTTCTAACTCTTTCATAAGTAAAAATGAAGATGAGTCATCATGTGAATAGAAATGAACTTTGTTAGAAATTGCTAATTAATTGTTATTTAATAAATTTTTTTTTTGTTACTAAAAATTAAATTGGTTATCCAGTTATCCAATTTTGTTTTATTTTATTGCATCGCTCATCAGTTACAGTACTGGTTCATGAGAATTTCATGCTTCCTGAGCTACGTCTGGCGTAACTAGATCTAGGCAAGTCAGGTTGTAGTGAGACGGAACTCTAATGGCGCTTTTTGGGAAACCAAACATAGAAATATTTAGATGTTTCCAGTCTCTATCGTACTACATCCTCTGATGAGCAGGAAATATTGTTGTAGGAGGCATTAACATCTGCATTAGTAATGTCAATTGATAGCTCCTTCCTACAACATGCTCATCAGAAAATTGTTACAGCTGACGTAATAAAACGGCTGTATGCGGGTCCGGTTACGATATATATATATATATTGATGATCTTTTATAGTTCAATTATCTTTTTCATATGAAATTGGTCATGTGTATTAGTTGTATGAGGTAAAGTGGATGGCTGAAGGGAGCTTGAAAGTTTGTATTCAATCACTCTTTTTTTTTTTTACACACTCCCATTTCAAAGTGCTTTACATTGGCCTATATAAATGAATATAGATAAAAGGATAAGATGATCTGTTCTTATCTTTTCAAATACTCTATCTTGTGTTTTGGATTGAGAGTATTTTATGTGCTTAATAAACCAGCAATGAGTTGTTAATCTAATTAGTATATAATATGAAATTTTATGTTTATATATATATTTATAAGCATATATTTTTGAATGCAAAAAGCATTTAGCATTTTTATTAATTACTATTCATGACATCAGACAATAATATTTATAATCTGTAAAATACAACAGATATTATAATTTTTAAAATATCAATAGCATTTTTATATAAATAATATTCATTAAGGCTGTAGCCTCAAGCACATGCATATAAAATGTGATAGTAGGGACCTCTACAGGTCTTAAAACCACAAGCTTACTCATTGAAAGAAAAGAGAGGAACCCTTCTTTACTTCAACCTACTTTCTATTTAAATAGGTGAAGCTGAAGCAGTTAGATCTGAGAGTGTGAAGCTATTCAATACTTTACTAATTAAGTCCACATTTAAATAAAAGTTATAGTAGCTTACAGCATAGCTGCCCTTCTGAAATAACATTTTACAGATAAAATATGATTTGATTAATTTAAATAACCAAAGCTAAAGTGGTGATTATAATAAATTGAATGATATTCTCCAACTATAACCCTACCCCTTTCCAATAAATATTTTTAAACTTCTGCAATGCTAAAAAAGAAGCAGTCAACATGGCTTTGATATAAACAAGACTTATTCAGATGGTTCTGGAAATATAAAATCAACCTCAACACTAAATATATATAGTGACTAATATTTAAATTTGTAAATACATCATTATCTTAAATTTCAAAAATGAGAACAATGTCTTTATTGCTGGGGAAGTCATAAGAAATTGAAATGCTAAAAGTTCAAAATAATTAGAATGGAGATATACTGGAGTTAGACACACTCTTTATAAAAGGATAAAAGGATACTGTGGACTAAATTAGTCCACTTTTGGCGTTCTAGGAAATACTACTTGGACTGATAAATTAAAAAAATTGACAAGGTACCATGAAATAACAAAGGAAAAAAATATTCCAATGTTATTTTCGTTTTTTTTTTTAAAAAAAGCATGAATAACAGAATTTATGAATTCATAAAATTTAATAATAAAAATTTGTATTAGCTTCAGCCTGTAATTTGTAGAGAAATAATGAAAACTTTTTTTATGTTTTTTTTTATTATTTGATTAAAATCTTTAGACATTTTTGGCTATATACTACCACATAGAAAAGATATGTTTTTAAATCAGTTTGTGTATTGTATTACAAGTTTTTATAAGCTTTCATGAAACTAGAGAATTTTTTTTTTCATGAAGGCCAATAATTACAAATCTGTAAAGTCATTTATTAATCTAAAAAGATTAAATAATAATCAAACTCAATAATCAAAAAAGCAAGTCATATATAATGTAATATTACTTTTATAAGCTACAAAAATGTAATACATAATGTATTACCTAATCACACTTAATGTTGTGAAGAGAGCAAAGGTAATTTGTATCATTGATTATGACAGCATAATTTCACCTCAATTTATTGAAGTGAAATAAGAACATTTGCATGCAGGAATCACACATTAATATCATTTGTGCATCTGCATTTACCAATCATGAAAAACTGATAAAGCATGAATGTGATTAAAAGATTGTTAAAAATATATATGAATAAAGGATGATAGAAGGCAAAAGATCAAAAAATACTATATATTACAAATTCCTAAACATTGTTAATCAATAAACGAATAGCATTCACTTAACTTTCTATTAGCTTACCAATATATTATCTGACTTCTGGATATATTATTGATTATTGCAACTGACTTTAGCCAGGTATCAAAAACATACGTAGTAACCTTGAAAATAATTAAATTCTACTTTATTATGTAATATTCTTTCTAATGTGTTTAGTGCATATTTTATTGTGATTTCATATTAAATGTGTGTGTGTGTATATGTATCTAGTGCACAGTGCTGAATCTAGTGCACAGTGCTGAAAGGGTGCTTGGCTAAATATTATTATTATCATCAAATTTTCTTCTCCATTTGACATGTAGATATACATGGGTGTATAATTTACATTCTAGACAGAGTTAATGATTTATTTGCTTATATATATTGAAATGTAAGTAACTGCTATGCACAGTAAACTACACTTAACCAGTAGTCCAACTATGAAAAGTATGGATTGATATCATCCTTTTTTAGCTTGGTTGGGATTTAACCATATTTTATTAATAGGGTTATAAATCAAAGAACGCAATCCATATATTAGTTTAATTTATGTGCAGCATAAATACTCTGAAATCACTTATTTAATTATTCAGAGGCTTAAAGAAGTGTTTTAGTTTTAACAACCTCCAAATAGTGACTGAAACATCAGTTTAATTAATGTAGCTACAAATAATCATAACTAAACAATATGAAACTGAAACAGAAGTGAACTATTAAAGGAATGAATGATATCATTCCATATTTTCCATAACTTATTTGGATCTAACTATTTATTAAGTATACCTTATGGCAGGGGTCCCCAACCCTATGCCCGCAGGCACCATGGTACCCACAGACCATTTTACATGTGCCCGCCGCTATCCGAACATGATAAAAAATTATTTATCTGATACAAATAAATTTAATTTTTAAGATTTCTTATAAATTATTGTATTATATTGTAATCAAATTGTAGGTCATACTATACTTTTACAGCATAAAAGAGTCTATCATTAACAATATCCAACTATAAATTTACATTGAAAAAATAAATGGTGCCCGCTACCTGGCCATTATTATAGAATGTGCTCTTAAGTGCAAAAAGGTTGGGGACCACTGCCTTATTGGAAATAACAGTTACTTCTTTCCAATTTCAAATCTTTAGCTATGATTACTTGCTACAGATTGAGGTTGTGGATTGTTATTAATATTGTTTAAGTGTCGACTGCTTTCATGTATTTACATTATTCACCTATCTAGCCTTGGGCATTATTACCTCTATTATCTAAATAATACATAGTTCTATTGCAGTTTGGAAGTTATAATTGACTATTTGTTAGTCTGCTTTTAGAACAGTTTATATTTACCTGTTTAATGAGGTTTATTTAAACTTGTTTGAATTACTAATTTCATTATTTGTAGTCAAGTTGCAATCTTTAATGCCTATATAATCATATTAGATCACATATAAAGGAGGATTTCCACCTTTATTGTTTAAAGAAGTTTGCCTTGACAATGTATTGAGATTGTTAATTGTTACTGTTTAAGTGTTGACTGCTTTCATGTATTTATATTATTTACCTATCTAGCCTTGGGCATTATTAACTCTATTATCTAAATAATACATAGTTGTAGTGCAGTTTAAAAATTATAATTGACTGTTTATTAGTCTGCTTTCAGAACAGATTATATTTACCTGTTTAATAAGAATTATTTAAACTTTTTTGAATTACTAATTTCACTCTCTGTAGTCAAGTTGCAATTATTAGTCTCTTAATAAACTTATTAGACCATAGATATTCCACCTTTATTGTTAAAAAGAAGTTGTCTTAACATCAGATTGAGATTATTACTAATATTGGTATTGTGGTAAGCGTTGACTTCTTTCATGTATTTATATATATATATATTGTACCAGGTCGAACCGCTGAAACCACTTACTTATACGTATATATAAGTTTTGGCCAGTTTCAAACTCCTTCCTAATACATTTATAATCTTATAAATGTTATGTGAATGAACCGGCATGTTCGAGCAAAATGGGAGATCTTATTGATAGCTTTAACTATCAACAATGGCCCATCTCAGCTGCTAGATTCAAACCCCTAATATCCAAACACTTTATTTGTTTCGAAGTAAATTCCAGGTGCCAGCTATCTATTCAAAAGAATAAACAACGTATTTGGTCAGTAGGCTCATAATCCAGTGCTCAAAACCATCCCATAAACTAGCCCAGTCTAATTTTAATCAGTAATAAAATATAGAAAAAGAATTGATAAAAAGAATTGACCAACGAATAAAGTTTAATTTTAAAGACAATTTATTAACTAACATTTACTAATGATAAACATTTTTATAAATCTATAAATAACACACATTTTAAGTTAACATACTATGATCTATTTTATGAAAGAGCAAAAATAATCTTTGACATTTAAATTATCTAACATTCACAAACACGCACATCAATAGTTCATTTTATGCATGCTTATAGAGTTTATATAATTTGAATCTTGAATTTTTATGAATTACAGCGGTGGCTACTACATATAAATGATAATAAATAAATGTTTACCTAGGATTTTTGGAATGTGGATATTGCTTGTTGTTGGCTGTTTCTGCTGCTTCTGATGGATTATATCTAACCGGTTAGATTTTGACGTTTATTGAAAAAATTTTATGCTAATCCGTTGGTTTTATTCTTGGAGACAGTTGAACATTTGACAGAGGATTTCTGAGTTGTTATGCAGGCATTATTTCACAGGCAGGTTTTGATGATCTTGTTGGACTAAAAGGCTGAAGCATGAGCATATATTTCCAAAAGCTGCTCAACAATGCATTTTTGTTTCTGTATACATAATAGAAATTGCACTGTTGTCTGAACTGGAACAAGACTGTCACTGCAAACTAGACTGAAAAAACTCTCAATTGTCTGATAAAAAAAAAGTCTATTTATACCTGCGATGTGTTGTCCGTGTAATATCCTCCGGCAAATATCTGTTGTCGAATTCCATTGGTAATTAATCCTATGACAACGTGTTTTTGATGATTGTTTAATTAGTAGTAGCTATTTCAAAACATGTTGTTTTTATATCTTTAGTAGCCCACCGCTGTGTTTTTAAATATATTTCATTTCAATATTTATTTTCATGTGTTTTTCAATATGATTTTAACATGCATTTATTATATCTCTTTATAACAGCTTACATTTATTTACATTCACATGCACTTATATATTTTACTATTCTAAAATCAAAAATAGTTTTAAGATTATTTTTCTTCTTTAATTTAAATGAAGAGATTTATATTTTTTTTTAAACCTTTTAAACTGTATTTCAACTAATAATAATAAACTCTTTACTTCCTTTTTATAAAACCTTTAGTTTAACTTTAATAAAAAACCCTTCCCACTTTTAATCAATTATTTTTCAACTTTTATTTCAACTCTTTTACGGAAGATTTTTTTTATTTTAATAATTTTTTTAGATAAAATTATTTTATATACATGTGCCAATTTGGCCTTGGCACAATATATATATATATATGTGTGTAGCTTTGTAATAATAGTGTAAAATTATTAAAATGTTTGTATTAGATAATATACAGAATGATCCGTAAAATTATACAAACAAATTATAAACCATTTTTTTAAGTATTATTCAGTCATACCAACTGATATAAAGATTAATTATATTCATTTTTATAAGTTTTTATCTAACGTAATCTGTGTTTGAATTTGTTTGTGTAAATAAAGTCATAACTTGATTTTCTCAATTTCTAATCTCATTGAAATTTTGCATACAAACAATTTTAGCAAAAAAAAATTAATTTTATAGATGCCTATATCATGAGCCATATTGAGCTAATACATTTATGAATATTGAAGTATTTCAAAAAAATGTTTTGGAATATTTTGCCTTATGTAGTTAACATAGCAGTGCTTTTGAGATATTATTTTATATAGTGACTTGAGTGCTGAATGAACATCATTAAATTTTATGTAATTGATATTGTTTGGTGACATGATCATATCTACTTTTTAATAATTTTGTTAATTAATTCTGTATATGATGTATTTCAAGTCCAGTATATTTAAATTTGATAATACAGTGTATATCTAATTTAATCTGAACAAAATTGGCCTTCATATTAAATCATATGGCTGGATATTATGTAAAAATATTAGTGGTGAATATAGTGTATTTAATAAAATATTTAGCTCAAAAAATAAGATTAATGCAAAAATATTGACAAAATTTTAAATTATACCTTGTGTTAATATTAAATATTATATACATTTAAAATAAAAATAGTCATATATCACATGACCCTTTTTTAAGCTTGCAGGATATAAATAAAGAGCTTTGCTATAGCACCCCCCATCCCCTGACCAATGCTTTCATGCTTTTGGCACTCCTCAGAAGGGCGCTAGGGTAGCTTCAGATACTATATCAAAAAACACCAACCCAAAGCCAGCATTTATCTAAGAGTTCACCATTGAGTAAAAAGTCTAAAGTTTTCAGATACCTGCATGTCTTCAAACCCAGCTATCTAACTCAAATAGCTATATGGGGCTGAGAGATTTTCAGCTAAACCATATATTAGAAGTCTTAGCAATATAACATTGCCTAAAGGCTAAAAGCAAAGAATATAAGTAGTCAATAAAAAATAGAGTCATATATCACATGATAAAGATATTTTAAATGCTTTTTCTTGCTAAGCATTTATCTCAAAGCTTGTTGAGCAATTAGCAAAGCTCTTTGTTTATATCCTGCAAGCTTAAAAAAGAAGTGGTCATGTGATATATGACTCATATTTTTATTGACTATTTATAGTCTTTGCTTTTAGCCTTAAGCAATGCTATATTGCTAAGACTTCTAATATATGGTTTGGCTAAAGATCTCTCAGCCCCATATAGCTATCTGAATTAGATAGCTGGATTTGAAGACATGTAGGTGTCTGAAAACTTCAGATTTTTTACTCAATAGTCAACTCTTAGATAAATGCTGTCTTTGGGTTGGTGTTTTTAGATCTAGTATCAGAAGCTACCCTAGAACTCCACTGAGGAGTTCCAAAAGTATAAAACCATTGGTCGGGGGGGGGGGGTATTCAGATAGAGATATTTTAAATGCTTTCTCTTGCTAAGCATTTATCTCAAAGCTTTTTGAGCAATTAGCAAAGCTCTTTGTGTATTATATACATAATTTTGTTATAAACTTCATTCTTTATATGTAATAAATTTTGCATATATAATGTTGATGTGGTTTATGAAATGTATAACTAGTTTTTCTTTGATGTTTTTGTTTTTCCTTTAGCTTAATATAATTTCAGTGTTCTGCACCATAATTATTATTTCATTCTGTATGTTGTTTTAGTGGCTGTTAATAATATGTAAGTGAACTGAGTTACCTATTTAAAATTCAATGTTATTAGCTCTTTTATTTGTTACTTTATTATTGTTTGCAATGCACTAAACATTCTTTATTTTCTCTTTTTACTATCACATTCAATGCATACCAGTTTGTCATTCTGTAGATTAAAACAGTGTATGTATTCTTTTTTCATGATCTAAAACACATATATATTCTGAATTTTTAATATCCCCTTGTATAGGTACGTATAATGTGCTATCCTTGTGGTAAATATTGGTTCAATATTCCTCATATTATGCCACTGTGCATCTCAAGTTGTTGCATTGAACTTCATATTCTGTTTGCAGGAATTCTTTTTCTAGTTTATCTTTACCATTGTTGATCAGTCTGTTGAAGCTAGTTGTAATTCTAAAGCCTATATGGTATCTTTGTTTGCAAATGTTCTTTATTTTAATTGTAGCACCTTATCTGTAAAACATTATATGTTTTTAAGAGAACCTGAGCAAATAAAAACTGAAATGGATAAACAGGTACACACAAAATCATCATTACATGAACTATAAAAAGCATTAAATTCCTAAACTTAATGTTCAGTAGAAATCATAACAATCTCAATTACAAAATGATAGTAAAGCTAACTGAAATAAAAATTGTAATTCACACCCACATGAAATCCCTATCATATACAAGTTAGTGGGGTTTAAAGGATTTTTTAACTAAAATCAACAGCTATGCAAGCAGACCAAAAAAATTAACATTGAAGTCTAATCAACATCAGATATAGCCAAAAAACACTGAACAGAGAAACAAAAGGTTAAATGCCAAAATAAAACAAAATTTAAGATGACAAGATAATAACAAACCATGTATCACAATGCCGTACATATTATGGATGACAAATAAAATAAAGAATTTTTGTAAGCAATGGTATAATGTAGGCTTTAGAATGCCAACCAACTTTAACAGACCAATCAGAAATGCTAAAGCTAAATAGAAAAAGAATTCCCACAACTAGTATATGAAGTACAATTCAACAGTTCAGGATGCATAACAGTATATTACAAAGAATATTGAACCAACATTACTGCAAGGATAACACAACATAACTATTAAAGAAAACTTAGAATATATATGTGTCTGTGATTTAAATCATTGAAAATAACATAGACACTGTTTTGATCCACAAAATTTCAAACTGATATGCTTAGAGTGGGATGATAAACAGAGAAAGAGAAATGAAACTTAGTACATTACAAACAATAACAAGGTAATAAATAAAAGATCCAATATTGAACCGCTTGAATATGTAAATCAGTTCATTTACATATTAGTAACAACCATTATAAAATAGCATTTAAAATGAAAAATAAGACAGACTGAAAATTTATTATATATATATAATAATTTTAAACCATAATAAATTGTAGTTATATTCGTGGAAAGTGTGTAGACAATTATATAATATCAATGATATACCCTGCAAAAAGACTCAGTAATGAAATATTTTAAAAATTTATATAATGATTATTTTTTATCTTGAAAAGAGGAATTCATTATTATTCAATTACAGCAGAAAATTAAAATTTGATTTACTTTTAATATTTTGTATTTGTTTTTTGTTAAAAAAAAAATCTAACTCAAAATATGTCATGTGCTCTTTATAAAGTATTTAACTTATTTTTTAAAAAAATAATATGAAATTGATCAAAATTAACGTTAAAATTAAGTGCATTAATTATAAGATAATTTCTGAACTGACATCTCTTTTAAATGATATACATCTTGATAACATTTCTAAATTTTTAAAAAATATGTTATTTTTTTTAAGTTAAAAGAAAAGTCATTCAATTAATTCAAATTATCAATTGCAGTCGCTACGCATGAACGAGTTTGATTAGAGATGAGTTTGCGTGACTTGGCAAACCCATCTATAAGTCTAAATACTTTCACACATAAACATGCTAGCCAATTTTTTGAGTTAATTGATATTTTTCTATGCTGTCTTTAAACTTCTGAACAAAACTTTTCTTTCTGTTATAGTTCTCCAATGTATTTAATTCTTTGCCATATCTTTTCAATGAAAAGAATTAGTATTGTACTTTTTAAAAATATCTCTGACTTAATCCTTCTAGCATAAAAATAAATTACTCCTATGAAAATCATGCTCAGGTTTGCTGTAACATCTTTTAGAAAGTGTCGTATTATTTGTATGTTTTATACATCCACTCCAATGAAAATTTAATATTTTCATCAGTGGATTAATAGAATTATATCCAGCAAGGCGAAAAACATATTGATAATCTTATAATCTTGCTTTTATATTTTTTTAATTTTATAGAATACCTTAAATGAAACTTTTCTAGTGCCTTTATGTTGAGTTGTTAGGTATCCAAGTCTCACTTCCATACAAAATTTTAGTGAAAGTACAATTCAATACACAGCTAACTTATTGGCAGTAGTTATTTTCTACAATAAAATTCTTTGCCTTTTAATTTGTTAAAAGGAGCAGCACGTTGGAGTCTAAAGATTAATAAAATGTTAATCTAAAAAGTTATTTATTTTAATATTAATAAATTTGTCATATCACTCTATCAAATCCTTTATGAAAGTCATTAGGGAAGTCTGAGATTAGAGATACATAACTATTTTTTCCTCATCTTATCATATTCAGTAAAGCATGACATGACAGATATTTTTCATCAGCAACCCAAAACAATTTTTCTTTCTCATATGCCAAAGCATCAGTCAGGAAGTGAACTCGGGATAACTGCTTGTAAGACAGCCATGCTAACCACTCGGCCACCAATGCTTGACTACAATTTTTATAGATATCATTTGTAAAAAGTCTTTTTCTCTATAAAAAATTCAGAAAAGCACACTTTTTGGCTAACATTTTTAATACTGAAATCAGGTCCCGAACTACTCATTTATTACCTAAATATGTTGATGGTAACATTGATATAGAATAGCTTCTTAGAATTTCTTAGACAAAGCCAGGTTATATGCCCAGAAGGCTATATTTTAGAAACTTTGTCATGATAAGCTTCTCTTTATCTTCATGTCTGTCTGACCATTGGCTAGATTGCCATCATAAAATCATTTGTCATCACTAATGAATTTTTTTCATCTCATTTTAATAAAATATCTCTCATAAGTTCCAGTAAAATTTGTATATATTCCTGTATTTTGTAATAAAAGTCTTAATAAAAAAGTTCCATCTATTTCTTTTCTTTCATTTTCATATTCCTCTCCCATGTAATTTATATCTTCTTACAATATTCTGCTTGCAAAACAGATGTTCCATATTCACCCTGCCATCTCCACATAAATCTCATCTACAAGCCAAATTTGTATCTAATTTTTAGCTTTTGGCATTTAAAATCACTGTTCTTATCATCTGAAAATATTATATATCCTTTTGTTCTTTGTATATATTTTTATTCTTTTTTAATTCTAACCTATATTTTATTTCTATTCTTTTATGATAACTTCACTTTTCTCTAACTTATTTATTCTATTCACCATCTCTGATAATTATGATCTAGAAATATATACTCTACACTTCCATCTCATTTCTTTTATAAATACATTCTCCATCTATTAGCTTTATATATTTAAAAATCTATCTAAGTCACCATATTTATCATCCTCTCCAATATACCTTGCTTTTCACTTCCACAATAAAGGCTTTCAAACATATTAATTTCTATTTTTATTTTTTTTTATGGATAGCCTCATTTTTTGTTCACAATTCTATCATGTTAACTATCATATGAACTCTGTTTTTAGTAATTTATTTTCTCTAATTGCTCTCATTAAAAATATAGTCCAAAGTCCATCTACTTTGGCTAATACAAAATATTTCATGTTATAAATACATCACCACTTTTAAATATTATGCTATATTTCACATATTCTGTATGCTTTGATATCTTAATTTAAATTTTCAATCACCCATATAATTTACTTTTCACTTAACAAAATATCTAATCCTATGTTCTTCACTTTTTCAAGATATCCTTAATTAATCCTTCTATTTTACACTTTCAATCATAAATCATCCTTTCTCTGGTTTTAATTTTTTTATGTTTTTATTTTTGTATAAAGATAAGAATGAATCAGCATCCATAATAGTAAGATACCATATATTTGGGTAGAATTACAATAGTGTGTCAACACTCACCTTATTAATCCAGAACAACTTGAAGACTTTACCCTATAACTAAGATGAGCTTTGTACACATTTACTAGCCATTATTAGGCAGCTAGTGAGATTGGCTAAGATTATCTATTCGGAAAAAGTATACCTGTAAGACTCTTTGTGCCTGAAAAAATGTCCAAGTTTTATCTGGCCTGGCATAAAACCAGATCATGGGAATTGCAAGCAGATGCATTAATGATTTTGCCAGAGGTCCTTTCTACTATTTTAGTATTAACTCTACATCCTGTAAACTATTTTCAAAATTTTCCACTTGATATACATAAAAGAAACCTATTATTTATGTTTTCATTTAATAAGTACTATAATAATCCTATCATAACTATCAATTTTCATAAAAACAAAATTAATACTGAGACTAAAAATAAACTTAAAAAGAAGTTTGTTTTATGTACTTAGCAGACTCAGAATGGAAGACAGCTCTGGTGGTTGTGAAGTTAGCAAGATTTAAGATTACAAAGAAATTTAGTAGAACAGGTAGACAATCAGTCTTGGGCATACTATACAGTCATAATTTAGTATTTTCCATCTTGGAATTTTTCATTGTATTAATGAAAGTTAATAGTATTAAGACTAGGCCTGAAAAATATGCCAATGTTCATTTTATATGTGCATATGCCCCAGCATTAGATTCAGAGAAAGCTTTTATTCTTTGCTAGATCTTATTACAGCAATAGTATTAAAAGATCAGTTTTTTCGGGTGACTTTAATCTTTGTATTGATTCAAATAACAGACTTTGACCATTTTTACAGTAATAGTATTAAAAGATCAGAGTCCTTTTTTTTTGGTGATTTTAGTCTTTATGTTGGTACAAACAGCAGACTTTGACCAAAAGTTATTGAAAACAACAGTATTTGTATTGTAAATTCAAATGGTATATTGTTATTGAGTTTTTTGCACAAATTGTTATAAAGAAACATGGATGTATTCATACTCAAAACAATGTCATTTAATAGATTATATTATAGTTAGAAAAGAAGTTCATATTATATGAGGATTTTACAAGTGCATCTTGTTGGAACGATCATACATTAGCATACTTCAAACCTGAAAAGATGGTTATATTCAAAAAAATAGGTCTTATTTCAATCATATTCACAAAAAATAGATGTTTATTTATTAGAAATAATTAATTTATATGTTTACTAACACTAAATTTTTATTAAACACTAAAATTGCTCATTTAACGATTGTCATATGGAATGCATTGCATATTCAAGAAAATCTATTCTTCAATTCACTAGAAAGAAGAATCTTGTATGGTTTTCTAACAATGATTTTATTATTAGTGATTTGATTAAAAGAAAACATATGACATTTTTTGCTTGGCAGAATAATAAATTAAGTGTGGACTTTCATAATAAATATAGATTTAAAGAAGAAGTACAATGACTGACGAATTTCAAATGAGATACAGACATGGCTTAGATTAATTTTAATGCACTGAAAGCAACATATGGATCTGACAAATGTCATCATAATCTTATTAAATCCAGCAGTGAGAATTTTTTTTTTTTTTTTTTTTTTTTTTTTTTTTTTTTTTAAAATAAAATTTCCTTTTTTTTTTAAAAAAAATTTTTAAAAAAATTTAAAAAATTTAGGAATATGCTTATGAAATTGTGTCATGTGATCTAATGATACTTACATTTTTCCAATTTTTAAAAGTAAGTCGACAAAGCTGCAGCAATTACTGTGGAATATTATTATTAACCACTATATCAATGATTCTTTCAGTGATTAAAAGTTTGAAAAGTCAAATACTTTTAGCCTGATATGAATTAGCACTGATATAAGAGAAAATATTATTTGCAGGTTTGTTAAAATTATTTTAGAAAGTCTGTCCATTAAAGTTTAAATATTTTCTATCTTAATATAAACCAAGCACTGATTATATATGTGTGTAGAAGATGACGATCTGAACCAACTGATGAGTGCTGATTCAGCACAATATATATATATATATATATATATATATATATATATATATATATATATATATATATATATATTGGAGATCATTTATTTTTTTCACATGTAAGTGGTCATGTGTATCAATTGTATAAGATGGAGTGGATGGCTGAAGAGAGGTCGAAAGTCTGGGTTCAAATCCCCTCAATTTTAAATTATTCTAATGGTATGCACACTTTGAAGTTTATTGGTTCATAAATATATATTCCCAATGCTACATGTTTAATAACTACTGTTTATTTTACAGAATTATTAAAATTATTATAATGGACATATTAATAAATGTTATATATGTAACATAATTACATAGTGTAAGATCTAGACAGTATCCCCAAACAATAATACACATATATACTATCACATAATAAAATAATAGTTAATTTAACACATCTTTAACCTTAAATATATATCTAATTCTATTCATCTTCCACTTAATTTTCATATTAACAAAAAAAGTGCATTTAAATAGTAATGTAAATTCTTAAAAAATAATCCTAACAAATAATAAGAAAGAAAATATAATTAAAAAGTTTTAACTATTATAATGTTAAAAAAAATAAATCTAAGACAAAATTAATTAATCTACTAAAAAAAAAAAAATATTGTTATTTTAGTAAGAACAATGAAAACAATTTAATTGAATTGATTTTTTTTTATGGAATTAATCAATTTAATTCATGTTACTAAAATCTAAAACAAATATACTTAAATCTAATTTACTATAATAAAAGTAAAAGAACTCAAATATAATAAAAATAAACTTCAAGCTATCACATGTAGGTTATAGACAATTTGAACCCAGACTTTGAAGATTCCTCGGCTATCCACTCTATCTGACACAAAACGATACACATGACCACACACATGTGAAAAAGATAAATAGTTTCCAATACATGAATTTCATGATGAACCAGCATTCATCCGTTGGCTCAGATTATCATCTCCTATATATATAATCAGTGCTCAATTTATAATAAAATAGCAAATCTTCAAACTTTAACACTGATTATATATGTGTGTGGGAAATGATGATCTGAACCAACTGATGAGTGCTGGTTCACTATGAAATACTATATTGAAGATCATTTATCTTTTTCACATGTGTGAGATCATGTGTATAGGTTGTATGAGATAGAATGGGTAGCTGAAGAGATCTTGAAAGTCTGGGTTCAAATCCCCTATAATTGCATTTAAACTCCAAGTATATGAATTTATGCTTGTATTTCAAATATTTAAGCTATTACATTTTTTCATTTCTCTAAGACATATAACTTCATTATTTATCAGGATTTGATGCCAGTGATTGAGAGTTTTTTAAATTTAAAAATATACTTTAGAAAAAATCTTAGTATCAAATATGGAATGCTTTCTATATTTTGTGCCATCATCAGATGGTAAAAAAATTTTGTTTTATACAAAATGTAATGTCAAAATCGTTTAAATATTTAATAAATATTTGAAATTAATGTCATGAATTTTGAATTAATGAACTTTTAAATAAATAATGTATTAAAATAATGTAACTAACTTCATATACTTTACATAGTTTTATATATTATCATACAAAATGATTTTATAAAGTGTTCAGTGACCTCTGTCATATAAACATGGCAATTGGTTAGATGCAGTAAAACAATAACAAATTTAGATTATTTTGCAATTATATTATTCAAAATGTCATTAACAATATTATATTATCCAAAAAGTCATTAACAGTGTGCTAATGGGATACTAAAATAATCAGTAGCCTTAGTAATCAATATGGTGTACAAAAATTATAAATGCAAATTTCTTATGAGCACATTTGGGTTGATTTAATATCACAGCTGTAGACTTCTTTTTCTATTCTAAATTGAGAATGTTTAAGTTGTTGTTTGTTTATTCATACCAAGTTATTTGTTTAATATGCCAAAACTGATCAACATGTTTACTGACATTTTCATAAATATGAGCTCAGAAGGATACCAAAGATTAAAGAAAGTGTTTTATAAGCAATTATTGAATAAGTGTTACATAAAAAATAAGCTTACACTTGATATATTTGTAAAAGTTTTGTAAAACATTTTATACTGTCTTCAGTTAATAAAAAATTTAAAAACTAATAGAAAGTGCTAGAATAAACAAAGGTAAAATGCTCTTATTTATGGCACTAGAATTGAAAGAATTTAAGTGAATGTATTTGTAAAATTTTTATAATTATTTGTTGAATAGAATGAATTCATTTGCCACATTGAAAAATGGTATATATAAATGACGAAATAAAGGATAGGTTATTTTAAATAATATTTACAGTCATAAGAACTGGTGTTGACTGGATTAAAGCCCTACAGAATCAATATGAGGTATGCAGTTTCACAATACCGGGGTTGATTGGACCTTTACTATTAGGATTAATCCAGGGTAGGGAAAGTAAAAAAAAATCTGCTTTGATTTAAATTTACTTGGAACTCTTGGACCCTTCAACTCGCCATGTAGGTAACAAATATCATACGATGATCCTCATATTATGCGTAACATTATATGAACACATTGAATCTAATATATATATATTTAAGATTCAAACTAATAAATTTGATGCTTTGATTTAGAAAATTTTAAACTTATGTTTTATATAAATACATAATAAAACTCATTTATTCACATGTTTATTTTACTGAACATTATTAATTAACTATTTAAAAGAAGTTTCTGCACATAAAACTAAATCACCACATGTTGTTGTTTTATTTTTCAAATTCTAGTAGTCTAATTTTTCCTTCTTAAAATAGCCACTGCTGACCTTCACTCATTTTTATTTTAGGCTCTGCCTACTTTCTTTAGCCTTCATGCAGCTTGACCAACAATCAATTATCTGTTTCAATGCATATTTTATTAATTTGTTACTTTTAAGTGCATATTCAATCCATCCTATTTTGGGATACATTAATTTCTTTCCCCCCCCCTATAAATAATCTTCATAATTTTCATATAATAATAATCACATTAATTGTTGGGGAAGCCATGTGCTGTTTAACCACCTAATTGGTACTTTGATCACTTAGTAGTATTATTCGGTATGAACTGTTATTTTATTTATATTATTTGACTGAGAATTAATCCTGGAACCTTTCAAAGAATGATAAACTCCAAAGCTAGGAATTACTGACAAAACTCAACTGTTTTTCCACTGCTCAAATATTCTGTGATCACTGAGCAATGAATCATTTGATATTTTGTTTTCTGTAGTTTTGCATCCTTTTTGTCATATAAACTCTCAAGTAGCAAACCACTCCATATCTTATTATTCTAATATGTTCTCTGTATTTCAAAAATCATATTTTCTTCACTTTTTTTAATCATCCAATTTTAGCTCTGCATATAAAGTTTTGGTTAATGCAAAATATTTTACTTTCCTTCCAGCTAATTGACCACAACTGCTTTAGCTGTACTAGATAGCTATTATTATTTTTAATTTGAGTTTGTTTATTATCTTTGACAGTCTCCAAAATTCAAATATTTGAATATATAAATAAAATTCCTTATTATATAGTAATTATATTTTTTTATTGTGAAGATGACCTGGGATTAAATCTTGATTAGGTAAATTTAGAAATTTTTCCTGGTGAAGAGGGAGATACTTAACTAGCCATCAAATATTAATTGGACAAAAGAGTAATCAACTGGTTTTAGTTATAAGGTAAAACAAGAGTATTAAATAATTATAACCCTCAATAACAGAACATTTTTGACAGACATGTGAGTATTATATTTTGTTTGTGATTTCTATTGCTCTTCAGAAATTTATTTAAAAGGGTGTTTGTCTTACTGTTTTATTCAGAATATATTTCTATTTAATAAAACAAAAAGCAGATTAAAGAAAAAAACATTGTTTAATTTATTAAAGAGTTTATAAAAGTGATGAATAAAATAATTAATTTAGATAACACTATTGTCTTGCTGATTTACTAAAGAACTCAGTTTTATCTCTAAAATTATATCATAAATTAATACTTTAATTTTTTTATGGTATTCAATCTATTAATATAAAAGCACATATTCATTGGATTAGATATATTGCAGTAAGATATTACAATAAGTGGATATTTGGAAAATTTAAAATGATTAAAAAAAATGAAATAAAATATCTAGAAAGAGAACATGTGTTAAATAGATGGATGTAATAAGAAAGCTTGTTGAGGGATGCGAAGAAATATGTATCAGGGAAGCTATCTTAAAGTTGATGAGCAGTCGATTAATGATAGCTGAAAATGAAAATGATGTATGTGAGCAATGCAGACTTTGTTTACATTATAAATGTCATATCAAAGATTATTTGTGTAATATGGGTAGGATGGTCCTGAAGTTGAAGAACAATAGAGAATTACTGTGTCAAAATATTTTTTAAAAAAATTCTGTTATAGAAGAGGTTAAAAGATATTTTAAGACATCAAAAACATTAAAAGTTATCATGTGATATGCATTAATTAACATATTTATTGTACATGAATTGGTTTGTGTAATCACCACAAAACTGTCTTAAGTTTCTCACTCCGTGTGTGTGTCTTTGTTTTGATCTAGAATCAGAATGATAGATTAATTTAGGAATAAATGATAATGATGATAATAAATATTTCTGGAGTCATTTATAATATTTACTATTATACTGATTAATAGTTGCTATTTAAAGACCCAATGAGTACATTTTATCATGTAAGAACACACAATTTAATGGGACAACTTTTTACTGGAGTTTTGAATATTGAGATGTTTGAGAGAAATTGTATTAATGCAGTGACAAAATATTATTTTTGATGATGTAATATTCATTTACCAAGTTATTGACACCTATATTTGGGCAAAAAACATTTACATAAACCATGTTTGTTCCATTTTTGATATTCATTAATAAAACCAATAAAATATCATGTGACTCTAACACATGACTTCAGTCTGTCATTTCAGCAACATACTTTTTTTCTTAACCACATCTATGCCAACTACTTTAAGCTCTAGTAATTACAAGATTCTTAATAAATGTGGATGATATTTCTTAATTAATCCCTATCCAATATCCCAGACTAGTTTCAAGCTTATGGCCTTTATCAGTGAGGAGCTTTGAATCTTGGACCAGTGTCCAGGCACTAGTCTGGGGATATTGGGTTGGACAGTAGCAGATAAGGATTTGTTAAGACTATCATCTGCATCTATTAATTACTATAAATTGCAGTAAGTTGTGGTGAAGTGAAAAAGAATGATATTGAATATTTATTTAATCTTTTTAATAGCAAACTGCAAATTAAAATAATCAATGATAAGTCTTATATGCTCCAACTAATTTATAATTTTGCTTTGTTTTTTTTAGTTCTGTACTGATGCTTGCTGCTTTTCTTTCTTGCATTTTTATAATGGCTGTGCTACTAATTATTGTGATCTCGGAAAGAAGTCAGGTAAAGTCTTTCTTATTTTATTTATAATTTTAGATAAAAAAATTTATTGTTGTCAGAAATAAATATATATTCTGAAATATGTATTAGACAAAAGTAAATATGACATAGATATAAGTATTTTATTAATTATAGCCATATAACAATACATATTTACTAAGATTTATATTATTCATCTTTGCTGTGTCTGTGTTAATATTGTTGAGCTACTAAATTAACAAAAGGCAAACGTATTTGTAAATTAAAACAGGCAAAACTCACTATATGTATTGCCACACACAGCAAATTAGAGTAATCAATGGATGCCAGAAGGCTTGTGCATAAAATCCCCATCCAGTGCCTACTCATCCAATATCCCCAGACTAGTTTCAGGCTTGTGGCCTTCATCAGTGAGGAGCCTTGGATCTGTGAGAGCACTGCACCCATTCATTACTCTAGCTTGCTGTGTATGGCAATACGTATAGCGAGTTTTACCTGTTTTAATAACAGTTATACACAAGCATAAGAAGTGGTGGTCATGTGATGTATATGTAAATTATGTTATTTACAATTATAACAATATCTATACTGAAGTACAAGTTCATTGGCTGATTATACAATCCCCCTCCCATCCCAACCCCCCCCCCCCACCCAGATGGGAGATGGGGAGGGGGGGGTTTTTATTTCTGCCTCCATTATTTATTTTTTTAGAAGGTGGGAATTTATAGAGAGTTTTTTTTTATCAAAATTAATGTGTAGTATAGGAAATGTGATCATGTGAATATATAATTTAATTTACATATTGCATTTATTAGCTAACATATAACAAATGTATATTTTCCATTAATTATTAATATATAGTAAATTGTATATAACATAGATAGTATTTGAAAGCAGATATTCAAGCTCCATTCAGCCATCCCCTCTATATCTCAAACCACTGATACACATGACCACACACATGTGAAAAAAATAAATGATCTCCATTTATCTTTTCACGTGTATGTGGTCGTATGTATCAGTGATTTGAGATAGAGCTTGGATAGCTTAAGAAAGCTTGAAAGTCTGTGTTCAAATTTTCTATAATTATAATTAAATTCCAGGTATATGCCTGTATTTTAAATATTTTATATATAAACATTAAAAGCCTAAAGCTAAACTAGTCAATAAAATAATTAAAATAACACGAAATCCAAAACTAAGTCAGACTAGTCAAAGAAATGGTTTCACTGCTACGAGCCGACTAATCAAGGGTAAAGAACTAAAACATAGCAATAAATTTATACTACATAAAAGGAATTGTGGGTAATACATAAAATAAATTCCTTGTTATGTTTTAGCTCTTTACTCTTGAAAAGTCTGCTTATAGCAGTGAAACCATTGGGTTGTGTTTTAGAGTTTATTTCTTTAGCTAGTCTGGTTTAGTTTTGAATTTGGAGTAATTTTGATTATATATATATATATATTAGGACAAACTCAGACTTTCAAGCGCCATACAGCTATCCACTCCACTTCGTACAATTTATACACATGACCATGCACGTGTGAAAAAGATAAAAGATTTCCAATATGCATATTTTGTGCTAAAACAGCACATATCAGTTGTAGGATTAAAGCTTAGATAACATCTTATGAATTCAAATGAAAAAAAATGTAGTAATTCTTATATTGTGAAAAAGACCATTCTGCATATTAGTAATTAGTTTGAATGTGTAATGTTAGTAATAAGAGAATAATAAGAAATAAGGAAAAAACAATCCATATGAAAGTGTTCTAATGTTTCATTTCTATGTCAGAGATCGCATAATGGATCTATATTTTGTGAAGTGTCACTTGTAAGAGATGAAGTAATTAGTAGAAATGGCTTTGATATTTCTTTTAATTAAGAAGTTTAGACATTTGTTTCCAAGTGTAATATCTAAATTTTTTTAACATAACAGGAAAGAGTGAATACAATTTAAAAATTCATCTATTTTCCAATAGCTAATTTATTTTAAAATAAATTATGTGAGATAGTAGTGTGCTTATTTATGAAGATAATTATGGTTTTAATAAAATTATTATTAATGATTGATGGATTGTCAATAATGTTAATAGGAATTACACTACTAATACTTGGGAAAAAACTAATTAGTTTAGTTATTTCATTAATGGTTCTGTGAAATGAAAGACTATTGAATTTAGTACGCTATTCGCCTTAGTGGTGAATTTATTTAAACAAAGAATCAAATGTTGGTTACTCAAGATTTTATAAAAAGTTTGAACACTGGAAATGACATAAAAGTGACCCATGGGGCCTGCACTCCAGGGTCTACCACTCAATTATTGTGCTAAACTGTGCAGGAACAATAGATATATTAATATTTTGTAAAGAAACTCTCAGAAATCAACTTTTATTACTAGTCTATAAGCTTTGATAATTCAAATTTGTTTATGAATGAAGAGTGTATATGACTTATTTGTCTGTAAGTTTCTGGATTTATACATAAATTTTTTGAAGATTCAAAAGTTTTTCTATGCCTTAGAAAAATATAGTATTATAATAAATGCATTAATAAAAATATTACTGTACACAATATGTATTTCATGGTATTAAATATTACAGGTAGTTAAGGAATCTATTTTAATGCATAACAATATTCAAAGTAGTTTATTGTTTTATGTAATTTAGTGCAAAAATAGTGTGGTGGATTTAGAAATAAAGATTCAAAATTGATTCGCAATTGAAAAGAACAAGTATATAACAAATTCAGTTTTCATTTTAATGGTGCTATTCTCTACTTAATCTGCCTCTTTGATGGATAAATACCAATGACTTTCTGAGCAATTACTTATATGATTATTATTTTTTGACAATATGTTTAGAATAAGGCATTGTTAAGTATATTTTTAAACACTGAATTGATTTGAATATATTGAGCAATAACAAGATGGTTGTTACCACATGATCACCATTTTTTATGCTTACACATGTTGTTAATAAGAATATCAAACTTTCCATAGATTATTGCTACCAAATGCAAGCCTTCATAATCAATGGATGCAGGAAGATTTGTGCACAAAATCCCTATCTAGTGCCTATTTAGCAAACACCACCAGACTAGTTTCTACCTTGTGGCTTTTATCAATGAGGAACATTGGATTTGAGAGCACTGCACTTAGATCTTAGGATCTAATTTAATCCTCCAACAGCCACAATTTACCTATTTGGTTAATTATAAAGCTAGGATCCCAAAATGAACTCAATTCAGCATCTATACATTTTGGTGTATAGATGCTGAACCGAGTTCATATCAAAATGTATAGATGCTAAACTGAATTTAGATCTATATGACTACACAAGCAACTGAGCTTAGATTGAAAACATTTATGGTGTTTCATCTTGGGCTCCTAGCTTTATAGTTAACCAAATAGGTAAAAGGTGACTACTGGAGGATTGCATTAAATCCTAAGATCTAGGTGCAGTGCTCTCAAATCCAAGGCTCCTTACCGATAAAAGCCACAAACTAGAAACTAGTCTGGGGATGTTTGATGAATAAGCCTTAAATAAGAATTTTATGCATAAATCTTCCTGCCTCCATTGATAATGAAGACTTGCATTTACTGTATGTAGAAACATGCAAAACTCACTATATGTATTGCCACACGCAGCAAGCTAGAGTAATCAATGTATTCAGAAGGCTTGTGCATAAAATCCCCATCTAGTGCCTACTCATCCAATATTCCAGACTAGTTTCTGGCTTGTGGCCTTTGTCAGTGAGGAGCTTTGGATCTGAGAGCACTGCACCTAGATCTTAGGATCTAATGCAACCCTCCAGCAGCCACCTTTTATCTCCTTTTAACTACAAAACTAGAGTCTTAAACTGAAAACACCTTAATGTTTTCAATTCAAGCCCACCAGCTGGTCATGTGATGTTTACTGTATGGAGAGTTTGATACTCTTATTAAGATTGTTGTCACTAAAAGTATAAAACATTGTCATCAATGAATTCATGATTAGCACCTGCAATTATTATAGCTCTTATATTTAAACAAATTTAGTTAACACAATGAATGACTTTTTTAGAAAAAAATATCCAATGATATAAACATATATCATTTGAGTTTAAAACCAAAGAAATATTTTCATCCTTCAGTTGCCTGATAATCATTCACTGAAATATTAATTGAATTTTCTTAAAGGACATATGAATTCATGTGTGAATGATCCTTCTTTTTAATATTTAAGACTCCAAAGTCATCATCCAAAGGAGCAATTGATTCTGAAAGAAGAGACTGCTAAGAATTTTCTGATTGCAGATCTAGACTGCATTCTGTAATGACTTATATTTAACTACTTATAGCTGTAGATCATTTTCAAGTAAATGAAGATTTCATAAATTGGAAGAATTGTTTAATGTTAAATGGGACACTATTAGATTTTATGAAGTTAGAAGAAATAATGAAAAGACACTTGATTAGAAAGCAGCCATGCACATTATTACAAATTACAAATATTGTATACAAGTAGAAAATAACTAAAAAGCAGAAAAATATTGAGAAGAGTGGTGCTAGAAGATACTAAATGCAGATAATTTAGATTTTTGTACCAAATTCTCATTATGATAAAAACTATAGGATTTTTATATAAATGTACTAAATTCATTTAATTAAACTAAATATAATTTTAAAGTATAAAATGAAAATGCTGTAAGTAAATTTGGTTATGATAAGAAATAACAAAGGATACCAATTGTGAAATTTGTAAAACAAAAAAAATTGAATACTGTGAATATTTTTTTGAAATATATACAAGCATGTCAAGCGTTGGTGGCCGAGTGGCACAGCTGCCTTACAAGCAGTTGTTCCAGGGTTTGCTTCCCGGATGAAACTTTGACACATTAAAAAAATAAAAATATAATATATATATAAGCATCCAAATTATTGTACAGAAAAATTAGATTATACTTTAACTAATAGAAAATAGGTATTTTAAGATTGTATTGTTCTTACAAATTCAACACAGAATATCAATTAATAACCTAGAAAGATAAAAACTATCAATAAAGATAAATATTAACTGTAGATATTTTTAATCTTCACAAACATTCCAGTGAATTTAAATTAGAACTTGCTAACTAGTGATTCGGACTTAACTGAAATGAATATGAAAATAATTAATACTCTACTAAGAACTGCAACAAAAATAGCTGATATAAAAACTCATTAATTCATCATTAAAAATTTCAAATGAGATTAAGACAATGTTAAAGAAAAAAGGATTTTAAATTTATTTTAAATGATGCAAATAAAACTATAATGATTGAATTGAATTTAATCATAGAATTTTGAATGGAATTATGTTGGTAATAATGATGATGATGATGATGATGGTGATGATGAAGAAGAAGAAGAAGGAAATATGCCTATGAATTTAAAAATTGTGTTTCATTAGTGCCTGGTTATGGATGTAAGATTGTACTCTTAATAGAATAAAATGCATAGACTTCTGAACCATATGGAAAAGTATGAAGAGATTAAAATTCATGAATAAGAAAACCTAACCATCAATTACATCATTGAAAGAATTAAGACGCTGATATAAAGTTGAGGTACACATGTTATTCGAAGAAATAATAACAGACAAACAACTAATGTCTTAAATTGGATTTTAAAACTTATAAAAAGTTAGAAAGAGATATATGAGATAGTTGGAAGAGATAAAGAAATTTAGTGATATGGTGAGAAAAAGTCATATGTAATATGAATAGAGAAAATAAAGGAATTTGTTCAAGCGATGGTGAGTATAGAAATTACACGTCAGTAAAATTGGATTCGACTTAATAAGACTAACATTCTGTAGGAAATTGGAAATGGTTGAAAATAATGAAAATGTAATGTTGACTCTTCTCTTGGGTTTAACAATTTAATAAAACCAAGTTACAAAAATTAAGTGTAATATTTTTTATTTATCAATTATTACTCTCATCTTATAATCAAATGGCTACTAGTCTTTTATTAATCATCATTCTTACAAAGATTCTATATGTTATTAATAATTTTTATTAGTCAGTCATTAGTAGAGATTATTCAATAATGAATAATATTTCTGTAGTGTAATTAGTGTAACTTACACTACACCGCTCTGATGCAGGGTAAGGACTGGTTTTTATACGCTTTTAAGAACTTGTTGAGGAATGTAATTATAAACATTTGACTAAAGATGTGATTTTGGCCAACTGATGTGTGCTGGTTCCGCATGAAGTGCACTTCTTGGAGATCATAGATCTTTTTTACATATATTTGGTCAAATGTTTTTGATTTCATCCCTCCACAATGTGTTAAAAGTGGGTATAAACCAGTCCCTACTTGTGTGAGAGTGGTGTAATGAAAATTATCCTACAGAAATATTATTCTATATTATATTTACTTTCTTAATTTCTTATTATTAACAGTGAGAGCAATAGCCATATAGAATAGTGATAATTTATTTCTGATGTGTCAACAAAAAAATGTTACTTCAAATAGTGTGAAAGAATGCAATTGTAAAATACTATCATGTGTTATGTTGAAAATTTTAAAATTAGACTAAATTACATTAAAACTGTCAGAAATCAACCTCATATTATTATTATAATGAAATAATTATTTTGATTTAAATATTTTTAAATTATCTAAAGATTTTTTAATTAGTTCATTTATGAAATTGTGATATGAGTATTTATAAATCTAAGTGTCAATGATTATTACAAGAATAAATTATGGAAATATCAGAAAATTATAACAAATTATTAAATGTACTATTGGATAAAATTTAAACATGGAAGCATGACAAAATTTAAAAATGCAGTTGATACACACTTCAATTCAATACTTTTTATTATAGTTTTAATAATTATTTTAGAAATAGCTCTAATGAGGACTACATATCATATAAAACTGTAGGCTTTTTAAAGATTTAATTAAAAAATATTCTATTCATTCAGTTGTGTAAAAATTTGATTTTCACAATTTGTATTTATATTAAAAACAATGCAAAAATATTGAGTTTTAAGAAGCAATCAGTATTATAAAAGTTAGTCAAGCGTTGTTAGCCGAGAGGTTAGCGCAGATGCCCTGCAAGCAAGCAGTTGGTTGCAGATGGTTGTTGCGAGTTCGCCTCCCGACCGATGCTATGACATATGGAAAAAAAAATTATTTATATAAAAAATTATTATTTATTTAATTTTTTTTTTGTTTGTATACATATACCTTAAAAATTCCATAATATAGAAATAGCACTTTTGTACACCATGTTGAAAATCTGAATTTGGATCCTTTCTGTTCAAATTAAACTTGAAAATTTTTTTCTGACACTGATTGGATTATAATTTTTTTCCTACTTCTGGTATCCATCCAATCTAGATAATTATTTTACATTGATTACTGAATGAGTATCAAGATCAAACTTAATAATAAAACAAGGATGGAAAACTGCCCAAATTTTTGCCATTCAAAACCTACCAACCATAGTGAGTAATGCATATCCTACTGTTCCTTCTTTGCCCTGAAGTAGGCTATTTAATGTCTGGTTATTAAATGTCAAATTTAGCAGAGGAGAAAATCTTCACACATATATATTAGTAATCCACATACCCTGAGCAGATTATCTGGATATGAAAGCTACAGCTTAAGATTTAAGTTTTCCAAATCAATTCTCAACTAAAAAAATTTGAAAAAAAAAACCTATCTTGATTTGTTCATCTGAATAACACTATTTTATTTGTTTTGCCGCATTGCTACTAGAATATTAATTGATTTTTAAAGAAGACTTTGTTTGAATTGTAAGTCGAGAAGAGTAATTCTATGCTCAAGTTAAAATACTTGATTATTATCGTTAGCAATTTGTATTGCTCGTCATTGTCTCAACAAAATGTATTTTATTAAATTAGTATTTACAGTTAAATCATTTATTATAAAAATATGTTTAGTTTTTTATAAAAATTAAAGAATTATTACTCAATTTTAGGATGTAACATTATACATTTAATTTTGATTATTCCCTCTACCTTATTTAAAGTGAGAAAGCTTACCGAGTTTATTTTATTTTAATGGCTGGATTTAATAGTTAATAAAGTGTTTTCTTACAGTGATGAAATGTAATTATCTCAATTTATCAGTGTCCTATGGGGTAGATTAACCTCGAGTCTCTTCTTTGACTCTGCAAATTTGAAAGCTTGTTACCCAAACTTAATGATTGAAAAGGTTGTGAACTAGTTCACCTAATGGTTGTTTATTTGAAAAGTTTTTCAAATAAAAATGTGTTCTTGCTTTATGTGTGTGTGTAAATATATATATAGTAAATAAATATCAAAATTTAAATAACTTGCAGAAACATGCTTTCTCTTTTGCTTTCATTACTTTAATGCATTCCTAAAGGAATATGTTAAAATGACGAAAGCATGTTTCCACAAATTAATTCTTATTTAATGTTTTGGAAGTTAATTGTATTATAATTTATTTATTTAATATAAATACAAATACAAAACTTTATTAAGAGCAAAGCTTTATTAACAATAAAAATATTGTAGGGCTTAGCATGCTTTCTGTGTATCAATGATTGTAACAGAGGTGGTGGACTCGAAACCATGACCAGAATTAGTGAAATGCTCATAAAAAACAGATTTAGTATCCAAAAGTGTTTTTGTCTGTTTATACATGTATTTATGCTGAGCCAATGTTTCAACATTGTTTGCTATAAATGCAGTGACACCAAGTAAAAGGTCATAGAGGCTTGGCATATTTCCAAGGGAAATTATGCCATCAATAGGAAAGAATCCTACATTCCCTTTTCCAAAAAGTGGCTTTAAATTGAGAGAGTGCAAACTTCTCAAGCACTTGTGACTATTAGTAACCAATCAGATCTTAAGCACTGGGACAGAGAATTTAACAAGAAAAGAGTGGTTCCCACTCTCTTCTTTACTTGTCTTTCTATATATCCAAGCCAGTCCAAAGTACTTATATCTGAGAGCGTGAATCTTAAATATCATAGTAATATTTAAGATTCATGCTCTCAGATATAAGTACTTTGGACTGGCTTGGATATATAGAAAGACAAGTAAAGAAAAGAGTGGGAACCACTCTGAAACACTCTTTTCTTGTTAAATTCTCTGTCCCAGTGCTTAAGATCTGATTGGTTACTAATAGTCACAAGTGCTTCAGAAGTTTGCACTCTCTCAATTTAATTTTCAAAAAGTGGCTTTCTATAATTAATTTTTGTATTATGCAAATAATATGCTATTTTTTTAGCTCTTAAATGGGGTCTTATTCCCCCACCTCTGTTACAAGAATTGCTTCATTTATGACAATTATCTGTTGAAAGCATGCTAAGAATTACAGTATTTCTATTGTTAATCAAGTTTTGTTTTTAATATACAGTTTTTGAATTTGTATATATATTACATTTATGAAGATAAAGCATTTATGAAATTTTATTCATTAATAAATATATGTTGTAGTTCACATGGTTATTATATATACACATAATAATGGAATATTATGGATTTTATAAATGTGAAATACTTGGATCCCCCAAAGTACTAATTCTAAAAGTGCAATATATCCTAGAACAATATCCGCTATTCTTAGATAAAAAAATAAATTTATTTACATTTTGGCATATCTAAACTCTTAGTAGTTGAATAGATATACAGTGTTATTTAAAAGAATTAATTTCAAATCAGCCAAGATATTCATGTCATCATCATCATCATCAACAATTATCAATCCACTGCAGGATGAAGGTCTCTCCAAGTTCAATCCATCTTCTCTGATCTTTAGTTTCTCTTCTCCACATCACCCCTGCACACTTTCTTATTTCATCCATCCATTTCACATGTGGTCTCTTTCTGGGTCTTTTACAATCTCTTGGAATCCAGTTTAAAATTTCAATTGTCCATTTATTATCATCTCTTTTAGCAATATGTCCAGCCTAACTCCACTTCAGTCTTTTAATTTTTTCAATGAGGTCTGTAGCACCTGTTTGTTCTCTTACCCATATATTGCATTTTCAATCTCTTCTTGTTCCTCCCAACATACATCTCTCCATACTTCTTTGAGTGGTCTGAAGTCTCTGTATTGCTCTTCTATTAAGTGTCCAAGTCTCAGATACATAAGTAAGAAAGGTAAAACACATTTATTAAAAACCTTCCTTTTCAAACACATAGGTATATTTCCTTTTAGTATCAAGTTATTTCTACCAAAAGCACTCCAACCAAGTTTAATTCTATGATTAATTTCATTCCATTATGTTTCCATCTGTATTAATAATCTGACCAAGGTATTTGTAACCATTAACTTCTTCTAACTCATCATAATCAATCTTTATTTTCATATTTTGAGAAAATCAATTAAACATTATTTTAGTCTTTTTAACATTTATCTTTAGTCCTACTTTCATCTGATAACTTCTGCAACATTTCCTGCAGCTCTAAAGTATTATTTGTAAAAACTTTTACATCATCTACAAAATCTGAATGACTTAAATAATCTCCATTTACTTTCACTCCTTTAGCTTCCCATTTTAATCCACAAAATACTTCTTGCAGCACTGCTGTAAAAAGTTTTGGAGATATGGAGTTACCCTGTCTTACATCCTTTTCAATGTTGACTATCCTAGTATCATTATGTAATGTAATTGTTGTTGTTGCATTTTTATAAATATTCTTTAAAATATGACAATATCCTGGATCTACACCTTGATGATCCAATGCTTTAATCACTGAAGAAATGTTTATAGAATCAAATGCCTTTTCATAATCTACAAATCCAAAGCATAATGGCAACTCATATTCATTTGTCTTTTCTATAACTTATCTCAATACCTGAGTATGATCTACTGTACTAAAACCACTTTTAAATCCAGTTTGTTCTCTTGGTTGGTGGAAATCCAATATTTTCTTAGACGAGTTGTAATTATCTTGGTAAAAATTTTGTATAAAACTGATAAAAGGCTGATAGGTCTGTAATTTCTAATATCTTCTTTATCACCTTTTTTAAATATTAATATTAATACTGCATTCTTCCAATCATCTGGTACATCTTTACCATTTAGACATTTAAACCAGCAAGCATCACATGATCACATCTCCAATACTAGCACATAATTGATTATTCTGTTTAGCACAGGTGGCACTACTATATGGAGTTTTGCTTTGCTTCATTTAGACATTTGGTATATAACTTTGCTAAAAAAAAATTTTATTTCTTCACCTGCTTCTTTTAATATATCAATTATAATTCCATCATTATCTGGAGCCTTTCCTTTCTTTATATATTTAATTGCATTTCTCACTTTTTCATTTAAAATTCTGGGCAATTCAGAAGATGTAATAGAAATAGGATGTACTTGTTCATTATTACTATATAATTCTTGATAGAAATCTTCTACTCATTCATGATATCATCTCTCTTTTTAGTAATAATTTCATCTTTTTTTTCTTATTGCAGATATAAATTTCCTACCAATACCAAAATGTTGTTTTACACTCTTGAGACTTTTATTCTCTTCTACAGCTTTCCTTGCTAGTTCACTGTTATTCATGTAATTTCATTTAAATAACTTACATTAACCATGCAGAATTAATTTCTACTCACTGTAATAACTTTATATAAACTACTATATATCACATTTACAATAAAATATTATAGTAATGAAGAATCTGTAATATTTGGGGAGAATCTCCACAACATAAATTATATAAATCAATGCTCTCAGATAACAATGTCTATTATTCTACAAATATTTATTTCTTTTCTTCTATTACATTGTAATTCTATCACAAGCATTTTATTCGTGTAAAGAAAATATTATTTTGTTTTAAACTTTCAATATATAGCTATATATTGAAAGTTTAAATCAAAATAATCCTTTCTTTGTGTATAAAATTCCTTATAATAGAATTACAGTGTCTATTATTCCAATTTAAAATAAATCTATTTTCATTTTGCTCTATAAGCTCGAATAATGGCATATAAATTAAGCAATGATAACTATAAGGACTAAGACCAAATCAAAGATATTAATATGCCATTGCTTGAGTGAACTAGCGTTAATTTATTCTATCAGCTACTAAATATCAAATATAAATATTATAAATATCCCAATGCTGATAAATATATAAGATTTGGAGCTCCTATGCTACAAGAGCATGCTAATTTGGAATTAGCCCTTAAAGTTATTGCAGTGTCATTTTCATGTCTACATAAAGTATAATATGTATAAAATGAAAATGAATTCATTTTTCATTTTTGCATAGCACTTATTGTTTCTATATGGCCATTTTCATAACTAAACTTTGAAATTCTGTACTATTGTTAAAAGTTTATTCATACTGTAATATTTAATATTTGATAAGTGTTAATTTATTTTAAGGTTATTAAAAAAATTTTAAAGTATAAACATAAATAGAATCTGGTTTAATAAAGCTGCAATAATAATATTTTGGCTGACTTGTTATTAGCTTTTATACATATCTGATTTATCTGATTACATGCCTGAAAGATGAAGTGGATTCATTTTTCACCTGAGCATAGCAAAAAAAAATTTATTAGAATGCACTGTATTTATATAATTAATACTTTGTAGATTCTCCCCTAACGTTAATATATAAATAATTGAACTTCCCCTTAGTATCCATAAATCAATTAAATGTTCAAGATTTTATATATGTCTTTTTTGAATCATGACAGGCATTTTCTTATTGTAAAATGTTGCTTAAATTATAGCATCAGTTATTTAGATTAGATGGAGACCAAAAGTTGAAAAAAGAATGTAGCTTAATTAAAGTCAGAAAAAAATGTCATGTTTAATCTGACCAGGATTCAAATTCAGATTTTCAACTTCAACATGGTGGATAAAAGTGTTATTTTTATACTATGGGTTTCTTTATAAATATGTGTAATACCAAAAAAAAAATTAAAAAATTGATAATTTTTTATAGAAGTAATTTTAGAATATTAATTAGTTATCAAAAAAATTAATTAAAAATTGATAATTTTTATATAAGAAATTTTATAACATTAATTAGTTCTTAAATTCCAATATTTTTATATTTAATGAATAATATTTCCGAATGTAATTTTCACCACAACTCTCTCATACAAGGTAGGGACTAATTTTTATCCACTTTTAACACCTTATGAAGGAGCATAATTATAAACTTTGACCATAGACATGAAAAATATGTATGATCCCCAAGATGTACATTTCATTCATTAAGTAGATAATCTCTAATCTAATGAATGATTAATAAAAATTATTAATATACTTCCATCAAGTGGTTTATGTCAAAGTTGTGAGGGGTGACATTTATAATAAAAACTGTTGTAATTAGTGATCTATCTATCTATATATAATAAACAATGATAAAGATAAGCATAAGAGATAGTGGTCTGGGCCAACTGATGAGTACTTGTTCAGCATGAAATATGCATCTTGGGTATCACACATCTTTTTCACAAATCTTTGATCATGGTTTATGATTATACCCTTCTACAAGGTGCTAAAAGTGGATAGAAACTAGTCCCTACCTTCTGTGAGAGTGGTGTAGTGAAAATTAGACTACAGAAATATTATTCATTAAGTGAATAATCTCTGGTCTAATGAATGACTAATAAAAATTATTACTATTTTTGCATTGTTTTTAATTTGAATACAGATTGTGAAAGTCTAATTTTAACACAACTGAATGAAATTCAATACTTTTTATTAAATCTTTACTTGTTTACAGTTTCATCTAATTTATAGTTTTCACCAGAGCTATTTCCTAAGATAATTATAAAAGTGTAATAAAAAGCAATGAATTAATTATGTGTAACAACTGCATTATAGTTATCTATTTTCACATATTTAAAACAGTAGCAATTAATTCCACACAATAGTGCATGCTATAGTAATCAATAGACGCTAGATGATAACACATTTTAATCCCTACTCAGTAGTCATGTGTTGTCACATATTGCTGTTTGATTATTGTCAGTGTTTTTTTAAAATTATTAGAAATAGCTCTGCATTTTATATTTAAATAGCAGTCTATTCAAATCATTTTGCTTTAAATATGTTGGTTATTTAACATTCTCCTCTCTAATCATTGTAATTCAAGAAAACTATCTGTATAAAAGTTATTGGACATGAAGTAAGAAACAAACATTTTCTTACAGTGAAAAGTTGAGTAAATTATGGCAGCTAAATGACAATTTAATTGTTTGTATTAAATAATTCTTGGAGCACATTAGTTTGATTAGTAGATATAAGTAGTATTTCAGTTATCTATTATTATGCATGTATTTATATACAGCAAGACTTTGTACAATGATAATAATAGATTCCGAGAAAGTCTGCCCTAAATGAAAGTGAAAATATTCCAAAAGCAATTGCCTTTACTCTATTATATAATAATCTATTGTTAGTCTGTGTAATATTGAACATCATATGATAGAGTGCTATGAAATTCTCATATTTAGTAATAAATAAGTATTGTGAAAGCTGATGTGATATTGTTGTTAGTATTAACTTTTCTAATCAAAGGGTAGAAAAGGTCTATAGTTGTTATGAACTAAAGTCTCAAAAATATATTGAATCTGATCTGGTGTCATGCAAGTGAGTTAGTCTCGGATTCGATTCAATTTCAAACTCATTTAAATACTATAAAAGAGTAAAAGATAGTTGCTAGATGCATAGTGCATTAGTTGCCATTTGGAATACTACTTTTTATTGACAAAGACAAAATGTATGGGTAACTAGGAATTATTTTGTTTTTAAGCAAGGAAGTAAAGAACCATGGGAGGTGTGTAAAAAATTTATTCAAATGAATATGTTCAGGGATTGCTTATTAATGCCGGAAAAGCTCTTCAGGGACACTTGGGGGCAACTTAGGCCACTGGATGAAGAGCCTATTGTCAAGCATGCTAATTAAAAATTAATTCAAGATTTTAAAAATGGTCCAATAGATGGAGAATGACAAAGGATCACTGCCAATCAAAATATGGACTGCACAATGATCACTGGCTAAGTCACTAAATGAAGATCCAGTTGAAGGATGACCTTCTTGCTCTGATCATGAAATTAATTTGTCATAATAATAACTAATGTATCAAACAGGTATATTTTCTAATTTGGAAAATTATTTACTAATGATTGTTATAATATGTGTAACAAATCCAAACAAATGTATACCAACAAGATTTATGTTGCAATTGTATGTGTATTTCCCTTAATAAAAAAAAAAGACAAAATATAGAAACTATTCAGTGTAGGGTTAGGGATTTCATAACGCTATAGAATTCATTTATTACTCAAGCTTAGAAATAGGTTGGGAATAACTGTGCTTATAAGTAACTGTATCTGCATTTTTAAATATAAATACGTGATAATAGTCCAAATTAAAGGTAATTTGATGGTTATTCTTACAAGGCATGTGACATTTAGCTTCAGTTGACTGGTTGAGCATCAGGTCCAACATTTCATAAATCACATGGATAACTCGGTTATTTATTTCTCAGATAGATTTATAGATAGAGAACTTGGCTCTAAAATAATATTTACGCATTTGTTTAAATATATATATATGTTACAGAAAATTTTAAATTATTATTTCATTTTGATCTAATCTTGCAATTATTTTTATATATGACTTTAAGAAAAATTATTTTGAACATTATCAGTTTTATTGGTATTTCCTTAAAGCTGTTTTCCTTCTATATCTAAATCACTTTCCTAAATTCCAGATGAATCTAAGTAGTGAATGATTTATATTTCAAGATTAGTTTCTAATCTTTTATTTTCCAATTAACTTAAATGAAACCTATCTTTTGTAATTCTCTTGAACTTCTCTTTCAGAAATAAATTTGACTACCATATATATGCACATATTTGCACTGTGACATCCATATGTATGTATATATTTAATTAATGGAATTGTAAATGAACTGCTATTTGTTTAACCGGTTTTTTTTTTCTAATCTAATTGGTCTGAACATATTGCTAGAAGAGATGATAATAGATGGACAACTGAATTCTTAAACTGGATTCTAAGAGATTGTAAAAGAACCAGAAAGAGACCACATGTGAGATGGATGGTTGAAATAAGAAAGTGAGCATGGGGTGATGTGTAGAAGAGAAGCTAAAGATCAGAGAAGATGGATTGAACTTGGAGAGACCTTCATCCTGCAGTGGATTGATAATGGTTGATGATGATGATGATGATTACCATAAATGGCATTGGTTGAAAACTAGTACTATAAAGAAAGGAGAAAATTCTCATAAAACATATAACTTTAATTTAAGAGAGTGATAAAACACAATCTTCAGTTCTTTAAACAAGTGAAAAAAAATTACTATGATAAATAAATGTATAGATTTTATATTTGCAAGTTAAAAACTGTTAAACCACTAAACATCACAAGATCACTATCTTGTATGGAGAGTTTTGCCTGTATAATATATATGTTAAGAACTGTTCTATATGGATTCTCCCAAATATGTTGGTTGTGGAAATGTATTATCCAATGACCAGATAAAATCTGTATTCTTGCCATATTTGCAAACAAAACATGGTAGCTATATAAATAATGAATGCATTTTTTTTTTATCATTTAATGAAATCTCAGAATATGACAGTGACCTTAATTGTCAGTTAACAAAGGTAATAAAAATGCCTTTGAAGCCCCCCCCCCCCCCCAAGTGATATCTGATAATGTTGAGATGACAATAATAAGTAGAATTAAGAATAATAAATTGTTTACTAATCAATAAGATGGAAGCATAGATGTTGTTTCATTGTTTTGATTGTTATTGAAATTATATTTGAGAGATAGTAAAAATGAAGAAAATCTTTTGCTTTGTCAATCTTTTGTCAAATGATAGAAGAGGTGGAGAATATTTAATGCTATTAATTGTTATTTCAAAGAATATGACATTAATTGATCTAATTGTTGTGGGCTTCGGACTGATAGGGTTCAGTCTATATTAGATTTCGCTGTGCTTTTTATGGTCATGTCACAATGGTAACTTCAGAAATAACCTGGAATCATTATTACATATACAGGCAAAATTTAGCAATAGCATCTTCTTCCTAGACAAATTCAAATTGGTAAATTAGCTAATTTTGTATGTTGTTGACTGAGTACTGATAAGGGCTAGTCTAAATTAGAGTTTGCTATGGTTTCTTGAGTATATCATGATGCTAACTTTAGGAATAATCTGGAGTTACTGTTACATACACAGGCAAAATCGAGCAACTAAGTATCTTCCTGAAGAAATATAAATTGTTTAATATGTATAAAGTAACTAATTTTATAAAGTCAAAGTCACAAATTCTAGGATTATTTTCCAAAGTATTTATTGAAGAAGTGAGTCTTCTTTTTCTTTTGCTCCATTAGACAGAAATGAGTTGCTTCCTTAAAGTATGTGAGGTCCAGATATATTTTGAGGACTTTATTTACAACTTGTTTATAAACTATATGCCTTTGATTGACTTCAGGATACTTTTTTTAAGTAAATAATTTAAATTTTTATTTCAGAATAGACTTTATGCTTTTCAAAAGTAGTTAAATTCATATAAAAAATAGAATTTAAATACTGAGTGAATTTAAACTAACTAACAAAAAATTTAATTATTCGATTTTTATATGCAGTCTGACTTAACACCTCAAACATGACTATAAATCATTGTTTATATTGAAAAAATTATTATATGTAATGTCTTATAATTTAACAATCATTCTATACACTTTGGACAACAAATCAATATGTGTCTGTTTTTCAGTTTGAGCTATTTATTTAAAACTATTTTAAAATAAAATAATATTTAATAAAATAGGTGCATTAAAAATGGAGAATTTGAAAATTATTCTACTGCTCACCAAAATCTCAACAATAATATTTAGTTTGTAAGAATATCAACTGAAATTAGAACTTTTTGAAAAAGATATTTTGTGCAAATAGTTTGTTTTTTCTCATATATTTTAATTGTACTATAGGAATAATCTATTTTTGTACAAATAAATTATTTTTTGTATGATTATATTTACTTTTGTACATTTCAACTTTATTGTATGAATCAACTACCATAATACAATCATTTTTTTGTATAAGCATTTTATTGTATAAACCACTAAAAGGTCACATGATCATTGTTTCTTATGTGTACCCAAGCTGTTATAACAGTAGCAAGTTTCCATATAGTGGAGTCATCCAGTGCAAGCTATAGTAATCAATGGAAACTAGAAGGTTTTGTGCATCAAAATTCCTGTCTAGTACCTATTCATCCAATATCCCCAGACCTATTTTTACCTTGAGGTCTTTATTAGTGAAGAGATTGAATCTTAGAGCACTGTACTAGATCTTTGGGTCTAATGCAACCCTCCAGCAGCCATATTTTATTTTTTTTAATACCTATAAAGCTATAAGTCCAAGATGAAAACTCAACAAAGTTTTTAATCCAAGTTAATTTGCTTGCATAGTCTTAGAGATCTGAAGGTAGTTCAATATCTATATATTTTGGTATCTTTGATTTCTTAATAACTATAGTCATCATCATCCTTTCTCTAAGATTAGTGTTAAACCACTAAAACATCACATGATCACCATTTCTTATACTTACATAAGCTTTTAAATCAGGGGCAAGTCTTTCCATGCAATAGTGAAATCCAATGCAAAACAAAATAATCAATGGATACTAGAAGGTTTGTGCATCAAAATCTCCATCTAGTGCCTACTCTTTCAGTATCCTCTGATTAGTTATAGCTTGTGGCATTGGATGAGTAGGCACCAGATAGAGATGCTGATGCAACAAAACTTTTTTCATCCTTTCATGACTTGCACTGGGTGGTATTGTTGTATGGAGAGAGTTGCTATCATTTTATTGTATCACAGTATGTTTATAATATATAAAATAGATTATACTTTTGCTCAGAATAATTCAATGCCAATTTTTAAAGTTTCAAAACAAATTAAATCTAGGATTTAAAAATTAGATTTGTATAAGTATGTATTGGAAAAAGTCAACTTGACATACTTAAATTTTTACACAACTTTTTTTATCTATAAACAACCGACATCTTCTGGAAAAAATCCTGAAAATAACTAAACTATTGAAAGGACTTGCTTCCAACTCCAAAGCATTTATGATCAGGTGTTTTTTGGGTGTTGATAGATACACCTATTGGACTATTTATAATATGTTGTACCCAGACATAACCACAGATCTTCACTCACCCATGCTAAATATGAACAATAGTCGTTTGATGCAACGATTTAAAAAATGGTCAATGGAACCCACATTTTTTGACTTTATTTTAAAGGTAAATCTTCATGCTCTACCTACCTCCTATTTACTTAAATACCGCAGGTTTTACAACAAAATTGATGCTGTTTGTTCCTTGTGCCACAGAGAATAAGAAACACAACAGCACCTATTTCACACTTGCACAGCTCTAACAAATACCTGAGAAATTTATGATTAACACATAAAGACAAAATAACATCACTCTTGATAACCTAATAGAGGCACTCAGTAAAGGCTCAATACCAGCAGCTCATGCAACAACTTTTTGTTTATATAGTTTCTGGTGCACCAGATGTACTTTCTGCCTTGGAGACTATACCACAAAGCACCCAGCCACATTCTCTAATAAGCTCAAACAACTGAAGACCAGAGATGCCAAAATTGCACACCCAGATATATTTGCTGCTACATGGTCACTATTAAAAACCTGAGACAAAACATAACCTCAAAAAACAGATTATGACTTTTCTGTAACAAGAACAATTTTTTTTTGTTTTACATATCCCTTTTTTAACAATTTTTTCTGTTTGTTCCAAAGCTATATAGTTTTAAACCATGTATTTTCAACAATGTAATTTTTTGGTTAACAACAAATTCATGTAATCTATTTTTGTACAATAAAGTATATCATTGAAACATAAAACCTGGAGAAGAAAACAATTGGATTGCAAAATGTATTCAAACTGAAAGATTATCATTCAATAAGAATAAGTTGATCAAACTTTCAACTGTTTTAAAAGCAAAACTTAAAAAAAAAATTGTTTTTATATCTAGACCAGTTTTAACCCGGATTATAATCATGGTAGATGGACGTACTTTTATATATATAATTAAAGTGTCAATCTTTCATTTTAAATAGGTGATTGCAGATATTATAAAAATAAATAAATAAAAAAATCATGCTGCTGTTTTTAAATTGCATTTTACTCAAAACGACTCTTGATAAAGTTATAGCTTCGCAAACACTGCATATTTTGTTAGTATGAATTTACTTTAGAAGTATGTCATTTTTAAAAAAGTTTTTTTGCTGCAATCTTATTTCTATAAATACATAATTTATGGGGCTTAACTTAACTGAAGAAATCTGTTGGGTCAAAATCCATCTTGGGAGCAACTGCATGCACTCTACCATGTCTATAATTACATATTTAAAATATAAAAGTGAGTTGTTAATTACAAATAATATTATAATGCATGAACAAAATAAAATGCTAAAAAGTGGACATTTTTAGTAGCTAAATAAATCAAAAAATTTAGATTTATTTGAACTTTATTGAATTTAAATTCTACGTCTATAGCTAAATGTAATAATTTCTAACTTAATAAAAAGAATTTTTAAAATTCATTAATGTATTGATTGAAATCTTATTTTTGAAAATGAAGACTTATAAATATATATATATAGCCTTTCTAAAATAAACTTATATAATATGTGAGTACATGTGCGTATATATATATATATTGAATGATGAAAAATAATTTGTATTATTATACTTTTTTATAAACAATGCCTTGATATTATATGACCACTCCAGATTATCATCAGAAATTATATTTTAACAAACAATGAATATGAATCCATTGGCTTGCTAGTTGCTAAATGTGTGTGTATATGTATGTATACACAAAATACGTATAACTAGTTAATAATTATAAATGTAAAACTAAACGAATTGCTAATTGTGTATTATAAGTAATAAATGATATATTAACGCTAAACCAAGTATGTGCGTGGATGCCAGGGGCATTCACAATATGTGATAAAGCATTAGACTAATTAAATAGTTTAATTAAGGAGAAACTATAAAGTAATTTATCAAGAAGGATTAGATAATGTAAACAAAGCCATTGCTTAAAATAGACAATTCTAAAGTCGTGGCATTATCTAATCAGGGATCGAATAGGAACTAAAGAGATGCCACCACGTGGACAGCGGATGGCCAATCAAGGGAGGCTACTCTAAAATCAAGGCGTGAGTAGTAATAGATCTAGAATTGAACTGAGACCAGACACTTGCTAAGTGAAGCTCTTGAAAGGCAGATGTGCCATTTCCTCGGGTGCTCCAGTCAGCTCCTTAGCCTTGCAGAGAGGTTTACCTCCAGACATTCAAAAGTAAACCTAGGAACTATGTAACAGGTTGTATTGATCTCATTATTATTTGTTATGCCTTTGGGTCCTTATTTATATAATTATATAGCATGTGTGTAATAGTCATATTTTTGTATATATTAAACAAGAGTGATTAACTTATATATAACTCTGTAAATAAATTCTTGTTATTTAAATTTACTTGCCAAGCTGCCTCTTTTAATTATTATATATTCGTGTTATTGATATTTGCAATCCATCAAGCAATGGAGTGCCACTGGATACAGCAATTGGCGCAGATACAGTCTTGATTACAAACCTCAATGGTCTAATTTCCAGCAAATCGCGAAATTGTCAGTAATAACAATCAACGCGTTGACAGCCGAATATGTTGGCGTCTAATTATTTGATTTTGTGAGGAGATAAACTACTAAAAAATATATTTCTATATTTTTTGTTAAATTGACTAAGTTATCATAATGCAGCCAGCAATATCTGAATTTGACATCAGAGAGGCAAGTGAGTGGCCCCTGTACATCCAACAAATTGAAAAACTTTTAATTATTAACAGAGTAAAGGATGATAAAAGCAAAACAGCAACCTTATTGTGTTTCGCTGGAAAAGGAGTAATCCAAATTGCAAATAGGCTTTGTGAACCTAAAACCCCAGAAGAATTAACATTTGAACAGATCAAAGATTGTTTGACCAACTATTTTAATCCTTGTGAGTCTAGACACATTGCCAGACTCCACTTCAGAAATCACCGACAAGGCAAGAATGAGCGAACACAAGATTATGATACTGCCCTGTGTGAACTCACAAAAAACTGCATCTATGATTCATACCTGGAGAAGCTCTCCTCGAACAATTTTTATGTGGCATGAGCAGTGACAGTCTGAGACAGCAGTTATTGGAAGATACAGATATCAACTATAAAGTAGCTATCAAATGTGGCATAGCTCACAAACTTGTGTCACAGCAAGCAAAAGAATTTGTGGCCATGAAAATAGTGGACAACAATCCTTATGAAATCCACAAAGTCAACAAACAAGATAGAAGTGTGCCTGACCAAAGTGGAACAACTGACATTAAGAAAAATCGAATTAAGTGCTTTTGCTGTGGAAAATTAGGTCACACCGCATGTGAGTGTTTTTATAAGGACCAACGCTGTAAACACTGTAATAAAGTTGGCCATTTTGAAAAAATGTGCCAAAATAAGAAATTTGACAATGATACAAGTAATAACAGCCAAGAGCATTTTACTAGAAAACCCAAGCAAGAGGGATTCGTTGTGATTAATAATGTGTCTTTGGACCAATCACCGAAATTTGCAATGATTGTCAAAATTTTTGGAAAAACCTTATCGATGGAAATTGACAGCAGTAGTGCAGTGTCTTTACTGTCATTTAAAGATTGGAAAACCATTGTGGCAGATATGACACAGCCACCTAGACTTATGTATACCAAATTTAAAGCTTGGGACATCAATGGCAAAGCTATAAAAATTAAAGGAGCAATTCAGGCTCCAATTACTTCTTACAATGGTAAAAAATTAAAATTGCCATTATATATAATTCACACCCTGATAAATCCCCTCATTGGCTGTGATTGGTTCAATCACTTGGGAATTAAATTATCGATGAGCAAAATTAATGACATCGTAATGTTTATGGGAAAATGTAAAAACTGTCAATTGCATGCAAAAACACATCCAGCCATAGTCGAGAAATCAACCCCACAGAAAAATCTAGATTGTAGAGTGTAGACGAAGCCTGTAAAAAGTAGGTCATCTGAAGAATACGAAGTATCTCTTCCTAACTATAAATTTGTATCTAAAGAACACGTATGGGTTAAAAACTAAACTGACAGATTCTGGATTAAAGCGGAAATTTTGTGACATTTAAGTAAGCAAGTGGTTGCTGTTCAACTGAAGGATGGAAGAATGTTATGCAAACATATCAGCCAGCTGAGGAAAGAAGAATATAGTCAACAAACACTGCAGATGTTTCAGGAAAAATACAATAGCAAGTGGACATTTGGGAAAAACCATAACAGCAGTGCAGTCCCAAACGAAATCACTATAAACCTGGAAAGAAAAATCCCCCTCTGCCATACTCATTATGTTTTAAGTTCAGAGAATAGAAAAAAAGTAAAACACGAATCTCTAAACTGGGGGAAGGTATGCTAAATGTGTGTGTTTGTATATGTATCTATACACAAAATACTTATAACTAGTTAATAATTATAAATGTAAAACTAAACGGATTGCTAATTGTGTATTTTAAGTAATAAATGATATATTAACACTAAACTAAAAGTATGTGCATGGATGCCAAGGGCATTCACAAATATTCGATAAAGCATTAGACTAATTAAATAGTTTAATTAAGGAGAAACTATAAAGTAATTTATCAAGAAGGATTAGATAATGTAAACAAAGCCATTGCTTAAAATAGACAATTCTAAAGTCATGGCATTATCTAATCAGGGATTGAATAGGAACTAAAGAGATGACCACCATGTGGACAGCGGATGTCCAATCAAGGGAGGCTACTCTAAAATCAAGGCATGAGTAATAATAGATCTAGAATTGAACTGAGATGAGACACTTGCTAAGTGAAGCTCTTGAAAGGCAGATGTGCCATTTCCTCGGGTGCTCCAGTCAGCTCCTTCCTTCATTTAGCCTTGCAGAGAGGTTTACCTCTGGACATTCGAAAGTAAACCTAGGGACTATGTAACAGGTCGTATTGATCTTATTATTATTTGTTATGCCTTTGGGTCCTTATTTATATAATTATATAGCATGTGTCTAATAGTCATATTTTTGTATATATTAAGCAAGAGTGATTAACTCATATATAATTTTGTAAATAAATTCTTGTTATTTAAATTTACTTGCCAAGCTGCCTCATTAATTATTATATATTCGTGTTATTGATATTTGCAATCAAGCGAGCCATAGAGTGCCGCTGGACACAGCACTAGTAAAAAAAATTAATTGAATTGTCTATGAATTGATTATCTGGTCAAGTTTCGATTTTTTTTAAATAAAATCCCTGGCTACATGATATTTAAACTCGTAATCTCTAATTTTTGTTTAGCAATCACTTGAATTAGTAATATTTTTTTCTAAAAGTTAAATGGAATACAGAGATTAACTTTCACTTAATGTTCGCCAAGGATTTTATTGCTTTTTATAGTTTATCACAATGTGGTAAACTAAAAAGCCCAAGATCTAATAGTTATTGGATTAAAGCTTAACCTTTAGTGCTCAAACATCATATGAATTTCTGAGTGCAAGTGCTATTTATTTTAAGAGTTTTATTTTTTCTTGGGGTGTTAGAATATTTGCCATCAGAAGATTAATCAATTGACTCTAGAAGATTATTTATCATGAGCATGCATAAGCAAAATTATATAATTTTATAAATTGTGCTTAATGTAAATTTTATCAGCCTATCTGATTTATGGTTGGAGATTGTTGGTTAGATATTGTTAAGAGCTTGTTGCAGTTAAAGAAAAGTGTTTTCTGAGACCAGTTCTGTGATAGTGGACAATTCAGAATTTGGTTATTTTATATAATATTTAAAATCATATTTTCACAATGGTGTGATAGGGGGCTCTTAAGTAACTGATTTATCAGCTAATAATAATAATAATAATAATAATAATAATAATAATAATAATAATAATAATAATAATAATAATAATAATAATAATAATAATAATAATAATAATAATAATAATAATAATAATAATAATAATAATAATAATAATAATAATAATAATAATAATAATAATAATAATAATAATAATAATAATAATAATAATAATAATAATAATAATAATAATAATAATATATATATATTGTAATACCTCACACTATTTGGATACCTTCATGTATGAAGAAAATAAATTAGATGCAAATTTAAAGTAAATAAATTCTTTTAATGAGTTAAGGAATTCTTGTGGGTATTTCAAATAAATTTACTAACTTGCTATTATCAGGAGGCAACTTATTTACAATTTAAAACTTTTTTTATAGTTATTAGGCAAGAATCTCCTGACAGTGAAGTTAGTGTAAAAACCTCTTAGCTAATTCTCTTTCTTGTTAATGTTTAACTTTATTTCACACCTTATAAAACATACAAAAGTTATATCTTTTACATACAATTTTTATGCTTATTGTTAAAAATTTTGCATTTGGGAATATCTTTTTTTTTAATATTTAAAAAATAATAAATATAGATAATAAAAGGGGAAGGCTTAAAAGAATTGCCATTGTAAAATATATTTTTGTTAACAATTGTATAATTAAAGTCATCAAAACATTACATGATCACCATTTCATATGCTTACAAATATCTTGCCCATAGGATAATGGTGACTGTGATTTTTGAAAAATCAAAGAATCCAAAATGTATAGATGCTGAACTGACTTCAGATCTATATGACTATACAAGCAAATGAGCTTGGGTTGGAATCATTATGGAGTTTTCATCTTGGGCTCCTAGCTTTATAGTTAATCAAATAGGTAAATGGTGGCTTCTGGAGTGTTGCATCAGATCCTGAGATCTCAAATCCAAGGCTCCTCACTGATAAAGGCATAAGCTAAAAACTAGTCTGGGAGTGTTGGATGAATACGCACTAGATAGGGATTTTGCACTTGGTGGAACTACTGTATGGAGAGTTTGATATGCTTTTTAATTGCTTAATTAATCAATTACATTAATAAAATCGACAATATATCCATAACATTTAAGGTTTATTAATTTTAAAAGTAAATACAATTAAAACTGATTATTTTAGTACATAAAATATATTAATATAAGATTGAATTTAATTATTTTTATCACTTTTCAATACTATAATGAGTTTTTATATTATTATGATATGGCCCTTATATATGTTGTCTATGTTACAGCTATGAAAAAGATAGTTAGGTATTTACAACTATCAGCAGTATTTCAGAAATTTGAAATAATTAAATATTGTATTTGAATTAATAATAAAATGCATAAAAAAAGTGATTAGTATTGCTTGTTTGGTACTAATCTAGTCAGCTATCTACTTTTCATTTTTTCTTTAATTTACTTTGACATCATGAAAGAATACTGATATAACTAATAGATAAATTGAAGATTCTTCAGATTTGGAAAAAAGATTTACTGTAATTTATAAATTCAAAGTGGAATCTAAAACCTCTTCTTACTTTTCATTGACAAATCTTTTATTTTATTTTTTGTGTGAACTTTTAGTATTATTTTTCAGTTTCTTTGAAAATGGGAAGAGAGATTGGAAAAGAGAAGGGAAAATACAATCAATTAGAAGTTTTCAAGATTTTTTGAATTTGTCATAACATTCCCTAATATTGACTACAAAATTAATTGATATAGAATTTTAATCAACCTCTTTTGATTTGTAATTGGCAGATTATAATTTTCTTATTATTATTTGTCTTTTAAAATGAGAGAAGAGAGGGGAGAAAAGATGTTGTATTGCATTGTCAACTGTGATTAAACAATAATAGTCATCTACATTTAATACAAAGTACAAATCAAATCAAACAATCCAAATAAAAATGAATTAGCTGGCTTTAAAACAATAACAACAAATTAACAAAAGAATCTTGAAAATTCAACTTTTTGCTTATTTATTTTTATTGCCAACACCCACCTAATAGTTTACTTTTTGACTTAACAAAAATCAAAATAAAAAGAGATGTCACCTTTTTCATTTTGAACTGAGTAATTTATTGGCAGCATGCACGGACCATGCAAAATCACTCTAAACTTTCCCTTACCTTTTATTTCTTTATTATAGCCACTCTGAGGTCATCTCTAAATGAAGATTATAAGGACATTTTTTATTTAGATACTAAAAAATAATACAACAATTTAAATGAACATTAACTAGTCTAATGTTTCCAATTGCTTTTCAAATAAAAAATTTAAAACAATAGCAGTTCAGAACACAAAGTTTATTTTTTAATTAATTTCTAACAAGTTAAAGAAGCGAAAAAAATACTTCTTGTAATGTGTGGCAGGGCAAAAAAATGTTTCCTTTAGCTTTTTTTAACCCTTTATGAATCTAGATTTTAGGTACACAATGAATTTATAAATTAAGTTATAGAAGTATTACTACGATTAATCATAAGTCAAGACAGTATTTATTTACTCCTCTCCCTCATTTTTAAAAAAAACTAATGAAAAAAACATATGAAAAGAAAAGTAGATTCGAAATATCAAACTAATTTGTCAATTACCAATAAGAAAAGCTTGTTGGAAATTTATCAACACCAAATAATTTTGTAATTAAGTTAGGCAGTATTATAAAAAATCAACCATAAAAACTTATCATATTTCCCCCTATTTCTCTCCACTCCTTCACACCCTCTTCCTTTTCTCAAAATCCAATAACAAATTGAAAAAACAAAAATGCACAAAAATGTCAAAACTCAGTTACAAAATTGGACAGAAATACCATAAAGAATACCCATTAGCTGTTAGATAAAATCAATATTTGATTGAAAGTTAAACAAATTATTTAAAATAAATGGTCTGTCAAGAAATTAACTAAAAATAATAAAAGGTCAAAAAAATTGAATAAATAGAGTCAGCCATAATTCAGTAATGAGGCAAGAAAGGATTTACAACTTCTTCCAGTTGTTCAACTAAGAACTCTGAATAAATTACAAACAATATGGATACATCCTGGAAAACACTTTAATAGGTTTAAATTTTCAGAGAAACATTTATAGCTCTTTAATTGAATAGTTTTATTATTAATAATTATATATAACAGGTATAAAGCATTCATGTTGAGATAGAAAGTAATAAAGCACTTGGAACAAACAATCTCACACTTTCAAAATTTAATGTAACTCTGAAGTTAACCTGACTGGAAACAAAATCTGTGAGCTTTTTTACTTCAACAAAAAAAGTCTTCAATACTAATAAAAAGATTTGGGTTGCATAATGACTCTTTGTGTTATAATGTAATGAAGATAGTTTTAGCAACTCCAAGTCACTCAATTTTTCATGGATGTTGACCATGAATAAAATCAATAAACATAAAACAAAGTTTGTAAAAGCATTTACGAAAATTTTTTGTGTATATGTATGTACATACATACATGACTACAAATATAACATAATTGTAGATTTAATTATTATCTCTAACTATATTAAAGGAATTATTTTTATAATTATATTTACGATGATTTTTTCAAAGAATACTTTAAAGAAAACTAAAAAATGATGAATGGTAATATTTTTAAATAAAGTTTGTTAGACAGTATAAACATTTCAAACTGAAATACAAATAACTAAAAGCTCGATGATTTCAGGTTTTAGAATGTATCATATCTGCCCTTGCCCTTAGAAGTGGACTATTCCAGATTCCTTCTCTGATTGGCTGGTACCTGATCGCTATCCAATGGAGATAAATCCTTTGTTGGGGTTCACACACACAATCCAACTGTTTCCAGAAAGGTAGGGGATATGCCATTAAATAGTCAGCAGAGAGAGAGAGAGCAATTACAATGACTGAACGTGCTTTCAAATAAACCTTCTGCCATCAGCAAAGGTATTTTCTCTAGTCATTATCGTGACATCCATGCAGTGAGGCAAGTCCACATATAGACTGGAAAGTGCTACATCTGCAACCAACTCAAGTCAAGCTGTCTAAGTGCAGCTGGAAGAGTCCAAACTAGAATGGACTCAAAGCAATCTGTCCAGTGCAGCCAAAGAGTCTTACTTGAGCTCATGATACAGGCTACTTACATAGCTGGAAGTGAGTTTCATTACTCAGTTTGACTATCTCAGCATTAATTTGTGTAAACCATATTTAGATGTTTGCTTAACTAACATGCATTTATATTTTTGTAACTAATATATATTAATTGTTGAGTAGTTTGTCATCATTTGTCTGTTGGTTTGGAACCAAATCTGTAAACCAAGCCAAACACTATAGATCTGGCACAGTCAGACATCAGGAAAATTTTTCTCTTGCAGCTGGAAAAATTATAGTAAAATATGCCAGTTTCAACAGATCTGGTGCAGTCAGACATTAGGAAAAAAAATTCCCCTCATGACTGTAAAAATTATAGTAAAATACACCAGTTTCAACAATTTTTTTCCCTCACAGCTAGAAAAATTAAAGTTGAACATATTTTTTTTAAGGGGGGAAGGAGGGAATTACTTTCATCGTAATTCCATTATGGCAACTTTTTTTAAAATCCATAAAACTGGTCAAATAAAAATTGACCACAAATGTATAGGGATGTCAATTTGAAGCTACAACCTATCGTGAGAGCTTTACTCACAACAAAGTGACAAAGGCTCACCCTAGTGGTTAAAAGCTTCATTGAGTTAGTTACAACTATGTAATCATAAAATAAAAATTAAGACTGGTAACTCTGAAAAAAATTAAGAGTGGTAACTCTGAAAAAATAAAAATCTATTTTGAACAATTACAAACAATAGTGAAAAAATAATTACCAATGGTATCTCACATAAATAAATAAATATGGCTAATGCAATTAGCTCTATGGAAGCTTTTAACCTGGCTCAACCTGAAAGCTGATCAAATTATATGGAGCACTTGATTTTTTACCTACAGTCAACCAGATTAAAAAGCTTGAGGTAAAGTTAGCCACACTAATGATCATTATAAGTCTGCAAACATATATACTCAAGTCTCAATATACGGCTATAACCCCAGCTGAGCTGGATTTTGACAGAGTAGTGACAATTCTCACAGAGTATTTTTTCCCTAAACCCTTAACAATAATGTAGAAATACCAATTTAATCTCAGCATACAAGAACAGGAAGAAACAGCAAGAGAATTTGCAACAAGAATCCAAACATTAGCCTTGAAGTGCGATTTCAAAGACTTTATAAATGAAGCACTTTATGATTGATTGATTTGTGGCAAAATGATCACAAATTTGAGGTTGAAAATGTTGATGATTCCAAACCTAGATTTTGAGACAGTGGTAGCTCAGGCAGGATTATCAGAGACAATAGCTAGTCAAGCTACCTCATTAAAAAAAATTATTAATTATGAGGTGCAAAAAAATTGAACATAACATTGGGTCACCCAAATACTCAGTCAGCTCAGAGAACTCAGCCTTGAATATCCCAAGGCTTTGCTATAGATGCAATGAACAAATACACAGGTATACAGAATGCCCATACTGTAATGCAACATGCATGTTTTGCAAGAGAGTCAGGCATATAAACATTTCATGTCAGAAATTGAAAAGACAAATGCCAATTTGAAAATGGAAAGTCCCATTCCAAAAAACAGTAAAGGCAATTATACAAAAGCTAAGCAAGTTACCTGTATGAATCATATCAAAGATTACCAGTCTGGATTTATACATACTGTTATAATTAATGATACACCAGTTAAGATGGAACTTGACACAGGGTCAGCAGTGTCTATTGTTTCAAGAAAGACTACCTGAGTAATCATTAATAAAAAGAATAAATATAAACTGCACCCTAGCAGTAGGTCAATATCAGACTATCAAGGGAATAGAATTAAACTGTGGGGTCAAACAACAGGAAAAAAATGTATGCCTAACAAAACTGTATACCTACCACTGGTAGTGGCATTAGATAACCGTAGTTATAATAGGCCATGATTAGTTCAGTTACTTAGGGTTCTAAGTGACAAAAGTGAACCAGATCACCTTATCAAAGATAAAACTGATTACTCAGACGTCATCAACAAAAATCTGATTGTGAAAATGGATAGTAGCTGGAATACCATAATTTCCAGGACTCTGCTAGTACAGCACTCCACACTGAGCACAGCAACAAATAAAACTCCAGCAGAACTGTTATTCAGTATACCCTTAAGAACTATCTTATCAACCCTGAAGCCTGATGCCAAACTTGAACAAGAAGAGAAAAACAAAATAAAACTTCAAACAGGAATTGAAAATAAAACTTCAAACAGGAATTGATACCAACAATGGTGACTCAAATAAAGGGTCTCTATACTGTTGTTGTGCAAACAGAAGATGGTAATCATCATCAATGCCATCTCAACTAGCTAAGACTTACAATAGAAACTAACAAAAGCAGTAACCAACCTGGGACAAGTACATCAAGCAGGAAAGATGAACATCAAAGTCAAGGCAGCATCAAACATCCAGAAACCAAGTTTATCAAGTGAAGAAGCCAGGGACAGTGATGAATGGAAGCTACCACCAAAGCGGACTATATGTCATCCAGCATATTTCTATGACTCTGTTTGCCAGGACTAATTTTAGCCAAAGAAAGGGATGTCATATCTGACTTTGCCCTTAAAAGTGAATTATTCCAGATTCCTTGCCTTATTGGCTGGCACCTGGTAACTATCCCATGGGGATAAATCCTTCATTGGGGTTTGCACACAAAATCTGAGTTTTTCCAGTAAGGTGGGGATCTGCCATTAAATAGTCAGCCTTTTGGAGGCAAGGCAGAGAGCAATTACTTCTGTCAACCCGAACAGCTGAATGTGCTCTCTAATACACCCTCTGCCATCAGCAAAGATGTTTTCTCTAGTCATTATGACATCCACACAGTGAGGCAAGTCCACATGAGGATTGGAAGCTGCTACATCTGCAACTGACTCAAGGCAAGCTGTCTAAGTGTATGGAAGATTCCAAATTTAGAGCCAACTCAAAGCAAGATGTCCAGTGCAGCCAGAAGAGTCTTATTTGAGTTCCAGGGCAGGCTACTTATATAGCTGGAAGTGAGTTCCATTATTCATCATGGACTATCTCAGCATTAACTTATATTTAGATGTTTGATTAACTGACATGCATGTATATTTTTGTAACTCATAAATTATACATATTAATTGTTGAGTAGTTTGTCATCACAAACCTGTAAACCAAGCCAAACACAACAGAATGAATATTTAAAGATAATAATATTCCTTTTGGGTTTTTTTTTGTCATTTTCTTGCAGTCATTATTAATCTGCATTAGAGAGCAGGGGTCTCTTTTTACACAATCAGTTCTATTTGAAAAATAATAATAAGTAGGCACTAGATGGCAGGGGAAGCTAAAAACTAATTATAGGAAATTGAATGAATGTAGAAAATATATTATTGATGCATAATTATGAGGGATGGAAAAGTAGATAGATTGGTTGGATAGACCAAAAATGTAGAATTATGCAAAATGAATTTGAATTTTAAAAAAAGTTTACAATTAAGTAAAAATAGAAAATATAAAAGAATGTATATTAACACTAGATGGAGCTTATTGTTATTTGGTACAAAGACTGACTTTAAACATATCAAGAAAGGAAGTAAAATTGTATTAAGAATTTGAATTGTGATTAAGTTTTATGCACAGAAAGGCAAGGAACTATTGAAAATTTAATTCTTTGAGTATATCATGTTGAATGTGGTTCAGTGAAAATTGTATGAAGAATGGAAGAAATAAAAAAGATGAAATGAGTGAAAAGGGTAAAGATTTTGTGTTTTTTTTTTGTTTTGGTCTTTATGTTGAAATTAACAAAATAATGTGTCAATTCTGAAGTAATATTATGTGATTGTAGATTGAAAGAAGAAAGTGAGGGGGTAGGGGCAAGTATATGAGTTTTATGGTGCATTAAAGCTTTGATGTGCACTATATTAGTATATACTATTTTAATTGTATATATTATATATATATATATATATATATATATATATATATATATATATATATATATATAATAGAGTCAAAAAAATATATTAAATGCTTTTATTTAGTGCACTAAAAAGAAAAGAAATAATTATATCTTCAACCACAATTGGGTTTTTTTTAGATTTACCTTGAAATAAAAGCATGTTATGATTCAAAAATTAATTAAGGCAACTTAGTGATATAAAAAATAGGGGTTGACTTAATTAATTTCTGGACACTCCTGTGCTTTTATTTCAAGTTAAATCTATAAAACCTAATTGTTGTTGAAGAAACAATTTTCTTTTTTCTTATTAGTGCATTAAATAAAAGCATTTAATATATATATAAATTATCTCTTATTTTTAACTTTTTAATATTGGCACAGTAAATGAAAATGTAAAACTATATTGTACTTTAAATCAACTTGACCCTTGTAGTTGATATGTATATCACTCATTATTTCTGCTATAAATTAATAAGTTCTTATGTATATATCATTCTTAGAATACATACATAATATGTATATAGTACACTATTAAGTGACTAAAAAGATGAAATATCATTTTAAGTAAAAAGTGTTTGACATTTTTCTTTTTGATTGGAAATTTTTATTTTTTTAAAAAAAGGTTACCAAAACTATATTGTAGTCAAGCATTGGTGGTCAGGAGGTCAGCACATCTGCCTTGTAGGCAGTTGTTCCAGGTTGGCGGGTTCGCTTCCCGGCCAATGCTATGACACATAGAAAAGAGAACTATATTGTAAATCAACTTAATTTAATACATATGATTCTACTGTAAATCAATTTGACACTAACAGTTTACATATATCACTAGATGTTTCTACAATAAGTTAATATATATACTTCTTATGTATATATCATATTTAGTATGTGTACATAATTACATACATATATGTATAGTAAAGCAGTAATTAATTTACTTTTTTGTCAACAATTGTTTAACATTTTATTTTTTAAAAAATTTGTTTAAATGCTTAACAAAACTATATTGTAAACTATTTTTCTTATTTTAACTTAAATGAAACCAAGAAAATTGCATGCATTACTTAAAATAATTGAGTTTCTAAGAACATTTTTTTTAATTTGATGTCAAAATATTCAAACCTTGATTTTAAAATGTTTTTATAACTTTAAAGGAAAAGCAAAAAAAAAATCTTTATGCCACTCTCTCATGAGTTTTACTTAAAACATATTAAAGTTTTAAGAACAATTTTTAAATTTGATATCAAAATATTCAATATTTTCACATCCTAATATTCCATATCTAAGAAACTATTTTACCTACCTAAAATATTAGAATCCCATATTACTTAGCCTAGTATTTTTTACTTATGTATTAAAATTAGCCTATTCTATTCAATTTAAATGTATTAAACCCCAATTTTAAAATTTTATTCTAACTTAAATAAATGTGATTCAAAAGATTAAAAACAAACATACTAACTAACAAATAGATATTTTAACTTAAATAAAAGCATTTAAAAATTAAATAAACAAAAACATTAAAATTTGTAAATCCAATAAATTTTGTGATGTTGCAGTAACCATGATTTTGTCTCAAAATCCGATATGAAATCATGTTTAATTATATGTCTTTGGGTTACATTGAAAGCAACTGTATTTTTTCTTCACTTTTTTATCATAATATGGTCCAATATTTTGTGTAATAAAATGTTTTCTAAGTATAAAAGTAGGAGTTTTTTCAAAATTTAAGAAAATTTATGAAGTATCTTTTGCAAGCAATAAAATGAAAGTTATTGATTTAATAGTAGCAGAGAAAAAGAAACTATAAAATATTTTAGTTTGAAGACTTTACTCAAGGATTTGAAATTCCAAAATTAATGAGCTTAAAACCATTAACATAATTAGAAAAGCTTTAGTTTTCTGATTGACTGCTACTACATTTCCATAAAGGGGGAAATGTTATTAAAGAAAAAGTATATCACACAGAATGTGTTTAATTGCAATAAAAGTCGGAAGTTTGTTTTTTATTGTATTTTTGCAGTGAGTTTTTATTAATGAATGAGAATAAGTGAATGCACACACACAATAAATATACACTGACATGTGTTTTCTCAATTTGTTATTAAAATGTGCTTGATTATTATGAATTTTAAAGTGCATTGAACACAGGTTAAAACCTGTTTAAAGTATTTACATATGTTTTCTGTGCACTCAGTAAATTAATTACTACTCTTTTATACTATATTTATTCATGATAAAAAACTATCTATTCTATATTGTGTGTGTTGAAAAGCACTATACATTTAGTACAGTAAACAATATGTATTATAATCAGAGCTTATGGAAAAAATATGAGGTATTGTCTGCAACATATAATATATATAAGAGAGACTTGGAACAAAATATAGTGAATATTGTGGCTTCATTGTATATAATGGTATAGAATGTGGTTTAAACACAAAAACCTGCTTTTATTTAATTACGTAGAAGCCTTTCTCACGTGATCATCATTTTTTTCACAAGCTAAAAACTAATCTAAAGATATTGGATGAGTAGGCACTAGATAGGGATTTTATGCACAAACCTTCCTGCATCCATTAATTGCTCTGGCTTGCATTGAGTGGCACTACTGTATGGAGAGTTTTGTCTCTGTGTAGAAGCCATTTTATATCATGTTATCAATACTGATATTGAATTATTTATAAATGATGAAAAAAAAATATTTTAATATAAGTTTAAATTAATACACTGTACAGGCTTACACACATCTGCATATATATAATGTAATATATAAGGGATTTGAATTCAGACTTTCACACGACCCTCAGCTCTCCATGCCATCTCATATTTCTGACCCACCTGATCATACACATGTTGAAAAGACAAGTTGAAAAGACAAATAATTACGAATATACGTATTTCATGCTAAACCAGCAATCATCAGTTGGTCCAGATTACTATCTCCACACATATATACAATCAGTGCTCAGCTTTATATTAAGATAACCAATCATCATACTTTAATGGACAGGCTTCAAACTACTCCAACCCACAACTCTTCAGCCATCCATTTTATTGAAAATCTGATGATGGAACGTTCAAAGCCCTCGTTAATGCCAAGGTTGTCATCCTATCCATGTTGACCATTAGTCATCAGGTGGATCAGCAGCATGAGATGGTATGGAGTGCTGATGGTCATGTAAAAGTCTGAGTTCGAATCCTTTAATATAAGTTTGTAAATTTTATTCTTATATGACATTGAATTTATTTATGTTTATAATAAACACTAGTTTATTTGAAAATGTTCTCTTTTTTTTAAATATAAAAACTATATATATGTTTTTAGCTAGTACCAGATTTTATACGGGTTTTTTCTCAAAATATAGCGACCAACAGAGCTTTAGCTCAATCTGTGGCATGTTTTTCTGTTTTTATTCTCTTTATTGCAGCTATTTTCTCAATGGTAAGTTGACCCCAATTAGTTATAAATTAAGAATATTTTGAATGCCAACTTCTTTAATAATGCATTATTATTATTGTTGTTAATAGTCGTAAATATACATAATTAACTTTTAATGATGTGTGTTTGCCGACTGCTTCTTTATTAATTGACAATGAAAAACAATTCCACAAAGAAAGAACCATTAGTTTTACTTTGAACTGTCAGAGTTTTATTATTAGAGGAAAAATGATTTAATTTAAATTGTGCAATGGCAAATGAATATATTTTAAATATTTATAATAATAAGTTTATATGTAAGAGTATGTGTGTTTTAATATATCATTAGATGAACTTACGTTAATAGAGCTTAAACTATGTATAAGAGTATGGTATAGTCTTTGCAATTAGCTATATAGAATAAATGGATTAACCATTCTTTGATAAGTTAAACAAAGATGGAAAACTGCTAAAATTATTGTGACTAACTTTCGACTTCACTGTTTTTATTGGACTCTTAGGAAAGCATCTGTTCCACTGTGAGCTTTTTAAAGTATGTTTCTCTACATTTTTACATACGCTTATATCCGCGCTTTTTCTTTAAAGGTTTACCCTATTATTAAGAAAAGGAATCCTCATTTGTACTCACTCTTTCACTTGGATCACATGATAAATTTGAATATTTGCTCTACTTTTTACTTGTTCCTTCTTTAAACTTTTAGATTTAACCTAAAACCAGGATTCCCTTCATTGGTCATATATGTATTGAGGTTCATTGTTTTTGCTTTATTTTAGTACCACATTTGCGATATCCTGAATCATTCATTGCCTAAATCATAAGATAGAAAGATACATAAGATATTTTGTTTTGATATAAATATATTAGTTATACATTGAGCTAATGGTACATCAATCCACGCATTCCTCAATATTCCAATTTTGTAAATAATTTTTCAAAAGAAAATAATATTGATACAAGAATGACATCATAGGATTGAAAAAGGCAGAGTTAGGAATGGAAAACAATTCATATCTACTATATTATGAGAAGGAAAGAATGTGCGTTGATCAGCGAATCAGATTAGAAGTACCATTTCCATTATAATTTAGCATCATTTGTAAGTTGACATGCGATCCTAAAATAAGCTGTTTTTAATAATTTTGTATTATATAAAATTGTAATAATATTTGAAATGTTTTTTTTCATATGACATTTAATTTGATTATTGTTTATATTACATTAAAAATGTCTTTTTTCACAACAGCTGGTTTTAAATAGGCAGAAAAAAAAAGCAAAAGACGTAAAATGGTAATCCCATTAATGTTTTTAGTTAACCAAATGGTTTTTCTGGATATTTGATCTTTATTCTTGATTCATCTGTACCCAGCCGTCATAATTAGTTTATTTACTGTTATTTTCAACATATTGGATATGCATAGAGGTCGCTGCTGTACAGTGCATAGAGCTCATCAGGAGGATAATATTTGAGATGTTTTGATTATTATAAATCATCATCTTTAATCAAAAATTTAAAAGTATTAATAATTAGAATTTAATTATAGTTCTGTTTAAAAAAATTTTAAATAATTATAAAAATAAACGTTTATAATTATTTTATTTTTACTTTATCAGAACATCTATTATCTCTTCTTCACCATATCACAACTATTGACCAATACACAAATTTAGACTATTTTTTTTCACTATGCGTGTATTTTAAGAATAATTTTTGCTCATCATAGGAAGTAGAAGTATCAAGCAATTGAATCTCAATGCCACAATTGACTACTTGGTATTCCTCCACTATACCATCCTCTCATATAGAAACTAGATTCTATCCACTTTTAACACATTTATGGAAAATTGTATTATCATTCCACTGCAAAGATGTTATCACATTTTTTTGCTTTTATTATTGTATCCTTCAATTCCACCATAGCACAATCATCCCCAGTGCAGAGAGACTTATCTCTCTCAAAATGCATGTATTTTATAAACAATTTTTATTTTTTAGGTGAGCTAAAAGTATCAAGCACCTGAATCTTCACACCATCATAATTGTATACAATTATTTATTTATTATAAATAAACAATCAAAATGTATAGAAAGTACAAACTTTTAAAATAGCATCTTATATAAATTGATTGGTGTAATTAATATGAAATTAATAAAAAAAATAAAGTGTGGATCTGAAAACTAATAAATGTTAATTACATATTTACAAGAAATATATATACATATCAAGTAGAAGACATGACTTAAATAATTAAAATGGCATGGATTATATTGTATATTGACTCATTTAAATATTTGTGCTGTTATTTTTGTACCATAGACTGAATTAAAAAATAAAACAAATTTTACATAATGTAAGAAAATATATATTGAGTTCAGCAATTAATTATAGAGAAAGAAATTAATGAGTTTAATTCAAACTCATGCTATGGATATTCTGAATCTTAAAAAACTTTAATAAATAACGGTCGTGGCACATCACCAAGTGAGGACAATTAATAATATTTGAAATAAAATAGGTATTTCCAAATAGTATTTTATTCATCCAATAGTTACATCTGTATCTAGAAGTCACATGTGTTGACTGCACTGCCATCTGATGTTCACTGGCCTACTTACTGTTATTATGAAACAATTTGAGCATAATTAGAAGTTGCTACTGCACAGCAAATAAAATTGGAGAATTCATTTAACATTACATTCCAGCAGAGGATTGAGAAAGCAGAACCATATGGTTTGTATATCATACATAAAAAATGAAAATGTATTCTTTTGGCTTTGTTGGAGTTTTAACTTCCTGAAAGGAATAAATAATGTCTAAGAATAATTCTTGATGTAGCATTTTTTGAAAAGATCTATTTAGAGATGAGATCAACAAGTTGTCTAAATCATTATAGAATTGAAATCACTGAAGTAATTGTTCAGAAGTAGGTCCAATAGCTGATAATTATGATTTAATTCTTATTAGTATATTATTTTTTATTTTTTTTAAAAAGGAATTAATATAAATAATTTAAATTTTATAAGGATTTTAATTTATTGTAAAATTCAATATATGTTTATATTGTTTTATTTTAGTTTTCTATGGAAACCACCTTCATAGATTATTGTCTTACCAATTTATCATCTTTGAATGCAACAGTCAACATTATTATTAGGATTCAAGAATCTGGATTAATCTATGGAGAAGATCAACATACTCAGTGCTGGCAAACATTTACAACGCATTTTCCTGAAGTAATATTATAAACTTTTATGTGATAAATACAATTCAGAATTATATTTACAATATTATTATGAATTAGCACTTTAGCATTCTGTATTAGCTTATGTTATATTTGATAATTCAGAATCTGGCCATTCTTATTTTCACAATGAACTAATTTATGATGCCTAAATACTTTATTTATAATAACATCATATGTGTTAAATGTTTTTGCTCAGATTTTCTCATATTACTTCACTATTGTAATTATGTATGATTTTCCAAGATTGCTTGACTATATTTTTATAACATTACAGTTATTATTTTTCAGAGGAATCACTACTACTCTCAAACAGTTCTGACTTTATTGAAACATTGGCAATATATACACCATGCATAAACACACTATGCATAAGGTTGTCTATCATGATCATTCATTTATTGTTTTTTCTCTAAATAAATAATCTCTTGCCTATTCTTAAATATGAGAAAACATGATAAATATTGACATTTTTTACATAACTAAAATATTTGTGCCATATATATATATGTGTGTGTGTTAAGACAATAAATCCAGTTACTCAAGGTTTTAATAGGTTTATAAATGTAGATGATAACAATCAACCCTTATGAATCCTTAAACTATCAGAAATCACAGCCTGTATTCAATGAAATCTCTTTTGTTGTTTAAGGAGATTGTTGATAGCTTAAGGGTTGATGAGTATCATATATATATATATATATATATATAAAGAGGATGCTCTGAGGAAGATACTTGATATTGTACTGAAATGTCAGCATTTAGCTTTTTCACTACACGGAATATCCCGCAAATAGTAATATGACATTTTACAATTTAATCTAAAAATTTGAAATTTACTACTTTTATATTTATGGCACCATTCTCCTCAGATGAATAGCTTAATAATTGTTACTAATTATATATTAATCTAGGAATTATTAATCTATATATACTTTAAACTTTCATTAAAGATTAATATATATATATGTTATTATAAACCCAACTATATGGAATAATTCATTTTTGTTTTGATAGTTTTTATTTTTATGATTAAAATACATACAGTTAAATAAAAAGTTATATGTGTGTGCATTTGTAATTAATAATAAAAAACTGGAGTTAATTTTTACTTATAATTAATTATTTGTAAATAGAATGAAGATATTATTGGAATGAGGATATGATGTGAGCTTTATTATAGTCTAATATTTATTTACATACTTAATATTGGAATAATATATTTTATAAAGTTAGTCGACTTCGTTTTATTATATTTTAATATAAAATTAACGAAAAAATTCTCAAATTATTTTGAAACAGACTACAAATAAGTTTTTTTAAAGTTTTAATCAATGATATAGTATCTTCTTATACCAAAAGTTACACTTTTTTTTTTTTTTTACCAAAAACTCTAAAAAAAATTTTTTTTTTTTTTTAAAGTTAATTGATCAATCAATTAATTACAAAAATTCAAATGTCAACATAATTATAAGTATAAATATATGTAAACAAACAAATGTGCATTTTTATTAAATCTCCAGTATAAGACAATAGAATTAATTGGTTACATATTTAAATGAAAAATAATGTAATTTGTCTTCACAGAATTTTCTGATTCATTTATATTGAAATACACCTTTTTCTGTGTCAATTTTTTTTATCTTATTCAATGTAGCCATCTTAATAAAAATAAATAAATGCAAAATAATAAAGCAAAGTAAAATTCTAATTTTATTTTTTTGAATATATTGTTAGTCTGCAAAATCACTGTAAAAAACAAACAAAATGCCTTTAGTGCCATAGATTAAATCTGTTGTCAGATAAACAACACAATATAGATTAATTTTTGGAATATTGCACTTTTTATAGAATGAATTAAGATTGGATGTAATTAAGAAAATAAATATTATATTTTACTTATCTCTTAATTCAATATTGGAGCTATGTGCATGTTTAAATAGAAGTTTTATACAGAGCCACTTTATATATGTTTTTGATAATGTCCAGGGACTGTATTGAGGGCTTTTGAGGACTGGAGGTTCCCCATTCCTACTCTAGAATCTCTAAAACTTGAACATGCACAAAAACTGAACCAAAAGTAAGAAAATAAGCGTAAAAGAAGAAAGAAAACTAAACATGATTAAAATATTACAAAATTAAAAAAATAAAATTTCTAAAAAACTATGTTGACATGTCCAACATGAAAAGGGAAATAAGATATTTCAATATAAAAATTCTAAAATGCATTCTAAGATATAATTTATAAGCTATAAAAAATAATCTATGCAAATTTATATATATATATAATTTTTTTTCTACAGTACAGGCTTTTTCATACCTGCACTGCAATATAGGGGTTTGAACTCAGACTTTCACACAACCCTCAACTATCTGCGCTATCTATTCTATTTTTGAAAATAATAGTTTTAATATTTTAATAATTTTTTATTAATAATTGCCAATTATAACTTTCTTTCTGTTTAAATTACTTCTGCAACAATTTTAAATATTTTATATACAGTATATATATATTTATAATTGAAATAATAAATTTAACGGTTTACAAACTATTAAGCTGAAATTATTAAGCTGAAATGCTAACTTCGTTTTTTCAAGAATTGTAAAGTTTTTCAGGTATTCCCGAATTGTTGTAACATAAAGTTGAACAGCTGTATAAATTTAATACCAAAATGTTTGGATAAATTAAAATTAATCATTTTAAATAATATTATTAAAAGGTGTAAAAAGGAATTTTTTGATATTTGAAAATATTTGAAAGCAATTGAATATTTAATAATTTTAAATGAATGGTTGCTTGGAAGGAATATAAAATTGTTTGTGAAAATGGATTTAAATTAATTGAACGTGAATTATATAATAAATTTGAGAAAAAAGTTGATTTTTTATTTAATAAGCGATATCCACATGCTTATAATAAGTTAAACTTTATAAATTTATCAAATAATAGGATACATTTAATTCAGAAATACGTTTTAAGTCACGGAGGAGCATAAGTCAGTGGTATTTGGAATGATTATAATTTGAAACTAATTGCAGTTGTTCAAAATTTATTTGAAATGATTCCTGGTAATGATAATTTTGTGGTTGATATTATTAAGAAAATTAATTGTAATAAATTTAATACAATGCCTTATGATAAATCATGGGAATTGGCTATTTCGGAATTTAAATGAAGCTTGAAGAATGATAATATGATTTGTTTGAAAGAAGACAAAGGGTTGCTTATGTGCTTGTTGATGAAATGTCAATATATTGATAAAGTTAAAATGCAAATGGACAAACTTGGTTTCTTTTGATTGAAGAATATAATATGGATGGTCAAAGAATAAAATTTATTGACAATATTTTAAAAAGTGCTAAAAATAAAGTTTTAGGTAATAATGTATACTATATAATATATCCTTCTTGTGCTATATGTCCTCATATTTTTGCAAATATAAAATTACATAAAGAAGTTATTCCTTTGCGAGTTATGATAGATTTTTGGTGGTTCATTCATGTATCAGACTTCTAAATATATTGGTAAACTTTTACAAGACTTTTTAGGATTTGGGGGAAATACTATTGCTTCATCGTTTGACTTTGTAAATAGTATTAAAAATTTGATGATTGATGAAAATGATGTTATTGCTTCATTGGATGTTACAGAAATGTATGGATTTATTGATAGAATGAATTCCATAAAAATAATTGAACATGCATTAAAAAGTAAAAGTATTTGTAAATATATGATAAAATTTATTGTTGATTCTTTAAAAATTTTTAAAGATAACATTGTTGCATCTTTTGAAGGTCAATATTATAAAATGTCTAAAGGTTGGCCTATGGGTCTGCCTGTAGTTGCACAAGTTTGCAATTTCGTTTTATCGACATATGACAGTAGTATTTTAAATATGTGTACTTTTGGAGATATTAAAATTTACAAAAGATATGTGGATGATGTTTATATTTGTGAAAATACTAATAGTATAAATTTGCTTATAGAGGAATTAAATAAGTTGAATGGCTTGAAATGGACTGTTGAAAAGGAACAGGACAAAAATATTAAATATTTAGATTTAATGATTACAAAAGATAACAGTATATTAAATTATAAACTAATATCTAAGCCACTGCAAAAAAGAGGATATATAAATTGTAAATCAAAAGTAACAATGATGCATAAGATGGCAAGTTTTAGGTCTATTTTGTTTCGGAATGAAAGATTATGTCATTACCAAAGTGATAAACTGAAAAACATTGAAATATTTGTCAAGGAATTGCTTGATGTTGGTTATAAAATGGAACAAATAAACAATACTTTATGTCAATTTAAAAAAAGTTATAATGATTTAAAGGAAATGAAGATTAATAATTAACAATGGATATCTATTCCATTTATTTCAAATACACAAGCGAAATATTTTAAGGATATATACAAGAATGTGTTTAATGTTTCATTCTACATTCCAAACAATATTAATAAATTAGTCAATATTCTAAGGATGTCATACCTGCCAATATCACATATCAAATTTTTTGTGATTGTATGCTATCATATATAGGTGAATCTAGGTGCAGTATTGAGAAGAGGTTGAGGAAGCATGAAATGTTATATAAGCGTGTAAAAAGTAAAAATAATGGTGATTTAATGTCTCCTTCAGTTTTCTTTGATCATAAAAAATCATGTAAATATAAATTTAAATTTGATTTTGAAAATGTGAAAATTCTTCATGAAGAGAGAAACCATAGTAAAAGAAAAATTAAAGAGGCAATTTTTATAAACCGGAATAAAATGCATTTAATAAATCGACAAGTTGCTAACATTAAAATACAAGATTCGTGGGATTTGAATTGATGTTTTTTCTCGCTTTTTTTTTTTAATTTAATGGCAGTTGAGGCAGGTTTAAGAAATTAACCAAAAGTACTTCTGCGGATTTAAGAATTGTTTATAATAGTTTGTAAACCATTAAATTTATTATTTCAATTATAATTACAATTTTGTTTTTAATTAACGGTCATTATATTTATTTTAAGTATATATATATATATTGGTATTAACTTATTAGAAATCTATAAGTTTATGTAATTGTATGTGATTTCACAAATAGTAATTATTTTACTATGTACTCGTAAAAGATGTTAGTTAATATTAACAATTGAGTTATTAAAGATAAAATAATATAAATTGAGAACAAATTGGTTTTTGTGTATTCATTTTAGTAGCAGATTCTATATTTAGAAGTCCAATGTAAGATCATTATATATATTCATTTCTACATCTATGTACGTATAGTATCTTAAATATGTATAACTTGATACGAATGTTATAAGGTTAAATTGTCAGACCTAATCTTGATTATTTGTTTAAACGTATATTGTACTATTTTTTGTTATTGTTTTAAGTTTAAAACTTAGTAGTTTTTTTTGTTTTTCTTGCTATTACTGTACTAACCATGTATGTGCGTGCGTAATATATATATACCCGTATGTGACGATGAAATAAATAATGTTTATAGATGATTATGAATTAATCAAAGTTTAAAACAATATTTAAAATCACAGTCGTGAAAGAAAAACCTTTTGATCAGTTGGGTTCGATTTCAGTGATGCAAAATGAGAAATTATGAGAGAAACGCGTAGGATTTTCAAAAATATCACTCCGTTGATTAAAATGATAGAACTCTATGGTGGCATGATTACGAATTAAATCTGATATATAACTTCTGTCCTGTCTTGAACTTTTATGGTATTCTTATTGCTAAGCAGCTAAAAATTAAGAAATGTGAGCTATATATTAAGAAAACAAAGGAATTAATTGTTAGCTTTAATTAATCAGTTTTTATAAATTGTTTATTATTAAATGTTAATATGTCTATGGATTTAATATTTGTGCATGTATAACTTTTCTTATTCATGATTACAATCTTTTTTTTATCTTTAAAATAAAAGCTATTATCTTGACATTGATGTATTCTGTTACAAAATATATATCAAATTAATGGATAAATTGAATAAATACTCGATTGTTAACATTAAATGCAATGAATATTATGAATTAATAATCAGATTTTTGATGTTTGTAGTCATGTTTTTGCTAATGACATTTAAATTAAAATAGATATGTTTGAATATTATTCTAATTGATATTTATTGTAACTGTATGTTTAAATCATCAAAGTTATGTATATATTGTACCTTATGCATTTATAATAGCTAACATATTGACCGGCCCTTTTAATTGTGATATTATATAGGAGATGTAATAAAGCAATAAGAATTATAAACTTTGACCCAAGATTACTGTAAACAATGGATCTGTGAATTCTCATGTGTATTGTTATCAAATTTTGGCAAAATATATTCATTCAATATCAATAACATTTTATTTAGGCATGTAAGTTGCTACAATCAAAACTAAGTGTATCTATGCTAAATAAAATGGCTTCTTTTGGATTATTACACAACTTGAGGACAGAATATATATATATATGACACGTACTTAATAGATGCAGATTTCTTGATAGGTCTTAGATTAATATCCTCCAAGATTAAAATAATAGTTGCACTAATAAATATGATCCATTCCAAATATATTGATAGAAATGTTGCTGACTATTCTTCAGTAGATTATTTATGCTACAGTTCAACATCTGCTAAGCTCTGAAATTTCTAAATTGGATTTTCAAGATCCTCATGTTATTGAGGCATATATTTTTTTAAAGAAATGTGTTGCAAATATTAAAAGAAAAAATCCTGACTGAATTGTAATATTAGAAAGATAAAACATGATTAAAAGCAAACATGATTCTCTTCTTGATATACTAATATAATGAATATAGAACTTCAAAGGCAAAATACAGATTTTAAATCTAAAGATCAATGATTGACAAAACAACTTAAAAATGATTAATAGATTGAAACTATAAAGAATATACAATCATTTGCTGATTATCGGCACTCTATATTATTTTTGACATATTAATGTAAAAAACATGTAAATCTGAAAAATGAATAGTATTCTTCTCTATAAAAATAATGGTAATTCATGGAAGAAATATTTTGTTAATCTTTTGTAAATGATATAAAAATTTTGATGACTGTTTTTAATGATAGCTTAATAAGATTGAACCAGATCTAAATAAAAAGCTGCACACAATTGACAGGATATCTGGAGACATTTTAAAATATGGTTTGGAATATATTAGTTTCAAAACTATTGGAATTTTGTATTCAACTTTAAGGATGCTTCTGGTTTCAATTTATAAAAAAAAATAAAGATGATAAAAAAAAAGTCTGTTGCAATTGGCTGAAATATCATTATTATCCACTATAACAAAAATATTTTCAAGAATTTTGTAGAATAGATTATATATAAAACTTTATGAGAAACATAATGTATTTAATATAATCAAAGATATTATAAAGAGGGATTGTGTTGCTTTCCAAATGCAAAAAAAAATGCCATGAATAAAGAGATGATTTATATATTTATATTATGAATTTGGATAGTAGTTGATACAGTTGCGTGAAATTAATTGGTTGTCTAGAAAAGTTTATTTTATCTCATATAGCTTCTGATGGTAGAAAATCTAAAGCATTTGTATAGGGATATCTTAACTCTAATATTTATGTTAGTGATATTCATGTGAGTTTATAGATGTGATAATCAAAATGCTTTATAGGGTTAATTATAGAATATTTAATTTGAATTAATTAAAAGCATAAATGATAATGCTGATGGTGATTTTATTGCCACTATTTTGAAAGATGATCAACAAATATTTTTGATGTTGTGACAGCTCTCTATAAAGATTTTGGTTTAGTTAATGTGATATGATGCACTGTGACTTCTCTTTATATGGAGTCAGGAATCTCTCAGCAACTATGCCCAGAGAAACCTGTTAGCCACTTTGATTTCACCTTCATTTCCCCACCCTAAGCGTTCCCACATTCTTCTCTATCATTCTCCATCCCATTTCCACAACATAATCTTTGTCAACTCTATGGCCTTTATATCTAAATCCTCTTCATCTTTTCCCAAACCCAGCATAAAAACCAATAAGCCACTTTCTGTATAATCACTTTGTTTATATTTATTCTTTTACAACTTCATTATTTATATCATTTCTGCTTTCAGGCATTTACATTCAATTAACAGATGCCTAATATTTCCTATGCCTTACACAACTTGCAGACTAAATCACACATATTTTTCCATTTATGTGTATATTACCTTGTTGCCAAAGATCCTGTTCAAGCCTTAAACAGTAAACTACTTTCCTTGATATTATCATAAATTAACTCACACCCAATATTCTGTTTATTTTTATAAACATTTAAACTCTTTTCACTCATCATACAGTTGTCCATCTCTCCGACTCCCTATTCTTTATTAATGCATCTATTAATGTAATGTGATACACTGTGACTTCTCCTTAAACATAGAAATTTATCAACAACTATGCCCAGAAAAACATGTTAACCACTTTATCTTCCCTTTCCATTCCCCACTCTAAGTTTTCCCATAATTTGCTCCATCCCATTAATGTTTGGCCACATACTTTATCGCCACCTATGGAGAATATTAGTAAATTTTAATTTGGATGGTTATTGGCATGATAATATGAATCATTCTAAATATCTTGGTAATTTTTTAGATAGAAAAGCAGACTAAATTGTAAGTGATGCAGCAGAAAATTTCAATTTCCTATTGCTGCATTTAAGAAATTAAAGAAAATATCACTCTTTCAACTAAATTAGTTGTATTTAAAGCAATTATACTAACAAATTCTATCATTGAAATTTTAAAGACAGTAAAAAAAAAAATTTATAATGCTTTTATTTATAAGCATTAGCAAGTAAAGTGTCATTAATCCAAAAGTCTGGGTTCAAACTTGAGATCAAATTTAAAATTTTTTCACAAAGGCATGATATCATTGAAATACAAAACTGTAATTATATTATTAAAATGGGAAATGTTTAAAAATTAACACAATATATTAGCATAACTAAGGTTTAACATTAATATTCTTAAAAAATTAATTTAATAAGAAATAACTTTATATTCGTTACTTATATTTACTTAATTATAAATAAATTTTGCATTGGTGACAGAAATTCAAATACTGTATTGTATTGTAATAAAAATTGTATCATTTTTAATATACTATTGTAAAAAGCATGATAAAAATAAAAATGCTTAAAAAGTTTAATTTCTTAATAAATACAATCCTGTATTACTTTTAAAAAAATAATTAAATACTAAACATTTAAATCCATTACTTACATTTGTTTGAATTCGTATTACTAAGAGTTTAAAAAATTCATAATAAAAGTTTGTTTCTTTTATGGTTTTTTTTTTAAACTAGTGTGAAACAAAAATTACTGTTTCGTAAACACAATTTTGAATTTATTGGTTTTATATTTTATACAGAATTGAGAATAAATAACAAATAAACTGAAATGATTTGCTAAAAATTCTACTGTTTTATATTCTGAGAACATATTTCTTTAGTAACTCTGTGCTAAGATTAAAATTGTCGCCAGTTTTTTTTAATGAATTTTTAGTTCAGAATTAAATTTTTTTTATCATCTCCACTTATACACTTAAACACAATCTTTTTTTATAACTCCTTCATTTTGCTTACAGTTTTAACTGTCTTACAGTCTTCATCACAGCTCTTTATAAGTTTCACTTCTTTTTTTACAACTGTAAAGTGTATAAGAGGAAGGATAAAAATATTTTAATATATACTAATATGTGAAAAGAAATGCAAAAAAAGTAATGGAGAAGATATACGAATAATAAACCTATAGTATAGAATTACAAATATTTTTGATTTCAGTTATCAGAATTGTGAATAAATATATATTCGTACACTTGCAAATAAATAAAAATTTATCTTATACATAAATGTTAAAGAGATGGTATTAATGATTATGTTATATTACTGTAAATAGCTGATATAATATTGCAAATAGACTAAAACTATAAATACATTTTACCAATTTTTTAAAATTAATTTTTAATATAAAAAATTGCGAATATTTCGTTCTTTCTTAAATTTCTTATACACCGTTTTAAGATTCATTTTTTATAATAACTTTGTACATCATAAAAAGAGACAAATATTAAATACTCCATAAATCTAAACTAGCATAAAAAAATAAAACTAATAAAATATCATAACTATCAAAAATAATAAAGAATTTAAATACTTTAAAACTTCATATGATCACCATCTCTTATGCTCATGCAAGCTGTTTACACAGAGATGTGATGCACTGTGACTTCTTAAACAGAGTCAGGAATCTTTCGGCACCTATGCTCAGAGAAACCTGTTAGCCACTTTACCTTCCCTTTCCATTTCCCACTCTTAAGTTTTCCCATAATCTGCTCCATCCCATTTTCACAACATGAGACTAAACTCTCCATACAATAGTTCCACTGGTGCAAGAAGCCAGAATAATCAATGGATACAAGAAAACTCCCCACTGATGAAAGCCACAAATTAGAAACTAGTCTGGGGATATTGAATGAATAGACACTAAGTAGGGATTTTTTGCCCAAACCTTCTTGCATCCATTGATTACTCTGGCTTGCAGTGGTGGCACTACTGTATGGAAAGTTTAGCCTCTGTGTATTTTAAAACTATGTTCACCAGTCATTTAAAATAAGTGTGGACATTCCAACTCTTAAGAACAAAAGTTGAAAAAAGACACACACTACTCAAGTTGAATTTTGTGATAGCTATACAAACCCTATAATCACAAATACATCCACATATAAAACATGCTGATACATTTTTCTGTTTATTTAATATTTTTCAATGATATCTTAACTTTTGCAGTAAGTTTTAAACCATTTTGTATATTTTAATATTCACTTTTTTATATTATTTTCAGTATTTAATTTATAATGTCATCCTTCTTGATCAATTTTTTCTCCGGTATAATTTCAGTAACAGTTTTTCCCAAAACCTTATTAAGATTTTTCACGTCTTAAATCTAATTGTTTCATCCCTTCCCTTTTGTATCTATTTTTAAGACTGATGAAGATTTGTCCTTAATTTTTATTTCTAATTATATTGGTTAAATCTTTTCATTTGTGAAAATAAATTTGATTTAATTTTTCGGATTCAGTGTGATAATTTCAATTACTAAACTATGGTCCATATTTATTGTCACTTCCTGAAAAATTCTTGTTGTTCTATCATTTGGTTTCCTTATCTATTTACTACAATTATTATGAGTAATAATTGAAAGTTGCTAGTCTTTCACATGCACCTACCATTGTCTCTCAGACAGCCAATCAGATTGTAAACAGCTGTCTTGAGAATGATCAGGTCTTTTCTTATCAAAATCTCTGTCATGTTGTCAAGGCCTGATCATTCTTAAGACAGCTGTTTAAAATCTGATTGGCTGTCTGAGAGACAATGGTAGGCGCATGTGAAAGACTAGCAACTTTCAATTATTACTAATTTAATAACAACATGTGATTTAGACAAATATTATTTACAATTATTATGATGGAAGCTTGTATTCAAAAAATGAACTATTCCTAAAGGAAATCTATCATGTTTATTTCATTATTACAAGTGGTATTTTCTCACATTTTCTTATTGTTCATTAACAGTTATGAGAGTATTCAGTCTTCTAAAATAATAATAATGACGTCACAAGATGAAATATCATCAAGAAGTTAATTTAAAATATTCAAAAAATGTCCCTACATCATCATCTTTACTATTTGATGTAGATACACAAACTTTGGTTAATGAGATGTTAAAAAGGTTTGCTTTATATCTAGCAACCATTATTATGGTATAGTTAGTGTATATCTTATCAATTGCTTTTCACATAGTAGAAACCATATATCACCTGTATATTTTAAATCATTTTCATATCAAATAACCACAAATACTAAAAATTAACTAGATGATTGAGGAATATTTTACTTAATGAGTTTTAGTGATCTAAATGTTCATAAGATTATGACACACTATGTTTCCACCAAAGAACATGTGACTTAACTTTGTAACAGTCAGAAAACGTGTGACTCATAAACATAGTACAGAATTCGACCACCATACCGAACAGCAGCACCATCGAGTAGCGAAGCCACCCGTGGTACTGAGTTCGAACATAGTTTATTGGTTCCACAATACAATCCACGAAACAACACATCTGATGCGACATTAGTAAATATTTCCTTAGGCACGGTGGTCAGGGATATGCAAGAGACTCATGATTTTATTCTCGAGTTAGCCAATAATCAAACTAATATTAATTAAACATTCATATTTACATAATCGAGGAAATATTATATAGAATGGGTATCGAATAAATGAAACGTAACTGCAGATGTATAGTTCAAAATTATTTATTCACACATTTTAATAAAACATTTACTAATAATATTTTATGGACTAACAGCTTCAGTAGTGGGATTTGCAACATGATTATATTTCAAAGAATACATTATTTATTTGTTTACAAAAGGAATTCATTTATTTGAGAGCGTAATCTAGCTTCCTAAAATTCTCGAGTAAGTATTTCTAATGCATGCCTGGAGGGATTTATACCTTTGCAATGCAAGAGTCTAAAGTATGGGTTATAAGAGTAACGGCAGACATCTATTTAATTAAATATTTATTTGTAACTAAGGGCAAACATTTATTTGAGAGTGAATTACGAAGATAATGCAGAGGCGGAGTGATATATAGAATAATAAAATTGAGTAAAGGAACACGTGGTATGCTTTAGAAAGGCGATATGGAATGGCATTATATTGAAACTGCAATGCCGTGAATGGGTTTATAAGAATGTCGGGCTGGTCTCTGCCTCGGCCCGATGAAGTAAGGTGTCACATAAGCATAACCAGGGACAAGCGGTCCGTGTCGCAGTTTTGCCGGCTGGCTGTATGACATTGTCAAGTCCTACGGGAGCACCCATTATGCCCACTTGTGTAGGACAACTGGGGTTAATTTCAACCCTGAAGAATCCGGAAATTTCACGGCAGAATGGGTCATCACGTCTCTAAAACGTAACACATGTATACTGTATAAACGATTATGATAAGATTTAAATAGATTTCTAACTCGGCCCTACATTATCAACAGTTACTAAAGAACATTGGTGACTCTCAAAGAAATGTAATTTTCTGGAATTATTCATGATGAGTTAATAAATACAAAACCTATATAAATTGGGAATTATTATAACTAATATGTCAGCCATTTGTGAAGTTGTAGACCCCTGCATTACCATAAATGAAGCATTGAATGCATGTCGGTTTATATGAAAATTAAATTATTTATGAAAGTAATGTTAATGAAATCTGACACGCATTCACTATTTCAAGCGATCATAGATTTAAACTTTGAACATTGAGACAATTATTAGCATGCAATAATTAAATAATAAATATAGATAAAATGTAGATTTTAGAAATACGCACCCAAGAAAGATAGAATGAGGTAAGCTAGATTATTAGAGAAATTTACACATTAGGTTAATTATTCAATTTTAGTTATACAAATGATAGTTTTTACATTTTATAATTGAGATAAGTATTATGAAGAAGAGCTATAGCATATTATTAGAGTACTCTAGAGTTTGAACACAGACAGGTACCTGTTTTATAAGAAGTTTTCCGAGTCCATTGTTTAGTAGCAAATAGTTCATGAGTGGCAATTCTTTCTTGTATTTAGATATTTCATTTAATTTCACAGCAGCAGCAGCTTTCTCATTCATTTCAGGCAGCAGATCTTCATGGTGAATTTATGACAGGCAATGAAAAGTTCGGCATCCGATAGGCCATCTCCCAATGGAGAATAATCTAGGTGCTTTACTCGGTCATACCTTGGCAGGAACAAATTATTTTTATTATTTTTGGAGACTCTCAGTGATCGAGAGCAAAGCTAAAGTTTAAGTGAATGTCTCCAGCAAGTCTAAGATGGCCTCCTTTTTTTATCTTGATCTCTCACATTTTTGTTAAGATATTTTAGGTTCTACTTAATCTGCCCTGAGGATAATCAACGCATTTTGTTGGTTTTTAATTAAAGAAAGCTGCCGTTCTATTGTTTACATTTTACATTTACTAATTATACTTTGGGGAATTTTTCTTTAATTAATCTATTATCTATCACTGACCGATGCTTTTCCATTTCAAAGACAAAAATGGAACATAAGATTATTTTAACTTTTAATTAAATATTACATCAGATTTTTTTAGAATTATTATTAAACAAAATTTAAACAAAGCAATAAATACGAACTTTATAATCCAAAATAAATGATTGAAATTATACAAAATTATATAACTAAAAGAAATCTAAATTATACTATTTTATCCCTATTTATTGCCTTTAATTTGAGATCGAAATGTGTGCGTGTTTATGCTGAATTCTACATATATTTATACATTTTTAATATTGCTACACACACAATTCGATACCAAAAAGTTTAAATTTGGGCGGGATAGACCGGTTAGTGAGAGATGACAGCAAAAGGTGAAACTTAAGATTCGAATACGAATCTTACTTTTTCAACTTGAGATTCACGATGGACTAAAAATTTTATTAAGCAAAAATATCTATAACAATTCAATGTATAGATTTAAAAAAATTTCCTATTTTCAAATTGCTGCATCGTACAAAATAAAATGTAGGCATCTTGTTTTATTTGGGTTTTTTTTTAAAACTACATTTTTGACTGACTTTTAGGAATTCACACTAAAATATTTTTCAAAAAGCGATAAATTACTTTTTTTTCAAAACATACGCTTGTTGCTAAGACCAGTAGAGGTCCTTACCTTTGCATTTTCATCCGCATATTCTTGAGGTTTACAGCCTTAGTAAATATTATTTAATCAATGTTATAAGTGGTTTGGTTTTGTAATTTTTTTTTTTTGCCATGGAAAACCACTAACAACAGTCTGATTGTAGTTATTTTAATGATATTATTTCAGAAATATTCATCAGCTTATCACAATGAGGGTTTTTATTCTATTTCATAGCAAAATATTATGATTTGTTTTTTTCATAATGTTGATTATTTAACATCTTGTTGACTTTAAAAAACTTTACTAAAACATTGGTTATATAATAGTCGTGATTCAGTAACATATATAACAAGTTATGTTACAAATTTTTAAAACAGTTTCATAACTTTCTAATGATATGATGTCACCTTAACTAGAGGTTTGTTTGTTTTTATATTTGCTATACTGAGCTTTTCATTCTTTATATCTTGTAAAAATTTTCATTCCCTTCTTAGTTTTCTTGTTCCAGCCACTTTAACAGTCTAAAAATAGATATGTAAATTTTACCATTATTATTATTATTTTTCAATTTTTAACTAAAATTAGAGGAACTTTTAAACAGCCATTTGTAGATTTACTTACATACGTAGGCTTTCATACATCCATATATGTATTAGCAGCAACAAATGAGGATAGTCATTCCAATTCTAGAAGAAAAAAGAAAGACAAAATATAATCGCTGTACACTACAGATGAATTTTGTGGTAATTATACAAACCAACCTATGAATCACAAATGCATTACATACACATGTGGAACCATCTATTTCATTCTAGATATTTGTTAGTTTGTAATGTTGTATTTTTGTCTTATTGTAGTTGTAGCTTTCTATAATATTCTAATCTTTGCTTTACCTTTCCAATGGAATACTTAACCTTTGTAATGTATACAGGGTTTGTCTTGCTCACAAAAAATTTGCTTAAGGTTGCTGTAAAATAGTATTTTTCTAGGAAATCGTGTATTGTTCATTCTTCTAATATGTCTAATTCAATGGAAATGTGCCTTTACAACAATGCATTGGTAAGTTGAATAATATGCTGATTGTTTTTATCCAATCTTGCTATCATATTTTATAGAGCAATTTTTAAATAAAATTTCTTTAGTGCCTTTATATTACATTGATTTCCATACAATAAATTAAATAAAATAATAACTCTATTTGCAGTTAACTTAGTTGGAATCAAAATCCATCTTAGCACTTAAATCCACCATTGTACTAAGACATTTAAATTGGCTCATATACTTAAGTTGGTAATCATCCAAATTAAAAGTTTCTCAAGATATTTTTCCATCATTGCCTAATAAAAGATTTGAGTTTTACGACTATTAAGTACATTCTGTAAATGGTCTTTTGAATTGGAAAAAATCCAGAAAAACCAAGAAAATGAATCTTTGTTTTAATCAATTCAAATTAAAAATTGACATCATCATATCTTATCACAGATTCATTTCAAATGCCCAAAATTTTACACCTGTACTACTACCACTTTCTTTTATGCTCATCATACAGAAACTATATAATGTTAATTAACTTTGGTGAATGTCCAACTAATTTCAAGCAATGTTATAGACTTATTTGATTAATTAAACCAAATGCTTTGACTAAATCAATAATATAAATCACTTTTTTATTCTTAATAATTTTCTTCTATTTTCCTAACAACAAAAAACATTTCTATAATTCATTGTGATTCAAAAACTACACTGAATTTATGGTAATCATTCAACTATGGATGAAAACAACTTATTTAACAAAATTCTTGAAAATATTTTTCAATGATATTCTGTGACAATTAACACGATGTTATTGATTTCCTTTATTTTTAAAAATTAGCACAATAGTAATATTCTTATACCAACAAATTCATCATGAATCCATATATTTCTAAAAAATCCCAATATTTTTTAAGCTTACATATTGTTATTACACTGTAAAACTTCTCCAAGTATGTCATTGGGATTTGAAACGTTTCCATTTTTAAAATTATTTTGATTTCAAGACTATTCTAAACACAAAGCATAAATTTAAATAAGTTTAGATCTTAAAAGCTAATAAACATATATATTTCATGCTCTGAGTACAAATGACAATCAGTAAATAATCAATTAACACTTCAAAAACAATTCAAACATAATAACATAAGAAAAAATCAATGATTGCATATCACTAGTTGAAATACAAATATAGAACTGAATATTTGTGTTCAAATTTAAATAAATGAAAGTTTTGGCAATTTTTATATCATTATTCAAAAGTAATCAAAATATATCCTTCCTCAAATCTAAATAAGTAAATATATTAATACAAGCATCAATTCTTGTGTCATTATTCAAAAGATAATCAGAATACTTCTTCCATTTCAAATACTATTATAATATGTTAGTGCCACTGAAGGATTTAATAAATTTATGAATATCATTTTTCACATTTGTATATTAATTTAAGTTTATCAAAAAAAGTTCTAAAATGATCTGATTGGCTAATATATATGTGTGTATTTATTTATTTGTGTTTTAATTTACCAATCATTTTCTTTTATCTATCATTGAACTTCTGCCTTTAAATCTCTATGTTGATTAATGAAATGTTGGAGGCCGAGAGGTTAGCGCAACGGCCTTGCAAGCACAGTTAGCGGGTCGGGTTCGCTTCCCGGCCGATGCTTTGGCATATGGAAAAAAAATCTCTATGTTGATTATAAAGCTCTACTTTTAATTTATGATTCTGACAAGCAGTAAATAACACCACGTTCTCTTTTAATTAAGTAACTAATAATAAAATTATTGGCAAAAACCAGTTATGACTCTTTTTTTAGAGAGCATAAGAATCCATTGATTTATATCCATAACTCATTCCTTAAGAGAACTTTATGCCTCAATAATTCTACAATCATGAAAATCAAAATTAGCGATTTGGGTGTTTAATAGTTAAGAATGAATATCATATATATGTACACATCCACATTAGCATTACAAAAGATTTATGTGTAATCATGTTGTTGAAAGAGCAAGCTATCGAATTCTTTGGCTACCCCCCCCCCCCCATTAAATATCTTTACTCTAAAAGTTGTTAATAAGATTTTGCATTGCCTGTACGATAAAAATATTTACCGTTTATTAAACTAATTTATTATTATTTAAAGTTAAAAATAACATCCTTTAAAGGTAATTTAATAAAATTAAATTATACAATCTCATAATTCATTGTTCTCTGACATTTTAATATTGTTAATCAACTAGTTATAAATATCTGGTTTATTTTTATTTGCGTTCACTGATTTATTCTGAATTTAAATACCACATACAGTCTCTGCCGTATAGGCGATCTTCATAAATATGATTTCACTTATCCGCCACTAATAAAAAATTTGAAACAAAAGTATTTAACACAATTAGAAATAATTAATTTTCTATATTTTAACCTTTTTGTTCCCAATGCGTATCAAATATACACATCCATATATATATACATGCATGTATTATATATATTTTCAATAAATATGTACAGTACTTATATGCGCTCACCTAATCATCATCGTCAACTATTATCAATTCACTGCAGAATGGTCTCTTCATAATTAATCCATCTTCTCCGATCTCTAGCATCTCTTCTCCACATCACCCTGCACACTTTCTTAGTTCATCCAACCATCTCACACGTGGCCTCTTTTTGGGTTTTTTACAATCTCTTGGAATTTCATTTAAGATTTCAATTGTTCATCTATTATCATCTTTTATAGCAATATGCCCAGCCCAACTCCACTTCAGTCTTTTAATTCTTTCAATGATGTCAGTAACATCTATTTGTTTTCTTACCCCTCTTGTGTTTTCGATCTTTTCTTGTTACTCCTAACATGTATCTCTCCATACTTCTTTGGGTGATCTGAAGTCTCTGTATTGCTTTTATATTAAGTGTTCAAGTGTCGGATCCATAAGCAAGAACTGACAATATTTTTTTTTAAAACCTTTCTTTTCAAACACTTAAAATATTTTCTTTTAATATCAACTTACTTCCACCAAAAACATTCTAACCAAGTCTAATTCTATAATTAATTTCATCCATTATGTTTCCATCTGTAGTAATAATCTGACCAAGGTATTTGTAGTTGTTAACTTCTTTCTTGCTTTCATCCAATAACTCTTGCAACATTTCCTGGAGCTCTGAAGCATTACTTGCAAAAACAATTACATCATCTGCAAAATCTAAATGACTTAAATAATCTCCATTTACTTTTACCTCTTTACCTTACCATTTTAATACCGTGATCAAACAAATTTATAATTGTTAACTTTTATTTTATTACTTTAAAAAAAAAAGGTTATTGAATTTTTTTTTTAGTCTTTAGCTTACTTTTATTCGATTTCTCTTTAAACATTCTAAAGTTCTGAAATATTATTTGTGAAAGAGTTGCTATCTGCAAAATAGTAGTAATAGGAGTAATAGTAGTAGTAGTAGTAGTAGTAGTAGTAGTAGTAGTAGTAGTAGTAGTAGTAGTAGTAGTAGTAATAGTAGTAGTAGTAGTAGTAGTAGTAGTAGTAGTAGTAGTAGTAGTGGTGGTGGTGGTAATGGTAATAGTAGTAGTAGCAGCGTTATTATAATAAATTGTAGAACAACTTCTATTGTGAGATACAATTATCAATTTAAAAATGTACAACTTTTCAATTCTGGATGAAAATTAATTCAGTAATTTAAACTTTACATTTATGATTATTCTCTTTCTATGCATATATTTTAGCTAATAATTTAGATTCATATTATACTCAAATGTGTTTTCTATTTTAACTATATTAAGTAATCATAAACAACAATTCTTTATTAATAGTAATGGTGATTACTCAAACTTTTATATAAAATCATGCTATCCTATTATAAAGATTTGGATAGAAAATTTAGCAACCCTGAAAAATGTTAATTAGTGTTTTTAATATTTACTTACAACTTTATTTATTTTATATATTATTTTCAGTATTTTACTTTTTGTGTCCTACTGGTCTTCATTTCCTGCGCTGTCTACTTACTGATGACAAGCATTATAAAGTTCTTTCTTCTGTTTTTCCTTGCAATTATTTACTGTGTTCTAGTTATTATTACTCATGTGAATTTATTTGATAACAGAGATCTTCTTCTACAATCTCATGTCAAGTAAGTCATATATTTTGTTTATAATTTTTAGTATATATTTAAAATGTCAATTATTATAGATAGATAGGTAGGTAGGTAGGTAGGTAGATAGTTAAGTAAGTAGGTAGGTAGGTAGGTTAGGTAGGTAGGTTGGGTAGGTAAGTAGGTAGCTGGGTAGGTAGGTGGGTGGTTAGGTAGGTGGGTAGGTAGGTGGGTAGGTAGGTATATAGGTGGGTATGTGGGTAGGTAGGTGGGTGGGCATGTAGGTGGTTAGGTAGGTAGGTGAGTAGGTAGATAGGTGGGTAGGTAGGTAGGTGGGCAGGCAGGCAGGTAGATAAGTAGGTTAAAAAAAAGAGAAACGCTGCCTGCCTTATCCTGCATTTGTTTTCTTTAAATTGCAGATGTTAATTAGTATTAAATGATAACAACTGGTATGTGCTGTCTTTTTTTATGCATTATGTTTAAACTAATAATGTAGATACTTGAGATTTTACTTACTGTAATCATAAAAATTCACTTTGCTGTACTGGATTTTTAACTTCCCTAAAAATTGTTCTATATTACTTTTCTAAAAAGTATAGCCTAGTACCATAGTTACAGAAACTGCATGTTTTTTACTAAATTGATATTTCTCCCATTCCTTTGCTCTCATATCCTGCTTGTAATATCATTTTTTTAAGACTATCTTAAACACTTCCTAGTATCTAATGTAGCTGAATTAAAAAAGAGAATCATCTCAGACTATAGAAATCATTAATGCTACAACATGGGAGAATAGAGTTCCATGAAACTGAAATGTATATAGTAAAATTTGTTATATAAACATTAAAATATTTAAAATAATAGAAGGTAATTTAAAAAACAGCTTTCCATTCACTCACCATTATAAGATTTTTTATATGAAGTTTAATAAAGTTCTTCACATTCATCTTGTTTTTTATTAATGATATAAGGGTCCATTACAATTTATGAAGCAGTTGTAAAATTGTGTTGTTAAATAAATTATGTTAAAAAGCGACAAACATTGGCAAACTACTGCTAATAGTGATCAAATATCATTATATAAATCATAGTATTCTATTGAGCAGAGAATTTAATACATCCACACACTGAGGATGGCAAATATACTGTAAGCTAGCTTTAGTTATTATTTATTTTCATGTACTGGTATTTTGAATGTTGTAGAGTTTATTCCAGAATTTTTGGATAAATAAAAGCTCCAACTGCCTGAAATTCTTATCATTCTTTCACTATTTCATACAAAACACTGACCAATCACTTTACAGTATCTGTATATTTAGAGAATATTCTCTTTCATCCGCAGTCTACAATGTCACCTAAACATTAATGTAAATAAAGTGATAATTCTTATATTTGACTTGATATTGAAGCATCAGTAATCAATACAGTATGCTTCTGTAAACCAGCCTATTTAAAATAGCAACATTAAACAAAGCAGAATCACAAATTCACTGTATTAATTATTAATCTTTAAATCATAAATAAAACATTTAAGTACATTAAATAAATAATTGTACCAAGAAATATATATAAATAAATTTGGTTAGTAAGTTCCTTGATGCATGATATATTTGTTTGATCGTCATACCATGTAAAAAAAACTGATCAGTCTCTCTTCAGTAGCTGACTACTATTTCCAGTCATCTATGTAAATATAGCAATTGTTTTTTTGTGAATAACTTGAAATCAATCAATTTGATATTTGAGTTCTGGTATTCAACATGATGTTCCTATTTAAAAAAATCTAACATTAAATGAGCCAACTAGTGAGGGTGGTTGTTCTCATAATATATAAACTTCAAAGTGATTGGTCAGGTCTTTGTACATGATATCAATTATTCACAATTTATTGTATTAAAGAACTGTAAAACAAAGTATCAAACACTCTCTACCAATCTCTTTGTGGAATAAGTTATTAGATTATATATGTATATAGTTATGATTTGTAAACTTGACAATACAATGTATTTTCCAATATCTTTTTTATTATGAGCATAGATAGAGGATGTTTCAATATTTTGATTTCTATATGATAAATGACTATATCAAATATTGTTAATTTTATTTTACAGTCAAACAACTAAAGATTACATTGATTTAAAATGGAATACTATAGGATTTCTACTTACCTTTGTTATTGCTATGGTCATTCACGGACAACAAATTGAATCTACTTCAAGACTGGACTTCCTGTGGAAATTGCAGGTGAATCACACTTTCATGCAAATTAGTTCCAAATTAAGCCAATAAACATCACATGATCACCATTTCTTATGCTTGCTTATAACTGTTATTAAAACAGGCAAAACTCACTATACGTATTGCCACATACAGCAAGCTAGAGTAATCAATGGATGCCAGAAGGCTTGTGCATAAAATCCCCAAGCCACAAGCCAGAAACTAGTCCGGAGATATTGGATGAGTAGGCACTAGATGGGGATTTTATGCACAAGCCTTCTGGAATCCAATGATTACTCTAGCTTGCTGGGTGTGACAATACATATAGTGTATTTTGCCTGTTTTAATTCCAAATTATAGATGAATATATTTTTTAATTCTCTTGTGAAGGTAATTTACAAATATTCTGGAAACACATCAATAACATATATCCAAGGTTGTACTTAAAAAAAATAATGTGAATTAGCTTGTATTTTATTCTTTTATTTCCTTCATGCAAAATATTTTTTCTTTGGTACTTGCGTAATGAAGAAACTTTATTGCTTTGTCATTTAGCTTTAGTCACTCTTTAATGTTTGTGGCAGATCTCTAAATATTAGAAATAAATTGTTCACAATGATGAAAAACAGTAGTGAACAAAGTTTATGCATGATCACAATATATAATATAGATTTTCCACCGTTTGTAATCACTTATCTCAGATAATTTAACTTGATTTTTAATAATATAATATAATTGGTCATAATTTCTTTTTGCTATATATTTTTTTTAGGTATAACCATCTTTATCACAAAGTAAATGTATGCTTATAACTAACTTTTTTAATGTTAATATAATCATTTGATTCCAGAAATTATAGAACATACAAATTCTATTTCCTTAGTATCTTCCCATTTTGTGAAATCTTATTTTAGGGAACTCTAACTATAGCTAATCTTCTGCCTTCATTATTATTTTTGTTATTATTTTAATGATAAAGCACTTAATGTGATATATATATTTATATTTTTTATATGTTTTCTATTGATGGAACTTACATTCTTGTTATACATCAATAGTGCATCTACAACTTTTTTATATTTCATTACATAAGTAATGGCCAATGTAATCCATCTGAAATGTCTGTACTAGTACTATTACTCAGACATGGATAACATGAATAATATGTCATATATACAACACAAACCATACAGCATCTGCATCTTTAATTTGAGAGTGATTCTAATATCTTTAAACACCATTTACTTCATAAATATATATCTTCATGTAGATATTTTTTTATATATACATTTATTTAGTCAATAATATACTTCTTCAGATCAATCTAAGCAAAAGGCAGATTTATTTATAAACAATTGTTACAATTTTTATATGCAATAATATGATATTTGGTCTTTGCAGGTTAGTAATTTGATGATTTATATGATATATAGTCTAATTATTTGCTAACATTGTCTCACCTCCATGTTTTAAACTTACTGTGTTTTTAAACCTGTATGTGACTAAAAATTTTGTAAATAATATTTGCAAATATACAATGCATACATTAAAATTAAAATGTATACTTACTTTCACAATGATACAGAATTTTTATTCTGTAGTAATCCAACAATGAATATTTGCTGACTAGTTTTTGTCCCGGGCTAACGGGTTCACTTCCCAGCTGATGCTATGATATGTGAGAAAAAAACAAACTATAAAGCATGTTAATGCAATAATTATTAATTTTAATACCATATGTTTTTATGCATAATCAAAAAAATAAATTTTTATTGGTTAATTTATTCCTTATTAATTTTTTTTACTTTAAATATGTCTGCTTATCCACCTTAAAAAAAAAAAATTCATTTAATAATTAGTAAACTTTTTTTTGAAAGATCAACTATAGCAATCATTTTAAAAGTATTAAAATTTTAATGTTACCTTTTTTTAGGATGAAGAATCAAATTACCATTTATTTAGAATGGACTAAAATAAAACGATTTTTTTTTGCCATTTTGAGCATATTAATTTACGAATATATATACTGATTTGTTTGTTTCTTTAATACTATTTTAAAATAATATTAATATCATTTATATTCTTTATTACTTTTTACAATGTTTTTTTACAATCCACTATTGATGGTTTTAATTGCTCCAGCAATCTTCTCTGGAACTTCTGAAAAAAAAAAAAACTTCTGAAGAAGATTGCTGGAGCAATTGAAACTGTCAATAGTGGATTGTAAAAAGTAATAAAAGAATATAAATGATATTAATATTATATAGATTTGGTAATGCAATAAGAAATATAAGGCTATTTTTAAAAAATGTGTGTACATATCAATTTTTCGATTTATCTAATTTATTTTATGGCAATGAGACTTGGTCCTTCTATCCATGTAACATAAAAACATTTTTAAAATTTTTATTAAAAATGTAAAATTGTTAGTGTCAAATTTCAGATTTGATATTATATAGTCCACAGTTGTAAAATCACATATTCATGGGATTTCATATGTAAAATATATGAATATTACACAAATTTTATTGTGAACTTCAATATTATTTTTATGGAAGAGACAAGACTGTTTATGTTAAGAGATATTTTAAAAAGATGCATTACTAATTGTTTTTATTGAGAAGCTATGGTTGAGGGTAGTATACAATGGAGAGCTGCAATTAAACAAGGTGTTGAAGTCTTTGACAAAGTTAATTTTTTTGCAAAATATCAAATAACAGAATAATGTCCTAGCATATTTTCATGGAAATGGAATTATGATTTAAAGGTTGATTGTGTAGCCATAATGGACTTCATTTATAAGGTATTATTATGATTTTCTACCTTTTGAATTGGCTAAATTCATTTGCAAATGGCTTCTACTGATTATAACGAATGTGTTTATAAATATTTAATATGTTTGAATTCAAGATTAAATAAAAAATATTAGTTATGACAAACTGATGCACACTATAAATAATAATGTCTGGTGGATGAAAAAAATCAAGAGAATCCTTCATGATTTTTTTTCTAAATGATAACGGGAAATGATTTACAATATTCTACTGGTATAAATACTTCTTGCATTGTTTCAATCGATTCTAGTCTACAAATATGAATGGTTTTCTGATTTAGTAATTTAAAATCTGTGCTAATAAAACAAAAGATTGTTATTCCTAATTATAATTATAGTATATAAATTATAATAATCATTTGTTTGTGAATCTGTAAATTGATTCGGCCTTGTCCATGAATTAGATTTAACCAGGAATGTCCTTATAAAGTTTGTAGAATTTATTATATATATGCCATTTACTATTTGCGGGTATTGATTTGAGCATTTAAAATATATATATTTAGCATTTATTGTCATTGGTAATTTAAAAGAAAAAGAGCTAGTATATTTTAATATGTGATGCACTGTGACTTCTTATACGGAGTCAGGAATCTCTCAGCAACTATGTCCAGAGAAACCTGTTAGTCACTTTATTTTCCCTTTCCATTCCCCACCTTAAGTTTCCCCATATTCTGCTCCATCCCATTTTCATAATATAATCTTTGTCAACTCCATGGCATTTATATCTAAATCCCCCTTATCTGTTCCCAAACCCAGCATAAACACCAATAACCCACTTTATGTATATCACTTTGTTTATATTTAATCTTCCATAACTTCATTATTTGTACCCTTTCTGCTTTCAAGCATTTACTTTCAATCAACAGATGCCTAATATTTTCTATGCCTTCCTCACACAACTTGCAGACTAAATCACCCATATTTTTATGTGATGTGATGTATTATGGCTTCTCCTTAAACGAAGTCAAGAATATCTCAGCAATTATGCCCAGATAAACCTGTTAGCCACTTTATTTTACATTCCCCACTCTAAATTTACTCATAATCTGCTCTATCCCATTTCCACAACATAACCTTTGTCAACTCTATAACCTTTATATCTAAATACCCCTTATCTTTTCCCAAACCCAGCATAAAAACCAATAATTCACTTTCTGTATAATCACTCTTTTCATATTTATTTTTCCACAACTTCATTATATGTACCCTTTCTGTTTTCAAACATTTACATTCAATTAACAAATGCCTAATATTTTCAATTCCTTTCTTACATAATTTACAAAATAAATCACCCATATTTTTCCATTTACATGTATATTCTTTTGTAGCTAAAGATCCCGTTCGAGCCTTAAACAATAAACTACTTTCCTTACTATTATCATATATTAACTCACACCTAATATTCTGTTTATTTCTATATATATTTAAACTCTTTTTACTCTCCATACTATTTCTCCATCTCTCTAACTCCCTAGTCTTTATTAATAAATTTATTCTTTTATCCCATTCCTTACCACTATAACACTCAACAATCCTCCTAACACAATCATCCTATCTTTTGTACAAATATACTGATATAAATTCTTTATCCAAATCTTTTGCATACCTCATTACCTTTCTCACCCATCTTGTTACCTGCCCTTTACTCATAACCCAATTAAATACTATTTTAGCTATTCTTTTATTATCCATAAACTGCAATCTACCAAACATTTTCATTTTACTTTTTGCACCTCTCATATGAAAACTTTGTATACTGGTGCCATCTATAGTAAGCTTAATTAATACACAAAGCAAAATAATATTGGAGAAAGAATTGAAAAAAAAAAAAACATTTTCCAAGAGACAATAGGAATAAAGCTAAAATTTCTAACAAAAATTAAAAAAAAAAATAGCACTGTTTTTAAATTAAAACATAAAAGTCTCAAAATATTCTACATTAGACTAGGTTAATAAAAACATGCAACATACATAATAATGTAATTAATAATCAAGTGGGTTTAATAATAATCATATGGTCAATTGTGATGTAAGCCAAGTGATGTATGAGTGTCATAGGGTTTGGTTGAGGACAACAATTCCATTTAATTGATTAGACAGAATTTTTTTAATTTTCTCAACTGAGTATCAGTACAAGAATCTTTAGCTCTTGGGTCTGCCCTAAAACTACTATCTTAAACTCTATCCAAGTGGTTATAAAATGATATAACACAAGTAAGAAATGATTTGAATGGTGTGCAATTTTATATTGAAAAGTAAACAATAACTAATATGCATATAGATTTAAATTTTTAAATAAAAACTAAAATAATAAGAGAATAATCAAGTGGTTCTTTTGTTCAGGAAGTTATGTGATGTTCGAGCACCAGAAGTGGCGGACTTTAATTCAGGAACCTTTAGCTTTTGAGACCATTATTATTACAATGCATTAAAGTACACAGCATATAAGAATTGTAAAATTGAGCTTAATATTGGATACTTTTATTTAGAATTTATTGCATTAAATATAAGCTTTAAATAAATTATTAATAAATATAACTTCTTTAACGAGCGTTAAAAGCGCATAATTATTGATATTATATAATTATATATCATAAAAGTTTGTGATGTTACCAATAAATTACAATGTCTTATGGTATAGTGGTTGCTGACTCAGTATGTTATGCCTATGACCTAAGAATCTGAAAGGTGATATTTTTTTATACCAGCTGAGAAGTTTCCAAGCAAACAGAATTTTTTCTATTAGTCATTCCATTTTGAACCAAGTTAACTATCCAATAATAATAGTTAAATGAGTGTCTACTTATTTTTAACTGGAATGTAAAAGTTCCTAAATATTCTGGTTTGGTCACATGAGATAACACACTAACAAGATGGTAATAAAACACAGGTTCATTGTAAAATAGTTATCAAACTACATCTGTTAATTTCATGATTTATTTTACTTTTAATAAATGTTATTCTATTTAAATTTAAAAATTGACATATATTAAAAAATTGATACTTTAATATTGTAATCCAAAGATCATGGGACTTTGCTATTCACATTAATAACCGTAATCTGCCCTATCATTGTACTCTAGAGACATCTATTGCAAGATTGAATAGATGAAGGCAAATAGTCAGAAACTGATTTCTAGTTGTGATGCTCTCTGCCATATGGAATCCATTGATTGCTAATATTTACAATACGTGGATCTAGGATAAATAAGATTGGAATATCATTCTTATTGCTTGATTTATAATGAAAAATGTCCAAATAACACTTTTTCATCTTTGATATATTTATAAACAATAGGTCCCTTTTATTTCAGGATTCATGTAAGAATAATTTTCTAGGTTGTTATTCTCTTTCATAATTGAATGATAATATGCTAAAACACACACACTTATGTATTATAAAGTTTGCTTCTAACAATAAAAATTCTTTCATTTATATGTACCTGTATATTTATTTTAAGGCTACTGAAGAAAAAGAGGAAATGGAAAATTTACAAGCTTATAATCGCAAACTTCTGGCAAATATACTTCCTGCTCACGTAGCAGAGCACTTCCTAGCCAGTGAACGTAAAAATGAGGTAAGAACACTTTGCTTTTCAATTTTTGTTTAACAAAAAGGAAATAAATATGAAATTGGTAAATGCAGCTTTGCATACATATATATACCAATTAAATTATCATATGATTCTTTTTAAATAATGTCATTTCTATAAAATAATTACAGATTTGGGCACCAGATGGCTTTTAATCTGGGCACCAGATGGCTTTTAATCTGGGCTTGGACATTTTCAAATATATATATAATGGTTCTAATGCAAATACTAAATTAAGAATTAAATACAATAAAATATTTTCTCAACTACATAATTTTTTCTCTCCAGCCTTTATAATAATTATAGTTTATTCTATCAGAAGCCCAATATTACAACAAATTATGTATATTGTGTGTCCTATCTATGATGCTGAGATCAATTTGTTTGTTTTTGTGGTAATTTTTTTAGATGAACATATGTAGCAAAAATAAAACTCACATTTACTTTTATTATTATTATTTCACATTTAATTTTTTTTTAGTAGGATGGCTATATCAAGTAAGATAAGAAAAATTGACATAGATACTGGTGCATGTCAAAATAAATAGACCAAAGCATATTTTTTTATTGAAAGAAATAGTAGATTGATGTGTCTGTTGTTATGTCTGGAAAAGAGTTCAGTTTATAAAGAACACAATAACAAGAGGTACTATTTATCAAAAGATTCCGATTACAATTGGAAAATAAATATTAAAATAGAAAATTTGAAAAGGAGTTTCATTAAGTGGCTGACATATTTCATAAAAAGTAAAATTATAAATTCTGTGAAAGCAAATTACATTATTTAAAAAAAGCAGAAAATTTGAAACCATTTTCAGAAGGGAAGTTTATAAAAAACAGCAACCTAACTGTTGCACAATTAATCTGTCCAGAATTTAAAAAGAAATTTGAGAATATAAATATATCATGAAGAATAGTTACAATGTGAATTGGAAAAATTATAATTAAATGTGGAACTATTATTAATAATAATAATGAACTTTATTTTTAATTCACAAAAAAATTATGGCCCTCATTTAAAAAGGAAAAATTGAAATTGGCCTGCCAGTTGAAAAAGTTACCCACCCTTAATAATTAAAAGTAAATTAATTAAATTTGATCAAATATAGCAGAATAATTTTTAAACCAATAATTTCATATGGCTTTCTAATTATAAATATCCAAATGGCTCTTGGAAGAAAAAAGGTTCCCCACTCCTGATTTAGGCAGATTATTAATATTCATTATCTTTATGCAATAGACTTTCCAGTTAATGGTATTCTATTACCTAGAAACTTATTTAAAAATAATGAGGCTAAAATATGGGTAGAAATGAAATTAGCAGCTTATGGAAACAAATATTTTGTTATTCTTGATGGTAATATTGAAAATATTTATTATCCATTTAAGTGTAATCCAGATAGTTAAAAATGGAAAAAATATTTCTGCATGCAAGAAAGATAGAATATTTTTTGGATTTATGATTTTTTTGCAGGTATCTTTATGAATATTTTAGTAATGTCTGCTCGATATATCCATTACTTGATTTCAAATCTTGACTTAATAAAATTTGAAAATATTTCAGATTTTAAACAAGCTTAAAATTTCTTTTTGAGCTACTTTGTCTATAATCAATTGAGATAACTACTCAAGTAGGTTGTTAAATGGGTATTCAGTTATTTTTAACTAAAGAGGAAACCAACGGTGAAAAATCATTGAGTCCTTCACTAGTCAGCATTTGCCAAGTCTAAAAAAATTTTTTTCTCACTGTTTTTCATAGAAGGGCTTGTGAAGAGGCTTAACCCCAAAAGCCGGATTGTTGAGGGCTGATTTACTTTTACATACATTTTTATCAATTATAAATCTGTTTTTTAATAGTCAATTGTTTTTAATTTCAAAAACATTGTTTTAGTTTTTATTATTTTCCACCAGGATCAAAACGATATTGAAGAATGTTCAGTTACTGCTACTAATAATATGACTATTTTTTCTTTTCTATTAAACTGCTGATTTACAAAATTCATTTCATGATATTTAAAAAATACATTCTAAATTTTTTATTTTGTTGTTTTATTTAAAATAAATTAATACAAAAATGTTTTTACCCCTTATCATAGGTGTTATTATTATAATTTTTTAATTGGTTGTTAAAATGTATAACATTGGTAAAAACTAATAAAAATGACAACCAGTATGACAGTTGTAACATATCTTTATCCTATTGACTTTTTTATGTTACATATAGAGAAAGATTGATTAATTAAACAGATCTTTCATATTATTATTTTTTAATCTGATGATAAGGATATTACACATTCAGCTTGATTTTAGAATTTTGTTTTTTATTATTTTAGGATCTTTATCATGAATGGTGTGACTGTGTATGTATTATGTTTGCTTCTATTCCCAATTTTTCTGAATTTTATATGGAACTGGAAGGGAATAATGAAGGTGTAGAATGTTTACGATTGCTGAATGAAATTATTGCAGATTTTGATGAGGTAAGTACTCCATCTATTGGTAAATATTGTAAATATATTTGAATTTAAAAGTGAATATATATAATGTCTTCATTATACTTATTGTTGAAGGGGGGAAACATAAATAAATTTATAAATGTTTAAATTTTGTATTTTATGTGCAAAAAGTTAAACATTTATGTTATAAATTAAATGGTTCGACTTTTTTTTTAAATTTGAAATTAAACTAACAAGATGAATTATTTACACAATACATTAAATAAATTTACTTGCATATGGAAAGAATTGAGTATCTTAAAAAATATTTATTAAATGGTAGTAAGTAAGGAGAGTTCCAAAAATAAATTTTGTATGCCTAGTTTCAAATTTAAAATATATATGATTAAGTGCCTAATAGTGTAATAACTTGGTTGTTACATTGTTGTGACCCATGAAATTGGATTCAATCCTGAAAAGAAAATTACACATTTTTATCAGGTAAGTGATTTATTCCTACAAACAAGCTAAGGATTCTTTTTCAATTAGACACTCATAGTGAAGCCAATCATCTACCTAGGGTTCCATCCATGATGAACTATCCTAAAAATCCCATAAACCAAAGAATTTTACAGAATCTTTCAAAAATAATGGAGAAGAAAACAATACTCATCAGACTTATCAATCCTATTGTATAAAGCTATAGTGATTTTTTTTTTCATTATTGTACCATTTAGTTAAGAATATTTAGATACTTGTTTACTAATAAATAGTTAGTGATCTTTCCTACAAACCAGATACTTAAACCCAATTCTAAGCTCTTTAGAAATCCTCAGCTGTCTGAAGTTCCATCTCACTTCAGAGTATTGTTCATGGATGTGCCAATCACTGCATCATTGATATGAATCATTTTGCAATTCATAAATTGAAGATAAAGATCAGAATTTATTTGGGCTTGAACAAATTCATATTAGTTTTGCAATCATAAATAAAAACATGGTTGCCCAGCAGACTTATGGATGTTAAGTCTGTGAATTTCCTTAAATGTTTTAGTATTGTTTAATAAAAATGAATTACCTTATTTCCCTTTTCAGACTTCAGAATTTAATTAAAATGTTGCTCTTTTATTTGGACCTGTTCATATCAGGTATATTTTGCCATAAGATTCATTTTAAATCTCGTTTTTTAATAAAAATTAATATTCAGATTTAAATGGTATAAGATACTATACTGATAAAATAAGAATGTTACTGTTAATCATAAACAAGATAAAAGAATGAATAGCCATGAATCAAAAATGAGAGAAAAATCATGAACCAAGAATGAAAGAAGACCCAGAATGAGAGGATAGTCATTAATCAAGTGAAAGGAGAATCAGGAATCAAAAGTGAGAAAAGAGTCATGAATCAAGAGAGGGAAATCATAAATCAAAAGAGAAGGTACAGACATGTTGATATTGAACAAGGTGCAACAAATTTTAATTTGTCAAGCACCATTTGACCATTTCATTTATTTTGTATGTTAGATGATTTTTAGTCTCCTTAGATTACCCCAAAAGAAAAAAACAATACAATATTTGAGCCTCCCTTTCTTCAAGAGATCTAACTTATGCTTGAAAGAACCTATTACTTGATTGTACTCATAAAAATCAAGTCAATAATCTTTCAACAAATGATTTTGGATAATTCTTTGAATAGTAGTATCAGAATAAACAATTATACATCAACATAGACCTATTTAAAAAGATATATTATTTCTTTGCCCTTTTTTTTTTTGTCTGATTTTCATTTTATGAATATGTGGAAACAATATTTGTTCTTGAAATTTTAATAAAATATTATTTTTCTTCAACCAGACTTCTCAAAGAGCAATAATAGGATTTTTTTTTTTTTGTTGCCATGTTATAGTTGGATTTACTAAAACAATATAACCTTTGCTTGATCTATCAATTTTCATTTGCTCTATAAATCAATTATCATAATAAATTATTAAAATGAAACATGACAAACTATAAAATACTCTATGAGAAACAATGCTAATAAGATTAATAATACAGTTTAACTACATATGGCAATGGTGTTGGACTCTAACTGTTAATACTAGAAATATATTATCCAAATTATTTTAATCTTTGGTAAAATCATTATTTGAACTTAAATATATGTTTAAATCTAAAATAAAACAATATATGCCTATCAGCTTATGAAGCAATTATTGAATCATGTAAGGAGAAATTTTTATGAAGCTGATTGTATTTTCTTGTTGAGAAACTTATGCATAACATAGAAATGCTATGATTGGTTAGTTCTCAAAGAGGTAACATTTCAAACAGTGGTGATTTGTTTTAAAACTTTACTTTGCACATTGAATTACTTTTGATTATAAAATAATAGCCTAAGAAATTAATTTAATTGAAAAAAATATATAATTTAAATATAGCTTTTAATGATTATTGATAAAGAGAATTTGAAAAATCTGCACACTGTTTGATAATTCCCCAATTTCTATGCATTCATTTTTGGAAGCATCTTTAAATTTAATCTCATTCAGAAATATTGTCCTGTATCTAGTTAATGCACTTAACATATATTTCATTAGTTCTAATTAATGGTTATCTGCTATAATTGATTCTTCATTTTTGAAAATTGCTTTATCAAATTTAGTTGCTTCATACAAAATCAGAATTACTTTTTTGTGAAACTGATTATGATCTCTTGAATTGTACCAATTGCTATAAAGTTGAAAAACCATCAAACATCACATTTTCACCATTTTTTATGCTTATGCAAGCTATTTTTCATACAGGCAAAACTCTCCATACGGTAGTGTCATTCAGTGCAAGCCAGAGTAATTAATGAATGCAGAAACCTTTTGCATAAATCCCTATCTAGTGCTTACTAATCTAATATCCCCAGACTAGTTTCTAACTCTTCACTGATGAAATCCACAAACTAGAAACTCATCTGGGGATATTGGATGAGTAAACACTAGATGGGGGTTTTATGCAAAAGCCTTCCTGCATCCATTAATTACTCTGGAGTACAGTGAGTGGTGCTACTATATGGAGAGTTTTGCCTCTGCGTGCTATAAGGTTGCTTATATATTTCATGAATATTTATGAACTTTGTGCAAGAGTTTAATATTTCATATGTTCATACAACTTCTAAGAGTTTGTAGTATAATGTTTATTTAAAAAAGTAAAAAATGTGATACCAGTTAAATATTAATGCAAAAATGAAAGAGAACAACAACATACAAAATTTTACATAAGACTTAGATTACACTGTAAATCATATACAAATTATTAAATTATAATTTTTAGAAAACTTCTATTTTTTTATATTATTTAAATACTTTTGTTTTTATTTAGCATTTATTATTTTATTTAAATTTGTAAATCAGATGTACCCAACCTATAAAGACTGGCTTTTTTTTAATTAGTTACTTAAACAAAACAAAAAAAGATTTAATATAAATTTAACAAAACATTTTAATATTATATAAATAACTGTGATTATGATGGAGTTATTTCCTAACAGGCCTGAAACATCATTTTTGTAAAAAAAAAAATTGGTTGTCGTCGATGAGCAACCATATCCCACTGGATGGTGCAGTTATCATGCTAAAACTATAAAATATGATCATTCACAGGCTGTTAATTATAATCATTTTGATGTGTTTTTTGTAATGCGAAAATAAAAACAAAAGAAAATCGTCTTTTTTAAATATTATTTAATTTTAAATATTATTTTTTATTAACGTATACAAAATAAATGATAGTAATAAATATAAAATAAAATAAACAAATTACAATTTGATTCGTCTGTTTTAGTTTTCTTTTTATTAGAAAAATCAATTTTCTATCGGAGATTTTTTTACTGGGGTTACGGCTTTTTTTTTTTTGTTGTTTACCGCTATTTTTTATTTCAAATAGAATGACAACTAAAAGTAAAAGTTGTTACAGTTAGGTTTAGGGTTAGTTTTAGGGTTAGCTTTAGGGTTAGTTTAGGGTTAGTTTTAGGGTTAGTTTTAGGGTTAGTTTAGGGTTAGATTTAGGGTTAGTTTTAGGCTTAGTTTAGGGTTAGTTTTAGGGTTAGCTTTAGGGTTAGTTTTAGGCTTAGTTTAGGGTTATTTTTAGGGTTAGCTTTAGGGTTAGTTTTAGGGTTAGGTTTACGGTTAAAATAAAAAATATCAAAATCGTATTTTTGTAATTTTTTTTTTTACTAACATCTATAAAATAAATGATAACAATAAATGTAAACTATATTCAGCAAAGTATAACAGTAGTTGGAGAAAAGAAAGAAACTAAAACTTTTTTAAACAACGACATATATATATATATATATAATGTTTATAATATATGCTTTTTATGACATTTAAAAATACAGTGTACAATTGTACTTTTCTTACTGGATATTTTTGTGTTAATGCTCTTTTTTATTTCAAAAATATACACATGGTACAATGTTAAAATGTCTTGTGGAAATGTTACAAACAGTACGTTACTTGACGCGTTACCTAATTCCAATTCACTTTATACAAATATCTCATCAACATTTACTACTTAAAACTCCAATACACTACGGTGTAAAAAGTCTGTTAATTATTACTTTACAAAATCTGAACATTTCAATACTTTAAAATAAAAAAAAATCCAATGAAAATAATATTTCCATCCAATTCAAAAAAACACACCCTCTCCCCAAGCCGTAACCTTTTTATAAACTGTGCGAATTGGGAAAATGTATTTGCTGCGTAAACATACATGCTGTACTGTGATGCAACATAGCGGCCTGCAATCTGTAGTACAACAAAAAGGTTGTATTATAGAAAACGCGGGTTCGAATGTGTTGGCCACGGAAACAGCATTTTTATGTGTTTTAGCATGAAAACAGCACTATCCAGTGGGATATGTTGGTTCATCGATGATAACCAAAAAATTTAATCGATTGCTTTAACAATTTTTTTTTGCTTTGTTGAATTACTTGCTTTGAATAAAATGCTTGTGATCAAATTAAATCTCTAAATTAAAATTAGAATTTTAAATATACCTGTTATATTTGATATGTGAATTTGACAGTTTTACTGAAAATTATTAATGGCAGAATGACTTCCTTTGCATAAAATATTCTTCATAATGCAGACAAAATGTAATAGTTTTTTTAATTGGTTGTGAATTTGACATGTGTCAGCCATTTGTACTGGTCTTACACATCCTACCTCCAACATGACCCTAAAATCCTTGAAAGAACTTCAAGCCATCCTGATCTAGATTTGATTCAAGACCAATTCGGATTCGAACCCCATCCCAGATAAAACCCCAAGCCATGACCTATAATGACCGTACAACAATAATATGTGCCATGAACTAGCTCAACGGATATTATTATCAATGAGACTACTTAATTGATTCTAAATAATGCAGGATAAAACTACTCATGGATATCTCTGCGTAAATCAATATATATATATATTGTACCGAGATACATCGTTATCGATTTATGTAGTATTATTTAAAAGTAGTAATATTTCATAAATCTCGCCTTTTAAAAATAAAGTGGGAAAATAAAAGTTAAAAGTTGAAGGAAAAGAAAATTAACAACAAAAGAGTAGGGGGTATTGTTTTTTAAAAAAATAATAATAAACACTTTTAAAGAGGATAAGATTTTTTTTTATTTTTGAAATAAAAATGATTTAATATTATTTTTGATTAGTTTGTAATAAAAAAGTAATAAAGAAAAAATTTGTTTTGTTTTATAATAAAATAATTAAATGTGTGGATGTGTGTAAAAGTTTTGAACAAAAGAATAAAATAGAAGCCCAATCAGAGAGAAGTAAAAGACAGTAATTTCACGAGATAACAAACGCTGGACATAACAAAACTTTGTCATTGTTAAGATGATTTAAAATTTCAACATTCCATAATTATTTATGATATTTTAAAAGAAAATATTTCAAAATATTTCTTAAAATTACCGAATCAAAGATTATATAAATTGTTATATCTACCAAAACGATGCATTGTTAAATCTACGGTATTGTGCAGCTGGCTGGAGCCTTCACTGCAAATAACCTCAGCAGATAGTTCAGAGGGCAAACCATGTTTGGATAAAGCCAATAAAATAGTGGTTTATGCTGAAAATCCACGAAGGTTATATAATATCACGAATTCAAGGAGAATTTACTGGAGGTTAGCGCTAACCGGTCATAGATAACATTTTTACAAAACGCATTGTGCTGTATGTATGTCATTTCAGATTTCCAAATCCTAGGTAACTTTTGGTTTTAATATTCTTTAATTCTTGATTTTCTTTTTTTTTAAAAAAAAAAAAAAACTGTGATAAATAAATAAATAAAACTTTAAACTTTACCAAGTAGTATCTGGGAAATACAAATGATATCGGCTTCTGTGTTTAACTTTATTCAAAGACATTATGTGCATGTGTGCATGAATTTTAATTTAGTATGTCATGTATATTTTAGTTATTATAATGTATTAAAACATTTATTTAAAATGAAAAGAGTGTGCGTGTTTGAATTATAAAGCAAAACGATTGTTTTTTTTTTTTAAAAAAGATATTTAAACTGTTGTTTAAATATTTATATTTATATTTGAATACACATATTTATGCTAAGATAATATTTTAATAAAGTGGGAATTTAAAGTAGAATGTTTAGATTGGGCGGAGATTTCTTTTCTTTTAAAGCAGCTACAATTCAATGGGCTAGCTGGGGTCTCAGGTACTGGATTCTTTACTGATCAGGTAAACATGTTAATTACTATGTGATTAACTGGCGCCTAAAGGTTTACCTTAAAATAAATGAAGTGTTTATTTGGTCAGTATTTGTCTAGTAGCCAAGTGTTTATATTATTAGTAGCTTGCTGCCAATGATATTTTGCACTTCACCAATAATTAATACATAAATAATGAAGATTGTTTGTTTTGGAGGAAGGTTTTTTTTTTTTTATTATTATTAATAAAAAAGGGGGGGGGGTTTTTATATATGTGTGTACCCAAACAAAAAAAAAAATTATCAAATAAATGTAGGGGGAAGGACACACACAAAGATAAAAATATAATATTAAAAACAAGAAAAGTAAATATAAAAATTGTTGTCCAAAACTTATCTCAACTAAAAAACAAAAATTCAAAATACAAAGGGAAAGGGAGGTTTTTTTATATATGTCAATAATTAATACATAAATAATGAAGGTACATATATTGTAATGGGATATATATATGCGTTACATTTAAATTCTAATACATAATGTTTCGCAAATATCTAATACTGAATTAAAAACAAACGTTCAAAATGCACAAATAACGAATAATTAATTTATTAATGTTTGATTTAAATATTAAAATAAGCTTTAAAAAAATTATAAAATCGAAACAAAGATTCTAATCTTTAAAGAAAGTATAAAATAAAAACCTTTTTAATAATAGCGAAGATTTTTTAATTTTCAAATATAAAAATTACAAACAGATCCTGGGGGCAAAATGACAATTAAAAAGTGATTACGAAATAGATAACAGTTCCTGCCCAGAGATAGAGACGCAGACCTCAGTGGAAAACCCAAAATCTTACCTTGGACACAAAAAAATAAACCAATAAAATACAGACATGAAGTATGTTTGATGAATCCTGCATTCCAGAGATAAGGTGCCTGGAGAGTATAAAAGGAAAAACCAAAATGATAATTAATTAGGGGAGATTAGAAAAATTTAAATTCTTTCTTCTGTTGCTGAAAAGTTAAAATAAATATTATCGCCATCACCAAAAATGTAATGAGCTTCATCATGCTTCCTTCAGTGCGGCTGGCCGAAGGTAGCTTTCCTATTCACGAATCCCAGGATCGAACCACTGGTGCCGTATGCAGAAATCTTCGTAAATGCCTCTTCATAAATTGTCATCACCCACAAGAAATGGATCTTTTATAAATTCACATCTTCATCGCGAAGGAACGAGACCGGAGAAAGAAAGGAAAGTATACATTATAAACAAAAAAACATTATAAACTCTTAATTTAAAATCTCAGAACTTTATTTTCCTTTAAAGATGATTTATAGACTTTCTCTCTGAATCAAATCTAAACTCTATAAACTTTAAAAAAATTTAAGTCTTATCAAAAATTGAAACGTAATCTTTTAAAATATGTGTTATATGTTTTCATTTATGCTAAGTGTAAGATCTATTTGTAATGGGGTGGGGGTTTACGATTGCAAACTTAAATTTAAAAATAGAAACACATCGTTATTTGTGCATTATTAAATTTAAAAAGAAAAGTAGGTTATATAAATTTGTAGTAAAAAAATAAGTTAAAATATAAATGTTATTTTAAAAATGATTTTAAAACCTTAATTAAACTAAAGATTTTTGTTTTGAATTAAATTAATAAAATGATTTAAATGTTAGTTGAGTATAGATGGCTGCTAAACTAGTTTAAATATATGTTAGTTTAAAGGGGTTTTAATTTCGGACTATTTGTTTCGTAGTTGTGTCAATGCTGGTGGAGAGATATATGGATGTTTATATCAATGTAATGTGAAGTGTGTTAGCATCTAGGGCGACGAGTCCAACTGAATGTATGACCCCAAAGAGGTAGTCATACCATTGAAATGGACGCAGACGTATTCCCTGCGCCATTGACCCATTCCAGTTCTATGGATTGAGAAGATAAGTTGGCAAGATAAGACCACTCTCCCATCCATACATAGCATTTCTTTTTATTATTTTATATGCATGTTTCGTTCGCCCGACAGATGCACATTCCTGCAGGATGAAGGCCATGTTTTCTCCAATAATATCATGCTGTTCAGATGCACATTCCTGTCAGTGTGATTCTATGCTAACATGTTCACATTGCATTGGTTGCTGATATATATCTGGAAGCGAGTATTGGTATGGCTGCGGATTTTTAGTCTGGAATCAAGTGATTTGAAAATTTGTGAGTGCGTCTAGGTAGCTCATTTATACTCAACATTTCTAAGATTAAAAATAAAAGTCAAAAACAAATAAAAATAATAGTAAATAATAATGAAACATAAAATATAATTTTTTCTTATATAATAATTTTAGAGTTTGTGCGTTATTGATTATATATGTAAATAAAATCTTTTTGTGTTATTAATACTGACTGTGATTGTTTTTATTATTGTTTATTAAAAGAAATATAGTTAGTAAATGTTTTAAACCTCTGCTACTTCATGAGCTAGTGTCTTGGGCTGGCGGTCGTGATCTTAACAGCACGTATCTGCCTACTCTATAAATTTTCTAGGTCCAAATGGCCTAGTGGCGCCCTCGTCAGCAGATGTGGTAAGACTGGATATTTGATCATCATCCCCGATCGTTATAATATATTTGTCTAATCTATATTCTGACAAAACAGATATGTGTGATTACAATATGTATAGCATATGCCAAATGAATTATGTATGTTAACTATTAATTTGATATTTGTCTAGAAAGAAATATGCTTCTAATTTAAAAAAAGAAAAACAAAGAAATCGAGGTTTATCTCCCACTCCTCTATAAATCAGTTTATGGAAGCATGAAAAATACAAAGGCATGACTTCAATTAAACACCGGGTAAAGTACGATTATTTCATTTTTCATAGAGATATAAAATAATTTGATTTTAAAAGGGATCAATTCATCATGAATTACAAAGCAACAACATGGGCCATTATTTGAATTCAGCAATGAAAATGGTACTAATATGTTATGAGCATTGGAATGAAGATGAAGTGAATGGTTTTGTCGACGATTCAAGAAGATTAATGGCTACTTGTCTCAACAAGCACATTTGCCATGTGAATAGTTGTGGAACATGGGGAAAGTCAGGTTGGGAATTAACCACAAATCTTTGGTGCTCCAATGAACGATGAACAAATGAGAAAATAACATTTGTTTATGTTTCAATCAATTAAAATAACACCACAGGAATGACAAAACCTAAAAAATCAAGAAGATAGCTCATGTCAACAATGTTAGGAACAAAAATAATATAATCATCATAATATTCAATTTAAAGCCCAAATTATATAATATAAATGCTTGACATGACGACTTGGTCAATAAGATTAAAATCAAATTTACGATAGGCAAACACTTAAACCCAATTATATAATAATACACCTTATATCATGCTCTCCCCAAACACAAATGCTGAAAGATCAGGATTAACTCAAAAAATATATTTCTCTCCCTTACAAAACTTCATCAAACCCTTAATAAATTCAAATTAATACATGCAAATAATTTTGTTTAAAAATTAAATGAACCTTGTCAGAAGCATAGTAGCTATAAGTTAAGCTAATAGAATTTATATCAGCTCTTGGTAAAATTATTTCAAATAATTAAATAAATCTTTCAACCTGATAATTAATAGAACTATTATTAATTTAGTTCTCATAGGCAAGAAATAGGCTATAAAACTTTATACGGTAAATATTTTCTTAGGATAAGTTTAAACGAAAACATTATCGAGTTGAAAGCCTTATTGGCATATCATATCGCAATTAAATAACATTAATAATCATTAAAACAAATACAAGTAAGAGTTAGTAAAAATAGACCACCATGAGAAGAGAAAAAAATTATCAAAGTATTAATTTAGGACTAGAGATATAATGATATAGAGAATTACTGTGTAACAATTTTAAGCATAATAAAATGAATAGCAGAATTTAAGGCAATAATCACTTTTAACATAATTAGCGAGATAGTTCATGAATAGATTGGAAAGTTGCGGTTTAATCAAATATTAAAAATTACCAGTCCTTCATGTCTTGCTTGTTGATTTAGGAGCATAAAGTCCGGTTAGATTTAGAAAAAAAATGTAGGTGCACACTTAACTCAAATAAAATTTATTTTATAGATTAATTTCATTATGGATTTTAGGCAGCTTATGATTGGGTATCGGAGAGTTCTATTTTAGCAGCAACATTTGAAGATTTATTGAAGAACTTTGGGATCCAGCAACCAGATCCCTGAAGTTAGCCGCATACGATACTGTGAGTACAATTAAGGTTCAATATTAAAATGGACATAATTTCCGGTGGCAACTCTTCTTAAAATTGAATGTAATGGCCGCTTCTAGGTGATTTTTCAGGGTATTTATCTTTTTTTTTGTGATTTTCCCACCCATTCTGATTTCTATGCCTTACAGCTAAAGCTTTTATCTTGTTACCAAAAGGAATTTCTCTAATTGAAATACGATCCATTACTTTGATAAGACTTTCAAGTCCATTATTTTGAATTCATTTTACTTAGAAAATGAATTTGCAAAATCTATACAAATGATTTTAAATTAGAACCACCCTTATACTTTGATTTGTCATTTTAAAATAATTAATGAAGGATTCCCCATTGTCTTTGGAAAAGGATGATTTAAAAATTATCGAAGGAATTTTGACTTTTAATCATAAAAGTTTGGACAAAATTGCAAAATATAAAATAAATATTCCAATGTAATGAAATGTTATACTAATGTATATTTAACCATTTATAAGCAATATACGTGTAATCAAATAACTAAATATTCTTAAATATCATTATTTATTAATATTTTACCATGAGGTAATTGGTAATAGTAATAGAGTTAAATATAACACAATTAGTTTTAATAAATATTTAAATAACAAAGCAGTTTTAACTGACATCAGACATATAGGGAAACAGGTATAAAATCTCATTACAGAATTTGGAAGGATTCACGATTAGTAATGGGGTTTAAACTAAGTAAAGAGGTGTAACATCATGAAGCTCAGATCGAACTTAGATCCGACCGCTTCAGTATGGACAAACATACATTCACCAATCAGACAACAAAGAAAATATGAATTTTATATATAAGATACCATGACATTATACTGCATAATTAATATTAGCTGTAAAACATATGAGATGTAGTCAGTGAAACAAAAACTAATGACTCATGCATTTCAATCAACCAGATTTTATTTGCTAGGATAAGTTATTCATAAAATTATGCCAAGTGCCATTTATTATTGTTTTTTTGTGTGTGTGTATATATATCATTAAAAACCAGTCAACACTTACACAATCACAATATCAATAACAATCAAACATTTCAACCTGTTGTCAAGGCAATCTCCTTTTAACAATAAAGATGGAATCCCACTTTTATTAATGGTCTAATATACTTATATAGACAGTAAAGATTGCAACTTGACCACAGAAATTGAAATTATTGATACAACGAAGTTTAAATAAATCTCCTTAAACAGGTAAATATAACATATTCTGAATGCAGACTAATAAATAGACAATTATAAAATTACAAACGGCAATTATAAAATTCAAATTGAACCCAAAGTATTACTTAAATTATAAATGTAAGATTGTACTTGGATATGTCCATATTATTACACTGTGTTTACTTTTTGAAGCATATTTTAAAAATTGCCATAATTTTTAAATTATGTTTTCAATTTTTAAAAAATGTATTTTTTATCATTGTATATTTAATTTAAAAAAATAAAATAAAGAAAAGATTAGGATCTAAAAATTAAATAAGAATACAATCATTATGAATAATTTTCATTATAATTAATGTAGTCTAATTTTAAAATATCATTTTATCAAAAATTTAAATAAATAAATTAGTTTATTCACAAGCTAGGTTAAGAAATCAAAATGATAATAATTTGTTAGTACATATTTATTAAAATAAATATTTTAAAAAATAACAACTAGAAATAATAAAAAAATTTAAATGTTTTATTTATGAAATCTTGCAATTTAATAAAATGCTGTTTTTTGTTTTTTTTTTATTCTACAACATTACCAGACTGCAGGTCTCCGTGCTCTGAAAATTCATTTCACACTTTCTAGGGAAATTAAAGTGTGAACGCAGTATCAGATTGTTGATTTCATTTTTATTAAAACTCTCAATAGTATTATGTATTTAAGTTTTAATTCTCATTTGAATTTATGGAAAAGAATGTGAAATGAGTTTTATTTAGCAGTTCAATATATATTATGATAGAAAAGTTTATTCAGTCACTTATTATATATATTATAAAGTAGCAGTGTATAAGCTAGTAATTAAAGAAAAATAGTTATACAATTTACAGATAAAAGTTATAGCATATAAAAGCGATTTACCCGCTGACGAAGAAGCTGCAAAAACCAAAACAATTAAATAGGCCGAGCGCTTTCGAGGTTTTCCCTCATATTCATGGCCAAAATAAGTTATAAAAGTTATGGAAATTAAATTATGAAAAATCATGTATTTATATAAAAAGGGGGGATAAAAATTGGTTATGTGCGGGTACATTTGAAAATATTGTTCATTTTATATAACTCATGCGTTGAAATATATTATTATAAAATTAAAACTGGAACATTAACAGTTATGTAATATTTTTTAAAGTGTGTGTATATATATAAAAAAAATGTATTGAACTGGAAACTTGCTTTTAATAGCTCATGTATTGCTTATTTATCAAAATACAATTTTATTTTATCCATTTGGTTACGTGAGTAATATTTACTAAGGCAATAAACCTAAAGCATGTGCGGTTGAAAATGCGAAGGTAGGGACCTCTACATGTCTTAACCACAAGCTTACGCATTGGAAGAAATGGACGCCACATATCCACTAAAGACGCAGCTGGAAACCCTACTTCTTTTGAGATAAGACGAACTGTCCAACAGGATCAAAACACTAGGAACAGAAAAAATTTTGTAATATTATTTATTAATCAAATAACAATAAAGATAAAACAAACACAACAAAAAAATTAAATTAAACATATTCCAACACCCCCAAAAGAATATATTTCGCAGAGCTATAATATATATAAATCGAAATAAAATATTAGGGTTTTTTACTACAATATGTTAATATCTTACCGCTGCGGATATTATTTTTAACGTAAAGTATGATCTTACTAAAATATATATATATATTTAAAACAAAGCAATTTTATCTAAACAAATGTCTTTAATCTTCATAGATACTTTCCTTCCAACTTTGAATCCTAGATCTCATTGGTAAAGGCATTAGTCAGAAACTGGTCTGAAAATCAGGGTTCAAATACTAAGGGTATGAATCACTGATTATTTATAGGCTTAGTGGTAAAATTGAAGCTGCATTTGTTTTTAACTTCTCTTTCCTACATACTTTGCTATAGATGCTTAGTTGTTCGAATAATCCTGTAATACTCAAGCACTGGAAGAGATGGCTTGAGCTTTGATTCAGAAATCTTTCTCTCTTAAGTTATTATTAAACTACACCTAAACAATCTTACATTATCAAATAATGGCTAATGCACTAGGGACATCCAAAAAGAACTTTCAGATAATTACAATCATTTTTTTCTTTTTTTTTCTTTTCTCATGTGTCATAGCATCAGACGTCGCTGACCTCTCGACCACTCATGCTTGACATCATTTTTTTGTTGTTGTTGTTGTTATTTTTTAAATTCGAGAATTTGAAATGAACCATCTATTGTTCATTTCAATAAATAAAAAAATATATAAGACTTTTTTTCTTGCATCCTAAGTCTATGCAAATTTGATTTTAAAAAAAGAACTAAAACGAGGCTCAAGAAGGAATTAAATTTTGGATATAAAACGCGTTTTTCTTTTTCTTTAATCAGATTGGAATGCTACTTTCTGTATTTCATCCTCCCTTGTGAATAGAAAGGAAAGATGCTATTAACAGTTAGTTAGCTAGATCTAATCTGGAACACTTTGATTGATACTTTGAGTAACTCCAGCTGAAATGAAGAATTAGCATTTATTTAAAAGACAGTTAGAAATTACGGACTTTTAATATTTGTCTGAAAAGAAATAAATGACAATTATTTTTTTGGTGAGTCTTATATTTAAAGTGATTTGTACTTTGTTTTAAATAATCTGAATTCATAAATAACGCTTGTTATCCAGATATTATTTAAAAGAAGCTGTCAGTAAAAAAAAAAAAGGTAAGAAATTATAAAAACTTCTTTTTACTTAACAAAATTATTTCTTAAAGAAAAAATAATAATTATTATATATCAGATATTTATTAATTGTATACAAGTTATTAATAAAAGAATATCGTAAAGAAATAATAATCATGTAAATGCATACACGCATAAATGTCTAGGTCACAAATAACTATAATTAACGGTGTAATTATTTCCATTAGTCTCATTCGTTCGTAGTTAAACTTATATTTGATTACTGAAAATTGGATTTTATGTAGATGGATTTATATATATACAGATCTTTGTTCAGTGTTTAATAGTTTGCATCCATATTAATGAGATAGGGATCGATCTCAGAACGAGTCAACTTTGCTTAAATTGTAGTTATATTAAATTAGATTTAGGGACCAAACGGACCACTCCTTATAATTATCATTTAGAAGGTTTATTCAGTTAGGATTCGGTCCAAAAAAAGGCAATCTCTTTATACTTATTATTATGTGTACGGTTATGTTTAGAAATAGGATTTTTAAAAAAATCGTTCTTTATGATTATATCCATGTGTCAAAGCATCGGCCGGGAAGCGAACCCGCGACAACTGCTTGTAAAGCAGCTGTGCTGACCACTCGGCCACCAACACTTGTAATAAAGCTAGTGATGTCTATCCCATATAGAACATATATATGTGTAAGTACTAGGTGGTATGTGAATCAAAGAAACATGAAGAGACAATGGACCACACATTCTCTCACTGCAAGAAATTCGTAGATCTTGAAATAAGACTGTGTTCTAGTATCTGGTCAGGATGTGCCTCTGTTCTGAATATATGTAAAGCAATGAGGAGTGATACTTTCTCCACAATCCGGATGACCACCATAATAGTATTCGCAAAATGGCTCACCAAGTGCCACCTCATATTCCAATCCAACATAAAAAGTCCATGGGAGGTGTTCAAGGAACTCATGTGCAAGTTAAGAACTAGAGATTACCTAATGGCCCTGGCTAAACTGTTCTCTGATACCTGGGAGCAGATGGCACTAGACCATGTACCAAATATCACTACTAAAATCCTGTCCAAACTATAGAAATGGATGGTAAAGCTATATCATGTTGTAGTAAGTGAGATAACTGTGAATGGTGGCCTAAATGCACCATTGAGGTTGACAAAGTTGCGGGGATTAGTGGGTCCCTAAATTTGTAGATTCATCTCTGCAAGGGATGACAACACCCCTGCAATGCAAAGAGTGATGTGATGCATCTGACAAACCTTGGTTTTAATCATCTAATAGCCAGGGTACCATAAATAAAGCAGTTTAGCTACACAATAATTGACGATTGGGGATCCCATGGAATCTAGTTAACTGCACAGGAGTAGATCGGCACATACAAAAGCACAAGACCGAATATGACCAGGTCCCTTGTGTGGGTAAAGCAAGCAGTGGGACATCTATGAATCCTTAATTTCAAGTAATTTATGTACCATAATTCATATAGTTTTTCAACATAATATATTTTTTAATAATAAAAAATGTTATATTTATGAATTTATATATGCATAAAGTTATATTTAAGTTTATTAAAATCAGGGTTAAAGGTATGATGAAAGTATTATATTATCTATGAATATATTGATGCTATGATATATAAAGATTAAAGGATTTTATTAAAGAATTGGATATCAATTAGATTATACTTTGTAAATAAATTGTTATATGATTTGTTGATTTTATTAAAGAAAATAAATTGTACATCAATTAATAAGTATCCTTGTAAATAAATTATTACTGCATGATGTATTACTTTGTTTATATAAAATTGCTTGGTCTACCATCATATATCAGGAATAACTAATGTTCTCTGTGATTTACCCTGCCATTACAATTGGGGATGTGTAATGGTTACATTGTTATATTGAATAAAATATTCTTTTAAATGTATGTGGGGTTAGTTTATTTCTTGATGCTTAAATCCAGGTGGCCTCCATGTAATTTATATAAATAGATACATTAATAGAGAAAATAGATAGCCAATTACTACAGTTTTAATTGATGTGTCAAACTTATTACCCTCACAACTTTGACACATCAATTAAATTGTATTACCATATAATACTAAATTATTCAAGCACTTTATTAATGTTGCACAATGCTTTATTTACCCTTTCTTACAGTTTTGATTGCCCCAGCAATCTTCTTCAGAACTTTATTTTTTGTAACACTTGAGGTTAGGAGATATAAAGTTCTGAAGAAGATTGCTAGGGCAATTGAAACTGTAAACTGTAAGAAAGAATGGTAAATAAAGCATTGTGTAATAGTAGTAAATTGCTTGGATAATTTAGTATTATATGGTATACATTTGGCATTACAATAAGAAAGAGTAGTTATTAAATTGTAGTAATTGTCTGTCTATATACTAAACAATGATAAAAATATGGTGTAAGAGATTGTGATCTGGGCCAACTGATGCATGCTGGTTCAGCATGAAATATGCTTCTTGGGGATTATACATCTTTTTCACATCTTTGGTCATATGTTTATGATTAGACCTCTCTACAAGGTGTTAAAAGTGGATCTTGCATGGGAGTGGTGTAGTGTTACACTTTAGAAGTATTATTTATTAAGTGAATATTCTTTAATCTAATGAATGACTAACAAAAATTATTTTATTTAATTTTTGATTTTCTCCAAATAAGTATATTATATAATAAATAAACAGTTAAAATAATAAGTAATTTTAGCTGCTAGATATATATTAGTATTATTTACATAACTAGTATCTGCGGAAATAATTTTAGCGAATAAACTTTAGTTTCATTTTATTACCTGCATTAATGTGTATATAAAGAAAATATAAGTTTAATGATTGGAATTTTTTTTTTTAAGCTTTTAGAAAAAGAACGATTTCGCTGTATTGAAAAAATCAAGTCAACAGGTTCAACATATATGGCAGCATCAGGATTGACTGAAAGCACTTGTGATATGGAAAATAAAGAACATGTTACAGCTCTAGCAGACTATGCCCTTGCTTTGCAGGAACAGATAGCATATGTTAATGAACACTCTTTTAATAATTTCAAATTGAAAATAGGTAAATAATTAATTCCTAAAATTATTATTTGCGAAATATGTGTATATGTTGTGTTTATTCTCTAGTATGTTATAATGCAATTTATATATAATATTTTACACACAGAATTTATATTACATTTAGTTACAATAGTTTGCCTCCATTATGATTGGTGAACTATGCAAGTCTAACTGTTACTTAGCTATTGCTTAGCATGGTTATTGTGAACTCCCTTTGGACCTGACACTTCCAGCCTATGAGTGGCTTGCCTCATGAGCAGGTTCAGTGATGACCATAGCTAGCAATTTCCTGCTCCAAGATTTAAATATACTTCATTGCATTATATAATATTGTGGACAATGTAGTCTGAGCATCTTAAAGTTATTGTCTCCTTTTGTAGTGATATCCTGATCTTTCTGGAAGCAATTGAATTCACTGACCTAGCTCTTCAATTGGTCTATTTATACTATTAGCTATTTATTTCATTTGATTGTTATATCATTGGTCAGTTTTATTGCAACTTAAATCCAATCTCGATAAGGATAAGTCCATTATTTGAGGATAAGCTTCTGCTCATTTAATCAAATACTATTTTTATATTGAAACTCTCCGAGTAGTTTAAATTTATTTTTGATTTTTATCATTACAAATAAAGAGTACTCTATTTTACATTGAATTGCCTCATTTGCTGTCATCATTTACCACCTCATATTTATCTATTTCTTTTTGTATTGTATCTAAAAATTTTGACTTCCTTAGCTAATACAAAGTGCATCATTTGTAAATGTTAAAGCAAATGCCATCACTTCTTTCCAAATAATTATCCATACTTCATATCTATTATATGAAAGACATGTTAAGCTTTTAATCAATCTCATTCTATTTTATGCATTTCTCAACTACTTATACTTTTCTTATCATAATTTGCTTAGGTTTCATAAAAGGGATTTAACAGCCACTGATTTATGTAGATAAGAAGAAACACAAACCATGAACTACATAGTCAATGACTGTCTCATCTATGTCAAAGGTAGCACAATTGAAAAACTTAATAAATCCATTAGCAAAGCTCTTTCCTAGTTGGAATCTCTGCCTGGTCTTTTAATCAAGCTGTCAAAAAAAATCTATTTGTTATAAATAAGCAAATAAATTGCATTTTTATCTAACAAAATCTAAAGATCTAGATTCCCACAGTTCTTGAAGATAAATGTATCCCATTTTTCATCCTTCTGTTCATTCTTATATTTTTCTTCACTGAATTTAATTTTCATACTTTTTGGACCTTTCCACATTTCTTTAATAAAAACTCTAGTAATTCACTATTTATACTAAAGCCATCTATTGTAAACTTAATTACTTTATGAACAATAAAAAAATAATACTCTAGTCCACAGTTCAGAATATTTTCTGGCTAATCATTTTTGTCAGAGAAAAAACTTTGAAATATTCTTAATATAATTCAGTAGATGGCTCTGAAGTGAAATAATGAAATGAATTATGGTTTCTAAAAGCATATGTTTGATTTAAGCAGAATCATAATGGTGGTTTATTATTACCACTTCTTGTTTTGTTTGGGCCACAAATATGGTGATTTGTAAATGAAAAATAAATCAATATATCTAGATCATATAAAAATAAATAATATCTAAATATCCATAGCTGATTTTGAAATTTTTCAGCTGTCTGAAAAATATCTGCTTACACTTCAACTTATTTTTCCCTAAGATTTTTTCTTTTACTCAGTTATATGAAACTGGATATGAATTATTATATAAATAGGGATAAATAAAATATTTATTTTTATCAATCGCTTTTCATTAACAATGAAATCTAGACAGCAAGGAAATCAATGCTTGCAGATTGATGAGCTATTTGTGGTTATTCAGACTGAAGAAACGAGTAGATATTTGGCTGAATCATCAAATGAATTTTTATCATTATTGTGGTATTTAGGCTAATGACATGAATATTTTAAATCCTAAGATTTCAAATCAAAATTTATAAATTTTGGCAAGATTGACCTTTGGAAGACTAGTATATGCCAAATTCAAACTATGTAATTCATTTTCTTGAGCTTATTTAACTCAATCAATAATATAATTTTCTAATCCAATTTTTAGTATCAGCCAATTGGAATGTGAATGAAGTTATAGGTCAAGTAAAATTTGCATTCAAACATCAATCTTTCATCAATGGCAAGATTTGAGTGAAGAAATAAGTTTTACAGGAAAATGGGAACACAGTGAAAGATATTACTCATCATCTTTTGGAGACAAAAATATGAAATTAATGAGATTCCTATTTAGAATTGTCTTCTACCAATTGAATGCTATATGACTCATCAAGATAACTTTTTCAATATTAGTCAATACTTTTATAATGTTATGAGCCAAGATAGATGACACTAAGGCAGAAATGTGATTGTAATTCTACATAGATCTTGTAAATTTATCAAATCACAATCCAGGTGCATTCTGGTTTGAAAACATCTGGGTGTGTTTGTAACTGGCAGCAGCATCTTAATTAGATCAGCATATTTTTTTGGCAGGAATTGATAAAACTTAAGGCATAACATTATTTGAATAACAGTAGCAATGAAAATAGCCATTGAATGAAAGATTGACAGTAGCATATCATATTTTATGATAACAGTATAATGTCTCCATTAAGACAAATAGTAATAAAATTTTAAGAAGTGCAAAGATGCACATCTAAAAGAAAATGGCAAGCAGCTCTAAAATCAAGCAGATGTAATGCAGAATAAGCCAAATGAAGATAAACCAGACATGTAAACTGAAAAAATAATTAATTATGTGGGATTATTTAATAGTTGAATTTTTTGCTTTTGTTGCAACATGCATATGATATAATAATAGTAGCAAACCACAAGACTAACAGTTAAAATAATACGATAATACAAGAGCTGCTCTCCACTCTAGTTCCATCTGTTTATTCAGACTAGCCAAAGTTCAGAACCCTAGGCTGATTTGAATTTCAGATTTTAAGTTTGATAGATAAAATGAAATTGAAGGTGATTTCTGAATAGATGTTCCCATTCCTTTCACACACTTCGTGGATAGAGACATAATTTAAAAACTGGTCTCAGGATGGGAACTTGAATACTAAAAATAAGAATTTGATAGGCATCTAGTAATCATTGATCACTCAAGCTTATACTAGATGGTACTAGTTGCTGAGATCTCTTGTGATATCCAAGATATCTAGAAAACTTTGAGATTAATCCTTTCAGCAATTAAACACATTTCTGAGATGATTGTAGGTCTGCATAAAACCCCATATGCATTGGAATGTGAGAACCTGGACATGAATTTGAGAACCATCAAAGAATCCTTGGTGCAGAGGAATACTGATTGTGGGTAGAACGGGCAGAAGTAGAGGCATATATCATTGCAAAAAAAATTGTGAAAAGCTGTAATAGCCATTGAACTGAAGGTTGGAGGAAGCAAAGTTTACTTGCTGAAAAGGATTCTAATGAGTCCCAATAACTAAAAAACATTTCAAACCTCCTAAGCTAGTTTTGGAAGTAATTTAGGTGTTATTCTCACAGAGAATGACATTAATGTAATAGATACTGTAATTAGGAACTTATCATCTTTACATTAATAACTTGATGGCATGTAGATAACGTCATAGCTTCATTTTTTGCTTTTTCTGAGTGAATTTTTGCATTTTGACATGATTTTTTTTATATATACCAAGTAAATATGAAGCATTAATGAATGATTCCAAAACCCTTCAAATTCCCTGCATAATCCTGAACTATGAAGCGTAAGTTCTTTGTACAATACAGACCAATGATAGAATGGTAGACTTAAAAATTCTTAGATTGATTTTTAAATGAGTAAAACAAAAAAAGATCTGTTTAATCATTTGTTCAACATGCCATTTGGGTGTTTAATTCTCACATGATCCCTTCGGCATTTTTTAGAACCAGATACATAGTAATTGAACATTTAATTTAATCATTTGAATGACTATGTAACATTGGAGTACCAAAAATTAAAGATTGATATGATTCAGAACTCTTAAAGTCTATCATTAATTTACTCAAACCCAACAATACATAGCAGGTAATGAATGAATATTTAAGCGCCAAGACATCTTTAAAGATTTTTGTCATTTCGGTCTATGTATGTTTGCCTGCACTGCCTGTCACAGTCATGAAAATTAATATAAATGATTGTCACTCATTCATCTAACTAATGTAATATATCAGAAAATATTTTTCGCATGCTGTTATATTTTTCTGATGAGTTTATTGTCATTCTTTTCAATAGATGTATATCAAACAGTTATATATATAACTGTTATATTTTATACCGTTTGTTCTTTATATTTTTTAAATAAAAAGCATGTATTGCTACGTCATTTTAAATTCAAAAAGAAATATTAAGTTATTTGTAAACGTTATTTTAAATTCAAAAAGAGATATTATTTCTATCAATTCTATATATTTCTCTTTTTTGACAGATTAATAAAAATTACTTTCAGATCTAGTAAAAATATAAGTAATTATTAAGAAGATGTTATGCTTTTTTCAGTATGAAATATACATATTTTATTTCTTCAAAACATTATAGCAATGATTACATTCATGACGTATAATGCAAATTTTACAAATTTAAATAAAAACGTATTCAAAACAGTTGAAAAGATTTAAATTTATTTAAAACTATTATCTTCAAAACTTATTTAAATGTATAAGCAAAAATTTCTAAACTGTGTTATAAACAAGTCTCTATATAATTATTTTATTTAAAATTAATTTACTCCGAGTCAGGAAATTCACCCACGACCGTTTCCAAATGGGAGTAAATTGTATCATCTCAATACGAGACTGTATAAATTACAACATTTTTGGACTGATCAGAATGGCAATCTTCACTGTATTCTCATTATGGAAAACCAGATGTAAGATAGTTATTGGAAAATCAGAATCAAAAGTAGTTTAATTGTTTTGTAACAGCTTGGAGAAAATCAAGAAAAAGGACGAAGGCTATTAATCAAAAAAAAAAAAAGATCGAAGACACATGGTCATATTTGAACACTGCACTCTTGGACTAATAATCTGGCCTTCATTGATTGTCTTATTCACAATTACAACTCTCAGTAGAACGAGAGGCGCTAGACCTTGTTTAATGACTGATTATATGTAAAAGTTTTCATTATAAATAAATATATATTATTAAAAGTAAAATTGATTTTACAATGAAAATATCAAAACAGAGAATTAATTAAAACTTATTTATAAATAACTCTTACTTAATTAATAAAAAAATTTGATTCAATTTTCAGGTTTAAATGTTGGACCAGTAGTGGCTGGTGTAATTGGAGCTCGGAAACCACAATATGATATCTGGGGTAACTCAGTTAATGTTGCCAGTCGGATGGATAGTACTGGAAAAGTTGATCATATTCAGGTAATAAAAAATTATCCATGCACTTTTGGTTATATTTAATTTATAATTGACATTTAATTATCATAAAATAATAATACTGTATAATTGAGTCTTAACTGTCAAATGATATCTTTTTGATTATTAGAATATCCATACATCAGCATATAAAGTCTAACAAGACAAACAGTAAAGCAATAAATAATAAAATCAGACATCAATGGGAATTTTAGTGATAATGACAGGTTAGATTAAGGAGTGATAAAACATGAAATTGTTGATAGAATGAATTTCTTGTCCTAAAAACTTATTATGCATCCTTCTTCACCTAATGTCAATAGTGGGTTGTAAAAAAAATTGTAAAAAATAATAAAAAATATAGATGAAATTAGTATTATATTAGATGTGTTTTTGTCAGTGATATCATTACTAGTTCTAGAAATCACTGGAGACTCCAGCAAATATAGCAGTCCAATTTCATATAAATATGCTCATGTTCTGTTGTGTGTGTTTAAAGGTCAGTTCACACTTTCTTTTATATTGAACTAGATATTACAAAATTGTACTTCACAGACCTTATATATATAAATCAGTTCTCTTAAGTGGATAATACAATTTTTTCTAAAACCTTAATTTTTATTTTTTTTGCATAATGGTATCTTAATGATATAAAAAGCCTCACTTTTATTTTATAGTAATTACAACACTTGAAAATATTAAAAGTGTATGAAGTTATTCTAGCAATAATGCCAGAAGAAAATGCAGTCATTGTTGGCAAACTACCAGGAATATCAATGCTTTATGGTGTTGATACTATTGTATTGGTTGCATACTTAAATCTGCCTCTAGATGACAAATTCAACTAAGATCCATATTAAAACGATGATATTTTGGAGTTTAAATGATGATATTAATGACTTCAATGTATATTAGTTATGGAAAACAATTTACTTGAAGCTGAAAAATAAATATTTATGAAAATAGAAGAATTACATGTTTAAAAACACAGTTTATTTTAAACAGAGACAAATATTTAAGTTTATACTAAATACTGCCTATTAAATGCTAAATTATTTGAAATAATGTGATAAAGATTTCTAATTAATGTCCATCAAAAACAAAAATGGCTAAATTCTATTAATACAGATTCTTTTGATCCACTTTTATATTGAAAGAAATAATCAACAACTCAATCGCATGGTAAGTAGTTTGTGATGTTTTCTGTTACCATCATCTTTAGCAGTGACTAAGCTATCCTTATTACCCAGCAAAGGCAAATGCCAATATTACAATAGTGACCACCATTCAAATGGATGAAAAATTATCTTATACATATATAGTATGTCCTAATGAAAAATTATTGGTGACTGCCTACACCATCTTTGAATTAACACATGTACTATGTAGTGATATATATTAAACATTCACCACAAAATTTTTAAGATGCTTGGATCATGAGTTATGACATAAAATGTGACAATAGTATTTTTTATGTTAACCCATAATGGCCCAATATGCTAACATTGTTTCATTTTAAATTGAGTAAAACTGCTACTGAAACATTTGAAATTGTTCAATTGTGCATGGCAGTAAAGTGATGAGTTGAACAAATGCTTTCAAATCGTTTACAAGATTTTATAATGGCAGGGAAAACGTTGGAGGCAATATATGAAAGTACAAAACTGCCATCTTTTATAACATATGATTCAGACATGCTAACACCTTCAAATTTTTCTTGTAAATAATTGAACTATATCACTATCTAAAATATGTGTTGATTTTGAAATGATACTGCAGTCAGCTTAAAGAGAGAACCAGTGTATCTAAATACTAATGCATAAAGTTCAGTCGTCATAATGTGAATAGAACTTGCCACTATTTTGTGTAAGATTAGTGATATAGTAATGATGAATAGTTATTTTATAATTATATATATATGGTTTTAAAATAATTTTCCTCTCTTTTCAGATTACCCAAGAAATGTATAATATTTTGCACCCTAAAGGATATCCAACAGTTTGCCGAGGTGTAATATCAGTCAAAGGAAAAGGCGACATGGTTACTTATTTCCTAACAGGCAAAAGAGGAGAAGCACCCCCACCTTATCCTGAAAGCCAAGGAACAACATCAACTTTATGATAATTTACAAAATATAGAAACCCCATATGCTGCACTAACTTTTTGCCAATTCTTTTGAAAATCTGTTATTGTATTGGCAAAATCCCATTTTAAAACTACATTGTACAAAATTTATTTTTTAATCTTGTCTTCTTAATAAAGCTTCAAGCATTACATCTTTTATAGAATTATGCAGTAACTTCTGTACGTCTCCCACCTGTACTGTATTTTATGATGTAAATGATCTTTGTATATAGTGTATTTTCTCATTTGAAATTATAATTATTTTTTACAACCAATGTGAAAGTAACTTGTTTATATTTTTCTTCTTGGTTTTCTTTACACTATTCATGAGAAAAATATTTATAACTATATATACTATAATTCACCATATACTCCTTAAATTACACTCTACAATGCAGTTAATATATGATTTATTTTATTTCCTTCCTTACAGTTTCAACTGTCCAGCAGTCATCATCAGCTCTGATGATGACTGCTGGACAGTTGAAACTGTAAGGAAGGAAATAAAATAAATCATATGTTAACTGCATTGTAGAGTGTAATTTAAGGAGTATATATAATTAAGCAATGCAAATAAGAAGTGGAATAAAATCTAATAACTATATGTTAGACCAGTTCCATCATGGAGACAAAATGTTAAACAATTTTTAGAAAAATTCAAACTTTATCTGTACTTTTACAAATATATTCAACTGTTAATAACAACACACGTATTATTACAAACAGAATACTTGAAATGGTATTATTCATCTCTATTCTAGGAATTGAACAGAAAAACCTTTAGATTCATGAATACTGAATTTACAATGAGGCTCCAACCAATTAGACTAATTGATTAGGTCTTTTAAATTCAGTGCTCATAAATCTAAGAATCAACAGTTCAATCCCAATATTAGCACAGTCACTGGTCAGGCTAGAAATATCTGGAAAATAAGAGGTAAATAATATCACTCAAAGTATTATATTTTGTAATAATCTGCATGAATATATTCGTAAAGGTATAAATAAAATTTGAATTTTTCTAAAAATATTTTATCTCCATAATGGAACTGATCTAACATTAATTACAAATATTAGCATTGTTTCATATATAGAATGGTCTCGCTCACTTTTATCGTAACCCCAAAAAATTTCATGCTTGTCCTTTTATTTCTTTACATGAAAAATTCTTGATAATAAAATATGTATTTATAATGGTTTAAACTGTAAATAAATGTTTTACAATTTTCTAATCAATTACAGAATTGTTACAATACCATAATAATTATGATATAAAGCACCAGGCTGCCATCTGCTGGGTTAAAACTAAATTAAAATGCATTAGATGCTATATAATTAACCAAGAATAGTTTGACTTTAAATTTTGTATAGTTTTTCCAATCATATCTATTGAATCTAAGTTTAATAGTAGCAAAACAGAGAGCTACTCAGAATTCTCTATCTTATATTTATAATTTTTTTCTTATCTGAAATTTTTGGAATTTTTTTGGCATTAATCACCACAATAGTACTTTGTATCAGCAGCTATCATGCTATAATACAGCAGTTATTAGATTATGAATAGATGCATTTTTCAACAATAAGCATCAGCAATCTTAAAAAGCAATCTATTTAGCAATGGATATATGATTATTAATTTTCTAAACTGTATCAAGTTAAATACATATTATTTAATTCTAAGGCAGTATGTAATTTGCTTATAACCACTAAACATCACATGGTCACCATCTCTTATATTAGCACATAATTGTTATTAAACAAGGCAAAACTCTCTCCATACAATAGTGCCATCCTGAGTAATCAATGGATGCCAGAAGGCTTGTGCATAAAATTCCATTTAGTGCCTACTCATCTAATATCCCCAGACTAGTTTCTGGCTTGTGGCCTTTGTCAGTGAGGAGCCACAAGCCAGAAATTGAAATCCTAAGATCTAGGTGCAGTGCTCTCAGATCCGAGGCTCCTCACTGACGAAGGCCACAAGCCAGAAACTAGTCTGGGGATATTAGATGAGTAGGCACTAGATGGGATTTTATGCACAAGCCTTCTGGCATCCATTGATTACTCTGATTGGCACAGGGTGGCACTACTGTGTGGAGAGAGTTTTGCCTTGTTTAATTTGCTTATACTGAATGTTTCTTATATATGTAAATAAAAAGATTTGAAAACTCAGGATTTTTCAGTTTATTCATCCTTCACTCTCTCTTAAGAAACCGGTACACATAACCAAACACATGCGAAAACAAATACATGATTCCCAATATACAATTTCGTGCAGAACCAGCGCTCATCAGTTGGGCCATATCATAATTTCCCGCATATATATACAATCAGTGCTCAGTTTATACTAAGATAGCAATTCCCAAACTTTAATGGACAGGCTTCAATCTTCTCATCCACTATTCAACCATCCAACAACGACTATGAGTTTTCCTTCATCAGTTTTTCAATGAAATGGATGATTGAATAGTTGGAAGGGTGAAAAGATTGAAGCCTGTCCATTAAAGTTTGAGGAATTGCCGTCTTAATATAAATTGAGCACTGATTGTATATATGTGTGGGAGATTATGACCTGGCTCAACTGACGAGTGCTGGTTCTGCATGAAATATGTATATTGGGGATCATGTATCTTTTTCGCATGTGTATGGTCATGTATATTCGTTACTTGAGATAGTGGAAGATGAGTAGACCGAAAATCCGGAATTCGAATCCTTTTATTTAATATTTTTATGTTAACTAAATACCACTTGTATTTAGTGTTTGTGATATAAAAAAAAAAAAAACTCAAGCATTGGTGGTCGAGAGGTTAGCGATGGCTGCTTCACAAGCAGTTGTCCTGGGTTAGCGGGTTTGCTTCCCAACTGATGCTATGACACATGAGAAAAAAACTATAATTAGAGTTGATACTAAATTATTTAGTGGCTGCTCATAAAATAGGAGAGTACCTCTAAACAAAAACATCATTCAGAAAGATATGTATTGACATGAATAAAATATTAGAATAAACAAATATATATATTCTTTAAATAATTTATTCACAAAATTTTTATTTTTCTTGATTTTGTAATTTCAAATTAGAAATTTCTTTTATACATAATTCTACACATACATTCGAATTGCTATTAAGCAAGCTTTACAAATTGCTTGTGTGATTTTGTAACTATATCTAAATTAAATTTATTAATAGTAGTAATACAAATTCATTCAGAGGTTTGTCACTATTAGTTACCATTACCACTTATGTCTAAGACTACAAATTATTTTATAAAAATTCAGTATTCCTAGGAGACTGTTCCTGCCAGAAACAAGCTTGCAGCGATAGTTTCAGCCTATCATGATTATATTTTACTTTAAATGCCAAATAGTGAGCAAGAGATATTTATGACTAACGCAGACTGTAAGATAGGAATGGCACACCAAACAGAGCCATCATGAGTAAAAAGTTTATAAAATAAATTAAACTGCTACTCCTGTAAAAACTAAAACAAGTATTGTGAATCTTATCACAAAAATGAAAAAAAAATAATTTTAAGAATGAAAGATCAAACAAAACATGACATTGTTTTAAATCCAGTTATTACCCAGAGTATGCTTTAAATTCATTTAGTTTCATAAAAACTAAACAAAGAAGTTGCTGTCAAAGTTTTCAAAATAGCATTTGTAACATTGTACTGGCCCGGTAACGTTATATCGATGTGTTTTGTTGGAGGAACAATGCCATCAAGCGGGATGGATTGTCATAAGTACGAGTACCAATTATTTTTTAGTTACTTTACTATAATACTTATTTTTTATTTTGTTTACCAATATTTAAACAATTATATTAATAAAATAAAATATGACTAATAAATGAAATATAACTGCAAGAATAAAGTACCATTTTAATTATGATTAATGGTGGATTGTTTCCATCACCTAGTTGAAGGTTAAATATTTTTAGAAAAATTCAACTTTAAATATATTTTTTAAAATACATTCATTTTTTAGTAAAGTCTTGCTGACCTGATCAACATCTTTCAATTATTCATAAGGCTTAGATTTGAATGTATAATAGCTTTCATGTTGCCAACACAAACTAAGGTAACTCCGTAATTGAAATGTAATAAATTAAAGGGAATAGTAATATCTCTTCATACATGAAGATTAGATTAGTAACATAGAATAAAATATTAATATAATTTCATGTTTTCTCTATGTGTGAAGAGATATAGCCATTGTTTTATAACATAACTATCACATGAACTCAATGTTTCAGAATTCTGATGGGATTGCAAATCAATAAGTTAATTTGTTTCATGACATTAATAGAGGGAGCTGTGAATCAGTAAATTCAATTAATAAAAAAAAAATTAGATATATATTAAAATGATTCTTGTTTACCCTGTAAAACAATAATAGCATGGATTTATCATTACATGATCATCATTTCTTATGCCTGCTCAAGCTGTTAAAACAGGCAAAATTCTCTATACATTAGTGCCACAGTGCAAGCCAGAGTAATCAATGGATGCAAGAAGGTTTGTGCATAAAATCCCTATCTAATGCCTACTCATCCAATATCCCCAGACTCGTTTATAGCTTGCGATTTTCATTTTGTTGCATTAGATCCTAAGGTCTAGATGCAGTGTCTTAGATTCAAATCTCCTCACTGATGAAAGCCACAAGCTAGAAACTAGTCTGGGGATATTGGATGAATAGGCACTAGATAGGGATTTTATGCATAAACCTTCTTGCATCCATTGATTACTCTGGCTTGCACTGAGTAACACTACTGTATGGAGAGTTTTGCCTGAATGATAATTATATGTATTAGAGAGAAAGAAAAAAAAAGCCGATTCATTTACTGATGAATTTTATTTAGGAATAGGAGTTTAACCCTATTCTGCTATTCAAGTGAAGTAATACTGTATTAATTAGAGTTCTTCCAATCTTACTATATTTATGCCACTTAATATTTATTGATAACTAAAGCTTAGACTAGATGAGATAATCAGATTGGAAGAAGATGACTAATAGATAGCAAAATTTATAAACAAAGATCATGTGATGTTTTATAGGTCAGATGATTAATTAGAGATACAAGTTGAATATGTTAATAAAAAAAATTATAAATTTATTATTATCTACTATCTATCAAAGGTAGATTTCATAAAACATTTCTGATCATTCAGTTCCATTCTAATCCAGTGAATGTAGATAATTATGCCAACAATTTCAAAATATTTATACAGACTTTCCTTGAATTCAATATGAACTGGATAGTGAGATGATTTATGGATCCTTGTATGATCGTTTACAACTGTAGTTAATTGCTACTATGTGCATACAAAAAATTTGTGACTGCTAAATGTCAAAAAAAGAAATGTTATTTGCAAACTTTTCAATGCAGATTTTTTTTTTTTTTTACAAACATATTATATAATATCTAAACATTTTAGAAATATAATTTAATAAACACACGAGAAAAAAAATCTGTGTATACAATTTGTTCAATACATTTTTTTTTTTTTTGTCTTTGCAAAATACTGTTTGAATATAATTGTTGCATTTTAGATTAATAATTTTTCTGGATTCAATGGTGTGTAATTAACATATAAATATACGAGCAGTATCTTTACAGTATCATGATATGATTTTAAAAGGCATTGACTAATCAATTGTTTATTAAAATATCGAATTATATATAAATTTACAATATTGCCATACATTATATTAAACTTATTTTTATATAGGTATAGCTTTGTTACAATCAAAAAAATAAATGTTTACTTATTGTTTTTTAACTACTTTGTTAAAAGTAAATATTAAATATCTACTGATTTTATTAACTATTGAATATACACTTACATTAAACATTTATTTTGATATTAGTATAGCACTTTTATAATATTAATAAAATAAAATATTTTATTAGTTTCATTTCTTCCATTTTATTAAATATGAATATTAAATACTAATAATAATCTATTGGAGCTATAACCATTGCAATTCCAAAATAAGAAAAAATAAGTATGCAAACTAATTTGAGCCATAAAATACATCCATATATATCACATGTTAATACTTTAGTCTGAATTATTTGATATCTTGCAGTGCCATCCTTTAAGTTTGAGGCAAGCTACTTTTTGAAAGATTTCAGTGCTTTGCCTAATTATAATTTTCCATACTATTCTATCTTTACACTTATCTTTCCTTCGTAACATAAATGGGCTCTCCCTTTCCTATGAAAATCATGCACAAGATCATTATAAAATACTTTTAGGAAGTAAATAAGTCAATAAACATCACATGATCACTATTTCTTACGCTTGCTCTTAACTGTTATTAAAACAGGCAAAATTCTCTATACGTATTGCCACTCAGTGCAAGCCAGAGCAATCAATGGATGCAAGAAGGCTTGTGCATAAACTCCCCATAATGTGCCTACTCATCAAATATCCCCAGACTAGTTTCTGGCTTGTGGCCTTCGTCAATGAGGAGCCTTGGATCTGAGAGCACTGCACCTAGATCTTAGGATCTAATGCAACCCTCCAGCAGCCACTGAGTGGCAATACATATAGAGAGTTTTGCCTGTTTTAATAACAGTTAAGAGCAAGCATAAAAAATAGTGATCATGTGATGTTTATTGGCTTAATTTTTTGCAGTGGACATCCATTATAATGAAATATTTTTTTAACTTATTAAATACAGTAGCAATCAGTCTGGTTTAGACCTCAATAATTCAGTATTTTTACAATCAAAAAAAAGTTTATTGATTTTGTTTTTTGTTTTCTTCCAGAAATGGTAAACCACTAAATATCACATGATCACTATTTCTTATGCTAGCACATAACTGTTATTAAAACAGGCAAAACTCTCCATACAGTAGTACCATTCAATGCCAACCAGAGTAATCAATGGGTTCCAGAAGGCTTGTGCATAAAATCCCCATCTAGTGCCTACTCATCCAATATCCCCAGACTAGTTTCTGGCTTGTGGCCTCTGTCAGTGAGGAGTTTATTCAAGAACCACTCATAAAAATATAGTATATGAAACCATAAATAGTAAATGGCTGTGCAAACAATTTCAAAAACTACGGCTATTCTGGAAAAACGTATTATACTTCTATTATGGTGGTATTTAAATTAATGACATTAAAAATTTCAATTACAATAAATTCTAACCTCGAGATTTATTAGAAATGTTAGATATCTTAATCATGCCTAGAAAAAAATTTATAAAATATTATGATAAGAAAAAATTTAAATCAATTTTTCTAATAGTATGATTTTTAAGTTTTCGACTGAAGATAAATGGAAGTAATTTGTTCATTCTAATATAAAATTTATTAGGAGTCTTAAATCACACTAGAAATAATAGTAAATATTGGTGACATTATAGTGAAAAATTTGCATCCACTTCAGTTGGCTTGATAATATATATGCTAAGTTTTTTGGAAATAACTTGCAATAGAAAATTCTAAAAGGTATATTATTTATTACTGATAATAAAAATCATTCCCTTTTTTTTTATATCAAAAACAAACAAGAAATCAGTTACTAAAAATAATAATTACAATTTAATTTACATAATCAGCATCATTATTGGATATTGTCATAAATTTCAATCACTTCAGGTAATTCTTCAATTTTTTCCATAAGCTGCCCTATTGCATTCATGCTTTGTTCTTCTACAGGTATACGATATTTAGGCTGGTAAACTAGAGATGCTTGAGGCAGTAAATACCCTTTATTTTGTAAAGCTGTTTTTACTCTATGAAGATCTTTTATGGGACACCAAAACTAAAAATAGTATATACATTTCATCAATAATCTATTACATAGTATTAAAAACTAAAATAATGTACAACTAATATAAAAAATCATTAAAAAATATAGCAAAAAATTAGCAATTAAATATTATTTGCCAGGGTAGCAAACAGATGAATTATTGATACAATTGTCTCATATATTTTTACATGGATTTCTATTTAAATGTCTAACATGTTGACTGACTAGCAATCTTTTTCAGAGCTGTAAAATACAGCTATATTACATTACTGTGTAAACATGCAATGTATTAAAGTCGGCTATACTGCTGAAACTAAGAGTGCAAGGACGAAGTGCATTACAAGAATTATTCATAATATACAAAGCAAAAGGAATGAATGAAAGAGTATTGAACATCTTGGTCAAACAAATTATTGTTTTACAAATATCTTAGTATTAAATAAATAGAAATTAACATTACAGATTTGAACATACATAAACACTGAAGAGGTGAAACATACTAATGACTAATATTTTAAAAATGATTAGCATCACTACATTCATTATATAAGGGTTTCAGACATTTTCCTTTCTTTTTCTTTTGTTAATTGTAGACATCCTTGTAGCAAGCAACAGACACTGTCAAAAAAAAAGCAACAGGCACTGAAACAACTGACCCTGAATATATTATACTAACATTTTTTTTTTTAAAAAAAAAAAAGCATCATAAAACTGAATATTTATTTGCAGAAAGAAAAATGACAATTTCTAATAAATTAATTCACCAAGGACAATTAAAGTTTGGATGCTAAGACATATTTTTTCCATGAATATAAAGAGTGGGGGAGGAGGGATCAGCTATGTATTAGAGAAGTGAATATTTATTGAATAAAATATTAAAATACAACTCGTAAAAATACATACAATGTTAATAAATATGAAAAAATAAATTACTAGTTAATTATTTAGCTAAAGGATTTTTGTTTTCCTTACACAGATTAATAAACAGATAAAAATCTGTAGAGATTCCAAATGTGTAAGTGATCCAATTCTTGCAGCGTTTGTGGTTTGTGTCAAGCCACCATAGCATAAGTCAGAAGCTGTTAAATTCCCCTTCTAAAACAGATAAATGTAATGATTGTAGATGCTCTTGAATCAGTTGCTAAGACTCGACTAATATGTATAAAGATCAAATCCAGCTAACTCTAATAAAAAATCTTTAAAAAAACAAAATTGGATAAAGGCTTAATAAGAAATTCATTTTTTATACCATAATTATTCTGCTGTTTGAAGGGAATCTGGACTAAATATCTAAAAAGGAGATTTTGATTTAAGAAGCAAAAATATATATCTTAAGTTAGTGGTAATCTGATTTACTCATACGTTGTTATGTATTTTCTGTAACGAAATTTATCTTCGAAAAAAATATGTGATTGATGGAAAACTGCTGCAAAGAGATGAACTTGAGTGTGCATTTAATATTTACTCATGGTATTCATTTTTAAAATATTGTATTGCAGGAATTCCTCAACCTGGGATATCCATTCTCTAGGCCTAGGGAATACGAAAAGTTTGCTCAGGGAGTACAGTGAATAGCAGATAAATAAGTATATTATGCTATTAATATATTTCAAAAATAGTTATGTTATCAATATTTCCAGGTAATTTCATGTTGGAACTATCTGTCAGCCACAACCCACAACATTTCAGATGTCTTTTCGGATATGAACAGTGAGATTGCACGTAGACTTTTTCTTACTGCAGGATCCGATAATTCAAAATGCCCAGTTAAAATTCAAGATAATTAGTGAAATTGCCAGATAGCTTTTTGAGATTCACCTTTGAGGCATCAGCACCTCCTGCACATGCGTATGATGTACTGCATGGTACCCTTCTTCAAATGTTTATTTCTTATTATAATGAATAGGGAGTACATGCTAATGTATTAAAAACCAAAAGAGTATGGAGACAAAAAAGATTGAGAACTCCTAATCTATTGTGCAAAAACTTATATTTTTCTTAGAATTTGTAAAAGAATCACATATTTCATTGTGGGACTTTTTTTCTACTTCTGCACATAACCTATGATATTTGATTAGTTGTTCTATTCAGTAGTGGAATATAAATTCTAAATTATGAATCCATTTTTGTTTTTTTTTGTATGCTGGTGTTACTAATCAAAATTAACTATTTATTAAAAAGTCAGATATTTTATTTGTTGAGTTGTTTATCTGTTAGAAGAAAATATATGCATTATTCATATATTTTAAATATATTATAAATAAATATTATTCATATATTTTGGTCATTTGATGGTCTTTTTCAATATTAATAAAAAAAAACAATTGATTTGATCAATTGACATTTATCAGTGAATATTTTATAAGATTTTAATGCACTTGATCTACCTCAAGCTTCATTTTTAGTGTCGCATCTGAGCCATATCAAAATGACAGAATAAATACATTTTAATTATTTATAATTTATTTATTCGTTTATAAAAATAATTTATTTATTTTTCCAAATGAATAAATATATTTGTTTTCCTTGTGTTCTTTGTTTTGACTACTTCGAAATTTTGTTTTCTGGAAAAAAATATTTAGCCCTCAACTTAGCTTTTAACAAAATTATTCCCAGGCTACTGACAGCAGAAATATTTTACAACAGACAGATTACTTATCTTATTTCTGGCATACAAGCCAATTTCCATTCAAGTCACTCCTATGAGCTTGTTCATACATTTGTAGTCTACTCTTATTAGCTCTGTTTTTCAAAAAAAAAAAAAAAATCTGAACAAAGTAGAGAAATAGGAAATTATCTTGTAGCTTATTTTAAAATGAAGGTTAGCAATTATGTTAATTATTGACTTGCAGGAAAAAAACTATTTTCAATTTTTTGTTGTTGAAATAAGTTGTCCAACAATATTTAAGCATATTATATAACTTCCATATGATGAAATAAAAGAAAGTATTATTATTTATTGCTAATAAAAAATATGAGCTATTCGAAATGAAAATTGATGCTGTGATGTGATGCACTGCGACTTCCCCTTATACAGAGTCAGAAATCTCTCAGCAACCAGGCCCAGAGAAACCTGTTAGCCACTTTTAACCCCTTTCCATTCCCCACCCCAAGTTTTCCCATATTCTTTTCTACCCTGCTCCATCCCATTTCCACAACATAATCTTTGTTAACTCCATGGCCTTTAGATCTAAAAACTCTATCTTTTCCCAAATTCAGTATAAAAACCAATAAGCCACTTTCTGTATAATCACTTTTTTCATATTTATTCTTACACAATTTCATTATTTGTACCCTTTCTGCTTTCAGGTATTTACATTCAATTAACATATGCCTAATAATACCTTCCTAACACAGCTTGCAGACTAAATCATCTATATTTCTCCATTTATGTGTATATTACCTTGTTGCTAAAGATCCCGTTTGAGCCTAAATAAGAATGCTAACTAGCTCTAACTTTATTTTCCGTTTTTAAGACAATAACTTTTGGAACTGTTTATCGTTAGGAAACAAGTATCAAGATGCAATACATGATGATGTTCATTTAATATAATTAAAAGCAAAAATTGCAACTTCTTGGCTTTCAGATTTAGTATATTAAATGATTATACTATCCTTTCAAATTCAAAATTTGATCTACACAATGAAAATCAAGTTTCAATGCAACATAAAAATATTCTGCAACTTTTAGATCAAATATCTTGATTACTTTTATATAGAGCTGATGTATCACTTAATGAATGTACCATTTCAGGCAATATCACAACTAAAAATGATCCATCAACTAAATCTATTCCCAGTGTTCAATGTTGAGATTTACATACTTAACATTATCGTATACATTCATTACAGAAAGGAAATACAAAAATATAGAAATTTCTGTAAGAATAATTAAAGGATGGAAATATGATTGCACAAATCAACTATTCTAATGTCAATTAATGAAAAGAGGTGACCACTAGTATAAAAGAGTTTAACATCAAAGATCTTGGACAATAAGATAAAAAAAAAAAAGAGTAAAAAAAAATAAAATAAAAAGATAATAAGCTATTATTAATCTACAAGGCAGCAGTCATTTTCCTTTGCATTGCAAACAAGATATAACATTCGATGAGCCAAAATCATTTTTTACAAGGCAATAAAAGATACTCAGAGTCATGCATTGCTTGTTCTCTCCCTTACCATTACTACTAGGAGTTTACTCTCATTTATTTGCAATAGAATGCTACTTGTTTTACTATATCAAAATCTTCAAGTTCAGTTTGCAAGGCATCTAATGCCTTCTTCTTTATCTGTTACATTCTTAGTTGACATTTTTCTCAGCTGGAATCTTATTAGGTTTCAGTTTCTTGTAATTGTGTAGCCTTTTTTTAAATTTCTTTTTTTAATTACATTATAGTTTTCTATCAATTCTTTCAAAAATAAATAAAATTTCGATCAAGTATTAATGATTCAAAACTTTTAGATAGCTATAAATTTGCATTACGCTTGAGGACTTCTCCGTGTAACTGGCCCAGTGCAAATTCAATAATTATTAGCAAGTGATTATCTTCCTATTCTTAATTTATAAATAAAGTAAGAAAGAAATTGTAAAAACTCTCATCAATTAGTAATTAATTAGTTTGTTGAATAATATTAAGTCTTCCATTATGTTTCAACATGCAAGAAGAAAGATATTCGAAAAACCATGGCCTACGGTGGACTATTTAAAGTTATTAGTTTAATTTTGTTAAATAATAATTCTAACAATGATTTCACATTTCTTGATAACTGTAACCAAGTCAGGTGATGTGATTCTGCTAATAGCAGTGTAAATACTACTAAACATCACATGATTACTATCTCATACTAGCACATAATTGTTATTAAACAATTCAAAATAGTTCTGCTTTGTTTTGAATTGTTTAATAACAATTATGTGCTAATATGAGATAGTGATCATGTGATGTTTAGTGGCTTAACACCAATCCTTCCTAATAGGATAGTGGTGGCTATGGTTGTTAAAGAGCCAAAGACACCAAAATGTATGGGTGCTGAATTGAGTTCAGACCCATATGACTATATAAGCTATTGAGCTTGGATTGAAAATATTAATTGTGTTTTCAATTTCCTCATAGTTTTGTAGTTAAATAGAGTTAAAAGGTGGGTGCTGGAGGGTTGCATTAGATCCTAAGATCTAGGTGCAGTGCTCTCAGATCCAAGGCTCCTCACTGATGAAGGCCACAAGCCAGAAACTAGTCTGGGGATATTGGATGAGTAGGCACTAAATAGGGATTTTATGCACAAGCCTTCTGGCATCCATTGATTGCTCTTGTTAGCACAAGATATGGATAGTTTTGCTTTGTTTTGAATTGTTTAATAGCAGTGTAAATACTTATAAGATACAATCTTCAACTTACACATTTTTATAATAATAAATAATTATTAAGTTATATGCATTATTATATTAAACTTACAAATATCCAAATGCTGAAATGAGATTATTATGAAATAAGGCAGATGTTATGGAATAGACAACATTGCAATGTAAAGTATAAGAATACAAGGATAATCAAGACTGGTTTCAAAAAAACCCTATTCCTCAGCTTTGACCAACAAATTACAAATAATATTTAATTATGATTTGATTTTATTTAAAAAAAAAATAATTATTTGGCTTAATTTAAGATCAGGAAAAATGTAATATAAACAGTTATTAATGGGACTATTTTTGACAGTCAATATGCAAATATAATTTTGTTCACAAAATATTTATAATCACTTTTTTATAAACCTTATCATGAATATACATACAAATATTATCATTTAATGGAAAACTAACTCTAACACGTCAGACCACAATAGAATCACTTTAACAAATTAGTAAAAAAAAACATCCACTTTCTTATATTAATGCTTATTTTTTGTCTAATTAGCAGCACCAATCCAAAAAAGTTGATGGAATTTCCAAATTCTATTGGGGTCTGACTTGTGAATTACTACTAAGATTTTCATATTAGTGTTAGTTTCTCCTTTAAATAATATTTTATATTTTTCAATGCTACGTATTTAACAGCAGTTGTTTACTTAGACTTATTATTAAAATAATTAAAATTTATATATATATAATTAGAATATTCATAAAACTATACTAGAATTAAATATAGAAAATTATTACACTGCCAATCTGTGTTACAAAAGCTCTGAATTAACCATTTTCTAGCTGCTTAATTCAGAGATTTGGTACCATTGGTAATAATACTAAAAAAATTATAAATAGTGTGATGTTTTATATATATATACACAAGGTAGTATTCATTTTATTTGAAAGTATTAGACGAAATATTCACTCATTAATATATTGTTTTTACATAAATAATAGCAAAATACTTAAATATCCTTTAAACATGCAAGAACTTAATCAATTGTGGAAAACATGCATATAACATAATCAATTATAGAGGTCCCTACCTTCGTATTTTTCAGACGCTTATTTCTAAGGTTACAGCCTTAGTAAATTATTACTTAATATAATAATGGGCGTTTAATAAAATTTATAATTATAAATTATTATAGTAATGAGCTAAAACATGTAATATAAGCAACAGGGCACAGAAGGATCTCCAGAGACCTCACCACAAAATAAGACTTGTCAGAGTGTCTGCCCAAAAGAAGGCAAAGTATTATGGCCAATCAGTAATAGGTAACTATTATCATTGATAGATTGACACTGTTTGTCACCTTATAATGCAAATTTATTTTAAAGTTTGGAACTACATCATAAACTTGAATGAGCTCTATATGAATAAAATAAGACAACAGTAAACATGCGAACTATTAACTAGAATATAATTATATATATGTTTATTGACTATAGAAAAATCAGTAAATCTTTCAAGTTTTCAAATAAAGCAAATAAATTCTGATTTGTATTTGACAATGCTTAGAACTTGACAGATCGTAGAAAGTTCTTTTAGTACTAATCCTGTGAACTTTGAATTGCCATATTATATAATTTTAAATATCTTGTTCTATAATGAGCTTACTAAAGAGCACTTTCGTGCTATAACTTATAAAAATTGTTCATTTTAACTTAACAATTTATAAAACTAATTATGTTACATACAAATTTAAGCCAGTGATAAAGTTAAACAAAAAGGGACGGAATAAAATCTTTTCCAACTAAAATACATCTGTGTGCTTGCTTCTTAATTGCCTAAAAGTGATATACTAATGATTGTGTATTTCATCTGTCATTTTCAAATAATGCAGATATTATCTATATCTATATATGATCAAGATAAAGCTTATAATAAAAAAAAAAGCAGAATTTATTATACATAATTGCTACTGGGCCAGAATTTATGTGTGTTTACTGATCATGGAAAAAGTATTGTATTTAATAATTACATTTTTCATATCTTTGACTAAAATAAATAGAATGCACTTTATTAAAATATAATTTTAAGTTTACTGATGATGTTTAAGAGCTTGATACAGCTGATAGAGCAGATTCTCCTGAAATCAGTCCTGAGAGTTTTATATTATCATATTTTATATTATATATAGAGTTCGCAAAATAAACTCTTAACAAGCTTTGAGAATACCCTCAACCCCAGATCGGTTTCTGCATCTAGCGTCATCAGTGAGGTGCTAGGATATTCATTAGATTAAAAATACTAGGACTAGCCCAGCACTTTATCGAGATGCAGAAATCAGTCTGGGGTTGAGGGTATTCTCAAAGCTTGTTAAGAGTTTGTTTTGCAAACTCTATATATAACATTTGTAACACGAGCTTTATTAAAATTAGGTCATGTGACATCTGACTTGATTTTTTTTTATCAATTATATTATCATAGTTTATGATTTGATACTGGATGTTATAAAGAAGCAAATATTTTATTTCATTTAATTAAAAAAAAAGTGAAATACCTGAATTATTTTTTCATTTGACTCATCTTGTGTTACTTCTTCAGCACCAACTTCTATGGCATCTTCTAAGGCTTTATCCATATTAATTTGCTCTTGAGATGTCTCTACTAAACCTTTTCGACTAAATAAATCTTCAATTAAAACACCATCTGTCAGTGAAAATGCACTAAAAATATATACATTAAAAATTTTATAACATGTGTTTCCAAGAATTCTCTCCATTTCATTCCAAAGTCATTTTATTATAAGCCTGAGTAAGAACAGTAAAGGTCATGCTACTATATATATCTTGATTACTATTATAGCAGCAATATGTAAAGTGAAGTCATATTATAGGTCATTTAATAGTTTGCTGGTCACCTGATTATTCATCCTTGTAGTAAAACTGCTTTTGAAAGTATATTTTATGAGTAGTAAATATATTATTAAAAAAAAATTCACAGGTATAAATCCAAAATTTTTCACAATTCAACTGACTTTATAAATAACATTCACCTTAATAAAATAATCATTGTAAAACAGATTAAAATGCATTTGCGTGATTTTGTTTTTGCTTTCGATATTTTTTTTTTAATAATGTAGAACATTAAAAAAATTCCAAAATTGGACAGTTTTATAAATGAAAAACTTAAATTAAAAATCAACTCAAATGCCTTATTATGGATTTGCGATTCTTTTTCTAATCAGCAAACCGATCTATCAAATGACTTAATAGAGTAGGAATGACAACATCTATTTGCTATAGCTGTGACTTGGGAGTTCAAATGTGGACTGGACAAATCTAAAAATTTAGGCCTATTATTTTTATCTTGATAACCCACAGTCAGTCCAATTATATATCCAATAGTAATCAATAATTGGTATCTGACTATTCTTAGTTAGTGCCTCAGATTAGACTAAGTGGTCAGAACATTTGTCAATCCACTGATTGTACATATAAAAATATTTGTTATATAATACCATCTTTTCATAAGTGGGGGAGGTGACAAACTATTATGGGTAGTGAGCCCAATATTAACTTACATTTTTACTTTAACATAATCTTCCAAATTCGGCACAGATAATTTTTAAAAGGTATTATTCACTTCCCAATTACAACTTTAGAATTATACAAACAAAATTAGGCTCATCAAATTCTAAACTAAAATTGATTTCTTGAAACTCCTAAGCAGTCTTTTACATTTATAAAATCTACTATTCTAGCTAAAAGTAACAGCATTCATGTCAGATTTTTAAATAAATAGAAAACTGAAATTATCCTCAAGTTTTTTGGGTTTTTTGTAGTGATAAAGATAATTAAAACAGGCAAAACTCTCCATATAGTAGTGCCATTCAGTGAAAGACAGAGTAATCAATAGATACAAGAAGGTTTGTGCATAAAATCCCTATCTAATGCATGAGTAGACACTAGACAGGGATTTTATGCACAAACCTTCATGCATCCATTGATTACTCTGTCTTGCACTGAGCAGCATTACTGTATGGAGAGTTTTGCCTGTTTTAACAGCTTGAGTAAGCATAAAAATGGTGATCATGTGATGTTTAGTGGTTTAATAAAGATAATTATGGGCTCTACATATTTATGACTGACACAATCACAAATAAAATGAATTTCCCATCTTATTCTATTGTATTGTTGTTGTTTTTTTTGTATATATTCTATGATATTATTTATCAGGTTCATATTGAAACAGTAAGATTCGTTTCGAATCTTAAGTTTCACCTTTTTCTGTCGTCTCTCACTGACCGGTCTATCCCGCCCAAATTTAAACTTTTTGGTATCGAATTGTGTGTGTAGCAATATTAAAAATGTATAAATATATGTAGAATTCAGCATAAACACGCACACATTTCGATCTCAAATTAAAGGCAATAAATAGGGATAAAATAGTATAATTTAGATTTCTTTTAGTTATATAATTTTGTATAACTTTAATCATTTATTTTGGATTATAAAGTTCGTATTTATTGCTTTGTTTAAATTTCGTTTAATAATAATTCTAAAAAAATCTGATGTAATATTTAATTAAAAGTTAAAATATTCTTATGTTCCCTTTTTGTCTTTGAAATTGAAAAGCATCGGTCAGTGATAGATAATAGATTAATTAAAGAAAAATTCCCCAAAGTATAATTAGTAAATGTAAAATGTAAACAATAGAACGGCAGCTTTCTTTAATTAAAAACCAACAAAATGCATTGATTATCCTCAGGGCAGATTAAGTAGAACCTAAAAATACCTTAACAAAAATGTGAAAGATCAAGATAAAAAAAAAAAAGAGGCCATCTTAGACTTGCTGGAGACATTCACTTAAACTTTAGCTTTGCTCTCGATCACTAAGAGTCTCCACAAATAATAAAATAATTTGTTCCTGCCAAGGTATGACCGAGTAAAGCACCTAGATTATTCTCCATCGGGAGATGGCCTATCGGATGCCGAACTTTCATTGCCCATCATAAATTCACCATGAAGATCTGCTGCCTGAAATGAATGAGAAAGCTGCTGCTGCCATGAAATTAAATGAATATCTAAATACAAAAAAGAATTGCCACTCATGAACTATTTGCTACTAAACCAATGGAATCAGAAAACTTCTTAGAAAACAGGTACCTGTCTGTGTTCAAACTCTAGAGTACTCTAATAATATGCTATAGCTTTTCTTCATACTACTTATCTAAATTGTAAAATGTAAAAACTATCATTTGTATAACTAAAATTGAATAATTAATTTAATGTGTAAATTTCTCTAATAATCTAGCTTACCTCACTCTATCTTTCTTGGATGCGTATTTCTATCATCTACATTTTTATCTATAGTTATTATTTAATTATTGCATGCTCATAATTGTCTCAAATTTCAAAGTTTAAATCTATGATCGCTTAAAACAATGAATGCGTGTCCAATTTTCATTAATATTTACTTTCCTTAATAACTTTACTTTCATATAAATCGACACGCATTCAGTGCATCATTATTGTAATGCAGGGTCTACTACTTCGCAAATGGCTGGCATATTAGTTGTAATAACTCCCAGTTTATATATATTTTGTATTTATTAAATTTAATGAATAATTCTAGAAAATCCCATTTCTTTGAGAGTCGCCAGAGTTCTTGAGTAAATGTTGGTAATGTAGGGCCAAGTCAGAAATCTATTTAATTCTCATCATAATCGTTTATACTTATACATGTGTTACGTTTTAAAGACGCGATGATCTATTCCGCCGTAAATTTCCGGATTCTTCAGGGTTGAAATTAACCCCAGTCGTCCTACACAAGCGGGCATAATGGGTGCTCCCATGGGATTTGACAATGTCATGCAGCCAGCCAGCAAATTGCGACACGTACCGCTTGTCCCTGGTTATGCTTATGTGACACCTTACTTCGTCGGGTCGAGGCAGAGACCAGCCCGACATTCTTATAAACCCATTCGCGGCATTGCAGTTTCAATATACTGCAATTCCATATCGCCTTTCTAAAGCGTACCACGTGTTCCTTTACTCAATTCTATTATTCTACATATCACTCCACCTCTGCATTATCTTCGTAATTCACTCTCAAATAAATGTTTGCCCTTAGTTATAAATAAATATTTTAATTAAATAAATATAAGTCTGCCATTACTCTTATAACCCATACTTTAGACTCTTGCCTTGTAAAGGTGTAAATTCCCCAAGGCATGCATTAGAAATACTTACTCGAGAATTTTAGGTAGCTAGATTACGCCTTCAAATAAGTGAATTCCTTTTGTAAACATTTCTTTATCGGAAATACCGCTACTGAAATCCTCAATATAAAATAATGTCTAAATAAATAAATGTATTCTTTAAAATATAATCATGTCACAAATCCCGCTACTGAAGCTTTTAATCCATAAATATTGTTAGTAAATGTTTTATTAAAATGTATTAATAAATAATTTTAAACTATACGTCTGCAGTTACGTTTCATTCATTCGATACCCATTCTATATACTATTTCCTCGATTATGTAAATATGAATGTTTAATTAATATTAGTTTGATTATTGGCTAACTCGAGAATAAAATCATGAGTCTCTTGCATATCCCTGACCACCGTGCCTAAGGAAATATTTACTAATGTCGCATCAGATGCGTTGTTTCATGGATTGTATTGTGGAACCGATAAACTATGTTCGAACTCAGTACCATGGGTGGCTTCGCTACTCGATGGTGCTGCTGTTCTGTATGGTGGTCGAATTCTGCACTATGTTTACGAGTCACACGTTTTCTGACCGTTACAATATTTATAAATTTTACTATATGCAGTATATAATTAATACTTATTAATGTATATCTGTGTTAAAAAAAGACTATGTAGAGAAGTACAATAATAAAATTATTAAAATGACTTGTGTAAATTAGGAAAAACATTTTAAATCTATAGAAATGCATGAATACTACAAACAGTAATTGTGCTACAGTTTAGCATATGCCATAAGAATATGCTTTTTCATCAATAATGTCTATGCAATTATTTCAATAGATGCAGGCTAGGGATTTGAAAGTCAGGATTTTTAATTAGTTTTATATTATTTTGATTATGAACACAAAAAAATTAGGTAAGCATATATTAAAAAAACATTACGTAACTTTCTTTGCTTACATTCAACATATACTTTAAAGAGCAGTAATTCAATCTATTGATTCTACTGCAATGCCATCTATTGTAATCAATAATTACTAGAATGTAGTTATATTTTCACATTGTCAGAGTTGTTTCTAGCTATTGGTTGCCTTCAATGAGAGCATGCTTGTACTCACAAGCTCGCCCCAATCACTCTTTTTTTTTTCCTACTATCTAAATGAACATTCCAAAATCTAAAAACAGTTTATGGTTTTGAATCCAAACATGTTTGTATATTTATAGAAGCCTAGGCTAATAACTATATATTTTAGTTAAACCAGTGATTAGGTACTTGTTTAAAACATTCATTCTCTGATTAAATTCCACTTCTGCTTTTACAAACAATAATTTGCCTTACTTACTCTATTCCAAGGCTATTTCTGAATAATTAATGGTTGTTATGTGGCAATGCTACATTTATATTATCCGATTAGTTTTTACTATTGTCTCTCTTCAGTAAGAAACATGAGTGTATTTGACTTGCATTCAAAACCTAAGGTTATTAGTTTTTAGTAATAAAAAAATGGGAAAGAGGGATTTAAAGATAGGGCTTATATTAAGAGTGCAATCTTATTTCTCATTGCAGATGCCTTATAGTCAGAAATAATTCTGAAAAAATCGATATAGTACCAAAATTTAGTATTAACAGATTATTGAAACTAACAATATAAAACTTTAAGATAGAGTCAATAAAATGATTATATCTAAAAAAAAAAAATAGGCAAAGAGATATAAAAATGTCTAAGCATGTAGAAAGCATTTGCAAATAAAATGTTTTAAATATATAATGTGTAATCTTCTGGAAAATTCATAATCATCTGTTTTAGGAAAAAATATATAAAAACAAAAGAAAGAGTAAGATAAGAAACAAAAATGAAAAGACAATGATTGTAAAATGAAAAGACAATATAGAAGGAGTGAGCAAATTTGAAAGACTAAAAAAAAAAAATGAGAAAAATGAATGAAAGGTAGGAAATCATCTATTATTATTGCTATTATAACAGGATTATTAAATATTTGGCACATTTTTATACCGATTAAAAAAATAAGATGTTTATAGTATAGAATTATAAATTTTAATTATTTACATTTTTAAGCTGGAACGATACTAATTTCTACTTACTTATAGGCTTTGTGTTTCAAAATATATCTTATGTCATTTGTTGTTCTCTTGCAATTATCAGTTAAAGCATCCACAAGAATGATAGATTTTCCTGGCCCATTAATCATGACACCAAGTGGAGTTAAATTCTTAGCTTCCTAAAAATTAATATGATTTTATTAAATAGACGATTAATAAAATAAAGCAATAAATCACCTGATTAAATTGCTCATTAGTACAAGATATTTAAGCACATTAGAGGCAGATTAATTTATAATATATATTAGACTGCAAAAACAATTAATTAATACAAATCTTTTTTCCCCCATTATTCTTTTACTCACAAAGTAACTGACAATTTCCTAGTACATTCTAAATATTTCTACTTAATAATAATAAAATCAAAAGCAACAGAATTAAAAAAAAAGGTATTTCATTCTATTCAAAGAATATATTGAAGCATAAAAAGGATATTAAAAGTAAAACAAAGAACAACCTCTTATTTAATAAGATATACACTAGTTTATAATTAAAAGTGCTGCAGCTAAGCAATATGTGAAGCAATTACTGTGTCTGATTGCTCTCATCTTTGTTACCAAATGATTTCACTATTTTTCAAAACAAGAATTAGATTAGAATGATTAATTTGGAAATAAAGTACTGTACTTTGATTTAGCTAATATAAATATCATTATTAATAGTTGGGTGTTTTGGGATGTCATGACATTCCAACACCAGAAGGAACAGGATGAGCTTTGATCCAACAATCTTTTGCTCCCAATTCTGTCACTTCATAAGTGTATTAAACTGCACAAAGTGAAATAATTGCATGATTAATTTTGGGAGGCTATGTGATGTAAGCATTAGAAGAGTCTCCATTTAAAAACCTTTACCTTTCAGATGTCATTATAACACTGCATTCTGCTGCATAGGAAATAAATAATAAAGATATTTCTGAATAATCAATTAGAAAATTAATAAATTAACTGGTGATAATATCAATGAATATTACAAGTAATATAATCCACCCTCAATTACATTTCATAAACATAGGTTCATTAAGAATATCAATATAAATAAATACTGACAATATATATATATTTAAAAAAGTGCAAAAGAAATAACAATAAATAAAAATAAAAATCAGAATCAAAATGAATAGCTGTTGCCAAATATGCTAGAAGATTAAAAAAAAATCCAAAACTTTTTTCAATAGTCAAGTAAAGACTATTTTATCTGAACTAAGTGAGATAGTCTTGAATTATTGTAATATCTAGATTAGCATTAAATACTAGCATATCAAACTGCATCTGAACTAATTAAAGTAGTCCCAGCAATTATCAAAATACCGAGATTGACATTAAATATTATCATTAAGAAGATGGTACAATTTCTTCAGATTTATTGTTAGATTCTCTTTTGATACACATCAAAACAAATGTTTTCCTGAAGGTTTGTGATGATGGTGTTCTAGTTGTATTTTTATATTGGACTATTTCCATCATCTAATATATGTATTGAATGTCTTTAGAAAAATTTAACTTTATTTAAATATTCCAAATACATTCAACTGTTAGTAATAGCACATCAAACAGGTTAGTATATTATATGCACAACATTTGGAGAGATATTAGTCTCCCCTCTCCTTCAGGTGTTGCTGGTCTGACCAGTGACTAACAGCATGGGATTCAAACCTGGGTCCTTAGATTCTTGAGTTTCGAATTTTTTAAGGAAATCGGGAGGATTTCATAGATAAGTATATGAAATTACAACAGACTGTTGCCTTTGGCAAGATGGCTCAGTTGGTTAGAGTGTTATCTTAAAAAATCCAAAACTCAAGAATCTAAGGACCCAAGTTCAAATCCTAGGCTAGTACTGTCCCTGATCAGGCCAGCAACACTTGAAGAAGAGGGTGTCTAATACCTTTCAAAACATTGTGCATATACTAACCTGTTTGTTGTGCTATTACCTAACAGTTGAATGTATTTGGAATATTTAAATAAAAGTTAAATTTTTCTAAAGACATTCAATACACATATTAGATGATGGAAATAGTCCAATATAAAAATACAATATCAAAACAAAGGTTATTAAATAAATGCAAAGTTAATACCTAGAGTATTTAGAAAGAAAGGAACTTTGTGAAACCTAAAAGATTTAAAATGTATTTTCCCGTAAAAACAAATTTGTATACTAAACAAAATATCTTACTTTTAATATCTGCACTAGAAGCAGTAATTCGGTCCACTTAATTTACTCCAGAGCAAAATTTAAACAGCCATCAGAGTGAGCTGGACCAAAAGCTTCCATGGAGCCAATAAATTAGTCATTTTTTTAATTTTCCCTTGTTTCTTCATACGAGAAACAAAGTACTAATTTTTACTTTTTATTTTTGCGAGTTACCACTTGTAATTTAAAATTTTGACAATTACTGTTTGTAAATGTCCCAAAGAAGCTATGAAGCTATCTATTGCCTTTGATAAAATAACTCAGTTGGTTAGAGCATTTGCCTTAAATTCAATAACCAAAGGAGCAAATTTGACTCCTATGCTAATACTGTCACTGGTCAGGCCAAGCAACATCTGAAGAAGAATGGAGATTACCACTCAAAACATTGTGTAATTACTAACCTGTGTTGTCTACTTGTATGTTATTACTAACAAGTTGTTTGTATTTGAAAAGTTTAAATAAAATTTAAAATTTTCTATACAATCAACATAGATGATGAAAATAGTCCAACATATTATTAGATCTAATATACCATTATCACAAACCTTCAGGCAAATAAAAGTTAATAATGATCATTTCCACTAGCCTCCAATGTATTAAGAATTAGAATAACAATTTAATCATTACCATAAATAACGCGAATTAATAAAGATTATTTTTTTAGTTATTTTACTGTTTTAAGCAAAATGGCCTCATACATTTGGTGTAGGTAGGCATGGGAAAGAATATTTATGTGTATTAAATTGAGCTAATGTACTATTATTCTGGTTGTTTAATAGAAATATAATTTTATTGTTTACCTGAGCAGTTGGTGATGTTTATTTGATGTGCATTAAAACAAACATTAAAGTGTCTGGCTCATATGATATTTTGTTTCCCTTATTTGAGTTGCTTAGTAAGAGTTTTTTTAAAGCACTACAGCCTGAAAGAATGTATATATTAGTCTAGTTTGTCTAATAATATAGTTTACTAAATGATTCTTAGCATATCCTGAAGCTTGTATGGTTAATAAGTCTTAAAACTGGTTTATATTAATAGATATTAATAGTTACAGTTAGTCTGTGCATGTCTATAATAGTCTATGGACAATTAAGATGTATAGGGCCATATACTGTCCATGTATAATGAGGCATGGATATCTAATCATATTAATAGTTCATCAAACTAGCTAGGGCAGTTAAATAAATCCAATAAAGCGGTAGATCATTAATTGTTGTTATTCTAAAATCGGATTAAAAAACTAGTTAGGCGGATGTTTCCAGTGGATTTCTGTCCTAAACCATAAATTTCTCATTATTCTAGCCCTTGTTATTTACTACAATCAATAGTGGTAATTAAAATATAAGTCTCGTGCATCTGAATTTATCAGGATATAAAAAAGAAAAAGTTTTTGATCATGTAACATGGGAATATGGAGCTGCATGAAGATTATCCTTGGACAATTTTCAAGTTAGCTGTGCATTTTTTGACCATTACAACACTGATATAACAAATTAAAGTTAAAAATATCTATAATCACTCCACAAACAATTATATGAAAAAACAAAAAAATACCCAAATTGGGACCAAGAAACATATCAACTGAAGAATTACGGTTAAGAGAGAAAAAAAATGAACATTTTGCCAGATAACTATATTCAAATTAATTTATTTTAAAACTTATAATTTACTTTCTTTTTATAGCAATTCTTTTTTTTTTTTTAAGATATATTTTTATTATACAAATATAAGAAATTCAATTAGTTTTCTTTATTATATATTAATTTAAAAATTATAATCAATATAAAGTAAATCATGTTTCTTTTTTTTTTTTTTTTTGGTAATAATTTATTCATTCATGATGAGAGAAATATCTGGAAAATAATATTACGATTGCAGATTCACGATTCATAAAACAAGCCATGTCTACTCTGTTGGCTAACATGAGAATATTATGAAGTTAATCGTCTTGGTGTTTTATGACATTGGTAAATTTATAATTGTAATAACACTTCAGTAACTCAGATGAAGAGAAATAATTGTTCATTTTATTATTAAAATTTGTCAATAAGTATTGTTTATAAATTGATTTCTATCGTTCCAAATTTTGTGAGTGTAATAATTCTTTAAACATTATTATTTTTTAATTAATTAATTTCACATATCTTTATATATATATATATTACATTAATATTTATTATCTGTGTTCCTCATCTTTGATTATCCCTATCTTATGCTCTCCTGGCTTTCTGGAAGAAAGTAATGAGATGTGACAAGTTATTGTCATATATATACTTATCAATTATAAATTAAATCAACAACTATGATATAAAGACTGGTTCCCAAATCATTATTATAACACAAGTTGAAGCATAATTTAGGACAACAAAAAAATATCATCATCATTCCATTAGTATGAAAATTCTATCACACAAATTATCCTAATATTGAAACAGGCAAAACTCTCCATACAGTATTGCCATCATGTGATGTAATATTGGCCAAATGGTGATCTTTACAAGCCACTTATTCACCAATGTATACAATCTTAAATTATAATAAAAATAATTTTGTTCAGTAGCTTTTTCATAACTTCACTACTTGACAAATAAAAACTCCTCCTCCACTACAGACAGTAATTTATATATTTTTCTGTACACTTCTATATTGCCTAGATGTCAAATTATATTGCTTAATAAATCTCTTCCAGTGCTGTCCTATCTAATATCTCCAGACTAGTTTGCTTATGGTTTTCATCAGTGCGGTTAAGACGATACTGGATGAAAATTTATTAAACACTATTATTTGGCATCTTTTAGTTACTATTGCTTACAAATAGGTGGTATGGAAATGTGAAAAAAAAATAGGCTGCTGAAACAGCAATGAATAAGCTGAAAACATGTGATAGAGATGTGATATTTTATTGCTCCAATATAGACATGAAACTGTTTAGTGAGTTTCTAAGTGCACAAAGGTTTATCATTTTTCATGCACAGGCATATTTAATTAAAGTAATCTTGAAAATATATTTTTTTATAATAATGCTAAGGAAACTAGCAGTGCAATCAAGATTGGCTCATCATTTATCAATACTGATGTACTATTAGTTTAATTAAAGAAGGCTTAGAAATATCAATCAGCTAAAGAACTGGGATATCTGAAGTATTGATCAAGCCAACATCATCCCAACCTTTGTTTTTGTTTTGATAAAAGCCTATGAAAGAGAAAAAGTTAATAGTGAGCCCATCTTCTTTGATACATTACCATCAAAATACTTGATATGCATAAATCTCTGATTCTACATAGTTTCTTCATAAATTTTCTCAAATTTATGAATAAGCCAATAAACCACATGGCCCACACTTCTTATGTTTGTGTATAACTGTCATTAAAACAGGCAAAACTCACTATACGTATTGCCACACATAGCAAGCTAGAGTAATCAATGGATGTCAGAAGGCTTGTGCATAAAATCCCCATCTAATGCCTACTCATCCAATATCCCCAGACTAGTTTCTGGCTTGTGGCCTTCATCAGTGAGGAGCCTTGGATCTGAGAGCACTGCACCTAGATCTTAGGATGTAATGCAACCCTCCAACAGCCACCTTTTATCTCCACTTAACTACAAAACTATGAGTCTTAAACTGAAAACACCTTAATGTTTAAATCCAAGCCCATTAGCTTATACAGTCATATGGGTCTGAACTCAATTCAGTACTTTACATTTTGGAGTCTTTGGTTCTTTAATAACCATAGCCACCACTATCCTATTAGGCAGGATTGGTTTTAAGCCAATAAACATCATATGTCCACCACTTCTCATGTTTGTGTATAACTGTTGTTAAAACAGCAAAACTCACTATACGTATTGCCACACACAGCAAGCTAAAGGGTTGCATTAGATCCTAAGATCTAGGTGCAGTGCTTTCAGATCCAAGGCTCCTCACTGACGAAGGCCACAAGCCAGAAACTAGTCTGGGGATATTGGATGAGGAGGCACTAGATGGAGATTTTATGCACAAGCCTTCTGGTATCCATTGATTACTCTAGCTTGCTGTGTGTGGCAATATGTATAGTGAAATTTATGAATAATGATCAAACAGTATTACAATTCACTAAACACAAGGTTATTTTACCAAAAAATGATAAAATCAGTAACTATTGTCACCGTTAATAATGTAATGTGCCTTACAATTCATTAAAAAAAGCCTATTTGCTTTGAAATTGACAAAATCAACAAATTTTGTTAAATTTGTGAATGTTGAGCAAAGAGCACTACAATGCTTTAAAGAGAATAGCAGGATAACAGGGAGAATTAAGTTTTCCTTACTTCAAGCTTTTTGCAGCAAAGTTTATCAAACATTATATTTACATATAAAACAGCGGAGACATTTAAGTTATTAGATGCAACTAGAAATTAGCTGAATTTATCTTAAAACTGATTCGTATTAACTAACTATAAAAAATAATGAACTTATGAAGTATAACTAATATCTTACTTAAAAAAAGATGTGTCATAAAAGATTCCAAAGAGATCCAATATTGATTGACTTCAATGAGGAGACATGGCTGAGGACAGAGTTTACAAATAGACAAGATGCTAAAGTGTTCAAAAAATAATAGTTTGCTATAGAAGTTAAAATACTCTATTATCAGATACAACTAGTATGTTATTTGCAAGATATATATAAGATTCATATATTAGATTGTTTAGTCATCCAAATCTAATTAACCTTTTATTTTTTATCTTTCTATCTTTGTTCATTTTTGATATGCAATTAAAATGGCCACACTACTTTATCAATGGTTGCTAATAGAATATAAATGTCAGAATTAAAAAATAAAAAATAGATTAAATAATTCATGTTTCTTTGCATCATTTTTTATTTTAAAAATAACAATAAAATAATATAGGTAGTGGCATAAATAGAATTGCATAACATGACAATATTCATAAGAGGTAATAACTAACTATAACAATTCATTTTAATATTTAACACACTACTCAAATTTTACTTTCTATTTTGCATTTATCTTCAATATTAGCTATTCAATCATTACATTGTATTTTATACACAACTTATATTAGATATTGAATATTTGTTCATCCATTCTATTTTATATCCATGTAATATCTAACATTATATGTAATTACTCTATTCTAAAACATCTCTATATCTATATAAATCTTAAATCATTAACTCTCACATAACATTACTTTTTTTTTGCATATTAACATCAAAATTCCACATTAACAGTACATAGATGGATTGCAAATAAGCATCCAATATTTCTATGACTGAAAACAATATGAATACAGGTTGGCAATAATTTTAGCTGAACAATGTTTTCAATAGATAATATATTCATTTCCTAAGCAGAAATTATTAAAATTTTCTCATTTCAAAACTGGCAAATGAAATAATTCCATATATTTTTCATTTTATATAGCATAAACATTTAGTAATCATCTAGCAAGTATTTAATAAGTTATTAATATTTGGGAAGGTATCAAACTACACCTGGGTCTCATTTTATGCAGTAGATAGGTTCCTCAGAAAACGCGCACAAAAGAAATCGCACAAAAATAGGCTTAACTTACCTTGAAAAATGGGGGATACGTACTGTAATTTTCCAAAAATCGCATAAAAGCAAAGCAACAACGTAAAATTACTTTAAAAATTCGCATATAAAAAAAAAAATAATAAAATATGACTAATAAAAAATTTCAAATTTGAAAAAAATTGATACAAGACAAGCTTTTTTTATTAACTACAGTATTTAATTTTATTCAAAACAATATATTTTTATGCGTAATTTACATTTTTTCATACATGTACCATATTTTAATCATTATCGCTATTTGAGATATCAGATTCGTCATGATGTGATGTGAGGTACTGTAGCTTCTTTTTAAACGAAGTCAAGAGGAAATACAACTAAAACATTTTCCAATCACTGTTGATGCTTCCCATTTAGCTAAGCGATCTAAAATTGAAATTCTTGTTTCCAAAGAAATTCATTTTCTTGGGTGTTTTTTTTTCTCTCCGTTAGAGTAAACTAAATGTTTAAAATAAAAATAAGAATTCAGACTTACGATAATAAAAAGACATGACTCACCACTGTTGGAAAAATTTTAATTAAAACTAACAATTAAAAATTATAATTCTTATTTTTGTCTTTAATTTTTTAATTTTCAATTCCGTTTAAAAATCAAATTTCATCGTTTCACATCATCTTAATTTCAGATCACGTTACGCAATTTTTAAATTGTTAATTACAATTAAAAATCAGACTTTAATTGTCAAATTTAATTGTGCCCACTGCTGTTACTCACCTTTTAAAAATAAACTTGTGGACACCAAATGATTAATTGATTACGTACTCTTTTTATAAAAAGCAAAAATAAAATGTGATTTAAAATGCAAAAACAAAAACATACATAGTATTTTTCATCAATAACGTTTGAACAGATTTACATTATAGTCTTGTAAAATTTAACGCGTCTATATAAAATAGGAAAATTCTGATTTTAAGTGAATTATGAACTTCTTTATTGCATAAAATCTATTACAGTACTATTATAAAGCGCTATTACTTTAAATATGACATGAGTGCGCGAAATCTATAATATTTAAAGTAATAGTGCATTATTGGAGCTCGACTTCTGATCTAATAATTTTTATGGCATAAAAGAAAACCACATATAAAGATATTAAGAAGAAACATGAATCGCATAACTTCAAAATCGCATTAAATAAAACTGCATAAAACGAGACCCAGGGGTACTTAAATATCAAGTAGTAAATCATACAAGTAGTCAGATATGGGTTTGTTTGTTTATTTTTGTTTACAAACTAAAATAAATAAATTAATGTGTTATATAATTAAAATTAAATAAAAATAAAATATGTTGTGCACTTCTTTCACATATGATACTACAGGTAATAGATAGCTAAAAAAAATTTAAAAGGAGATTGGTAGTGAAATTTGAGAAGAAATTAAACAGGACATTAATAAAACTAATGAAGGCAAAAGAGAAGCTTATGTCAACCTATCTAGGGTTCACCCGCCTCCTGGTGTAGAGTCTACTTTAGTATTTGGACCTAGATTTGTGGAAGGGTTTTGGACTCAGCCTAAAATAGAGCTCATAGCTGACATCGAAGTAGGGTTAATTAATAACCCATGCAGAGAACACATCATCACTGCAGTAAGTAAATCTATTAGAAATAAATGCTTAAAGAGCGACGATGGCAACTGGGAAAAAATATATACAAGACAAAAAAGTTTCTCAGCGATAACGTTAAATGTACGAAAGAAGATAAAGTCAACAAGTTTGTCTTAATGAATGCTGCAGATTACAAAGATAAAATGGATGCACAAATTCAAAGATTGAAATTTGAGGCAATTACATCGTTCATCAATAAAATTAATAGAGATAAATTTATTACTCCGGATTGCATGCACATAAGGAGAAAGGCCTCAAGAGAGCTGATTATTATAGGATTTATCCATCCGCAAGCATACAACCAAGAATGTTCACAAATGCCAAGCTGCACAAACAGGGAGTGCCTCTCAGATTAATGTTGGACTTTGATGTCATCCACTACTTCAATGCATCCAAACTGGTTAACAAATGGCTAATTGACTATCTAGATTTTGGTTTTTTTACAATTAAATCAAATCGTTTGAATTTGTAGATAGAATCAAAGATGCAGTAATTCCTCAAGGATTCAGAATTGGAGCTGTTGATATCGCAGAACTACATGGTTCCATTGACAGATTAGAATAATCAAACGAGCAGATTAAGAAAGACTGCCCAGCTCCTAAGACATGGTTTATTGTGGACTTTATAAAATGGCTGGATGGAAATATTTTGGCATCATATGAAAACAATTAAATTTATTCTCATTTACATATCTGTCAAAGAAAAGAAAAGTAAAAAAAAATGTGTTTATCTTACGTATTCTATCAAATAATTAAAGAGAAATTAGATAAATCTTTTAATTAAACCAAAATAATCTTTAGGACTATTTAAAGAGAAAAACAAATAATAATTATTTATTTTACTAAACTTGGGTGTAATATGCAATTGGCTTTTTTTTTGTAGGTTAAGCACAATTTATCCAACTTAGTGTTTGGAAACAGGGCAAAACTAATATATGAAAAAATTATATAATCAGTAAAAAAATGGAATTATATAATCTCATCATTCAATTAATTTGGATACAAATGTCAAGTATATAAAGTACTAGCTATAATAATCAAGTTATCTAGAAGATAGAAATTTTATTTAGTTTTATCTAGCTATATATTTTGTACTAAAATATAAGGTTACAATATATATTAAATAATTCACCTGTTTATTTTTGAATTGAAAAAGATCTATACACACATACATACATATATAATACTTTTACCTGAGATCCTTTTAACACTGTTTCAATTTTCGCACCTGGCATATTACTAGCTTTGGCTTTTTCAATTACTGAAGCTAGTTGAGAATTGTACTTTGGATCATTTCCACCACCTTCTAAATTATAAACATAAATTTCCATGTTAATAAATTTATTTTTCTAATTATATGTAATGTATGTGTATGAATAAAATTTTGGGGTTTTCTGATGCATATAAATACTTACTATTATAATACTGATATTTTTGCCTGATTTCACCTGTCATTATCTGGAAATATATACTTAGAAGCAACTAGTATTGTTATCAATACTTCTAATATAACACAGACTATTCACATGAGATCCTACTGAAACAATGGACTACAAATAATAAGAATCTATATACATGTAAAAATTTTATTCATATTTCATGTCATGAAAGAAAGAAATCTTTATAAAGAATAATAATAATAGAGATTAAAAAAATTTTTTATATTAAATTCTTTTATTGTGTATGCACTAAAAAGAAAAATATTTCTTTCCTCAACCACACTTGGAATTTTTAGATTTATCTTGAAATAAAAGCATTGAGGGATGGGGGGAGGTCCAGATATTAATTAAAATCAATTCTTTGTTATAAAATATAGGGATTGATTTAATTAATTTCTGGAAACCCCATGTTTTTATTTCAAGTTAAATTTAAAAACTCCTTTTGTGGTTGAAGAAACAATTATTTTATTTCTTTTTAGTACATAGTCAATAAAAACATTTAATATAAAAAAAAAAAAAAACATTTATCTCTATTATTTTATTGGCACAGTAAATGAAAATGTAATATTGTACCTTAAATTGACTGGACATTTAACTTATAGCAGATATATATATATCTGTTATAAGTTAAAATGTATATGCCTTATGTATATATATTTAATCATTAAAACAAGTCAACACTTAGACAATCCCAATATTAATAACAATCATCAATCTCTAACTGTTGTCAACTTTGTAATAATAAAATGATCCAATATTTATATAGACACTAAAGATTGCAACTTGACCACAAATTGAAATTATTGATACAAAAAAGTTTACATAAATCTCCTTAAACAGGAAAAAATAACCTGTTCTGATAGCAGACTAATAAATAGCCTTGGGCATTATTACAATTATTATTTAAGTAATATTTTGGGTGCAATTTGAAATGTATAATTACAGCTTGTAATGTTTTAATTGAATTTATTTATTAGTCTGCATTCAGAGCAGATTATATTTACCTGTTTAAGGAGGTTTATGTAAACATCTTTGAAACCACAATTTCAATCTCTGTAGTCAAGTTGCAATCTTTAGTGTCTATAAAAATATATTGGACCATTAATAATGGTGGTAGGTTTCCATCTTTATTGTTAAAAGTTGCCTTGATAACAGCTTGAGATTGTTGATTGTCTAAGTGTTGACTGCTTTTAATGATTACTTATAATCCCATTTAGTTTTGAACATTTTTACATTTATATCATATTTAGTATACAAACATAATAATACATTCATATATATTGTAAATGTTTTAATTGAGTATAAATTTTATTTATTTTTTTTAATATATTTTTTTCAAATATAAATGGATTTTTTTTAATCTACTATGATTTTCTTTCTCATTTCGACAGGCTTTCTTTTCCTAGTATTTCTGCATTCTTTTTTTAAACAGTCTCTTATTTTGTTAGTTATTTATTAGACTAGAGATTATCCAATAATGAATATTTCTGTAGTGTAACTTTCACTACATCGTTCACACTAAATAGGGACTGGTTTCTATCCGCTTTTAACATCTTGTGGAGGGGTGTCATTATAAATATATGACAAAAGCTTGTGAAAAAGATCAATGATCGCCAAGATGCACATTTCATGCTGAACCAGTATTCATCATTTGGCCCAGACCACAATCTCTTACATATATTTTTATTATTATTCCGTGTATACATAAATAGCAAATTACTAGTATATTTGATAAATGTGAAATGTGCTGCCCTCACATCTGACACAAATCATTAATGAAAGTATATTAATAATTTGCACTGAATTTATAGATATGTATCAAAGTAGAAGAAAATCTGTGATATAGAATGTCTCAAATCTGTAAATTATTCTTGCATTTTTAAGTTTATTTCTTATTTACTGTTGTAACTTGCAAATAACTATTTATACAAATGTATTATTTATAGTATATATTAATTCTTTAAAATCAAATTTTTTTTTTTCTAATTTAAATGATGTCTTTTTTACTTATTGATCATTCCCAGCTGCCTTTTTGCCTCTGTAAAAAATTTTTATTCATTTTTTTCCATTCACAAGTTCCAAAAAGTAATCTGATAATGTTACAGAATGGAGGATTTGTGCACATTCCAAATTGTTTTTAAGATTTTGCATATTTAAGAAGGCAGCATTTTAGAATTTTTCATTACTCAAAAGATTGCATAAAACCTATTTTAAATTACTTTTTTTTTTACTTACTGACCATTGCAACTGTTTTTTTGCATTTGTAAAGTGAAAATTTTTGTTAATTTTTACTCCTAAGCTCCAAAAAATCTGACATCAAAATGTGTGAAATTTCATCTGTCCAATGCTCTTTATTTCTGAAAGTAATTATTCTGTTTACTAATGAAAACTGCACTTAATTGTTTTTATTAAATATAATAAATGATTATTTTAAGTTTTAGTTAGAGTTTTAATCAAATGGTTAAATTGAAACAAACTATGAAATGAAATATATATATTCCTTGTACTATATTGCTTACAACATCTAATTTTTTTATATATTTGACATCAAAATGTGAAATTTAATTTGACCACTGCTCTTTATTTTTTAAAGTAATTACTCAAACTTTTTGTCAAACTGCATGTCCAGCTGCTTACTAACAAAAACTGTGCTTGTAAATTATATTTTTATTAAGTATAATAAATGTTTATTTTAAATTTTAATTTGAGTTTTAATCAAATCGTTAAATTGAAATAATCTACCAAACAAAAAATATAAATATTCCTTGTACATGTACTGCTCAAAATCTGCTCTTTATTTCTGTAAGGAATTACCCTAAGTAAACTAAAATGTTATTAAATTGAAAAATAATTAATGTCTCTCACAACTATTAAACAAATGAAAGTTATAAGAATAATTGTTAATGGTGCTATACATGAAATTATTTAACATTTTTCATATTTTCCCCACCCTCTGTTCGATATCTATAAAACAAGTTGATATACTAAAACGGTGGGTATTTCAAATGGATTAGGGTGGTATAATTTAGTTAAATATCAATTTTCAAACAATTCTATTGAATTTAAATACATTAAACTTCGATTTTAAAATTTCACTCTAACTTAAAAAAGATCAAAAGTTAACAAATAAACAGTAGATTTCCTCAAAATCAATAAAGGCATTTAACTAATAAAAATTAGCTTTATTACTTTAGCTCCATCTATTGTAAGTTTGTTTAATGAGAACTAGAATGTACTAAAATAATAGAAAAAGAAAGCTGCTCTTCTATATGTAATGATAAACTGAAAGTTCAAGTGATATATTGATATTATTAAAATAATTTGTTCTTGTAAATCTAACCAAAAATTTATTAAGATGAAATCTGGTTTCCATGCAAAAGCATTTGTTTCAGGTGTTAATGCATATTACTTGTAAATTAGCCTCAAAAAAGCTGACATCTATACATCGTTGATTTACATTTTATTTTGATAAAAAATGGTTCATTATCTTCTGGATCACTGATATTAGATTATTCCCCCCATCCAATAAGATGAATTTTAGGGAAAGTTTATATTGAATACAATAGTAGCAGAATTATTCCCATTATTTCTTGCTATGATAGATTTAGCAAACTCATAAAAACAACCACTACAAAGTACATCCATCATGGATATCAAAAGCAATTAATTTCAAGTTGGAACAAAGTCAGGTGTTCTTTAAAGCCAATTTCTGTCTACTAAAGATTTGAAAATTGCTGACGAATGTGTAAAACTACTGGATGCCAAAAAAGAAAAATAGAGCAAAAACGTAGAGAAACAAAACTTTATAAAATCTAATTGAAAGGCCTGGTCATTCCTATAAAAGCTTGGGGATGTAAATGTTCCTCTAAATGAACAACTACTATCAGTGTTGTCAATCTTATATATCAGACTTTTAAATACAAGATTGATAAAAATGAGAAAAAGCATCATAAGAGCAGAATCAATCTGATAAAACATGTAAATGTTGGTGAACTTGAACTTGTCCTTTAATGTCTTAAATTAGGGAAGATCCCAAGAAGAGATAGCCTACTTCCATTGTTTCTAAAAAAATTAGGATCTAAAATCAAAGCAAGGCTAGCAAACTATTCAATAATAATTATTTGTACAAAAATTATTCATAAGATTCGGCATAAAAGCAAAACTATAACAGTCTTAAAGCCAAATAAATACAGCAATGATTCAAAAAATGAATTTGCTCTTGGTTGTCTTAAATTAGGAAAGGCCCCAGGAGAAGATAGCGTAACTCTAAAGTTCATAAAAAATGTAGAATCTAAAGCCAAAACACGGGTTAGCAAAGAAAACTTAACAAATAAAACTCAGAAATGATCTCAAAAATTATTGCGCAATATCATTATATGTCCTTCACAAATTTTTTGAAACAATCACATTAACAACAATTCCATCAATAGTTGAGAGCCCATCCATCTATACAACAATCTGGTTTTAAACTAGAAAGTTCTATTTTTTAACAATTCATACTGGAAAAAGTGTTCAAAGTAAATTAAAAATTGATGCAAAATTTATTAATCTAAAAGTTTCTAAAACTCTTAAATGAAGAAAACTTCATTTACTTGACAAAATGCTCTCAATTAATAAAACAAATTGATTGAATTTTTTTTAATTGGAAAGCATTATATTAATTAAATTGCTAATTTTCCTATATTTTAAAGTTTTACAGAACCTGTCTCCCACCTTTCATTTAGTTCTCCGCTCTACTTTAGTAAATATATCATACAGTGATCTTCTTAATACAGAATGTAGATATTCATCTATGCTAATGATATTATTTTGACTTCTCAAAATAGATTCTTTCCTGAAATAGCTAAGTTCTAAATAAGAATATGATAAGATTGGAAATATTTTTTAAAGATTAGAGTCTTATTCTTAATTTATTTGAAAATATTATATACAATTTTTCATCTAAACAATAGGGAATCATTTTCAATCTGAATGTAACCTTTTGCAAAAATAGATTGAATCTTAATCCTGTTATGTTATTTAGGAGTAATCTTGGATTGTAGTGAAATTAATGTTCCCTATTTATTTAAGGTTAGATCAAAATTAATTTCTATAGCTCTTATTACCTATTCACAATTATATTTTCTTATATCATTATTAACTTTTTTTGTACAATTTTACAAAACTATAGATAGTCAATAAAACTTAAGTCACATATCACATGACCTAATTTTATTAAGCTTGTAAATAAAAAAACAATGAGCTGTGCTAATTGCTAACAAGCTTTATTGATAAATGCCAGCAAGAAAAAGCATTTTAAAATTTCTATCTACAAACCATACTCCAACCTCAGACCAATGGTTTCATACTTTGGCACTCCTCATTGAGGTACTAGGGTAGTTTCAGACCCTAAATCTAAAAATACCAACACAAAGCCAGCATTTATCTAAAAGTTATCTATTGGGTGAAGAATCTGAAATTTTTACACTTATATGTCTTCAAACCCAGCTATCCAACTCAAATAGTTATATGGAGTTGAGAGATCTTCAGCCAAACCATATATTAATAGCCCCTTAGCAATGTAACATTGCTTAAGACTTAAAGCAAAAGACTATAAATAGTCAATAAAAATTAAGACATATATGACATGACCTAATTTCTCTTGCTGGCATTTATCAGAGCAATTAACACAGCTCATTGTTTTTATTAATTACAAGCTTAATTAAATTAGGTCATGTGATATGACTTTTAATTTTTATTCACTATTTATAGTCTTTTGCTTTCAAGTCTTAAGCAATGTTATACTGCTAGGGCTATTAATATATGGTTTGGCTGAAGATCTCTCAGCCTCATATAACTATTTGAGTTGGATATCTCGGTTTGAAGACACATTAGGTATCTAAAAATTACAGATTCTCCACTCAATGTACAACTTTTAGATAAATGCTGGCTTTAAGTTGGTACTTTTACATCTAGTGTCAAAACTATCCTAGTGCCTCAGTGAAGAGGGCCAAAACATGAAACCATTGGTCTGAGATTGGGGTATGGTTTCTAGACAGAGATTTTAAAATATTTTCTCTTGCTGGAATTTATCAATAAAACTTGTTGAGCAATTAGAACAGCTCATTGTTTTTATCATATGATATTAAACTTAATTTTTATTGACTATTTCTAGTCTTTTGCTCTAAATCTTAAGCAATGTTATATTGCTAAGGCTATTAACATATGGTTTCACTGAAGATCTCTCAGCCCCATATAGCTTTTAGATAAATGCTGGCTTTTGAGTTGGTATTTTTAGATCATGTCTGAAACTACCCTAGCACCTCACTGAGCAGTGCCTAAGCATGAAACTGTTGGTCTGAGGTTGGGGTGTGGTTTCTAGATATTTTTAAATACTTTCTCTTGCTGGAATTCATCAATAAAGCTTGTTAGATCAATTAGCACAGCTCATTATAGTTAGTCAAATTCTCATTAATATATCTCTTTTTAAAATATTCATATTCTTTCATTCACTCAGTAGGAAATTTACTGGCAAATTGCTGCTTTTTTATATTGGCTACATTACTAGCAATTCTCAATATCAATTATCTTTTTATTGATTTCATTCAACAATCTTCAAAGTCTATTAATATTTTAAAACAATTTGCAAGTACCAATTTAAATTCATTAGAGTGTTTTTGAAGGTTAGGAATTTTTTATCTCGCTAGTTTTCCATTAATATGTTTCTTAAATTTCACTAAATGATCTGTTCCTATGTTAAATCTATTAAGAATTTTACAATCTTTAAATACATATTTTCTGTTAGTCAAAAATTATTTCAATTGAATTCAAGTTAAACAACTAAATAAATCTTTTATTGAACCACTTTTTGTCCAATATTATGACCATTTCAAAATATAATTTTCCAATAAATCACATGACGAATACCTCCACAAATACTCCCTATTAACGTTCATATTACAAAACCATTTTATATAATTATATAAACTGTTTATATAAATATACTTCTTTATATATAAATAAAATCTACATTAACTACAATTAACCATTATATAAATATTATTTACACTAAATTATATACAACTTTATACTTAATTTTAAAAAACTGTCTCATTTCTTATATATAATTAAATTATGTTAGTCAAAATATAATTCTCTGTACCTTCATTTGGATGATTCCTGTCAATTTCTATTTACCATTTTTCTCAAAAAATAAAAATTCATAACTTATAGTTTTACCTTTTCTATGAATTCCGCAAGTGTGTCCTCCATTTCTACCATCTTAACCAAATCTATCCACAGCACTTTGATCTCAATCATTTACCAATTCTAGCATTACAAGTTTAAAATTGTTTGGTCAAATTCTTCGTAACAATGAGAACTTATTGGAGCATAAAGGTGAATTATCTGTATTTGATTACCTCCATTAACTTGACTAACTTAATTTTTCAACTTTATCTGATATACAGGCAAAACTCTTTATATGTATTGCCACTCAGTGCAAGCCAGAGTAATCAATGAATGCCAGAAAGCTTGTGCATAAAATCCCCATCTAGTGCCTATTCATCCAATATCCCCAGATTAGTTTCTGGCTTGTGGCCTTCGTCAGTGAGGAGCCTTGGATTTGAGAGCACTGCACCTAAATCTTAGGATCTAATGCAATCCTCCAGCAGCCACCTTTTATCTCTATTTAACTACAAAACTATGAGTCTTAAACTGAAAACACTATAATATTTTCAATCCAAACTCAATAGCTTATATAGTCATATAGGTCTGAACTCAGTTCAATACCTGTACATTTTGGTGTCTTTGGTTCTTTTGGCAATACCTATAGAGAGTTTTGCCTGTTTTAAAACAGGAACAAGCATAAGAAATGATGATCATGTGATGTTTATCTGATATACCATCAATGTCCAAAATAATATTTTTCCACTTTTTATTTATAATAAATCCCACTTCACTTATGCATCCAATATTTCTGCCTTCATAGTAAAGTACATTATCACTTTTTCGAGTCCATAATCTTTTAACCTTTTCTTCTAACTTTACGAAGTTCAATGATGTATCATTTAATATTAGACAATTCTTCCAATTATTCCAAGCTTCCTTCACCAAAACTGTCACTGAATTGTAGCAACTTCTGTCTGCGACCGTCTGATTGCTACCTTAGCTAGCGACTGGAATAAGGGTTATAATTTAATTTTGCCTATCATGATGTTAAATATCTATATGAATATAAAAAATTTAAAAAACCAAACACGTTTATGTTTATTCTGCCTTCAAAAAAACTCAACTGATATTTCAGTTAAGAACAATCAGGAAACGAGAAAAAAAATCAGCATTTCTTGATCATTAAAGTCAAAGGTAAAAGTAAATAACTCACCATGCTGGTTTTGCTTGTAGATGAAAAGGCCAACTACACTATATGAATAATCACATAGTAATAACAGCTGCACCAATATAAGGAATTCACTCTGTTTGATTCCTTTAAAGTTTCGAAAGGGAATCAAAGGATCTCCTTTCAGCAACCTTATGATTAATATTGTGATATAATTTAAGTAATTAATCATAAGAATTACAAATATAATGTTGAAAAATGCTGTTCAATTATACTTTATATATATTTAAGTGTTTTGGATTTTATCAATGCATCTCTTACTATGGCAACCTTCATAAATACAAATCGGACCATTCTCTCTCAATAATGCATGCATTTAGGAACAACTTTAACCTTTTTCCATTTTTAAATGTCAACACATGAAATAAATGTATATATATATGTTTTAAATATATTTAAAACTCCCATCCTGCCATACATCCCTTAAACTTATGAAAAAGTCAAATGAATATATATATATACATTGTCCAATTACAAATGCAGATTGGTAAACAAATAATAAATTAATACGTTCCAAAATTAAAATGAGTTATATTATAAAATAGGTCCTACTCTAATAATAATCATAAAAAATTTTCATCTTCCTTTTTAGAGAATCTACTATCTGTGTTAAATTTTGACAAATTTTTGACTTTCAAGATTTTGTTACTGAGAAATGGAATTCTTTTAAGGAGTATATGATGATCAAGAAATTATATTCATAGGTTTATTTAAAAAATCTTAATACCCTGATAATAATTTTATTATTGGTTAGATTTTTTTTAAAAAGCATGGAATTTCCTATTCAGCAGAATAATAAACGGAATGTTGAGTTTTATACCGAGATTTAAAGGCAAAAGTTCAACAACAGACAAGATTTCAAAATGATAGATAGATTAAAACTGCATCAAAGATAGATGTTCGCTGATCAAGATCATTTTTTTTGATGCACTGAAATTAACATATGAACCTAAAAACAATATCACAATTCTATTACATACACGAATGATGCTCTTTTGTATGATGATAAGGATATTGAGCAGATGGAGGAAAAAAATGTGATTACTTTTGAATAATGAAACAAGAAATGACTCTCTTAGATTTAAACAAATATATCCAGTTTAGTATAGTTTAAAAAGCTCTGTATAATGTTAAAGGCTGTAGACCTTGATGAGATATTTGAAAAAGTTTAAAAATATGGTTGTGATAAGTTAGTTTCAAAACTACTGAAATTTTTTTAGGAATATATGGACTCATGAAGTTATAACATATAATTTTAAGCTTTTATTTTCTCTCAATTTATAAAAATAAAGGAAGTGAACAAGATTGCAGTAATTATTATGGAATATCATTGTTATTCATTGCAGCAATGGTATTTTCAATGATTTTATTGACCAAGTTGCTCGCAGTCATAGTGAATGGCTATCAAAATCTTTGTGTATTTTAATAAAAACAAGCAGCACTATCAATATGGCTTTAGTAGCCATGAATTATAACTTCAATTATATATTCCAAAAAAAAAAGTATAAACAAACCAATGAAAATGCAAATAAACCAACAAAAAACACATTAAAATTCATAAATTTAATATATTTTACAATATGCGAACAGTCATTTTTCTGGCTCTAAGTTCTGTATGTGATTATGTCAAAAAAATTTTTTTACAATATGCCAGCAGCCGATTTTTCATCTCAAAGCATCAAACATGATCATGTTTATAAATTAAAAGTTCTTTGGTTTATGTTGAAAGCACATATATTTTATTCTTCTTTTATTATTTTCTAATGTGCAATATTTTGTATAATAAAATGTTTTCTAAGCATAATACTAAAATTTTGACAAAATTTAAAAACATACTTAAAGTTCATATTGATTTAAAATCATCAAAACAATTAAAGATAGTAGTTTCTTGATAATGAGACTACCTTTATATTTCTATAAAAAAATTAAGTTATTGAAAAAGAAGAATATTGCTCAAAGCATATTAAATTACAACAAAATTCAGATATCTTGCTATTCATTTTATTTAAAAAATAAAAATACAGTAATTTTTTTTCTTATTTTTATTTTTTCCGAGATTGAATGAGTGAACATACTCAGTAAAATATATGTAAATGCGCCCCCCTCAATTTATTATTATGAATTATATTTTTTTTTTTTTAATTTTGTTTATACTATAACCTTAATTTATATATGCATATTATACAATAAACAATATATTCTATTCTAATCAAAGTTTAACTACAAAATAGGACTATTATACGTGACATTAGCAATAGGTGAGAAAACCTGAAATAAAATATAGCAGACATCATAACTGCTCATTATTGTTTAATCAATTGGGTCAAAGCATTTAACTCCATTAATCAAACAGGTTTTGTAGCGATATTGAAATTAGTTAGTTGTCCACCAAAGTTTATTTATATTGTGAGGAAGTCTTTTAAATAAAAACTATGGTTAATGAAGAGTGTACTAGCTCCAACTTTATTTTTGATCTTTATGATAGTAGACTGCGGAATTTTTTATAAGTGGCTTCATTAAGCAAAATAAGATACAGATTTGATTGTGGAATTTTTCATTTGAATTCATTAAAAGTAGAAAAAAAAACAACTTTCATGCTCATAGCTGTTGATAATGAATACCATTCTCGTCAACTCAAAAGATGATCCCAGAATGTAATTAAAATATATCTAGCCTACAAAGACTTTGGTTTAGTAATTAATATTTTAAAAAAAGAAGTATCTTTATCAGTCAATGATAGAAAAAAAAAATCTTGGTAACTTTTAACTTAATAATTATCAACTCGAGTATGTACGATGATTTAAAGACCATGCTAACTTTTTAAATAGAAAAATTGGCTTTAATGTTGAGGTGGCAACACAGACTCTAATAAGTTGCTGCTACACAATAAGTATTTCATCATAGCGATATAATCCTGGAAATTGAATTAGTTGTATATAGAACTCTTATTTTACTCAATTTGCTCTATTAAATATGACTTTCATCCCCTTTAGAAATAACATAAAGCTATTAGAAAAATTTCATTTGAGGATGCTTTGTAAAATCCTAAAAATCAGAGAACCAATTAATATGTTCTTCAGTTTGTGGATGTGATATTTTAAAATCGATTATTGTATAATCACATCTTCATTAAATTGAACATATACAATAAATGAATGGTAAAGATTTCTTACAAAATGGTATTTTATGGTTACTTTAAGCATGGTCTTTATATGAATGGTAAATCTCATTTACATTTTAAATATTATCTCAAAGATATACCTGAGAAGTTGCAATATGGATTACTTTGTTTGGGATTATATACAGAATAGAATAGAATGAAAAGCTGCAATTAATTAAGATGCTGACATCTTTCAAAAAAAGCACTGTTGTAAAATAAATAAAAAGATATCACAAAGTATCACAAGAAGAGCAATATATTATAAACCATATGTAGAATGTATTTGTGTTAGATTGATTTGTATAATCATTGTAAAATATATCTGTAGTGTATTATTATCATTTAATTTTGGAATTGGTAATGTCTATACTCATTTGGCTGCCACAGATTATATATATATAAAATAAACATTCAGTATATATGTAACAAAATAATATATATATATTGTAACAGATGGGGTTCGAATTCCAGAGATAATGCAATATAGTGTTAATTGCGAGTGTTGATATGAAATGACGGTGTATATGCGAAAAGATGTATAAATAGTCATTCGAACCCTGTTACAAAGAGTGTGAAAGTAATGTGTAATCTGTTAAAGGCTGGACAGTATGCTTATATAAATATAGTTGTATGTGTGTTATTATAAAGTGTGTATATGTATTAACGGTTATATGTGGGATTGACGAGAGGCAATTATATACAGAGTTGTATAAATTTGTTATTGATTATACATATATATTTTGTTGTTCATTAATTTTTTTAAATTCTACTTTTTAATAATATTGGTGGTAACACGTGTTTCTTGATGAATCTATTGAACATATAAAGCTACAGAAATAGAAATGAATCAGTTGCTGCTGGCAGTTTGAGTTAATGACTGTCGTCAAGAAGTCTGAATACTGGTCACGTTGGTATTCTGAAACAATAGAAGATCTGGTCAGCGGCGTACAAATATACAAAGGAAAATGCGAAGTTAAAGGGTGTAAAACAAAAGAACTAATTTGGCTCTTTTAAAATATAGTAGTGATTAGACGGACAGAAAAGGACGTGGCTCGGATTTTATGAACGTGCAATTAATTAAGAAGTTTTATTAATATTCCCATCAAAATGTTGGGGTAATTAAATAGTGTAAGTTTCGTTAAGCCGGCCCAGTGGATTGTTATTGTAGAACTCACCTGAATCGGATTTATGAACTTCGCTGTTTAAAATTTATCAAGTGTAATGGCGACGACGTACCTTCGACAACTTGGACCTCTTAAGCGAGTGAAATCATCTACTCCACCTCTATGATAAACTATTCGGCGTATCACATTGGAACTGTTTACCATCCTTAGGATCAACAAACATCGATAAGGCCAGTATTTCTTTAGAATTATAAATGTGCGGACTATTAGCTTTGACCATGTGGACATTCAATCGTAATTAAGGTAAATTGACCTTTTCTCTATATGTGTGTTCAATAAATGCGTAGTAATGAAGGGACTCGTGTTACTTCTATATTAAATACCGTAATAAATCTTGTTTAAATTAAATAAAATAACAACATTAAATAAACAACTCTGATTGTACTACTTCGTTGATATAAATATGAATCATATATGTGTGTATCGGAATAAATGGGTTGTGCGCATGAATATTAAGATATGTATATGCGTGTATAAAACTTAGAATTTAATGGCAACTGGTGTAGTTGCATATAGCTTAATTTTGTTATAACTTCTGGGCTAGAGTAATAAATTTATAAACAGGTAAATTATAGTGTAGTATACGTAGATATAAGTGACGTAATCGGGAATTGTCTTTGCTTTGTTCTCTAGTTAGACCATGTTCCCCAGACCTTGAGATTGAGCTAGTCTGGATGCGCTACCCTAAATATATATATATATATTCAGAACCCTTATTTATGTTTTTGATGAGTATAATTCTTATCAAAGGGTAAGATTGGCGCTTGAGATGGGATTAAACCCATGCTCATAAATATACTTACTCGAAGCTGCGGGAGAGATCGTATGCGTGCATAAATTATGCAACAATAATATGGGTAGACGCATACAATATATATTACAAATAAAAATTATGATATAAATAAAAAAATTCAATGCAAAAATGATTACACTTCTTTTAATCTTAGATAAAGATTGTGAATTTCATAAAGTTCATATTTAGACAAAAAAAAGCTCGTAGCATTTGAAGAGCTATGTGGATTTAGCTTAAATAAAAAGATATGATTGGTCAAAATGTGTCTTAGTTCAATAAATTAATTTATTGTTAAATCCTTCTATAAGAGTTTCTAATAAATTGTAAAGATATTGCTTGAAGTTTATATTAATTTTTTTGGAATACTCAATGAACCTAAACAAGGAGAGATTAGACAAAAGCAGATAAATGTCATTACAATTCCTTGCTGTCTTATGCAGCAATTTAAAGAAAGCTATATTTAAAATAAAAAAGTTATTTTCTTGTGATGAATAGTGATTTGTTATAATGTGCTTCTAGATTAATATGTAGCATGTAAAGCACACTAAAAATGTTAGAATTTAAATATATGCCATCAATTAAATAACCAGTGTACATAAAATATTTTCTCTTATCTAATAAAAGATATATTATAATTCAATTATGAGAGAATATGAGCATAATCTTGGAGACATTTTTAGTGAATCAAATAAAAAATATTTCAAGTTAGAATATTAATTTTAAATTTGTGTAGCACATCATATAATAATCATTAAGATTTTCTTTTACCTGACTAGATATTTTCTTAAAGCCATAATGACTATGGCGTAAAAAGTCCACTAATTTTTTGTTGTTTTTTAGAGTTGCTGACATACATCAGAGCTCTTCACAAAGAAACAACTTCGATTGCATCATCACAAAAAATTTAAACTATTGAGTTGTTTCAACAATATGAAGATGGAACAATTTTTAAAAAGAGAATTGACATCATGAAATGTCTGAAAGAGTTTTATAGAATTATATAGTAATAAAAAACGGAATTATATCTTCTGAAATGCCAAATATTTTTTAATCAAAAAATGAGGCAAGCAATTCGTATGAAGAAAGTCAAAATCTCCAGAAAATGATGGTATTATTCTTGACATTTTAAAAAAAGTAAGAAATAGAAAAATTATTGGCAAAACTATATCCCAAATTTCTAAATGGTAAAGATGAACCACTTGAACACAACACAGTTGTGATATCGATATTTAAGAAAAATGATGAAGAAGATATTAGATATTACACAACCTATCAATCTTCTATAAGTTTTATATAAGATCTTTACCAAGGTAATTACAACTCATTTATAGAAATTTTGTCTCACACCAAGAACAAGCTTGGATTTTAAATATGGTTTTAGCACTGTGGATCACTTCCAAGTATTGAATGAATGAACAGAAAAGGAACAAATGAATACAAAAATGTCATTATGTTTTGGATTTGTAGATTATAAAAAAACATGCAATTCTACAAGTATTTCCACAATAATGAAAAGTTTGGACTATTAAGATATAGATCCAGGATATTATTATAATTTGAAGAATATGTAACAAAATCTAACAGCATTACTAGATTACATGGAGACAATAAAATATTTATAGATATATGACAGATGATTTCATATCTCCAAAATATTTTCAAATTTATTTTACAAAGAATATTTTGTGGATTAAAATGGGAAGCCATAAAAATACATCGAGAATATTTATGTCGTCTAAATGTTGGAGATGATGTGGATGTTTTTGAGGATGTTTCAGAGCTTCAGGAAATTTTGTAAGGATTATCAGACAAAAATAAAAAAACTAGATTGAATAATAAGTGCTAAAAAATTTAATGTAAATGGATTTTATTACTAGAAAATAAAAATTGATAATCAAGAATTAAGAAAAAAATAATAACCACAAATACGATGACCAGATGAAAATATAATGAATGAAATTAAATATACAATTAATTTGAATAGAGGCCTTTTGATACAAATAATTTAATAATACTAAAAGAAAATATGAAACTCATTGCACAGATGATCTATATAACAGATTCGAGTATTATAGACCAGTAGAACCACTAGAGCTGTACTAAAGATACTAATCAATAAAATTAACACTTTCAAAGCAAAAAAACTAATGTCTCTGTAACTGTAAATTTAATGCATAGTTTTATAATAATACAAGGCAAATTACAAATATTTATGTAATTTACTAAAGAGTAATATATTGCTGAGTAATAAAACTTGTGTAATTTAGTAAAAAAAATATTACAAAATAATGAAGCTATAACTTGTTAACCATTTTTTAATGAACAATACAAATCTGAATAATTTACTAAAAAATAATACAAACTAATGACCACATTTTTTTTTAAATAAAGAACCAAACATTATTCTCAGCAATAAGTGACATAGTTAATGAAAATAATATTAACAAATTATTATTTGGCAATTATTTTTTTTCAAAATTATCTAAGATTTTATAGCGTGTATTGTATTATTATAAAATTTCACATTCAATTTTACAATTACATTCAACGTTATGAAATTTTATTCCTGATGAGTGACATATAGTGTCCGATTGTGAAATTTTCTAAAATAATAATTCTATCTTTCTTATTGCATTGACAAATACATATAATATTAATATCATTTATGTTCTTTATTATTTTTGAAAGCTTCATATAACTACAACTCACTATTGATGTTTTCGATTGCCCCAGCAATCTTCTTCAGAACTATAACAAACACAATACAAATACATAAATATAAAATGTAAAGATTATATGTTCATATATATTTGTATTCATGTATTTGTATTATATTTATTATAGTTCTGAAAAAGACTGGTGGGGAAACCAAAACCACCAATAGTAGATTGTATTTATATGAAGTATTGTGACAATAAATTTTGTAAAAATATGTCGACTCATACAAACATTAATTATAAGTATTAGTTTCAAATAAAAATTGTCAATTTAAGTACATATCAAAACTTGTTTTAAAGACAATTTTTGTTTCAAAAATTATAATAAATAGTAAAAATTGTCTCTTTTTTTTTTTAATTGTACATTCCAATATATTGGAAAAATTGTATTTGAATTTTTTTATTTAATGATTGGCATCTTCAGTACAGCATTGGTGTCCTTAACTGGTGTATATATATATAACTCAAATCTATTATGTAAAGTGTCTGTCAAATATGCTTGTCTTTGAAAAGAAAGATTTTTAATAGATGTATTTTACTAGTTCTTCTATATAAATCAAAGTATGGTGATGTATATAAAATCTTTTGAAAAGATAAAATGAATCACACTATCTTTTTAACTTAAACGAATATGTATAGGCAAATCTTAAGTATTTGGAAATGAGAGCATGAAGATGTTAAATAATCACTTTCAATTCCTTTTACTATGTTTTTAATGAATGATGCTTGGAAAATTTTTACAATTTATGATATATCATTATTAGATGAAATGTTAAACATATATATATATATAACGAGTATGTTCAGAATTACAAAAAGATTGAAAGTGAAATAGATGGATGATAGAGCAAACATGTATCATTGACATAATTAAGAAAATAAAATAAAACTGATCTGGATATACTACTAAAAAAGCTGATCTAAACAACTGTACATGTAAGATAAATGAATGAAATAAGAAATTTTGCTGGTGTGATGTGGAGAAGCTATGAATTGAAAAAACTGGATTAAACTCGGAAAGACCTACATCCTATAATGGATTGATAATAACTGAAAATGATGATAAATGCTCTAAATGGCATTAAAACTTCAATGCTCAAACAAATAGAATTCATTATTAAAATTGTCAATTGCTTTTAAAGTATCTGACGAAGGGAGAATCCAAAACGTGTAATGCAGAGTTTGGTCAATATTTCATTAATAGGTAATTTTGATGGCACATGAAGATTTAATATCACTTTCAGCAATTACATATTTACAGCATTAATAGAATATTTACATAGTTATTATCGATTTGAAAAAGGATATTTTGAATTGAAATAAATCATATAAACCAACAACAGCATGCCAAAACATTTTTTTAATAATTAAAAGTGAAACAAGATAAAGTTACAAACAAATAAAAATAATAATAAATGATATGATTAAATAAACAATATATGTATATTGCTCAGAGAAATCTGTCATCGTCAGCTGTTGTAACTATTCGAAAACAAGAATGGTCATTCTAATTTAAAGAGAAAAACAAAATAATAATAGGCTCACGAGTTCGGCAAGGACTACACAAACAATCCTGAACCACAAATACATTCACATTTAGAGTATGCTGGTCCATTAATCTGTTTATCTTTTTTTTCTTTCACAATATATTCTAGTAAAGTAGAAGCTATGAACCATATTAAATAAAGATTTATAATGCATTGGTAAAAAAAAAAAAAAATAACTTACCCTTTATAGCGAGTTTCATATTTAAAATTAATCTTGAAAATAATACTGATTTTGCTGAATCTTTAATGGACTTTATATGCTTAATATTTTGCCACTTACTATGACCTGCCATGCATCTTTTTTGGGTAAGTATATAATTTTTCAAAATTTCAACTTTCATTATTTGTAAAATATATATATTAGGACAGGTGCTTAGATTGGAATATAAACTATTGCTAGTATTATATAATGACCGTAAATATCTAGGAATAAAAAACAGTTTATTTAAATTTATAAACATGGCTTACAAAAATAAATTGCAGTATATTAACATTTACATAAAACGTAACATATATAATCAACACAAAATCAATAAAGTTCACCGACAACCACGTTTAATAAAGTTTAGAGCCATCTTTAAATTTGCACTATGGTTATTCACGATTAACACGAGACTTAGTAGGAAACATGGCTTTTTCATTTGTCTACGCTGGATTTTAAATTAGTATATTACTAAAGTTTCTGTTACGTAAAGAAAGATATTGTAGGCTAAGATGAAGAATGTAAGAATATTTATTCTTTTTAGTTGTGTGTGTGTGTTTTTAACTGCTTTATATATTCGCTATCATGTGTTATTTCTGTCATCCTGCAATTGTATTGCGATAATAGGATTATATGTTAGTGCTAACACGTTTTCAGCCTTTAATTACATGTGCGGTAATTCTGAGTTAAAACTTTTTTTTTATATGCCCATATATTTGAGTATGTGAAGCCTTGACGTTAAGTAAAAAATGTACTGGAGACAGATTTATTTGGCTGAGACCTTAACTGTAATTTTTACATAAGACACTGCTATAGCTTTAGAAGAAGAGTTTGTAAATGATTATGTGCTCAGGAAATAATATTCAGAGATGCTTTTCTAATATCGACCTTAGGAGATGCGGCGCCTTACTGAAAACATTTTTTAAACATGCATATGAATAAATATAACGAATAGATTTAAATAGTTTTCAAATAACTAAAATTATTTAATAAACGTTATGTTTAATTTTTGTTTAAGGGGGGGGGGTACATGATCATCACTTCCTGTGCTTACACAAGTTATTAAAATAGTAGCAAATTTTCCATATATTAGTGCCATCCTGTGCAAGCCTTAGTAGTCAATGAATGCAAGAAAGTTTGTGCATAAAATCTTCTCTAATGCCTATTCATCCAATATCCCCAGACTAATTTCTACCTTGTAACTTTCATCAGTGAAGAGCCTTGCATCTGAGAGCATTGAACTTAAATTCTAATGCAATCCATTCAGCAGCCACTGATAAAGTTATGAGCCCAAGTTAAAAATATGAATGGTTTCAATCCAAGCTCATTCGCTTGTTCAGTCATTGATATGAAGTTCAGTATCTACACATTTTGGTGTCTTTGGTTTTTCAAAAACCTCTAAATTATTAGATGATCACCATTTCCTATGCTTACACAAACTGTTAAAACAATAATAAACTTATATAGTAGGCCCACCCAGTGCAAGCCTTAGTAATCAATGGATGCAAGAAGGTTTGTGCATAAAATCCCTGTTTAGTGCTTATTCATCCAATATCCCCAGACTAGTTTCCACCTTATGGTTTTCATCAGTGAGAAGACCTGGATCTGATAGCACTGCACCTAGATTTTAGCATCTAATGCAACCCTCCAGCAGCCACCTTTACCTATGTAGGTAACTATAAATCTTTGAGCCCAAGTTGAAAACACAATAATGTTTTCAATCCAAACTCATTTCCTTGTATAGTCATATAGATCTAAATCCAGTTCATTATTTATACATTTTGATGATGTTGGTTTTTCAAAAACCTATGGGCAAGATTGGTATAAACCTGTAAATCATCATATAATCACCATTTCCTATGCTTACACAAGCTGTAAAACAGTAGCAAACTCTCCATACAGTAGTGCCATTCAATGCAAGCCTTAATAAACAATTGATGCAAGAAGGCTTATGTACAAAATCTTTATCTAGTGTCTGTTCATCCAATATCCCCACAACAGTTTATAGTTTGTGACTTTCATCAATGAAGGGTCTTGGATTTGAGAGCACTGCACTTAAGTCTTAAGATCTAATGCAACCCTGTAGTAACCACTTTTTACCTATTTAGGTAGAAACCAGTCTGGGGATATTAGCTAAGTAGGCACTAGAGATGAATTTTATGCACAAAATTTGCATCCATTGATTACTAAGGCTTGTATTGGATAGCACTATTGTATGGAGTGTTTACTAAAATTGTTAAGCATTGTTGAAACCATCATGGCAGCATGAAAATTTTAAAAATCATTTTAATAAATTTATAAATAAGCTGTATAGGCTTACTGTAGTGCATCTAGATTTATTTACAATAATTCTATTTTGTTTTCATATAAAATATTAGATATAAAATTATAGTGATATTCTTATCAAAGGATATACAAATTTATTTAGTCACATAAGAGCATTTATGTTGTATCTAGCATGGGTAATCAGATAGTACTGCAATTACTTAAGCTTGCAGTAGAGATTATTAGACTAGAGAAAGAAAAAAAAATGTTCCTGTTTCTTATAGAATCAATTCATATGTTGGCAATTGATTTTTTAAGAGAAATTTTTTCACTGTTTATAATTTATTTAATTCAAATACAAAAAAATTAAAAATATATGCTAGATAAACAACACTCAAATTTTTAAGAGGTCTGGTGAAAGTTTAAATCATTGCTGTTATTTTTAGAAAGATTGCAGTGGTTTGTTATATGTATTTAAGAAAACTAGATTATTTTAACATGGTGTCCATTCTTTTCAAAGCTGGTTCTGTTTTCTTTTTTTCACAAACTTAAAAGCATCTAGATAAGGTAATTTTAAAAAGGCCTGTTTTGCAAAGTGTAGAACATTCTGTGTGGAGAATTACTTATGTAAATGGTAAATCTAGTTGTCATACTTCTTATGGTCATTGTGATAAAATACAGACTAATAATATTCATAAAGACAAATATTTAATTATCTTTTTTTAATACACATGGATGTAATATATGTACACTACACTAAATTAAAATTCTTGCAAGCTTAAACAGAAGACCTTTCTTGCTTCTAAAGAATTCTCAACCCTATTTGCATCTAAAAGAGTATCAAATTTAAAATTGATATTGCTACTCTTAAGGAAAGTCTATTATCCAGAGAGAGGGAGTTTAAATAGATTAAAAAGGTCAAATATGTCAATGAAAATAAAAATGAATCATTGTATTTATAAATATTTTAAATTCCAAAAAATTTCGAAAAAGAAAACTTATTTCTTATTGAATAAGGTTAACCAATTTAGCGACTTTTTAACATGATGACTTTGGTCATAAGAATAATAAAATTTGGTTCAAAGTTATTGAAAATAATGGTCCTAGTCTGATGTATTAAAATTCTGCACAACATATGAATTTTAAAAAAAGTTATTGAGTAGTTTGTTTCTCAAGAATTTGTAAGAAATTTGAGCGCCCAAGAGTGCTAAAACTGGATCACAATTTATAAATCTTGATTTCTGGAATCTGTCATTTTACCACTGAACCAACTGTGAACAACATACGGATTGACTACCATGAAAATTTGTTTAGGCAAAAGTCATTATAGAAGTCTTTTGCGACTTGGTATAATGGTAGAGTACTAGAATCTGGAACATAAGTTCTATAATCATACCCAGTTCTGCTTGAACTTTTTTATGAACTCCTAAGCGATAAAGCCTTTAATTTATTTTTATTTATTACTATAAAAGAACTTAGATATATTTAAAACAATGACATTTTATGGATTTCTTTATAGTTAAGAGTCCAAGTATAAAAGTTAATATTACACAAGCATTTATAGGTACCAATTATTGGGTTACATTGTTAACTAATATTCTCTGGATTAAAATTATGATACCATCACAAAATAAGTTGTCGTCCATATATATTGGTAGGAAATTTAATATTCGTTTTTTAGAAGCAATTATTAAATACTAAATTGATAATTTGGATTTTTAAGTTTGTTGTGTTGCTGAGGGAGGCATTTTTCTTTAAAACTGTATTAAGAAGAAATGTAAATCTAATTTTAGATCCACTAAAAGTCAAGAAATCTGCATTGTTCCCTAACAAGAATTCTACTAATGATTTATTTAAAAAAGAACATTTCATTCTTTACTTAGCAGAATGATAAATTGGATATGGAAGTTTATTAGAAATATAGAGAAATTCAACAACTGATAATAAGACTAAGAAAGAGTGACAGTAGTACTAATATTACTTGTTGTATTAATGTTCATTGAAAGATATTCAGTATATTGACTTATCCAGTTTTTAAAATAATTTTCTTGGGACTAGGTAGCTTTCAATTAGGGGAATATGAATTTTGAGAATGATACTAACAATTTTATGCTGACTGTATGAAAAATTATTAAATATTAGGATACTAGTAGACAATAAAGAGAGCTCTTTTTGTAAAAACAAAACAATCAAGATAATCTTTGTGCCCCATCTTGAATAGAAAATACATATTTTCTTGACATTATGATGTATGGTCATATTGTTTAAGACTATCCATTTTAAATTTTGAGAACATTCTTTATCTTCAATTAAATATCTAAAGACTGCTCTAAAAATTAAAATATTCTATGAATATAAAGATGGGAGATTATAACCATTGCATACATAAAGATTATTTATTTGAATGGTTAATAACTTTTGAACCATCTTTAATAGAGATTATTTGTTTTCCTAGATGATTTGAAATAAAGGCAGGTAAATCATATTTAATATGCTTTCTATGACATATTATTATAGGTATCATGTAATTCCTGAAGTGCAATTATATTACATTTGTTTTAGATCTTCTTGAATTGTTTAATTGAAATTATTCTGCAGAGACTATATACCATATAATTGTTTTTTTTTATTTTGAGTATCTAAAATCTCATTTCTATAACTAATGTAATTATATCCCATTTATTTATTTCACATATGGATTTTTTATTTTTTAGATAGCTTACAAAATACCATAAAGGAATTCATAGAAAATAATCAGGAAATAGAGTTGATAATAGCTTTATTAAATACTTTATTCGGCTATATCCATGAATTTGACAACCATTACTTATGTGATTCATAATTTATTCAACTATATTCACAAAATTCCATGGCTGTTAAATTTCATGTATAAAGCAGGTGAATGCATCAACTAATTGTTCTGAATATGTTAATGAGATTCCTCTATCCTTTAGGAAAACCAAATTTAACAGGAGCTGGAAAAAAAAATTTATGCCAATAATTTAAAAGAAAATTGCGTTGACAACAATTTGAGGTTGTTATTGATATTGGGATTGTCTACGTGTTAACTGGTTTTTAATGATTAAAAATGTATGTATATTAATTTATTAAAAATTATAAATGATTAGAATTTCAGTTAATAGTAACCTATACCAAAACAATAATAAAGCTGCTTCCTTTTTTCTAATTTTGTTCAGACTAAGAAAGGTACTGAATCACCTCTTGCTGCAAATTTGGTATTCCACCTTTAAGATTTTCATAGTGTGTTTGTGTGTGTGTGGCTATATCTTTAATAGTGGAATGTTAACATGGGATGATCATAAAGGAAAGTATGTATTTATGTTTGGGTATATAAGAAGTTTTTGCATTTTCCAGATTGAAAAGAAACATCGTAAAAGAAATATTAAAAACAAATTTTTTAAAAATATTGATGAAGTTGGAAATTTTATGAAAAGCAATCATTCTTCAGCCAAATCAGCTCCTATTTCAACAAATAATCAGAAAAATTTTACTAGTCGTAAAGAAAAAAGAAAAGCAGCAAGATTGCTCAAAAAAGCAAAAAACTTAGCCTTCTACAGTCATAAATCAGTAAGTATTATATATATCTTTATTGCATGTTAGCATATATTATATACAAAAGCATAATCAAAAAAAAAAGAAATTAGCAAATTGATTACATTATCAAATACATTTTTATTTTGTTCATTTTCAAAATTGTTATGTGAAAATGTGTAATTGCACATAAAAAGTTAAAGCAGGCATTAAAAGCTTCTTTAACAGCCCCTCATAGAGAAATTGTGTAGGTTAAAACACTGCTCACTGGACTTTGCTATTTCCAAAAGTTTTTCCATGCTTGTTTTTCTCTCTAGCTAAGTGTAGTCAGATAATAATCTATCAACCAATATCAGATTATTAGCTGGTTCAGCTATGGGATAATTACCTTATAGAAAAATCTTAAACTTAATTGAAAGCTAAAAAAGCTTTTTTTTTTAAAGTTTTAGTCAGCTTAGATTCAAACTAAAGTTGTAAGTGTAGGAAATGGATGTATTATTAGTTAAGAGTAATTTTTTGAAAAGTTGATTCAATTAAGAATAATTTTCTGGTGAGTGTGATAAATAAAAAACATTGGTAATAAATATATTAGAAAATTAAAAAAATTATATCGTTAAAATTGCTTGAGAGATTATTTGACATCCAAACATTTAAATGGGGAAGATAAAGAACAATAGTTCCATTTAATTGTTAAACTGGTTTTTTTTTTTTTTCAATTTATTCTTAATGATAGTGCACAGCTTTATCTCGATTAATGTAAATGCATATATGCGCACGTACAGAGAAAATCTTTAACCAAAAGTAATGTTAAACAACTAGGCTTAGCTAGCTTTTGACTAATACAAATCATTATCTATGACTTTTTTTTTGTTAAAAGTTAGCTAAGCCCGGTTAGTTAAAATTACTTTTTGTTAACGCTTTTCTCTGTATGTGGACATATATGCATTTAATTTATTCATTTGTATGGAACTTGTGCTCAAATCTTTCCCCAACACGAAATGTTTGTCAAACAACTAACTAACTTTATATTTAATTTGTATTCTAATTTATTTACTACAATTATTTTTTATTTATTCACATTATGAAAAATATAAAATTTTTACTCAGCAGGTTTTAAAAAAATGGCAAAAACTAAAAAATAGGAAAAAAAAATTTGTAAATGAATTGGAAGAAGAATTACAAATTGATTACATTAATTTTTATAGGACTTTATACAACAAAACAAATATAGGTTACATGATACAAAAATTATAATACAGAGATTGGTGTGTGACTCACAAAGCCTTGAAAGTAATGAAAGTTTTCAATTGGATAAGCTGCTCTTCATTGTAGATGTTGCAATGGTGGCAAATGGTACCTTTTAGTTTCTGCTTTTTATTTCGGATTTATTAATCTTGAGTGATTTCCTTCATATAGGCTTGAGAGTAATTGTAGTTGAAACCAGGTATCAGTGAAAGTTTTTTGGTTTGTTATTTTTTTTATCTCTTTGACATATACTATCTAGTTTTTAAATGTGTTCCGGTGCCCTCTTGGATTGTTGTTATGTATGAATCTTATACACCATACGGCATAGAGTGGATGAATACACTGATTCTGATGTCAGCAAAGTCTTTTATTTTTGAATGAATCAAATAGACTATTTATATTTTTATTTTTGAAGAGTGTGTTTATTATTGATTGAATGTTATTGAGTCCTTGGCATGAAAAAAATGGTAATCCTTTGTTTTTGAATCTTTGTGGCAAAGAGTGCATTGATGATCTACATTTTGGCAGTTTCTTTTATATTTTAGGTACGAAATGTTGTGTGCATAGTAAATTGAAGTTAATTTTAAGTAAAAAATCAAAATATTTTTGGTTCAAGTGAACAGAATATGAATATACAGTGAAGTTATTGGTTACTGATGTTGAGTACAGTTTTATATCCTTATCTTGTAGAGGACTTAAAAGTGAATGGATTTCCCAGTACTTGAATTTATTTTGAATCGATTTGAAAACCAAATTTTTTATGGACAATAATGAAGTGAGTAGTATCTTCAGATATCCTTGATTAGGTGGTGGTTTATCTACGGAAGTGATTTTACAGTCTGTTTCTAGATATTAGGAATTTTTCTGCACATGCTGAAATTATATTAATAGTTTTTTGGATTCTGAAAGTAAGAAGTGAATGAAGCACCAAGCTGTTCTGTGAAAGTGGATTTTTAAGATGTCTTAGTGATATTGCAACTACCATGATTACCCATGAGTCTATTTGATTTGAAAATACTTTGTTATAAAGTATTATCAGAGTGAAGTACGAGATTTTTGTCATGATTAGCATGTTGCATAAAGTGGTAGATAGGATTTTGTTAGGCAGTTGACTATAATTTTTATTTTATTTTTCAGGGCTTTTTGGAATTGTCAATTTTTCAGATTTCAATATTATCCCTCTTCCAACTCCAACTCTGGAAAAAATTTATCATTTTGTATATATAAACAAATATTAAGTAATAACCTGTATATTTATACTTTACGTTTGTCCAATATAATAATAAATCATGCTTTCACACTTCCAGTACATCTTTTTGAAAGCGCTTAGCCATTAAATATAATTTTCAATTTGTTGTTATAGCTTTACGTTGGAAGTATGAAAGCATGATTTATTATTATAACAAATATTTTATATATACATATAAATTTATTTTATTAATGACTATATCGCTTCAAAATACAGAATATGCTTACATGTATATCAGCACAAAATGTTTATACACAGTAATTAAAATAATAAAGCTAATTTTATCTGGATAATAAAAGTTTCTGGATTAATGGAATTGCTAGAATTTATGAATTTGTATGTAAAATTACAAAAAAGATCCCCTAAAACCAAGGGGTTACGCATTGTCTTAGTTTGTTTCACAATAACTTTCCCATTGTGTTTGGATTGATGATAGTATGCTTATAAAATAAATGATAGAATATAAGGTATATGGAAGTGAAAAAAAGATTTAATTGATAATGCAAATATATATATAATTTTGATAGAATAGGTATGATAAAATTTTTTAGGAAGGTGTACCTATGTCACATATTATGCTTAAAATAATGCAGTGCAAATTAAATTATCTTCCAACAGGTTTCAAATGTAGGTATCTGATAACATTGCGTACAGAGAAATAGATGCTAAAATTCTTATAAATTAAAGAAGTTTGGGAATTTATGATTAAAAATAGAATTCTAGAAATAATTTTTGATTGGATGGAAAGGATGCATGACCATAGTGGCTAAGACAAGTAATGTTATTCAAAAAAGACAGACATGCTATAAAGGATATTTTAATGTATTCTTCACATATTGACAAAAAAAATGTTATAAAAGTTGAAGTAAATTATAAGAAAACATATCAAAATGCAGTTGATATTGAAGCCGGCAATAGACCCTAAACAATCGAAAGATTGATTTGTTTGTTAGGCGAGATCATGATTTATAGATGAGGTATGCATAAAAAATTGAAATAAGGATTTAAATTTATCTTGTTATACAAATGGAAATGTGCTAATGCTGTATTTAGAAATTGAAATAGAATTTTTATCAAAGCCTTTTTTAATTTTTGTAATAAATTAGTTGAAATAATATTTTTGAATGGATCATTAAATTGAAAGTTTTATCCAAGATTTTCATTGTAATTCTGCCAAGTGTTAATCTGTAAAGAATCTCTTAACTCCTAAATCCTTTGTTAATAATTTATTTAAAGAAATAAAAATTGTCATCAGTTTCTTTATTATCAGATTTAAAGTCAAATGCTGTTCCTGTCATTATAATCTTCTCTTCTCATATATGGTTGTAACTGCATTTTTAATCTGCTCTTTAACTTGCATATTGGGAGTTTTGAGATCTTGTCTATTTTTTACTACAAACATGATGCTATTATATTCTAAGATTGTTGATGCTTCTTCCATCAATTCTGAATCCACATTTGTCTTTATCTTGTTTTGCTTTTCTCATTATGCAATTACAAAGTCGATTTCATGAGGAAAATGTTAAAAAAAATGAAAAGCAAATGAATGGAATTTTATATACAGTATATTATTTAAAAGTTGGAAGAGAAATTTAAGAATGAAAATGATGAAGTGGAAGAGGGGATAAGAAATGATATAGAAAGGATAAAAAAATGTATTATATATTAATAATAGCTATAATATATTTAATGTAGCTAATATTTTTGATAGGCTCTAAAATACAGAAAAAACTGTAGCTTCCTGGTTGAAGAAAATAAAATTATATCTCACTGCAGCTAATTCATGCAGAATAGTTAGATTCTATTTATATTAAAGTTTATATATCACAAGACCTGTATGCACTCATTCTTATAAATGTATATAATAATAGTAATAAATTTGTTACACATTTGTAAAGCTGATTATTAAAATTGAATTAAATATACTTAAAATTTCTATTGTACCTCTAAAAAATGATGAATGATTCTTAAAATGTCCTTCTGATTGAACCAGCAGCTTCATTTGGCCCAGATTACAACTCTCATGCACCTTTGTTATCTTTATTTAATATTTCTCAATATCAGATTATTACCATTTATTATCAAAGTGCCTCGCACTCACAGCTTTGATAATTATAGGCTAGAAATTATTGTACTATTTTTAGTCCAGAACTAAACTTTAAATTTGGTTAAAGATTAATATACTGATTCATGAAATTAACTTCATTCTTTTTTTTTTTTCATATGTAATGTCTGCAGTATTATTAACACTTCTGTTTTACCATATATACTTTAAGCACATGAATAAAGATATCTAAAAAAGGTAAATTACCCCCAAGTTGCATTTATAAAAATTTTATGTGGAAGGTAATTAATTGTACATTGAAATTGTATCAACTGATCATAAAGCTCTTTCTCTTAGCTCAGTTTATAAAAATAAAATGGAAAAGATTACTGTAATTAACACTGGAATATCATTGATATCCATTACTGCAAAAATAATTTCACAAATATTATTTGATATGACTCAGTGCAATTTTAAATGATCATATAGCATTATGGATGTGATTTTTAGTTGTTAGGCAAATGCAAGAAGAATATGATATACATATGGATTTCATTAATTTGGTCAAAGTTTTTAATTGTTTAATCAAGAAGATTTCTGTGGAAATATTTGAAAAAAGTTAGGTATTCATGGAAATTTATATTATGTAACTGCTACTTGATAATATGAGAGAAAGTGTTTTTATTAATTGAAAATTTAAAGTCATTTGATATAAAAATGATATTAAACAGGGATTTATACTATCTCAAATTTTGATTTCATTTTTAGTAGCCTTTGGATAAATTTATAGTTGGCTTCATAAAATAGGCATTAGGATGCAATAAAGATGTGATTGTGCAGTTTTTAATTTGAATTGATTAAAAGCAAAAAGAATTTCTAATAAAAACTTGGTTACTTATTGATTATCTTCTCTAATGTCGATGATTTTTATATCATAAATTTATAATTCACTACTATAATAAAATTAGTATTATAAAAATAAAGCAAAAACTCATAAAACTTATGGGTTTCTTTAGTTTAGTTTCAGAGTTCATAGTTCATAAATATTAAGCATGCCAAAATTGTAAATAAATAGTATTTGTAAGATTTGTTTAATAAACATTAAAAAAAGAAGAAAGCACATCTGCCAAATTATATAATATATATATACATGCATTCATACTTATGTACATTCCATGTTTACAAGTTTACATATATATATATATGTGTGTGTATGTTATTGTTATTCCTTGTTATAGTATTTATATTTGTAAATATGATTTTTGAGCACATCTCTGGGTTTGATTGCTTGCTATTGCCTTGATGTTTTGACTGGATCTCAATTATATCATTTGAAAGACTAACTATTGCTGGATTTTCTGATAATGGAAAGATGTTGTGACATAATTCAGGGCATAATTTTTAAAGTAATAGCTAATGAGCCATTCTTACTATTCAGATAACAGATCCATACCATGAATGACCCAAAAACTATATTTACAATTTGGTTATGAAAATCTTTTTTACTTATATATATATATCATTGAGAATAATTACTCTTGACTATTTTTAGTGATTTATTTTTCTAAATTTTTTTTTTTTTACTAGGTAGATGAAATCATTAATAAAAGAATTGAATTTAAACAACTAAAAACTAGTCAAAATGAAAAAAAAAATCCAAAGAACAAAAAGAAAATGAAGGAAAAAGAGATAAATGAGTTTGAAGATGTACCACTTGAAAGTTCAGATGATGATATTGAAGAGGATTTGGAAAAATTAAAGAATGAGGTTGGTTCTGTTTAAATGCTTAATCATTATCAAGAAATGAATAATTCAAGTTAATAATTTAATTTTTATTAACTTGATTTTTTTTTTTCAAGATTGTATACATACTAGATGAATAAATATTTGACAGTGATGATTAAATTTCTAAGTCCCAAAAAATACAGGAAAAATTCATGCTTTGGACAACTTCACACACACACACAAAAAAAATCAAAATTTATCAGTTCTTATTTCATATTATTCAGAAAGAACAAGTGTGTATCGCTGACATCATTGAAATAATGAAGAAACAAATGGAACTGGATTGGACATATTGGTAGAAGAGATAGTAATAGTTGGATTGCTGAAGTCTTAAATCGAATCCCAAGAGATTATAAAAGACCTAAAAAAAAACACCTATGAGATGGATGACATAAGCTAGCTTGCTGATGTGTTACGGAGAAAGAGGTAGGAATTGGAAAAATTGAATTCACCCTGCAGTATATACATAATGTTTGAAAATGATGATGACTTTTGAAGTAACATATAGGTAAACATGAATTTCTAAAAATCATAAACTAAATACAGTGCATTGTTCTGCTTAAGAGAAAACAAAATAAAAAATAATACTTGTGAAAATATAGGGTATGTTACACAGAGAAGTTAGAGAAAGAAATAAAAAACTAAACACTTTAGTAATGATGGGAAATATTTCTAGGACAATATTTTTAATATATAAATTTCACACATCATAATTATGTAAGCATATATAATATATTGTAACCTTCACTGAAGTGCGAGTTATATAAATGAAGTAAAGAGAGGGTAGGTTAAATACAATTAGTTTAGAAGATATATTTTTTTAAAGAGATAACGTTTTAAAATAAAAGGAAAATTATACATATTAATTATAAAAGAATTGCTTTTATTTTTCAAGTTTTAAATAAAATAACAATTAAGATTCATTATTTTAATTTGTTTAGAAAAATAGTTTTGTCTGTACAGAAAAAAACAAGAGAAAGTAATTTTTAAAATAATTGAAGGCATGTTTACTTATAATTTCTCTAGTTTAAGATAACCCAATAAGAGAAAAAGGGAAAAAAAAAGAATATAATTAAATTTTGTTTAGTTAGTTCTCATTAAATACTGTACAATTATTTGAAACAATTTTTATATGTTGTCTGAATTAAAATAATCTTATATTAAGCAAAATTTTGTATAAAAAAGTTATTGAAAGAAACCTAATCAGATTATCTTTTTTTTCATTCACTCTTACAGACTGTTTGAAATATATCTATTGTGACCACTGGCTAATAAGATTAAGAATCCGGAAAACCAGGTTCTACTTTGCCCGTTTAGATCACCATTTTAAAATAAAAAGTTTTTTTCTTTTGTATAAAGAGATTTGAAGAGTAGTAGAAAAATCATAAATTTAAATATAGAGTAGGGGAATTGAAAAATAAGTAAATATGGATTGCATTTGTATCCCACAATGTATATATAATAGTCAGAAGGAAATTAGGTGTGCTTTGATAGAGTGTACCATATGTGATAAGGTTTTTCATTTGAAGTGCTTAAATAAGACTAGGAAGGGTGTAACAAGTGTATGGTTATGTAGATCAGGTATAAATGTGATAAAAGAGGTGAAAAAATGGTTTCTTAGTGTAGATAGTTTAAAGAAAAATTAGGAGATATGGAAGAAAATGTAGTTAAGGAAGATAGAATATAGTATATATTTAGTGGAGTGACAAGAAATGTGGATGACAAAATAAGTTGTGCAATGGAGATAGTTAGTTAAAGAATAAGTAAGGTAGAGGAAACGGTAAAGGATGTAGAAGTAAAATTAAAATCATTAGAGATGAAGTGTGTGCAGATCAAGGAATTAATGAATAGAAATGATAAGGAAGAACTAGAAAAGGAAATCCTGAAGGTGGAAGAGAATGTTACGAATGAAGTAAGGAAAGTAAACTATGAGTCATTCTTGATAGGAGACTCGCTAATTAGAGAATGCGGAGATGTAATTGCAAGGGAAAATAGATATGTAAGAGTATCTAGCTGTATTCCTGGAGTTAGAATTAGGGTTAAAAAAAAAGGTAAGAAAACATGGAAGTAGACATGTTTATGTTATGGTAGGGGCAAATAATTTGTCAGAGCCATTAGAAAGAGTAATGTATGAGTACAAAGAATTGATTAATAATTTGAATAAGATTTAAGGAAAAGTATTACTAACAAGATTCAACAATAGATATATGTTAGATAGGGCATGTTCTGTAAATGAGAAATTGAAAAAATTATGCAGAGAAATAATGTTATGTTTGTTGACATATGAGATTTTTTTTATTAGTGAGAGGGAGTTATATAGTAAAGATGGATTTGCATTTTGCAAAACAAGGAAGTGAAGCATTGGGCAGTTTGATTTATAAAAAATATTATAGTTCAGAAAACTTAGAAAGGGGCTAGAGTTTTAAATTACAGTATTATTAAAAAGAAGGTTAAGAATGGACTGAATGTAAGCAGTAAACAAAAGGTAGCTGATTTAGATATAAATGTAGATGTGGAAAGAGAATGTATCTATAAAACTAATGATAATCAAGCTAATTACAATGTAATAGAGAAGAAAGAGTCAAAAGAATTTATAAAAAGGTAGTAAGAAAAGCAGAAATTGTTAAAATTGACTATTTGAATATGCAAGATGGTAGGAGACCAGTAAAGTGGCTGGAATTAAAGCAGTTAAAAACAAAGAGCTTGAGGTATTAGCAATAGTGGAAAGATTTAAGAGAAGAAGAATCTACACTGGAAGACTTGGTATGGCAAGGTATAAATAGAAAAGAAAAAAGGGGTGGTGGTATAGGAGTTATGTCACTAATATTTAAATACTGTTAAATGTCAAGAACATTTATGGTTTGAGATAAGGTTAAGAAGACGAGTAGATAGTGGCTATAGTGTATATGACCACTGGAGATAATCAAACTATAATGGAATGGAATGGTAGCATATATGAATGCCTAGTTAAAGAATATATAGAGTTTCAAAAAAAGGGGGAGGGGGGGATAATGGTTATAGGAATATAAATGGGCATATAAAAGAAATTGATGCTATGGATAACAAGAATGGACATCTTTTGAAAAAAATTTTATCAGAGTGAATTTGAGCGTTAGAACATTATCAAATATTTATGGGGGACAATACACACGGTCTAGAAATAATATTTTCACACAATAGATTATGTTTTATTAAAGAAAGAGGGAATGAATAAAGTACGGAAAATTAAAATGTTTGATAATGAACAGAGAGTATGTAATAGAGATCATATTTTTTTTATAATAGAAATGGTTAGTAATGTGATGGAAAATTGTAATAAAAATAGAAAGGATAGTGAAAGATGTGGATGGAGAATAAATGATAAGAATAAGTTAGAAGAATATAAAATAAAAGATAAATCATGGAAGAGTTTGTTGGGAATGAACATAAGGACGAGAGGAAAAAAGTATGCATGTGCTATTAAAAACAAAACGAAAAAGATGTTAATATTAAATGGGTAAATATTTAAACAAAAGAAGTTATCTAAAATAGATAATTATAGAGAGAGAATAAAATTAGTAAATTATTGGAGAATATTAATAAAAGTGAAAGAGATGGGAATAAAAAAATTTTGGAAATATATTAAAAGAAGGAATATAGGAGAGAGAGAAATAGTATTATTAAATGATGAGGAAAAAGAGTGTAGCTCTGAAAAAGAATTGGAGACAATCTTAAGTATGTAATGGATATAGAAAAGATGTTGGATGTGAAGGACAGAGTGATAACAAACATAAAAGAATATAATAATCTAAATATTAGGTTTACAGAAAATGAATTGAACGAGGCAGGGAAGAAATTGAAAAGTGGAAAGGCAAGAGGTTTAGATAGATGGGCAGCAGAGATGGTGAGGTATTTAGGAAATAGGACAAAATTAAATCTATTATCATGTTTTAATAAAATGATACAGAAGAGAAATTGTCCAAGTAGTTGGACTAATACAAGAGTAAGGCTATTATTTAAAGGAAAGGGTAAGGATCATTGAAAGTTAAGCAATTGTAGACTGATAGCAGTAACGTCAACATTATATAAAGTTTTTGAATATTAGGTAGCTGGAAGGGTCGCAAAATGGATGGAAGAAAATAATATAGTGGGAGAAATGCAGGGAGGTTTTTGATTGGATAGACGTATAGGAGATAGTTTATTTGTAGTCACCAACTTATAGATATGAGTAGGAATACAGGTGGACAGTTATATATGGCCTTTATAGATGTAGAGAAGGCATATGATTGAGTACATTTAATAAATTTGAGTATGAATGGAGCTTTAGTGGATATTAAGAGATTGTATGAAAATAATTACTATACATATCAATTAGGAAATATAGAATCAGAGTTAAAAGTGGGGTGGGATTAAGGCAAGGATGCCCTATGTCACTTATTTTGTTTTTTGTTATATTTGAGAGAAATAGAAAGACTAGTAAGAAGAGTAGAGATACCATTAATAAATAACAAGGGAATGTATATATTATCAGATCTTTTATTTGCTGATGATATGTTCTTGTGCTCAGAAAATAGGGAAGATATGGAAGTTATGCTGAAGATGTGCCCAAGAAAGGGTGGGGGGAGAGAAGAGAAAGGATTTTTATTGGGGGATATAAAGTTAAATATGGTGAATTAGTATAAGTATTTGGGAATCGTCTTAAGTAATCAGAGAAATTGCTTACATGAATGGGAGAAAAATTGATAAATGAAGCAAAGAAAAAAATGGACTGATAAAGAAATTAACAGTGTTTTCATATAATAAATATGATATAGCAAGAATTGTATGTGAGGGACTAGCAGTAGCAGGGTTAACTTATGGTAATGATGCATTATGTGCTAGTAAAGAGATGCTAGATTACTTAAAAAAAAGTACAAAGAGAAGTAGGAGGACATGCATTAGATGCAGATGTATGGATAGCAAAGGAGGCAATTCAAAGAGAAATAGCGTGATCAAGTTTTTATATAAGAGTTGCAAAAAGCAAAATGAATATGTTCAGTAGATCACAATTTGTGGGTAATAACAGAACAGCCAAAATATTTTATTGGGTTACGAGTAAAGGACAGGCAACAATATGGTAAGCAAAAGATTTGGATAAAGATTTTTATGTTAGTATACTTCTACAAAAGGTGGGATGATTGTGCTAGGTGAATTGTTGAGTATTATAGTGGCAAGGAATGGGATAGAATAGATGCATTAATAAAAAATAGAAGAGTTGGAGAGATTGAAAACTAGTATGGAGAGTAAAAAGAGTTTAAATATATATAGAAGTAAACACAATATTGGGTGAGAGTTAATTTATGATAATAGGAAGGAAGGTAGTTTACTGTTTGATGCTCAAACAGAATCATTAGCAACAAGGGAATATACACACAAATGGAGAAATGTAGGTGATTTATGTGCAAGTTATGTAAGGAAGGCATGGAAATATTAGGCATCTGTTAATTGAATGTAAATGCTTACAAGCAGAAAGCTAAAGATAATGAAGTTGTGGAAGAATAAATATAAACAAATGATTATACAGAAAGTAGATTCTTGGTTTTTTAAGCTGGGTTTGGAAAAAGATAAAGGGTTTAGATATAAGGCGCATAGAGTGGACAAAAAATAATGTTTTGGAAATGGGATAGAGTAGGATAGAAAAGAATATGGGAAAAACAGGATGGGAAATGGAAAGGGAAGATAAAATGGCTAACAGGTTTCTCTGGGCGTAGTAGCTAAGAGATTCCAGACTCTGAGAAAGGAGAAGCCTTAGAGCATCACATTGCATTTGGAAATCGTCTTAAATAATCAGAGGAATTGCTTAGATGAATGGGGGAAAAAATTGATAAATGAAAGAAAGAAAATAAAGAGACTGATAAAAAAGTTAACAATGTTTTCTTGCAATAAATATAATATAACAATAATTGTATGGAAGGGAGTAACAGTAGCAGAGTTAACATATGGTAACAATGTGTTAGGTGTTAGTAAAGGGGTGTTAGATTAATTTAAAAAAAGTACATAGAGAAGTAGGAAGACATACATTAGGTGCAGATATGTGGAGGGCAATTCAAGGAGATATGGATGGTTAAGTTTTTATAGGAGAGATGCAAAAAGTAAAATGAAAATGTTCAATAGATTGCAATTTATGGATAGTAACAGAATAGCCAAAATATTATTTAATTGGGTTATGAGTAAAGGACAGACAGTAAGATGTGTGAAAAAGGTAGTACAATATGCAGATGATTTGGATAAAGACTTTAGGTCAGTATTCTTGTACAAAAGATGAGATGATTGTGTTAGGAGAATTGTTGAGTGTTATAGTGGCAAGGAATGGAATAGAAAAATAGATGCATTAATACAAAATAGGGAGTTGGAGAGATGGACACTAATATATAGAATAAAAAAAATTTAAACATGTAGAAGTGAACAGAATATTTGGGGTAGGTTAATTTATGATAATAATAGGGAAAGGAGTTTACTGTTTAAGGCTTGACTAGGAGCATTAGCAACAAGAGAATATACACATAAATGAAAAAAATGTGGGTGATTTAGTCTGCCAGTTATGTAAGGAAGGCATGTGCTACTTGAATGTAAATGCTTACAAGCAGAAAGAGTACAAATAATGAAGTAAAGTAATTATACAGAAAATGGGTTCTTGGTTTTTACATTGGGTTTGGAAAAAGAGGGGGGGGGTCTAGATATAAAGGCCCTAGAATAGACATAGTTGATGGTGTGGAAGAGGGATGGAACAGGATAGAGAAGAATATGGGAAAAACTTAGATTGGGAAAGGGAAGGAAAGTGACTAACAGGTTTCTCTGGATATAGTGGCTGAAAGATTCCTGATTTTGAAAAAGAAGAAGCTATAATACATCGTATCACATGTGATTTTGTAAAAAGAAACATATTGATAAGATTCCAATAAGAAACAAAAGCTAGGTTGATGTATAATAAATAAAAAGTGTTTTATTTATAGTGAGTGGTCTGTTTCAATTTTGTTATAAGTTGATTATTTTAAATTTTATATATAAATGGCAACATTATGAACTAATTTTAATATTAAAATTTGATTTTTTAAAGTAATTATGAAATCTAAACAAACTAATTAAATGTTGTAACTATGCAGTATTTTTATAAAAGCATTAGTGAACAATATTTAGAAAAAATCTTACCTACCAGACATATAAATATTGTTTTTACTTTTTTTAAAATATTAAACTTTTTAAGCATCATCACAGTTTTTCCTAACTTGATTCTTTTTATATTTTAATGTTTAATATGAATAAACAATGTGGATTTTGGAAAGATATTTTTTTCAGAAGTCAGTCTAGTATAAAAATTAATAGCTACCACCAACATATAATTATATATACATTTTTTTTATATATTTCTTTGTGTGTGTTCATTCATGCCCAGAAATACATTCTAAGTAAATGCCAAACTTATTCTTTCCACTAGTAACGAAATAAGCAAATTTTTATTTATTAGATATATTTTTATTGTTAAGCGAAATATATAGAATTTATGTAAGATATGATTGTCTGTGGTTTTATTATTTTTTAATTGCACTGTGTGTTAAAAAAAGGATGTACTAATATTTTGACATCTGTCTAATCAACCTCTGGGAGACATACAAATGGAATTTCTCCTGAATAACCTATCATCTAATTGTTTTTTTTTTTTTTAGGTTTTTCAATTAAATATTTATTGTTGTGATAAAGGAATCTATACATTTTCTTGCTTATCATCTTTTTTTTTTTTTTTCTTTCCTCTTTTCGAAAATTTGTCCACTTTTTGAATTATCCCAAAAGACAATTTCAAACTCATTATGTCAAAAGTTTTCATGTAGTATTTTCCAATATCAACATTCATTTTTCCCCCCACAGTATTCTTACTACCGCTGTTTAAATGCTACAAATTTTGTATTTTTGTAGTATCTCTTGCAAGTAAAGAGAATTACTAGTAATATTGAAACTAATTTTTCCAAGCTTTTTATTGGAATTTGGTTTAGTTTGAGTTTGGTTTGAATTTATCAACTGAATTCTTTGGTATTGAATATCCAAAAAGACAAAAACTCAACAATTTCTGAATCATCTCTGTCAATAGTGACATCATCTGCTATCCCTGCCTTTGTAATATTTGTTTTCCTCATATTTAACAATAGTTCCATCTTTTTATTTTGTTCTTTAACTTTCCTAATAAATATGTTTAGATTTTTTCCATTTTTGATTATCAGTGTTATTATCATTTTTGTGTAAGATTATTTATATTTCTTTCATGAATTCTGAATTCACATTTTTTTACCACCAATCTAATTCCCTTCATTATATTTATCGTCTTTGCAAATTTGAATAAAGTACTGTATTGACTTTTAATAATAGATCAACTCTGATGGATAGACATTTTTGTAAATATTATATTTTAGCTTGTCTAAATTAATACTATTTACGATAATTTTAAAATAATTAACACAGATGACTAAAGACTTAAAATCGGGGGGGTATTTTGATTATATAAACATTATAAAAATGATTGTGGCAGTAACAAGAAATTAAAAGGATAGAATTGTTTTTGCCCTAAGTTAAAAGAATGTGTTGAGATATTGTTAGGAACTGTAGCCAAAGGTCTGGGATTTTTTTCATTCTTACCACTGATGTTTATATATTAGTTTTACTATTGTTCAGACAAATAGGGATGCAATTGTGAATATTTTTCTCTTACTGTGATTGGGTTTGAACTTCTTTTTTTTTTTTTTTGGAACATTTTCAAACCTTCAGTTTGTTGCTGGTAAATAACAATAAATATATGTATGTAACATGGAAACCTTGTTAATAATAATTAATTTGAAAATATCAGTTTTATTTTTTTCTGTATAATTGTTACTGCAAAAATTCTGAAATAACTATTGTTGTATAGTTTGTCCTCCCACCTCCAATCCAAAACTTCTGTATCCATAGTTTTAACACTTGCATTTAAAAAAAAAGGTAATTTTTCATATTTTAATTTTTTTTTTCACATTGTATATATACATTATTTATACACACACATACCTATATATATGTATATAGGTGTGTGTGTATATATATGTTAAAATCGTATAATATGGTTCATTATTATCTGATAATTTCAATATCCATAATATAACTTGGGCCTAAGTATGCCAAATTCAGAAAGAATACTAAAATTAAAGCGAAATGGCATTAATTTTTTTATAAAATATTATAAAGTAAGAATTTTAAGATATAACAATTTGATGTAATTTTTTTTAAAAAAGAAAAATTTGTCTTGACAAAATAAATGAAGTCATGAAAGGAAGGTGAGTTATTTATTGGTCAAAAATTGCATATACTTGAAAAGTTAATGGATCATATATGGGAATTAATAAAAGAAAATAAATAAAATATTATCATAGAAGATATGAACTCTATTTGTATAAAGCATAATTCTCAGGTGGATTTTTAAGGTGACTAGGTATCAAATTTAGTTTCAATAAGGCGTTGATGAAATAAGGATACAAAAAGTTTATAAATTAAAATAAATGGTTTCAAGTAGTTACTTTGTTCCTATTAGCAGATGAGCCTTTCATATTTTTGCATTCAAAAAATGTGAAATCAGAATCAAAAATGTCACTATTAAAAATATTAACTGAAAATGCTTGTATATATATTTTTAGTCTTTTCATAAGTATTAAATATTGTGTTATAATTTTCTTTGATTGGTAAATGAATTTGATATTTATGCATATTTGGTATATTGCTGTAGTGTCAGGAAAACTGGAAACAACAGTTAATTAAAGCTAATGAAGAAGAAGACGTAATTATCAAACAACTGGAAAAGAAATTAAAGCTCAAGAAGCGAAAATCACAGACATTGCCACGATGTTTTGCCGATGATGGGCTTGACTGTATCCTTTACTGTAATTTGTTTATGTGAAGTAGCTATTTTATCTTGGAAATTACAGTATTTTTTTTTTTATTATTATAAATATTCATATATACACTTGCTATTTGAAATATGATTCAGTTTCTCGATAAATTAGTGTTTTTTATTGCAAATTGAAGCTTTAATGTTATTAATTGCTAAACTAATGTAAAATGATTAGATTGATTCTACATATGTTTCAGTTATAAGCTAATCCATAATCAAATCTACTAGAATTCTAACTATCTGTTCACATATAAGTAGCCAAATGTTTTATAATTTTTATTGTTAAATTGTAGATATTTTAATGCATGATGATTTAAACCCATCATGTAATATTAACTAATCACTTATTTTGCAAAGTGAAGAGTCTCATTTTAAACCTTAAAATTTTTTTGCAATTATTATTAAAGCTAAATTAAATACATAAATTAGTAAATGCATTAAGAATAAATACGATGGGGTAAGCCAAAATGAAAAACTTTGTACCGAACAAATATGACAATATACACTTCTCATAATGAAGTCAAAATCAGGAATGAACTTTTAAATTCGTGTGTAAATGCATATTTTTTATATTTTCTAATTAGTTAGGATTTAAAGTATTTACTTGTTTTGTTTTATTTTATTTAGTATAATTTATTGTAATATATATAATAATTTGAGATATGCAACAATATTTAGTCAGGCATTTATATAAGATATTTCAACATTATCTTAGTTCTCAAAAAAAGTAATGGAAAGTGAAAACAAAAATTTGATAATGTAATTTGTAACTAAAGCAAAAAAATCTCTTGCTTTTAAAGAAAATAGTTATATTTTAGGAGAAAGGAATTATTTACGCAATGATTTAGTTGCTATTATTTAAAGTTTTGAAAACAAGATATTAATGAATAAGAGAATATAGAACGAAAATGCTTATATAATGATTATATTGTTATTATTAAGTTAAACACATATTTTTCCAACTGACTTTTGGAGCAATGTTTGTTGGGCAAATTTAAGAATTAAGAAGAGTATAATAAAAATATATGTAGTCCTATAGTTAGTGGTTCTAAAAATCATGTGACATTGAAAGCCCATGAGGCAGGTTAAGCATAACAATTCCATTAAATAATTAAATAAATACCTGATTGAATTGTCTGCCACTATTATTGTGCTTTACCACACAGAGTAGGACTATGAGGGAGATTAGAATAAATTAGGTTGTTGACAAGAAGGATTCAACTCCCAATGAAAATGAGAAGAAAATTAACTCTCATTGGGCTCAAAAAGGATATTGCTAATTATCTTTATATAATCTAGAAAAAATAAATACTGCAAAACTTTGATCCATCATTTTTTAAGGATTTGGATATTGTGGTTGATTTTTGAAAAATGAGTGAACTTCAGTTAAGAATTTTTATATTCCTGAGTAAAAATCTTAAATAGGAAAATGATTTGAAAGTATTTTTTAGAAATGAAATCATAAAAATGTTTTTGAAAAATCTTAAGATTGAGTAGGACTATGAGGGAGATTAGAATAAATTAGGTTGTTGACAAGAAGGATTCAACTCCCAAGGAAAATGAGAAGAAAATTAACTCTCATTGGGCTCAAAAAGGATATTGCTAATTATCTTTATATAATCTAGAAAAAATAAATACTGCAAAACTTTGATCCATCATTTTTTAAGGATTTGGATATTGTGGTTGATTTTTGAAAAATGAGTGAACTTCAGTTAAGAATTTTTATATTCCTGAGTAAAAATCTTAAATAGGAAAATGATTTGAAAGTATTTTTTAGAAATGAAATCATAAAAATGTTTTTGAAAAATCTTAAGATTATTTTAAAAACACTATATATTTTTATTTATAATTAGGTAGAATTTGTGAAAATTTATTTACCAGAATATTATTCAATAATGAACAACTACTTATTTGATAATGTACATGTAATAATTTCTCCTCATAGTTCCAAAAATTTTATTCTATATGTACCCCTCCCCCCAACAGGATTCCATAGTTTTAAATAATCTTACATTTATTAAATCTTCATGTTGGATGGCTATATATTTGAGTTGGCCAACAATTTTTGCTATATGTGTTAGATAAGTTATCATACTGTGTTCATTACTGTTACCCATGGCAACTCTTAAATTGTTCTCCATCTTTGATGTTGGATTCCACTGATTTCATTCGCAAATTCAAGGGTGAATGAATTTTGTAGCCAACTAAATCTTTGCTTTCAATCAATTTGGTAAGGATATCTTTATTATGTATTTTCTTTCCAGTTCCATAGTTAAATATCAAAAAAAAAAACAATGCTCTTTTCTCAAACAATCATGATAAACTTTTATACAATTATCTATTTCCCTAAAATTAAGCTTATTGCTGAAAGGTTGTTTTTCATATATCTATTTTTAATTAGATTAAGAAATAAAATAAAAAATACATTCCTTTCATTTTTATGACTTTTAACATGATTTAGAGTTTTTCTAATTTTAATTATTAATTTTTAAAAAAAAAAAAAAAAAATTGTGGTACAGATTGTTAAAAAGTATTACCACCAATAAAAAAGTTTAATTGAAGCATATTTATCTATTATTTGCAGCTTGTAATATTTTGATATCATTTACTCACATCACACATATTTTGTGATTGTGACAATAGTATCGAAATAACTTCATTTCTTTCCTTTTTTTGTAATCTTTTAATTAGCACACCCGTTGACTGAATGGTCATTTACATTTAATAAAAGCTATTTATATTTTTTTTTAAAAAATGTCTTCAGGTTTAAAAGAAGTTATTCTGCCTTCTCTTCATCACATACATTCTAATAAACATCTTTTAGAAATTTTGGCTGGTGCTGTTTATTTGCAGGGAAGAAAGTTTGAGGTAACTCAATTTTGCATATTATGTGATATGGAAATACCTGTAATATCCCACTATATATATAATGGATATATAGAATAATGTGTCCTAGCGAAAAGGTGATTGATTTTCTCTTCAAGCTTCTTGCAGGACCAGCTCTAAATCAATGCATGTGTTATGTAGTGATATTGTTTGGCAATTCACTACAAAAATTTTGAGGCACTAGCATTTGTGGATCATGAACTATGACATGAAGTATCGTAATGTGTTTCACTTTCGCACAGTTGCTAGAGTGTCTGATTTGGGATTGGGAAGTCTCCGATTCTTGTGCTCGAACTTCTTATGAACTCCCAAGCAATAAAGCATATGCACTTTTTATTGGTTCGGTGTATGTAGTTGGTAGAGCATCCGACTTGGGACCAGGAGATGCTATGATTGATTCTGGTTCTTGAACTTCCTATGAACTCCTAAGCAATAAAGCCATATGCAATTTTTTATTTCTTTGTTTGTTTTTAATACCCTCTCTGTCATCACTTGAAAATATTCTTATAATTCATGATTTATTTCCATACACATTTTGAATCATTTCAAGCAATTTAGTAGCAGATTTATCCGATTTGAAACAAAATTTAAAATTAGTGCATTGCTCCATCATGGGTTAATATACGAAACACATTCAATGTCGTAATTTGATCTAGACATGCTAACCTTTTAAAATTTTTGTGGTGAATTGCAAAGCTATGTTTCTGGAAGCTTGGAAAGAGAATCAGTCGCTTTTTTCATTGGGATCCACTGTATATGTATAAGGAGTGGACCGCCATAAAAAAGCGATAACATGTAATTATATCATTGCTTTCTACCTTCTTAATATTTAAAGTTATACTATAAATTTTACAGCATTCTTTACAACTTTAAAGTGCATTGTTATTATACAACCATCATCAAATCCTAGCATATATGAAAACCATTGAAGAATATATCATCTATTTAATTTTTAAGACTGTTCAAAAGTGTATTCATTATTGCGATAATAGAGTCCATCGATTTCATTGCTAGTCTTTCTTTTCTTGAGCATTGAAAACTTTTTTAGTGATAAATCTGAATACTCAATTATTATCATGAGAATATTACTGATATATTCAAGTCTACTTCTTCACAGAATCTTCCTGATCTTGCATCTATTCCTTTACAGAAATTAAAAGAAGTTGTCTCATAGAAAATATATAAAAAGCTGTTAAGCAGATCAGATTTGCCCATAAATTAAGATGCAATTTGACCACCAAGACTCATCTTAAATCAAGATTCTCTTTTTGGATGATCAACCAAGAATCTATAATCAAAGAATTATAATGTAAAAAAATGGAATTTTTTTATGAGGTTCTAAAGAAATTTGTTTTCCAGATGCAACAAGAGTATCAGCAATAGATTCAAGATAATTGTATCCATTGTTCTCATTTGCTTCCTATATAGAATTTAATAGCCATTGATCTATGTAAATGTGAACAAATATAATTCATAAACCACACAGTTAATGATTGTCAAATCTATGACTACATTGATAGAATTGAAGAACTTAAATATCACTTTTAATCAATCTATCAAGAGTTTAGCTGGAATATCTACAAGTTTTTTTATATAATATTTTGTTAATAGTTAAACTGCTCAAAAAATCCATATGCTAAATAAATAAAATCTCATATATTAATTAAGGTAAGGCGACATTAACTTAAGCTCTAAATGGGAGTTCATATCTGATATAACCAAGTATCTACTTGATAATTTTTCTTGTTTTCAAAGTATTCTTGTTTTCAAAGTATTCTAAAAAAGTCTTTTCCGGTTTCACAATTCAAAAACACATATTTTTTTCTATTCTTCAAATCCTAGCATTATATGAATAGCATTTCCCCATAACTATATATCATCTCTTAGATATCCAAAAATCTTCCCACTATTAATTATCTATGAATGTTTTTCCTCCTGAATTTTTTAGTTGTTGATAAATGCTCCAAGTAACTAAAAACTTTCAACCATTTCTATGTCCTCTTCATGAGTTTTGAACTCATCCATTGTCCCTATCATTATAATATGTTTTTTTTTTTGCCATATTTATCCTTAATCTGATTTTTATCTATTTAAATCTCTTTTCAAAAGTCTTGAGATCTTTTTTTTTTACTTTTAATTATAAATATGGTATCGTTAACATATCCACAATCATTGATATTTCTTCCACTAATTTGAATTTTAAGATTCATAAATTAATTCTTTTTTTTTTTTTTAATGCAATGTTTATTTAAAAATATAAACTGAAAACTATACTGGTTTTTTTTTTTTAGTTCTGTCGTTTTGTTTATTATTTTATAAAGTAAAAAATCACCTGAAATAAATAAAATGTCTTATGTTCTCAGAAATGTTGTCTTTAAAAGTTTATTATTATTTGTGCACTTTATATTTGTATCTTATGTGATTTTGGTAAAGAATGTGATTTAAGATAGCAAAGTTTATTTAAAAGACATCACAAGTAATGAAATAATAATAATAGTTATATAAGTAACACAATTTAACACTCAAACAACTGTTATATTTTATTATTATTTTAACAAATAGTACAAGAGTGATTTAAGCTAAAAAGCTGTATATAATTTGTTTCTCATTAATTATTTAGTAAAAAGACTAATAACTTTCGCTAAAAGTTGTTATAGTGTTTTCTGATTAAATTATGTATTTGTTAATGTTTCACTGTTAAATTACTTGTATTAAATATATATACAATGATATAAAGAGATTATTACATGCATACACATTTTGTTGTTTTTCTTGAATTATTTGTTAGTTGTTTTAGATGCTTGTAATGTGAAACCAAACCCTTTATATATGAGTGATGATGATGATGAAGATAATTTATCAACTAAAACACATAAAGCAAAACACAAAGGTTTGTATAAATTGAATAGCTAAACTTCAAATTCAATTTCATTTTTTAACAATTACAAGTTTTAGAAATTGGATTTTTAATGTAATATTTATTACATGATATTGCTCAGTGAAGCACTTGTAAAATATTAAAATAAATAGATCTAATTAGAAATCCATTGATCTAGTTTTAAATCACTATGGTTTATATATGTTTATATTGTACATTGATTTATATTTCTTAAATTATCTTTGGTAAAGCAGATTATATTGAAGTGAAAGTATTATCTTGTAAGATTAGAGTAATTCATGAAGTAAGAGTAATGAAACACTTGCTTCTGAGCTATTGATTTCAGCTATCGTATAATAAACTTTATTGCTAATATTAAGATTTATTATTAAGTAAAGCTCCTAGTATTACGTGATGCAGATTTTATAAATGAAGTAGAGAATTCCGTTTATCTACTTTTTATATAACTCTGTCATTGAAGGAGTTTCAGCTATAAATTGAAAAAATTACAAGTGAAAAAAAAAAATGGTTAAGAAAATTATTATATTTTTGTTGTTCTTGTCGTTGGATTATTTATCATTTAATAGACAGCAAATTGTTATGCAAACCCAATTTACCATAGAACTATTAAATTAACAAACAAAATTTTAAAAAATTGCACAAAATGTAAATACATATGTAATCATAAAGTAAATCCTGAATTCTTCTTTGCAATTTATAATTTAAACAGCATTACTTATATTCAGTATTTAATTAAGGATTTATTTCTGGCTAATTAAAATTGTTCCGAATAACTAATTTTCCATAGAACTAGTAAATTAATAGATAAAATAAAACAAAAAGATAAACACAGACATAAAGTAATTGCATGGATGTTATTTACAAATTATTTTATAAATGATATTATATCCAAAACTTTAATTGATAAATAAACTTTTTTTAAAAATAAGTCTACTTATATAAATTCTCAAGTCTGTTTTTGTAATTTTGTCCAGGAGCATTTTAAGTAGCTTTCTTTCACTTTTTTGATCTTTTTTTCATCCCTTCACAGTGTGAAAAACCATTACTAAGAATCAGAGGATGTTTTAAGTGCATCTTGCTTTTTTTAAATTCATAAATTCTAAAAATATAAATCAGAGAATATATGTAATGTAATTGTTAATTAATTAAACTACTAAGATAAAATTCAATAATATTTGCTTCTTAAAAATGGATGTTTGTAAGTTTTTAATTTAATTAGATTTTTCTGTAAATAATGACCACAGAAATTTACACTTTTAGGTTGGGGTAATGGGATAAAGCTATACTGAAAGGAAATTAATAATAGCAACAAGCGAAACTTAATAGTCCATGAAATCATTAGTTTGTCTAAAAAAATAAAATATTAAAGTGATTGTACAGTGCAATATTTTCAGCATATTTGTGTTGCTACTATATGTGTTTCCAGTAACTCACAATTTGAAAAAACTTAAATAAAATAATTCAAAATTTTGAAATTTAATAATTTGATATTATAAATTTTCTGTATACTATCTACATAAGCAACATCATGAATCATCTCAGTCGGCTGTTTTCTTGTCTCATGCATTCCATTTAATGATTATTCTCTCTCTTTTGATGTATTCTTGTATTTTTCATAACTACATTCTTGTATTTTTGTGATATTTTTTTTTGTTAATGTTTAATGTGTTCAGTTTTTGGATTAACTCTCAACAGCTACAATGAGTGTGGGGTACTGCTATTAATTTTTGAATTCTCTAATTTCACATTTTTAAATTGAATAGGTGTCCCTCTCAGTACCTTCTTAAGTATTTATCTATTTTTCAAAAATCAATAATTTGAATTCAGTTTGAATAGTTTAAATTTTGTACCCCACCCTTTTCAGGTAGTGCAGTATCTTGTATCCCTTATAGTCTAAATAATTGTAAATTTTTTCCATCTTTTTAAATGATCACGCTTTTTTTGCTAGTTTTTAAAACAATTATTATAAAACTTATTGTAACCAATGGCAACAGTAGTAAAAAGCAAATTTATTATAATAACCGATCACTTACGCAAAAGTAATTTTATTTCTTCATTTTTTGTGATTTTATTGCTATATTTTTTTATTCTGAAAACATTTTAATAAATATTATAAATAATGCTTATAAAAATATATCAAATTTGAAACAATATAAAAATTTAAGACAAATATTTTTTTTAGGAGTGATATGAGATACCACTTGTAGCATTTTTGTGATTAAACTGCATTGTAGCCATTGCAGGTTAAATTGCATAATAGATTTGTGCATATAATGTTAAAAATATTATTTAGAGTTCTATATTATTTGTTGTTTCAAGTACCAATTTGAAAGCTTGGAATCACATGCAGCAATTCCAATGTGTCTATTATATATGATCTTAAATGACAATTTTTTTTTTTTGTTTTGATTATAATTTCATTTTAATGGTTTATATAAAAATATGGCAATTAGCAAAAGAGAAGAAAGATAGTGAAAGATTTAGAAATGTGAAATTTTTAGAAGAATGCAAAGATAATTTAGGATGATAAGATTAGTAGTAATACAAGTATTGAAAAGAGTAAATGAAAAAAGGGTTTTTTTTTTGAGAAAATAATATAGAGAAATTCAATTAGATATTTTCTTTCAGACAGAGCAATTATGAAAGATAGACCAAAAAGTCATGTGAAAAAAGCAGTAAAAGAAGAAAGAAGTATTTAAGAAAAGAGAAAGACATGGGACATCAATAGAACTTTTGATTGTTGTAATAGTTTGCCAGTACTTTCCATCTAATACTTAGTGTAATAATTTGGGGTCTGTTGTAAATTTATCTGTGTGAATGCTCTCTGTCTAAGGTAACTATGCACCGACCAAGCATTCCCAGACTAGTTTCTAGAATTTAAACTGGAATTTATCCATCTAGCTATCATTTTACTCCTTTATACTATTTATGATAATAACCTGAAATTTAAGAAAATCTAAGATCCTAAATAAAATCCAATTTGCTTGCCTAATTATATAAATCTGAGACTAGTTAGTTTCTATATATTTTGGAGACTTTTGGCTAAGAAGATTAATATCCACAACAATATTGCTTTAATATAATTTATTGTAGTGTTTCAATATTTAGGACTGTATCGTAAATTTAAAGGATGCATTGATATTTGAATTGAAATTAACTGTAACAGTAAATTTAAAGCATATTTAACTATAATTTAGTTATTGTCTTCAGAAATTTTAGTTACTATCTGAAGTAATTTATTACCTTTTTTGAAAGGGAAAACCTATTGTTACAATATCAGGAGCTGTTGACATTTGTATGGAAACATCTCATTCAGTTAATTGTTACCCATAAATAATTAAAATTATTGATTATTAAATCTATTTTTTGTAATTTTTAATTATTAATAAAAAATTGTTTTACATCATAATTTCTTTCATTTGATGAGTTTCAATACAAGTGACAGTCTTTGCTAGTTTTTTTATTCCTTTTATTATTGTTTAATATTGTTTATAATTTTTGCGGTATTATGTTGTTGTTGTTTTTTTGTCTTTGATGTATTTGTATGTGTGCATAAATATATATCAACATTTTTAGTTATTATCGATCCACTACAGGATGAAAATTTCTTCATATTTATAACTTCCTTATTTAATCCATCTATCTTACAAATAGTTTTATTCTTTTTTAAAAATTTTTGGAATCCAGTTTAAGTCTTCAACTATTCATCTATTATTATCTTTTCTAGCCATTTGTCCAAGCCAGTTCTATTTCAATTTCTTAATTTTTTTCAATTATATTAGTGGTATTTATTTGTGTTCTCATCTATGTATTTCATTCTCTATCTCTTCTTGTTACTACTAACATACATCTCCATATTTTGTTGGATGATCTGAAGCCTCTCTATTGTTCTTCTATTAAGGGCCCAAGTCTCGTATCCATACATAAGAACTGGTAAAATGCATATATATTTAAATCCTTTCTTTTCAAATACATAGACATATTTCCTTTTAATATTAAGTTATTTCTACCAAATTCACTCCATCCAAGTTCAATTTTATAATTAATTTCATACATTCTATTTATCATTTGTATTAATGATCTGATTAAAGTATTTGTAGTTAATTACTTCTAATTCATAGATTATTTTCTTTTTCAGAGAAAATGCATTGAACATTACTTTAGTTTTTTAAGCGTTTATCTTCAATCCTATTTTATCTCTTTCATTGATAACTTTTGCAACATTTGCCAGTGTAAAGAAAATGAATATTCACTATGAATCTTTTTTTGTGCAGTTATTTTACTATTTTCTCCCCATTTTGTTCAGTATTAGATTGTTATAAATATTTTTTTTTAAGTTTTTATTTTTAATTTGCTTATTAATAATTTATTGATTTTGTTGTGTTTTGATAGATAAAAAATCTAAAGCAGATGAGAAAACAATAGAATCCGAAGACTCATTTGATGAAGATAATGTTTCTGATTTTGAAGATTTAGAGTCACAGAATGATGAAAGTGATGGTCTTATGGATGAGAATGATTTTACTGAGACATTTGATGAAGAAAATGATATACAGAATAAAAAAATTGATAAACAAAATAACAAAACAACAACCTGCAGTATAGAAAAAAATCAATCTGAAAGTAAAAAGGATATTAAGAAAAGAAAAAATCAGAACATAGAGAAAGAAGCAAAAGCTTCAAAAATACCAAAGGAAGATATTTATGGGCGTTTACGGGATGAAGAAGGTAACATCATCACAGAAAAGTACATTCCTCCTTCACAAAGACTTGTAGTTAATAATGATACATCCGTACAAGATGAAAGAATAAGAAAACAGATGAAAGGTTTAGTGAATAGACTAAGTGAAGCAAATATGATAAATATCAGTAATCAAATTGAAGAATTATATCGATCTCATAGTAGACATTTAATTAATGAAACGTTGACAAATTTGATCTTGGAGTCTTTTGTTCAGACCATGGAAATGCCAGAACGATTAATGATGGAACATGTTATGTTGGTTGCGGTATTGCATAATAATGTTGGTACAGAAGTTGGAGCTTATTTTATGCAAACTCTTGCTAAACGCTTTGATGAACTGTACAAAGCTGGGGGAAATTATGGTCTTGGCAAAGAGTGCAATAATGTTCTTTTACTGTTGTCTCATTTGTATAACTTTAAAGTAACACATAGTCTTCTCATGTTTAATATTATTGAAAGACTTGTTAATGGGTTTACTGATAAAGATGTTGAACTTCTTTTGCTACTTTTTAAAACTATTGGTTTTTCTCTTCGTAAAGATGATCCTGTGACTTTGAAAGATGTCATCATTAAAATTCAAAATAAATCAAGCCAATTGCTTGAAAAAGTTTCCGATTCTCGAGTCAAATTTATTTTAGAAGTTATTTTAGCCATTCGCAATAATAATATGAGGAAAATTGCCAATTATGACCCAAGCCAATTTGAGCACTTATTTAAAATATTTCGCAAAATGATAAGAGAAAAAGGTAAAATTGATTTTTTTTTTCTTTATTAAGTTTTAATTTATAATTAGTATGTATTTATAATGTCTATCCATATATTATTATTTTATAAAAGAACAATTATAATATATAGATTTATTTAAATTAAATACATATATCCCCTAAAGAAAATTTACATTAATTTTAGTTGTTGTTTTTTTTTGGCACACTCAGTCTTTACTAATTTTTTTTTTTTAATATATTTCATTTTCAAAAATACTATATATATATATTAATTAGTATATTTTATGAACTTTATATATGACTTGTAATTCTTATAAAATTCAAAATAATAAGCTAAAAGCAGATCCATTTTTAGTTTAAAATTGGATCAGATAAATACTATTATGAGATGGCATGATTTCAGCATGCAATACTGGTTTTAATTGGTTGTTTACCTAGTATATCATAGCCAAAGTTTATCTAGATAAATACATGGAAATTCCAATTTTACTTTCAGTATTTACATATACATTTACTGTGATAGTAACCCCATTGGTCCAATAGTGTAAAATAATTAACTTAAATTTTTTTTTATAGTAATTGCAGTTTTCAATTCATATTATATTTAGGAGTATGATATTACTAAGGGAGATCAGGATGGCAATCATAGTTGAAAATTAGTGCTGAAATGTGTTACTAAATTTTAAAAATCGCAGTTAAATTTAAAATTTAGTAAAAAAAATTCATTAACAAAATTAGGTTACCCATCCTACATTACACTGTGGCACAAACATCCTTCACTAAAATAAATAAACCGATCACAACATAATCGCCAATTCAGTAATTTATATTCAACTTAAATCAATCGTAAACAAATTTTACTTTCATACAAAATTTAAATGTGTGTGCCTATCTTTGTTTATGCGTAAATATAATAAAAAGATGTTCTTTAAAGATTTAAAATATAAATAGTGTAAAGCCATAACGATAATAAGAACTCATACAATACGAGAACAGACAATTTATAAAATTAAAACTTGTTTATTTTAATAAATAAGAAAATAATATATCATTTACTGTAGAAATAAATGGAAATAATTATGTATATATTGTAATAATAATTTTTTTTGCAATATTTTCTATATGTAAAACATATAAATATTGCTAATTTTGCCGCATGTAAAGTAACAAGAAAGGTTCCCAATGCCTGCCTACTCCCAAATTTTACGTACAAATTGCAATTGAGTGAAAGTAGAGTTTGAATACATTTCATTTTTTAATCATGTGTTGTACATTATAAAAGCAAGCGCTCGAGAAATTCATTGTTCTTTTGCTTGAAAAATTCCTCCTATAAACTGTATGATTTTAAGTATTAAATTCACCATGTCCAGATGAAAAAGAACCATTTGACATTCACTCTTGCAAACGAATGCTGGCCTCATGATCATCATCATTGTTAGACATGATTTTATCATAGAAGATTAATTAATTATTTGTTGAATTATTTTAAAAGTATATCCAAATATTCAGTCATCAGAAATTTTGAAATGATTCAGCTTGCTATGGTCATTTGATTGGATTTTTAATTTGTTCTCCATTTCTACATAAATAGTCAATTTATCATACCTTTGAAAATTGAGATTTAACCTAATAGATGTGTTTTGCTAATTTTCTAAAGAACTTACCCTGTGGGAGATGGAAAAATGAAATAGCAACTTTTATTTCTTAAAAACTGAATCAAAAGGAAATTTAATCACCTTAGGAATTATATGACTTAACTATCTTTTTAATGGATTTTTAAAAAAAATGGGATCAACAACTTTGTTATTGTGTTTAAATTAAAACATCATGTCATAAATGGATCAATGTTAAAAATAGTATTTTATTTTACCTGTCAATAAAATTTTGGAAACTAAAAATAAGGAATTCAACTTCTAACATGGAAATTTTAAAGTAATAAATAAGGATTATATTGGTGAAAAGGGAATTTTATTAAGGAAACCTATAGAAATGTGCATATCAAGAAAGTGTAGTAAATTATTCATAAACTTTCATGGATAATGATGCCTTGTATAATTTATAGTCTTTAATATATTTTTTCTTATATAATAATTTTAATTGCATGTATTAGGATTGATCGACATTCTCACCAGCAATTAGAAAGTCAGGTAATATGGTTTCAGTATTTAAATTGATGTGTTTAAAGGTATTGCATTAAAGATAAGTTGTTCTATTATTGTTCGCTGTTAATAGTATTTTTAAATTCTCTTATTGACTGTGAGATGTTCTTGTCTTACATACATTATATTTTGTTTTCTTATGTCCTATGGTATCGCCATATAAATGTGTTTAATGTAAACAAATGAATAATATTTTATATTTCAAAATGTACTTCTTGTAATAATATTAAGTATAAGAAATCATTAGTTATTCGATGGCTATAGGTCAAGTAGAATATTTCGTTTAAGATCTTAATGTTGCATGGGCCATGCTAATATTGTAGTTATGTAGAGAAAAGTAAATGTTTTCCTAGATAAAAGGATAAAATAATGACACTATTTAAATAGTGTGTTATAATAAGGACATATTAGAATTTATAAGTCACAGAAAAATCTCTTGTTTTTATTTAGATTTTAAAAGAATGATATTTTAAAATTCTATCTAGGGGCAATCTTCTTTATTAATTGTGTACCTGTATAAACAACACTTAGAGTTAAAACATCATTATATCTACTTGCATTTTTTTTTTTGATAACAGCACTCATAAATAAACTTGTAATGTGGAGAACATTATATTAAAATATTAGTATAGTTATTTTATAATTCTTTAATCCTTATTATACATTCTATTTTGTTTTAATAAATTATTTAATTATTGTTTTAAATAAGGACTTAGCATTTTATTTTTCATTGTCATCACTCTAACTCATTAATGAGGTCACATCAGAGTAATTTAATCATCTAATTTTCAATATACTTTAAGTTTATTAAGTGAATATTGTTTATGCTAAGCTTTTCGTGATAGCTCATTTGCTTTCAGTCATATTTTAAAAAACTTTATCATACAATTGGATAAGAGTTTTTATGATATTGAAAACCTTGGGAAATAAAATCTAGATTATAGTATTACTTTATTGATTGTGATACTATGCTAAATGCTGTATAAATCTAGAGATGTATTACGAATATTAATTTTCACAAGCAATAGTATACTAACAGATACTATTCATATGAAAGGTGTCTTGCTTATTGATTACTATTATTATTTGTAGGTTAAGCTAAGATTTTTGTAGTCACCGGTCGATTGGTCATTTTATTTATTGAAGTTAAGAGAGTTTGACCATTACAATCTCTTAACTCAGCAGCAGTAATAATTATTTCCAGTTGGCAAGTAATGTACATACTCTCTTCTCTTTCTTTGTTCTACTTTTTCAAATTTTTTCTTTTTTTACATTTATTGTACAGTTTCTCTTTCTCTAATCTTCTGCAGATTTATTCAACATATGTATGATAATTCCATTACCTGTAAATCCAATTTCTCATTAAATATTATCTTTTCATATTGTGTTTTTTAACAATTCAAGATTAATTTTATACTTCAAAATTCCTCCAAATCTATATATCAAAATTCTCTATTTTTCTAATCCAAATAAATCATAGTGCTCTATTCTATGGATAGATAGCTGTAGCAAAACCAACTCATTTATTTTTGCATTCTGTTCCATTGCTCAGATCTTTAATTCTACAAATCTCTTATATCATCCAACAAGATCAATCTTTTCCATCTTTTGTTCTTGTTTCCATTCACCATTTCCTCTAAACCAAATAAAATATTCTTTCTAGAAGCTAATTTCATAAATTTTCAAATTATTTTTCCACTTCTGTTAAATTATCTTTTTCTACTCAATGCATTTTTTTTCTTTCATTAGTTATCTAATTTTCTGGCTGCCCATCTTATCACTTAACGTCCAGTTATAGTCAGTGTTTTAGATTTAGTGAAATTAAATATGTTTATCATCCCCCCCCCCCCCTAAATTTAATTATTTTTTTTGTGACATTCAATGTTTATATTTCTTATTATACTTAAAATAACTGTGCTTTTTAATTTGGACGGGTCATCATGACAGTCTTATAATTGGATAATAATTGCTATTTTTTTTTTTATAAAGTGTACCAACAAATATGTAATGTAGATCAGTGTTTTGCAATCTAGTGATTTTTTGTGATCCAGCAGTATAAAAGTATATATTGCAAATAAATTGAACGTTATATAATGTGTCTTATATTTTGACTTATGAACTACTTAAGAATTAATAAATAAACATACTTAAAATTTAATGAGTTGTTTTTTTGCTCCTTTCCAACAATTAAATCAACATTTGATTGGAAATTTGTATAAGCTTGGTGAAGAGATGGACCTACGATTAAACAATTTCTTAATTTCAGTTTCATAATCTACCATAAAACAATTTAAATCAGTAAAAGATAAATGATTTTACAAATCATATATAATATTGAAGAAAAATTGATGCTGTATTTCATTTATAGATATGAAATCATGAAAAATATTTCCCAATATTTATTACTAGTTATTTGGAAATTTAGTTTAAAAAGATATCCATATTTTTTTAAAAAATTAATGTTTGTGATGTAAATTTCTAATAGAGAGAAAAGGCAAGACTACATTTGCTTAAGTTTTCAAATTTTTTTTTTTTTTTGCTTATTTAATTCACATTTATTAGAATTTTAAATAAGTACATGTATAGTATCAATATATAAAAGTAATTAGTATACTTTTACTATTTTTTTCTAGTCTAAAGTTATAAAAATTAAAGCGCTTTTTGTGGACTGGTAGTTGAGAAACATTGATTTTAATAACAACAAAAAAAAATTTATAGTGTTAATGATTTTTTTATTAAATGTTAACTGCTGTTACTAATCCAATTATTTATTGTTGAAGGAGTTACTTTATTCTATTTCAAACTAGTATATGAGTAGCAACATACCATTGTAGAAGTGAACTTTAGACAGGAATGAATTTACACATCAATAATAAAAATATATATGATGAACTTTTGTGGATGATAGAAATAAATGGCATTTGGTTAAATAATTTGCAGTATTAAAATTTCATTGTCTATTATCCAAAAAAGCTATAAGTTCTTTTGAAAAATATGAAATAAAACCTAATATTATCAAAATGTATGAATATGATTAGATGTAATATAAGTGAAAATAGAATTTAAGTCAAATGGATTTTTTTTTTTTTAGAGAGACTGAATATAATTACTTATGTAAGTTATATGTTATATGAAACTTGGAATCATTCTGGTGAGACTAGATGTCAGACAGTCAACCAAATAAACTTTTATTGAAAGAAGACATTATCTAAATTTAAAACTGTGAATGAGGATTGCTCATTACTATGCTTTCTCATTGTTGTATGGTATAGTAAGTTGACTTCCAACTAAAATCACTGAGAAAATTGGAAATTTTTAGGATGTGGATTTATAGACACGTGTTGATTAAAAATGCATTGATAAAATATTTAATGATTTCTATATTAAACATGGAGGCAGAAATCATCAGCAAAATAAAGTCAAGAAAAATTTAAATGCTTGACATACAATGAGATGTCTAGATCCATTAAGTGATCCTTTTAATTATCCAAAGACAAATAGTCGACAAATGAAGATTGAGTAGAACCTTGTACTTAGATAACTTTAAGCAGTAATTTGAAAGACTGCAGAAATATTTAGAATAATAACTAATTGATTGTAAACATTCAGCAGAATAAGTAACTTCTTGTAGTGAATATAGCATAAAAGAATATAAATATTACATAAGATAAATTGATTTAAATTATTTACTTGACAATATATAATTCTTATTGATTCTTTTATCCATTGATTCTTTTGTACTAAGAGAACAAGCATGCATAATATTCCGGGTCATTTGGTTTTTAGAATTGAAATTCAATCTCTATCATTTCAAGCGCCTTATTTATTAATATGATAAAGATTAATGATTAGTTCATTTGATAGCCAAGCTTATTTTTTTTATGTGATTAGTTGCTTAGTTATAAAAACTGTCACCAATGTGCAGTCAAAATTGATTAGTTTTATTTAATTGGCCAGTCTGAATTTTTCTTTTTCAATTCGGGAAATTTTATCATTTGAACCAACTATTTAAATGGAATTATATTATCAAAAACTTTCATAACCACTTTTGGTGAGGTCTTTAATTTCTTTATTGTAGAGCATAATTAAGCTTTCATTTCATCACAATAATAATAATGATATTCATTCTTCCATTCAATTTAGTTTTGGTAATAAAGGATTGAAATATAAGTGTGTTACCATGAGTTCCATACATTCACTTTTGCCCTAACTATAATCCTAGAATATAATTCCCTTTCATTGTTATTGTTCATTAAATGGAATTTAGTGCAAGTGTTCCTGATTAATGAGTGAAAATTATTTAGTAAAGCAAGTTATCATGTAATGAAAGGGTTACAATTCCTATGCCCATGGTAAACAAATATGGAGGTTTTTAACACTCCCAATATTCTTATGGCCTCAATTATTCATGTAATAAAAACAGTATCAAGTAAAAGAATGATTAAATGATTCTTTGTCAAATGGAAGTAATCTTAGTTTAATTATTATTGGTTTAAAGCAGCAATATCACCAATTGTACCAATACATTAATAACTTCGGCAAACAAAGCAATAAATTCAAATCATCAAAGAAAATAGTTGGCAATATGAATTAATCTGTAAGGAGTTACTACAAGTTGAGTGTTACTCCAGGTGTAACGTTCTGAAATAGTTTAATTCATTTGATTGTCTGTGAAATGTCTTTGTATATGTTTTTTATCAGTTACTATAAGCAACAAAGGGACTACTACCTTCAGCCCATGGACTAAGTCCTATTCTCAAAACTTGGTAATCTAGCCCATGCACATTTTCAAAATATTTATAGTAAAACAGTTTTCAATAAAGTATGTTTTTAAAAAAAAAAAAGGCATATCATAAAATAATATACATCGCTTTTTAACTCTTATATTCACAACAATATTCCAATTACGATGATGCATACAGTTCTTTGATAAAATTTCTTAACTGTTTATTTGTCTTGGAGTAGGGCCATTTTATGTTTCCAATTATTTTCAGGCCAGAATCCTCGTAACTGCAGATAATTGTGTTTCCTTGATCATATTTACAATAGTAGTAGTAAGTATTTGTTATGCAAATGATTATACGATGAAGTCCTAATAACTGATGCATTGTTCACAGCAATCCATTATATATCATTAATCATTATTACATTTCTTTTATTCTGAATTGACCCTTGTCTATATCAATTAAGTTTGAATTGGTCCACCAATGAAAAAGATTGGCAACTCTTGCTATAAATCATTAATTTTAATGTTTAAGAAATAAATCTTAATTTAATTTTTGCAGTTATTATTTTTGATATTACAAGCTCATTCATGTCCACCACACTTATGTTTAATACACAACATCTAAAAATAATATCATATATCTTCCAATAATTTCTTTTTTTTTTTTCTTGTTTGGTATCTCTTAGCTGAAACATTTATATTCCATATATTCTTAAGTTTATTTATTTATTTTCTCATATCTCTACATATCATCTTTTATTTGCACTTTTTTTTCTTATTATTATTTTTGTATCGTTTTTATTTTTTAACTTGTCTGACTGCTGATGTCTTTTTATACTTCCCTTGATTTATTATAGTCTTACAAGAAAACAATCAAATTTGAAACAGAATAACTATATACTTTTTATAAAATCAACTTCAAAGTATCTGTTTTATCTCTCACAATTGGTGTTTTTAATTCATTTTGTAGTTTTTGGTTCATGTATTGAATACATATTTCAGGTTTGTTAACACCAGAATAAGTATATATAATCGATATATCTTTTTTAAAGCATCTACCCTCTCTCATACTTGGAGTTTATAGTTTGTTTTTAACTTTTGAACTGTTATTATTTTAACACTTAATTCAAGATGTTTAATAGTGGATACAAGACTTTCTAAAAAAGTATTTCCTGGTGAACTTGAGCATGGGTTTTTTATAGGAAACACTAGGTCCGTTTACATTATAAAGATTAGCTCAAAGCCAGCATTTGCAAAATATATAAACATAGTGTGGACTATTTTATGTGTCCATATTGTATAATCATGGCAAAATTCATCTCTAATGTAATAATTTTTTGTTTCCTTAAAATTGGAATAGCTGTTTTCATGTGCTGCTAATAATGAATATTCGAAATTATCATTTTTAGAAAATTATTACTTTTTCAAAAAAAAATGATAAAATCTGTATAAATAATATTTTTGAAATTTATTTATTTTCAAGAAATATTTTTATTTCAAAAGTAAACGTTAAATTAATTTTTCATATTTGAAGTAAATATATAATAAAATCAAGGTTTATTTGAAATGATTTATTATTGGAGTATATGTCAATAGCAATATTTTCTAATATATTTAAATTTTCCTTATTTTTTTTTTACTTTTAAGCCAAAAATCCTGAAGAAAAATTGTTTAATGAATATTCACTTTTTTATATTTTTTTTTTGTATATAATAAAATAATACTTTTTCTTGCACTTTTAAATTAACAATATGCTTTATTGTTATTATCTTTTAAGCCAATAAGCATCACGTAATCACTATTTCTTATGCTTGCTGCCTGTTTTACTAATTTTTTTTTAAAAAAAATAGTCTGTCTAACAGACATATTAATTATGTAAATATTTTATAGAGAAAACTGCCTTTAAATAGCCATCTGCAGTGCAAAGCTTTGCTAATAGCTGCTCATAGAAAACATTGAAGAAGATTAGATTTGCCAGATAATGATGCTTTGATTGGAAGTTTTTCATCATTGTTATATCCTAAAGAATATATAGTTAGATATCCGTTTTCCAACCAGTATTGTATGATTAGATGATGTAGCTTTTTGCTGTTTAAAAGGAAAAATTCCACGCTTGTAATATACTCAACCCAGATAATAGATGTGGCAAGCCGATGTGCTACCATTATACCATAAAGCCCTTTTTAATGTTATAAATGCATAGGTATATGTGTAATTATTCTGACTTTATTTTTGTTTACAAGGTAGGCCACTGAAGAAATGTAATGGTAGTTTTTAATCTATATACAAAAAATTACACGATTTGTTTCTTGTCTATATTTATAAGAGGTGAATTTTACACTTCTGTATATAAGTATTTATATATCCAGATTTTTATTCCATAACTGTATCCATATTTATAATTGAATTATCTTATAAAAATCAATAGCTTTTTAATTGTTTTTGAAAAGATTTTTGATAGCTTGAAATCATGATCTGAAAGTGGAATTAAAGTTAGAGATAATGAATGCATGCTCTGACGTTTATTTAAACATACGCTTGACGGTGTTTTTGGTAGAACGCCATCTGTTGACATAAATATAAGCGTTAGCAAGTTTTTAACTTGTTTTTTTATATATAATTGTAAGATAACTTAAATGTATATATGAAAATAAAATGTTTTAGTGTTACTGTAATATATATATATATATAATAATCATTATGAAGTATTTATCCAGTAACAGATATTACACTATAAATAATTCCCTATTTTGCAGGGGCTGGGATGGAGTAAAAAAAATCAATTTAATAGCTTAAATATATTTGTTTAAAATTTATAACTTATCAAATATACATTGCTTTTTTTTTTCGATGTGCTATATGATTTTGCTTCAACAGAAAATATAAAATAAATAGAATAATTGCTTCCAACAATAGTTCTTAGCAGAACAGAGCAATTTTTCTTGAGGATGGGGGAGGTTAAAGTTATGGTTGCTCATTAGCAGTTTTGCAATTTGTTTAACAAACTAAATATTTGGAAATGAATCAATGTTTTATTTTTATTTAGTTAAAGAATGAAAAACAGTTTATTCAAAATTAAATAGATTTGTATGTATGTAACAACTATAGATGTGTTTTTGTTTCAAAATGTGAAATTCAAATATTTGTGTATAATGATTAAAATCAATTAAAAGTAATCTTTTATAAATGAAGTTCAATAAAATTTTTATTCACTTTAATATTGTACTTTTTTATAATTTTAAATATACCATACTTTTTTTATTCTTACTACTTAGTTTTGATTGTCTAACAATTTTCTTCAGAGCTTTAATTATCAAGTGTATTATTTTAGTTATATTCTATACCCACATCTATCTGACATTTCAAATATATATATTGTATATAAATATTAACGTACTTCTAATGTACTTAAATTTTTTATTTATTGATTTGCAGACTAAATTATATATATTAATTCATAAAAAATATGTATACAGTATTTGAAATTAAATAATAATCAATTTAAAACAAAATTGAAATAGACAACTCACTATAAATAAAAAAATTATTTAATACATCAACCAGGCTTTCATTCCTTAATGGAATCTTTTCAAGATACTTCTATTTACAAATCACATGACCAATTACTCTATAGCAGCTCCCCTCAATGGACATTATTTACATTACAGTAAATATAATTATTACTCTCATAATGTATATTTACAAATAATAATAATAAAAACCAATAGTAATAATCTTTTTATTTTTAAAATTATAACTGTAAAGTTTTCAATAATATAACACTGCCCCTTGCCCCCCCTAATTATGCTGGACCTTTAATCAAGTTTTTGCATTTGTTTAAATTTTCTTGAATATATAAAGTTTCATTAAATTTTCTTATAATTTTTAACATGTGATTGGGTAAAAAGAAACATCTTAAAGGTTCCATTAAGGCATGAAAGCGGTCGATATATTAAATTTTTTTTTTTTTTATAGTGAGATGTCTATTTCAATTTTATTTTAAATTGATTATTTTTAATTTTATATATAAAAGGTAACATTATGGACAAGAAATTTAATCATTTAGAGTATATGTATATTTGTATATGTATAGAATATAATTAATATATTTGTCAATTACAGCTCTGAAGAAGACTGCTGGGAGTTAACACTGTTAGTAATAATAAAAAGATAATTTAAATTTAAAAGTACAAAAAAGGAATATAATTTTTTATTATATTAAAAAAAAAATAGCTTGCATAATTACACAAGTAAATAAATCTTATATATGTATATTAAACCATTTCTACTATAGTTTCCTGTTATTTTTGTATAATTCTCTTCAGAAATATAAATAATTATTTTATTTGTTTATGAATTTACTGGAATGTTACTTTTGTTTATGCTTTTATTTTATATATATAATTTTTTTTCTGTTTGCAGCCTTTTCTGAAACTGAACTTCGAATTTCCTTGGAAGATTTACTTCTTAGTGAAGAAAGGGGCCGCTGGTGGGTAGTAGGTTCGGCTTGGACTGGCCGAGAAACTGATTTGCAACAGTCAGGTAGCAGAGAATTTCAAAACTATTGATTAAAATTTTAATTTAGTAATAATTAAACTAATATTTATTATTTTTTAGATGTTCCAAATTCAGAAAAACATGAAGTAAAATTTACCAATACGAAAATTATTGACCTAGCTCAGAAGCAAAGAATGAATACTGATATAAGAAAAAAAATATTTTACATTTTAATGACTTCTTCGGTAAAATTTTAACCTATTTTATTAGCATTAGAGAAATTTTTTTACAGTTGTTTAGAATTTATTATGATATTACTTTAAAAGCAAGAAAGTTGTTGGCAATTTAATAACTATGTAGATTGAATTCTCTATCCAAAGCCAGGTTGGAATTTATGGTTATATTATTCTCTTTTGTTATTTGGGTTTAATATTTATTTTTGGAAAAGATGTGCATCATAATTTGTCATCTTTTTTCCACATGTATGATTCCTATAAATATGGTAATCTCTTTGCAGCTATAATTTTCATATCAGCAATTCATTTATCTATGATTCAAAAAGAAAAATTTAATAAAAATGGAAAAATTAATGAAAAATTTTACAAGAAAATATATTCTGCTGGAATACCTTTCAATAGTGTAATTGTGTGTGTGTGTTAAAAGACATATTATATAATATCGTTCATTATTATCTGTGAACTTGAGCATCCAAGCCAAAGATTGGGCCTAAATGCCATAATATATATGGGAGGGCAAGTATATTTTTAACTGATGATTTTTTTTTTTTTTTGTCTTTTATGGTTCTCTTTAATAATGAGTCCATTTTTTTCTATTTTTTGCTTCATTTCTTTGATGAAATTGTATTTTTTTTATTAATTCTTAATCTTATTTAACCAATTTTTTTCTATTTCTTTTCACATTTAAAAAAAAAAGACTCCAATTTTTATATATATATAATCAAAATTGTTGCTTCATGAATCCGGTTTCTTTTTTAATTCCATTTTATTGTGTTATTACCTATATTATTTTACATTTTTATTTCATCTTTTTCATTTTGATTTTAAAATAGTTATCTATTTTTATGTCTTGACTTCAAGGAGTTATATATTATTTATTTACATAACTCCGTTTTATTTATATTGATTATAATCCTTTTTTTTTTAAAAAAAAAAAAAAATTTATCTTAAGCTTATTTTCATTATCTTTTATTGATACCATATCATCAACAATGTATGACCATCCATTATTATATCATTATCAGATAGCGCTATCTTGAAATTCAACTAGCCAGACCAATTATGGGAATCTGTTTGACATTGCCTGCATTAATTGCAGCATTTAAATAAAGATATATTGCCAAAGTCATATTATATTCGTGCACTGGTCATTAAGCTGCAATTGTAAATATTTAACTCTTAAGACCGTCATTTTATCATTATACCTAACCACACAGGGTAATAAAAAATTTTATAGTCTATTGCAGTTAAAATGTGAAGTTGAGATAAAAAAAGACAAATCATATGATTATTAATATACTGTAACCCAAATGTTTGTGAAATCGATGAACAATTTCCCCCCCCTTTTTTTTAAAACTGCTCTCATATATACCTAAAGATCCTCATATACCCAAGCCTTTTACATTGCCAAAGTGGTTTTCAAATGAAAACTCATCTAAGTTGTTTTTTTTGCTTAAATTAACTAATTAAAAAGAAACTAATCAACCCAATTGCCTGTATTTAACATAATCTTAGTTATTGACTTAAAATCTATTGACAACTAATTCTCAAGTATCCACAGTCTAACTGGAATTTCCTAAAAATTCCTTTTTTTTTTTTATCTCTACTATAATTTTTACTAGGGTTGTAGAATGGTAGTAGTTATTGGATTACTAGAGTTTTAAGTTTGAATATTTTACCCATTCTGAGTCTATGGAAATTGTAATACAATGCATTAAAAGGAATTAAGATGCCAGTATAAATAGATTTACCTAGAGGAAGTAATAATCTCAGAATTAAAATCTGCTTACTAATACATGCACTCTTTTTCTCGCTATCATTAAACATTTGACCGTTGTTACTTGTTATCAATCAACATAAATTGTCTGAATCAAAGATTTGTATTTTTACTCTATGCCTTATTTTTTATAGCCTCATTTCTATTAAAATGTAGTGGCTATATTGTGACTGACAATTTTTTTCATATTATTTTTATTACCCATTATTTATATTAACAGTACAGACATTTTGATAAATTTGTCATCTTCAAAATTTTACTTTATTTTAAAGAGCTTGTTATTAATAAAAATAAATTAATTTTTTTATTTAAATTGATTAATCTATGATGGAAGTAGCAATAAAGAAATTAGAAAGAGAATTACAATAATTAGATCCATTTTTAAAAAGAGTAGGAAATATTCCGTAGCTTTTTGTAATTAAGAAAGAAGTCTATTAAAATTAGTATTTAGTTTTAGACAGAACAGAAATGTGGGGAATTAGGAAAAATGAAGATGGCAGGCTTGAAGATATTTATTTGGAGAATTGGATATGTTGAAAAGATTCAAAATTTGTAGGTCATGAAAAGAATAAATGAAAAAAGATTATTATTGAGAAAATTATGAAAAGAAGTTAGGCATGCACTTAGAGGCAAAGGAATTATGAAAGATATGCTACAAAGCAGATACATGGTATAAATAAAAAAAAGTTAGAGAAGATATGGGTGCTTGAGTATTTGAGGAAGAGATAAAGTATTGGAGAGAAAAACATGCAGTACTTTATTTTTTCAGATAATTAATGATGAATTGTATAATTAACTTGATGCATTTTGCAAAAAAATGGATATTTTGTCCTGTGTACTTTCAATAAAGTTTTAAATTAAATGAAATTTTTACAATTATTCCAAGAGACTATGTATTACTAATGTTACAGGTGAATATAATTTTGGTTAGTCTTTATTTAAAGGAAGTTTAATGTGGGAGATTATGTAAAAAATTGAAGTTTTAAAAAAATTGATTAGCTGGATAGAGAACTTTTTACATAAATATGTTATCGAGAGAAAATAGACAATACAATGTAATAGACTTTCTATCCACGAGTAATCTTAATATCGGCTGTGCTATGTGTATTATTTGCTATTCCATGTGAGATACATATATATATATATATATTATGCCTATGATTAATTATAAGTATCAATAACCAATTCCCATTTCTTATCAAGAATAGATGGCAAACTTGTCCTATTTTTTGATAGGTTTATTAGAGCACTTAAAGAAAGCTGATGACACATTTTGGAGATACAGTATGTAATTTTGCACATTCAGCAAAGCATCCTATGATTCTAGCAGTTCAATAAGATAAGCTTGATTTTGGAATTTCCTTGTGCCGATCAAAATTATATTTGGTAAAAAGTTGAAAATTTTCAATGGGTATTGCAAATTATACAACTAAAAGAAAAAAAAGTAGCTATGGGAAATTTTGCCAAGATTTCTTAATTGTTTCTGATAATCAGTGGAATGGGGGGAAAAGATTTACTGCTCATTGCAGTTTTTACAATTTATATTTGCAAATATATTAGGTATTAAACATATTAATTTTGAGTGTATTTTTGAAATTAAAGTTGTCTTTTATAAGTAATGTTGCAGCAAAATAGTTCTTATGACTGTTTTGTTCTTGATACCATTTGATAAAAGTTATTTTACGGAGAAGGGATAATTTACTTTTGTAGAGTTATAGTCATAATGAAGATATTTTTAGTGAAAATGCCAATAATAAGTACTTTTACTTCTTTAGTAAAAGTATAGTATATCCCAAAGCAATATATGATCCCAACTTTCTTTACCTTATGCATATAACAGCAGGATGTAAAAGTGAAACCAGCTGGAAATGCAAATCAAATCTCCAGATCAAATTCTGATTATTGGCCTTAATTAGTTAAGACATATTAGTCGAACTAATGATTTGAAAGTTTCAGAATCCTAAAATTTTGGACATAAGCTAATTTATTTCCAAAATGTATAAGTGGTTTAGCATATAATTAAAATCCTACAAAATGTGTAAATGCTAATTGAATGTCACATCTATATAGCTATAAAGGAAGATATTAACTGAGCAATATAAAAAAGTAATTTTTGGTTATAGTTGGATATATGCAATTCTATGCATTTCGCTGACAAAGACTAAGGATTAGGAACTGGTCTGGGACATTAGTTAGTAACTATCTCCTGTTTCCTTTAATAATTCATGCTTACTTATATAGCTCTAGAGTGGAGAATAAAATCAATTACTACTATTAAAGCAGATGTTAAATGTAGACCAAGTCATGTCCTCTATTTAATATATATCTTAACCTTTCTAAAGAATCAAAAGTGCCTAGTTAGTATGTCAAATTTATTTCATTACTCAACATTTCTGAATAAAATGTGTGTAATGTAAATTTTTTTTAACTGATGAATAATCTGGAGAATGTGATGAGCGTTACTGTCTGGTGTCTAATGATTACTCGTGCTTATATAAGTGACTCAGGAATGGAATGAATTTCATCGTAATGTGTAATAAAAAACTTTTGTTTAAAAAGAATAAATGCGTATTCCCAATCCACTTTACTATTAGACTGTCTCAATTTTTAAAAAATGTTAAGCATCTTTTTCTCCATTTTCTGCCATATCATGAACACATTACATTCTTCTTCAATGCACTACACAGACTAATGTTATGGATGTCTTATTTTACAAAATGTTATGTATGGGAATATTGATAGAGTTACTATGTTAAAATCTGAAATATTAATTAATTTTTAACTTAATCTTCATATTTACACTTTGTATTCTAAAATGATAGTTAATTTATTAATTTAATGTTTATCATCAAAGCAGCTATACAATATAAAGGATATTATTGAGATGAAATAAATTATGTATTTCAATTACTATTGTTTTCATTTTAGGATTATTTAGATGCTTTTGAAAGCCTTCTAAAATTAGGATTAAAAGGAACTCAGCAACAAGAGATTATCCACATAATCATGGACTGTTGTCAACAAGAAAAAACATATAATCCTTTTTATGCACATCTTAGCCAAAGATTGTGTGAATATGATCGACTTTTTCAGGTTTGCTTTTAAATTTTCTTCATTTTTAAAAAATTTTATTTTAAGAAATTTAAAACAGGTAAACTATTTACTGCTGATAGCAGATCATTTCAAACACTCATTTTCTAATCAAATAAAAATTAATTATTAGCAGAACAATATTGGATGTATGAATATATAACATTTTATAGGAACCAATTTATCTTGAAAATCATAAAGAATTATAAACTATTTAAAATACAAAAAAAATATTTTTTTTTTACATTTATTGAATTAAACACAAAAACTTAAAAATGAAGTTAAAAAAGAGAAGTTATAAATAAATATAATAAAAAAAAAAAATAAGCTAAACGTTTTCGAGGATCCATGCCTCATAATCATAGCTTTCTTTTTTAATAATTCAGTTCCAATTAATATTGCCTACAATTACATTATTTTATAAATTAGTTACTATAATGATAAAATTGAAAAATATAGAATTTTAAGATGTATGAATTTATAATACTACATAATTAAACTTCTCTAAACACACTGCAAATATAATAATTATATACAATACAAACTTTGGTTTGTTTCTTTGTTTTTCCTTTACGCTCATTAATATTCGTTAATTAAAACTGAATACTGTATTACATCAGGAATAAGAAGTGTTTTGTCTTTCATAATTTTATTTTCTTATACTTTAACTTATTTTAATAAAATGTCCCAAATTCATGTGACATTTTAATTATTGAATGTTCAGTTAGTATTTGGTATATTAATAAAGACCATTCAAGTTCCTTAAAGATTAAAGTTTGTAGAACTCAAACTTTGACATCTTTTTCCATGTAATCTGAATAAGATCTTAATGAAAGTAAAATTCTTGAAATTGTACTACAGATTATTTGGTCATAATCCATGACATATGCTATGTGTTTGCAAAAAAAAAGTCATGCCTTTAAAATATTAATTGCAAATTGAAAGTTTATAAATAAAATTTAGCAAGTATTTTCCTGTGTAGTTTAAAACATTATCATTCACATAAAAAAGCACAATGCTTGTTGCTCATGATGGTTTAATAGAACATGTCTATGAATTTTAAAGTGATTTAACATCGATTTATCATTCATTTATGGCACATCACCATATTTTTGTCTCAGAATTTGAATCCGATTCTTAGATCATTGTTTGACTGGTTGGTCTGCAGAAAGAGTTTTATTAATGAACAATTTGAATCTTCTATTTTCAAGTGAACTGTTCATGTTTTCTGCATCATAGCAGACAGTTTGTTAAAGATATTCTTTCAAGAGCAGTTTCTTCAATCCACATCAGAGCCATCTACCATAAGATTGATAAATGGTAGTGCTATTTATATTCATATCTCAAGACAGTGTCTCTTGCTTGTAGTTTTCATCAGTGAGAATTTGGGATTCAAAGATGGAACAGATACATTTTTGCAACTAGCTTTGAAATGTTTTGCTGGATGCATAAATGAATTAGCTCCAGCTCCAAAATCATCATTAAACCGTAAATAACAAAACAAAATGGTTGCATGCCTAGATCTACTATCTGTTGATTACTTACGTCTACAGTAAATTATTCTGGAATAGTGTGAAGAGAAATACTCTTGAAAACTTATGTTAATAAGTAAAGAAAGACATGTAATGTTTTCTTGAATTTTTCCATACTCATCTATTATTACTGCAACTTACAATTATATTTTAATTTTTTCTTTTTGTAGATGCTTTAATCTAGTTCGATCTGTTTTGGATTTAATTACTAATAATTTAGCCACTGCTAGATTACTTCTGGTTATTGCTATTCAGCCTTGATATTTTGTGTATCCATTATAAAATATATGAGAAATCAATGCATTGTATGAGCAATTATCCCCATTAAATAAAATTATTAAGCAGCCCTTTGATAAACTAAGAAATTAAACTCTGTGTTAACTATAAAAAAACAATTTGAGATTTTAGATAAACTTTTTTGCATTAAAAAGTTATTTTCTTATAATGTTGTTGTTTTTTATGAGTAGCAATATTATTAGGATTAAATTTTAAGATTTTTATTAGAATTAAAATTTTGTCTTACTGATCTTTTTATTATTATTTATAGTTGACTATTCAGTTCAATGTTTGGGATAGATTAAAAAATTCTAACACTTTGAATACTACTCAATGGAGCCATCTAGCGAAGTTTATGACTCATTTGTTGATCAACCAAGCCCTTAGTTTATCTGTTCTAAAGGTATGTTAAAATTCCATTTAAATGTTAATAATAGTAATGATACAGTTTTAATATTCGAAATAATAATAATTCCATAGTGGAATTACTAGTTTTATTTTTAAAATGTAATTGTAGCAAAATAATTTTCTGATGAAGGCTTTAATAATTTATTTTCTATTAGCAGTTAATGTTTAAAGGTTCGAGTTTGATTCTATCTATGATACTTATTAAATATTCATTGTGTCTACCTGTAGTTTCACATCATACTCCTTTTTTGCACTTTATTATAGAATGCCTTTTAAATTTCCATTATCTAGTAGGTTTTTTTTTTTTTTCAAAACTGCAATTAATATATATTTATCAATTAAAGCTCTAAAGAAGATTGCTGAACAGTCAAATTAGTAAGAAATAATAACAATAAAAAAAGCTCTGTTTAAGAAAAAGTATAAATGAAAAGTAAATGTTAATTAAGATTCTATATTTATGTGCTACTTCTGTTTATCTTAAATAAGATTCTATGATTAAGCAGAAATATTTCTTCATTACTAATAATACTTGACTAATGTTCAACTTTTCCATAACATACTTTATTCTAGAATCTTTTTTTTTTTTTTTAAATCCATTACAAATTTGAATGAGATTTGCTACTTAAGAGGTCTGTTATAAAAAAATAAGGTCACCTTATCTCATTATAATTTGAGTTAAACCATTAAGCATCACATGATCACTATCTTATACTAGCACATAATTATTTATAAACAAAGGAAAACTCTCCATACAGTATTGCCATCCTGTGCCAACCAGAGTAATCAATGAATGCCAGAAGGCTTGTGCATAAAATCCCTATCTAATGCCTACTCATCCAATATCCCCAGACTAGTTTCTGCTTTGTGGCCATCGTCAGTGAGGAGCTTTGGATCTGAGAGCACTGCACCTAGATCTTAGGATCTAATACAACCCTCCAGCACCCACCTTTTATCTCTATTTAACTCCAAAACTACGAGAACGAAATCGAAAACACAAAAATATTTTCAATCTAAGCTCAATAGCTTATATAGTCATATGGGTCTGAACTCAGTTCAGACATTATCCTATTAGGCAGGATTGGTGTTAAACCATTAAGCATCACATGATCACTATCTTATACTAGTACAATTGTTTATAAACAAAGCAAATTAAGCATCACATGATCGCTATCTTATACTAGCACGTAATTGTTTATAAACAAAGCAAAAGTTTTGCTTTGTTTATAAACAATTATGTGCTAGTATAAGATAGTGATCATGTGATGCTTAATGGTTTAACACCAATCCTGCCTAATAGGATAGTGGTGGCTATGATTGTTAAAGAGCCAAAGACACCAAAATGTATGGGTGCTGAACTAAGTTCAGATCCATATGACTATATAAGCTATTGAGCTTAGATTGAAAATATTTTTGTGTTTTCAATTTCATTCTCATAGTTTTGTAGTTAAATAGAGATAAAAGGTGGGTGCTGGAGGGTTGAATTAGATCCTAAGATCTAGGTGCAGTGCTCTCAGATCCAAAGCTCCTCACTGACGATGGCCACAAGCCAGAAACTAGTCTGGGGATATTGGATGAGTAGGCATTAGATAGGGATTTTATGCACAAGCCTTCTGGCACTCATTAATTACTCTGGTTGGCACAGGGCGGCAATACTGTATGGAGAGTTTTGCTTTGTTTATAATTTGAGTTATCATTACTAACTAAAAAATATCTGAAAACCCTATAGCTTTTTAACCATTTAATAAACCTCTGATGTGATGCAACATTATGCAGAAAAATTCAATTTATAGAATATGCTCAGTGAATTTTATTCCCTCTGATTTTTCTACAATAACTTTTCATATTGTTCTGAGATAATTTAAGTTATCTAGATTTGCCTAGAAGTTATAGTTAATGTATATTTATATATCATCATTTTCAACCACTATCAATACACTTCTCGATAATTTCACATCATTCAAACTTCCATATATCTTATATTTAATCTCGTCACCTTATATATTCCGTCTCTTCTTGTAATTTAATTCAAAATTAATAAATTTTCAAATTAACATAATGGTTTTAATACAATAAATTTAGGCTATTTGTAAAAATTTTGAAGTTGCTTTGTGTCTTATTTCCCCCCAACAGATTTAGTCCCATTGAAAAATAAATCACACTGTATATATTGGAAATGTAATCAATTCTTTATTTAAATTTTTAGTTGCTTAACGAAAAAATTTTAAAGCATAAGCACCAAATTTGTTTTTATGTTTTCATAATCTTATTTTAAACCAGATAAATATATATTGTATACCAAAGCAAAGTAAAACAATTATAAAGATTTTAGAGCAATATTTTTTTTCTCACATTCTGCTCATCATGTATTTATGTAAGCACATGAAAAACAGTAGTATCAAATGGTAATGGCAAATAGAGTTATTGGCTTTACTCAATTGAAGAATAATTTTTCTCTTTACTTAAAAAGACCAATATCCAGAAAGTGGGAGCCATTGGGGAACTAGCATATGGTAATCCTTTGATTAACTGCATTATCAGATGAAAATTATGAAATAAAAACAATTATTTTATTATTATTGTCTAATAACTATTCTTACTTGTAGGTTATCCAGTTTAGTGATCTTAACAAATCAAATGTGCAGTTTTTACGTGAAACTTTGGTTAATGTTTTAATGCACGAAGATGAAGCAACTTCCTGTAAAGTGTTTCTCCGGATTGCAGTTTTCCAGAAATTACAGGTATTGCGAGAGGGATTAAAACTTTTTATGCATCACTTCATTTTAAGAGTTAAAGAAAAGTTTCCGGAGAATGTTCAGGCAGTTATTAAACAAAAAGTGGCATTAGCAGAGACTGCATTGACATGTAATCAGCAGCAAATGAGGTTATAGTTTACAGAAATATACAACTTAGCTGGAATTTTCCATATACTGTGTATATAAAATTATTTGAAATAAATAAAATTTTAATATTTAAATATATTCTCGGTTTGCAAACTAGAAATTATTTTTATGCTACATTGAGAATAATGTTCATTACTCTATTAGATTTTAAAAATGATGTAGCTTTGGATTTTCTATCCACCATAAAGTCTAAAATGCTTGCAAATAAGCTAACCCTCAAATTTTTAACTAAAATACTATTAAAAAATGTATTGCCTGCAAATAAATCTAATAAATAAAAACTTATAAAGTTTGATAATACATTGTCTATTCGTCCACACCGTCCGATGGCGCTGTTGCTAGTGAAAAATGAATAGATATAACGTTACCGGGCTGATTTTATTATTTTGTAATGTTTTCATTTTTTTGGGTTTGGACTTTCTTTTATTTTTTTTTTGGACCGATTTTTTTTTTAAAAATAAATAAATGGATTTTTTTTTTTTAATAGGCTTTTTAAAACATTGGTCTTTTTTTTTAAAAGTTGTTGTTAAAAAAATTTGATTCCGGTCTTTTTTTTTTTAAATTCTTTTTTTTTTGGTTCATTTAACGTGTTTTTATTCATAAACAAATACATCAAAAAATAATTTATATATTTTGAATAAATGTTGGGTATTTACATATTTTTTATGTGTTTTAAAAACAAACAAACCAAAAAGACAAAAAAAAAAGGAATAACAAAAATAGATAATTTTAATGCAGTAAATGCATCTCATCTAAGATGGCACAGAACACGTCTTGGTTTTTTTTTCAGACATCTCCACAGAAATTCAGCTATATAGTTATCGAGATCTTCTTTTCTTGTGCCTCGTGTTCGCTTGTTTCACCACTTGAGAGAACCCCAAAGACGTTCAATGTTCTGGGTATGTACGCCAGTGTCAGGATGCACAAAATTGTATTTGTGATTTACTGTCGAGTGGTGATATCCGGAAGCCTCCAATTCACAAGTTCTGTATCCTTTCCAGCAATCAGAATAGATGCTGGAACCAGGCATGATGTTCTCACGGATGGACTGTGTAAGATGTTGGCAGATCGGGAGGCTACAGATGCTACAAAACAATTGCCTGTCTCACGACAGACACCCCGAAAATCCATTGTTGCGGAAGGATTCTGCCCTGGTTGTTTTTCGCCGACTGAACATAGTCTCATCGACTTCCACTGTCATACCGGGACCACCGATTCGGCGACATGGACCAGAATCAAGGCTTTCTCGACAGAGTTCTCTAACAGCTATCATCACATACCTTACTGCATTCTCACACATTTGTAATTCAGCTACAATACGTTTTACTGTGAGCTCATCCCAGCTCCAGTAATAAATTAGCCGTAACGCTTTCAAAAAAGACATTCGGCAGCCCTCAAACCATGTTCCATGACGAATGGAACACCTTTGTCGATATTGCCGTGATTCACATTCCATTTGACAGGGTTCACTACACCTTACTTTCATTAAACCACAAACGCAGTTCTTCTGGGTGAGGAGAATATTTCTCTGTTGAAGAAAGGCCACCGCATCTGCTTCTGTAGTAGGCAAATCTACAAATCAAAACGCTGGACGATCGTCTGCCATCGAACTGTTGTTTTGATCTCGATAAAGTATCGACAAGTGCGAGACTTTATCATGAACTTTGCCAAATCGTGATTTACACTCCTTATTTCATGCATTTGGACACCTGAGGATGAAAGTAGGGGCGTTTGATCATTAGTTACGATTTGTAGAAACTCACATCAATTACAATACATTTAACAAGCAAAAAAAAAAAATCATTCTAATATAATATTAGTCATTACAACTAAACACACCATATCATATGATGTAGAATAGTCAAGACTAATGTCTATACAGAAAGTCCCATACTCGTCGCTAATAATAATGTTCATGTGCTAGAGATGTTGGGGAAGGGTGCATTTCAACATCTTGAGTGTTTGAACAGTTTACAGGCCATAAAATAGATGAACGGCCTTGTAAACAGCATATTTATGTGCTTTAGCATAGAAACAGCGCCATCGGGCAGTGTAGATCAATAGATGCTGTATTATCTAAAGTTTAATAAAGTAATAAATAATTATAATACAAATAGGCTGAACATTTTCAAGGATCCATGCCTCATAATCATAGCTTTCTTAAAAATATATAATAAAATATATGCAAAGATATTTAAAATAGCGGGTGTTATGTGAACCATTTTTTCAATATATCAAAGCAAGTTCTTTTCTATTTATAGCATTAATATTTCCATTAATATAGAATGCTTTTATTTTTCTCTTATGATCATTACATTCTGTGCATAAAATTAAAGGATTAGCAGATGTAAAATTGTGTCCAGATTTCATGGTATGCTCCATTTTAAATATCTTTGCATATATTTTATTATATATTTTTAAGAAGGCTATGATTATGAGGCATGGATCCTCGAAAACATATTACTTCTTTATTAAACTTTATTTATAAGTTTTTATTAAATCTAATGTAAAAATTGTTTCTAGAAAATGTAAGCTTAAATTACAATACATGATAAAATAAAAATCTTTCAGAAGTTTCGAATGTCATCAAGGTTTTGTCCATATTTATGATATCAGCATGTTCATAACTATGGCTTACATTATTGTCATTAAAAAATTTGACTAGCTTTGAAAAATTTTATTTCTCTTTTTTTTTAAAAAAAATACAAAACAGTGAATTGTATAATTTAACATATTAAATATATTTAATTTATTCAAAAAAGTGAAACTATAGTTCATAATCTGATCAAAAATGCAAGCAGTACAAAAGCTGGAAACATTGAACTGTTACATCATCTTTTGTTACTTCTTGTAGTCAACACGAATATATATATATATATATAAGCTTTATACAAAATTTTCACTTTATGTAAAATATTCTTGTGATTGATATGTCTTTTATATCAGCTTAGCAATTGTTTAGTAAGCATCATTTAAGAATTTGAGTATTTTTACAATGTTTTATAAACTTCTGATTTCTATGAATCTTCTTTGTTTCCTAATTTATACATACTTGAAATAAAATCATGTACACAATGGCCACAACGAAACCAAGAGTAGAATGTTATCAATGTGATTTTAAATATTTTTTTCCAATTCTTGTAAATTTAAAACACTTTTAATATTAAATACTACATAAATGATATTTTTGCAAAAATATTTTGTGATAGTCTTTTTGTATTTTACATTACCTAATAAATTTTATGTATAAATGAAAGTTTAAATTCCTGACTGATCTTGGTAATACCAAATAGAAAATAAATGCCCAGAAATGTTATAGAAGAGATTGAGCTCTAGGCTACAATAAAGACAACTTAATTTTTTGGATTTATTTTAGAATTCAAAAGTTTTAGCTTATCTGTGACTATATGCATTTTTTTTATTTTATTATTATCGATTTATATATATCCTCTTGGTGTTGAATAGGTGTGAGCTGCTTTGATGTATTTATATCCTCTTAAATATAAGTTATCATTTATTGTTCACATTCTTTCTATCTCTAATTCCATCACTCTTTATTTGCAGATATTTACATGTATATTTACTCTTATATTTTACCAAACAGTTTTTATTAGATAAAAACATTTTTTAGATATAATAAAGCAGATATTAAACATATATAAATTGCTTCTTAAAAATGCATTTGTGTTCATTACTAAAATAAGGATCTCAGTTTAGAGATTTAAACTATTTACTTACTATTAAATTTGTTATGGATAATTTTTTATACCAACATTTTATAGGATAGAAATCAAAATATTCATCGTGTATAACCAGAAATGATGAAGTGTTGACTTCTGAATAAAAACTGTGATACATTTGATGAATCTGTTTTAATTGTGTGGATTAAATTTCAAACCTGTAATATGGTTCCACAAATCACTATTTGAAAGTTTGGCAAAATGTCATTATTCATGCAAGTTAAGACAAGAATAATGAAATGGAAATTTTCTTTGATAAACTATTATTTGTAATATTATTGGCTTTTGGGTTTACACTTGCTGATTCATAATAATAATAAAAAACAATCTATAAAGTGTACTTAATATTTTGAATGCTTAAAAAAACTCAAGTTCTTTATCAGCCAGTCGTGGAAGGAAAACCTTCAGAAACTTTTAGCTTAGTTATCAATTTAAAATGTAATTCCAATTTAAATATCATAGTTTTTAGTAGAAAAGCAAACGTATTGAAATGCAATAGAGAGGAGTCTATTAAAAGATATGAGTATTTCATCACAGTAAATATAATTACAGCAACTAAATTAATTTATATAGAATTGCTATTTTGTCCAGTTTATTGATGGAAGTGAGATTTCATTCCTATAGACAAATATAAAGACATTTGAAAAATTTTATTTAAGGATGCTCCATAAAATTCTAAAAAGTGCAATAATGATTAAACTTTATGACTGAATAGAATATTATGAAGAACTATAATTAGACATGATGAAGTTTTTTAGAAATGAAAATTTAATGCAAATAAATTAGAATGCAGCATTGCAAAATATTAAGTAAAAAATATTATGGGTCAGCATGCTCTTTATGGGAACATGTGCGGTTCATAGATTGAATTGCATAGTCATTACAAAACTCATCTCTTATATATTATTATTTTTGTCTTAGGTTTTTTTCTTGAAGTTGGAATGGCATCTCTCCTTTATGAGTACTACTGCTGCTGATAAAATAATACTTCATTAAATAATTAAAGTAAATGAACTTTGTTTCTGTACTTACCACTTCTTGAAAAAAAAAAAAACAAATAGTAATTTTTATTGATATAAGAACTTGGATATAAATGAAGCGTAAAGGCATTAGTAAAATTTCATTTTTAAGTAAATAACTATTTTCAGAATTAAGAATTTTATTGTGCCTAGAATCCTATTTATATTCCATTATTCAGTTTTGGAATAAAAGTTTATTTTTCTTAAATTAAAAAATATTCTAACCTATATGTAGAATCTCGACAAGAACTTAAGATTTATATTCCATTATTCAGTTTTGGAATAAAAGTTTATTTTTCTTAAATTAAAAAATATTCTAACCTATATGTAGAATCTCGACAAGAACTTAAGAGAATACCAACTTGACCTGTATGTAAATCAAGGTAACTCATTAATTTTTATTATGTGCAGATTTTGAATTATCATTTTTATTTTATCCAAGTGACATTTTATTTTTTTGTAGAAAAAATTTTTCTAACTTGTTATATGGTGACCAAAAAAACCAATAACTGAAAGTAAATGAGATTATGCTAAAAATAAGAATCATTTCAGGAAGAAAAATTTTGAAGTAATTCCGCTAAGGTAACTGAAATAATTATTCTAATGAGTACAATTTTGTAACTTTTCTAAAAATAAAATATTCTTTGAAAGCTGATCTCATAAGAAAAAAATATTGTAAGTTTGAAATTATGCTAAATAAGAAAGACCTAACATCAAAAACAAATCAAATTTTAAAAGTAGTAATCAATTCATAATATCATTTCAGTTTTAATCTGTAAACACAAATGCTGACATGTATTTCATAAATTATTTACATTAAATGTTTTTAACGTATTTATAATAACAGATGCAAGAGGAATAGCTTTAAATAATTTCACATATGTAAATTGTATGTAGCATCCTTCCATGCTTCATTAATTTGTATCTAATTTGATAGCAAAGATTTTCAAAGTAACGTGGAGATGTATTTAATTGAAAAAAGAAATAAATATACTTTGAAAAAAAAAAAATCTTTATTATTTTTATACATATATCTGTTTGATTGACATACACAAGAATAAGACTGACTAGTTTAGTAATAACATTCAAAATTTTCAAAAGAAAAAAAAAATTCATAATATTAAATAAGCTATTAGAAAAAATGCATTTCAAACTATATTACATCTTCAATTTTTTTACAATGTTTTTTTTTTTTTTAGATTTACAATTTTAACTCATTTTTTTATGGCAAATTATGCAAAAAATTGCAGAATTTTGGAAATAAATCTCCTTTTAAGTTTCCTGATCAACAGTTCATTTTAATATTTATTTTATAATTAATGGGGTTTTTTTTTTAAGAAATTATGAAATAATCTCCTCACCTGGGTTCGAATCCTGAGAAAAAGCCATTGGATAAAAATGAATGAATTTTAAAACAACAAAAAAGAAAATTAGCTTTGTTCTACAATTGCTTATTGTATGTCACATGATTTGGAAGCCCTAATTAATCTATTCCCCAAAAAAAAAAAAAAAATCCATGTTATATATAACTTAAATAATTTTATATTACAATTTAGATGAAATAATAACTGGAAAAAAAAAACGATTTTGGCAAGCTATGCTATTATATCCATCATGTGTGTAACATATATATTAAACTATTAGCTAATTGAATCCCTAAGTTGAGAAACTTTTCTACAATTTGGATTTTCATATTTTTGTTTATGCTTCCTGCTTTTCATCATAGCATGGAAACATATAGTTTTAAATAGGATCATACTTTATGGCAAATAAAATGTATATAATTAATTGGATAGATGAACTTACTTATACTCATTTTTATTAGATTAGATGCTTTCTAAGGTGTCGATTAAAATAAGGTCAAGAATATACAAAATTGAAAGTTTCCCAAATTAGCAATTTTTAAAAGCTAATTTTTATTCAATAGCTGCTTAATATGAATAAAAACAAATCTGTTATCAATAGCTAATTAACACGAAGAAGAAGCCCTTTATTCATTAACTATTAAATATATATATACACACACATGTATATCTGTCAAACATACACATTTGGAAATGAGATGTAAAATTTAGAGAAAAAAATATCAAAGTTAAAATCAAATTACAAACATAAAAATTAGCTTCCTCCATTACAAATGAATATGGAAATTCATTTATTTTTTTTCCTACACATGTAAATACTATTAATAAAGTCTCAGTGCGAAAAATTAGTAAATATACAATATGAATTTTATTTAATTTTTATATACATTTTTCATATAAGGGGGGAAAAAAACAAATGAATCATAAATTAGGAATGTAGCTGCCTTTTATATAAATTAAAACAAATACCAAAAATATACATATTTAATTAGAATAACAAGTAATATGAAAGTATCAACTCAAAAAGAAAATGAACCAATTAGAAATACATTCCCAAATTACCTGAAAATAGAGGATAACGATATGATGGAATTATACAATTTTTATTAGATGTCAAACATTTTTGCATCCAAAAATTTCATGGTTAAAAAGAAAAAATAATAAATAAAGATCACTTTTGATCATACTGGCTAATGAAGATGCCGTTCTTTTTATTTTTTTTTTAGTATGTTGAATTCAACATTATTCCAATGTGTTATTCAGGTTATCAAAGACTTTACAATTATAGGGTATTTACAAGTATGTTGAAAAATTCTCTTTTAAGTCTAATTGCTTGTTCCAAAATGCCAGCTGGCTTGGCTCAGAGGTACCTGTAAAATAAATAAAAAAATAGTTTAATTTTGAAAAAACTTCAATAATGGTCAAATTAAATAACATGTACAACATCTATAAAAATATCAATTTTAATAAAAAAAATTGTGGAAAATATTAATGAAAAATAATACAAAAATGAATATATCTCTAGAGTTTCACATCTATATCAATAAATATTGGTAACATCCTGAATCAGTGTGAGGTCAAAAATTGATCATCGCAAAGATAATCAATTAATTTCCAATCTAATTCAACTCTTTTATTAAAATAAAAGCAACATACCCTATGAAAGGCTAATCAATCTATAAATGAATGTGTCATAGCTTTGAAGTAATTGGCTTGAATTATTGCACTCCTGATGATCAATTTATAACTAATAGTTGTTTAAATATATAAAAAGATTACCATCCTAAAGGATAATTTGAGTTAATAAGATTGATAGGCGTGCACAATACTATAAAAAGTTATGTTAATGATTAAGAGAAATTAATGATAACATTCTTCACCCTCTTCTTCTATCCATCTAATATAACTTGAATAATTAATTAAAACTAAATACTATCTGGCTTTTGTGTCCATCAGTGAGAAAATCATGTGTTATTGTTTGTGGTCAGTTCTTGTTCATTATATTGGAACACTACCAGATTCAAGAACTAAAAGTTCTCGATCAATTTTCAGCAGAATGAAATAACAAAAAAAAGTCAATTTGATCAACTGATTGATTATTATCAAATCTTTCTAACAATTTCATATACTAATATCATACTAAGTAGGACACATTTAAACATACATGGTAATACTACATTATGTTTTTACTCTGATTATGTCTGAAACAAGCACCTCTCTCAAATATGACAAATCATTGGCAGATATTTAATGTGAACCAGCAGAAATTATAATAACACCATTTCTACACGCATGATATCAAAGCAGTACTGAAAGCTAAATGGCACATTATTGTGTATTGTCATGAAATGATAATGTTTAATATTATTTTTCTTTTAACGAATTCTCTTTTTAATTTCATGAGAGCTGAATAATAAACCATAAGCAGATTTCTTTGAAGAACTTATCACTTTAGCAAAAATTCATAGAAGAACAGTAGCTTATCTAACGTGGAATAAATGTGCAAGTCAGGCAAAAATTTACAAATGAATAGAAAAGTTTAAAATGTCATAGAACAATGCATGGGGAATGATATAGAAAGTATATAGAACCCCAAGGAAACTAAGTTAAAAGAAGTAATGTCAAATTAGACAGTTTCCTTTTTGGGTGTAGCAAAGAAATTGCTTTTTAATATAATTTCTGTGTGCAAATGTGTTAAAATATATTTCATATTATCCAGATTATTCTGAAAATATCATAGCAAAATTAGTTTTCTGGATATGATGATATTTATTTTTCAACTGGAAGGGCATATCTTTGATTGATTGGGCATGTAAAGTGAATGAGTAATAAGATATATATCTATAACAGTATTTTATGAAGAACTTAAAGCACAGTCAGATTATCTCAAAGACAGTCTAAAAGAGCACAATATTAATTACTTTCATTGAGAGAAAATGACTAAGGATAGCATAAAATAGAGAGCTACAATTTAGTCAAGATATTATAATCTTTTGGAAAACTTCAGAAGAAAGTTAAAAAAAAAAATCGCAACACAAGATATGGAATAAACCAGCATGTTGGATATGTAGATACATGATGTTTCACGTATTGATTACCTTTTTGCTTCTTTTATTACTTTTCTTTTTATTTATTTGGGAATTAGAATGAATATATTTGTCTACAAATAACTATTGAAGATTGTGAAGAATACAAGTTATTTTAACAATCATATTAACAATAAAAATATATAACTAAATGAACAAATGCTAAAACACTTTTCAACTAGTCTGGCCTTTTTGTAATAAAGCATTATCAAAATACTGTTAGTTAAGCTAAAATACTATTAGCATTAATATTTGGTAAATCACTTGCATTACATATATTAGTGATGGTTTAAACCTATTTACAAATATTTACGTACTTACATATATATATATAAAAAGAAATATATTTTATTGCATCTGTTTACACTGAAATATGCCTTTAAGCATTACACATAATTTTTTTTAAAAAACAAATATTTACATAAATAATATAACAAAATTACATCTAAACATAACGTGAAAAAGCAAGACAAAAAAGTGCAATTTTCAGCAAGGACAAACACTAAACAACATTTAGAAAATTATTCAATAAAAAAAAATTAATATTAAAAATTATGATGTCAATAAATGTAAATTCTACTTTTCCGAGAATTTAAAAATATCCTCCCATCCAATTATTTTACTTTACTTTTTTTTTTATTTGTAACATGATTGCTGCAAGAATAATTATGAGAACCCATTTATGACATCATATAGGGCAGGGTATTATACATTAATTACCTTTTTGAGTTGTTGTCTTCCACCAAAATTGCGAATGGCATTCATAAGCTCTTCTCGACTATCTCCAGAAGACACTGACTGTACTCCGCTATCTTTTACCATTTTGAATCTTGGATTTGAACCAGTAGAAGCTGCTTTCGGCAGTGTATGTAAACTACCTTTAACAAAATTTGAAAATGGAGGAGGGGGAGGATTAAATGATGTAATATCTGAATTAGATGAAACTATTTTAGATTCACTAGATACCTGGTTGATTTTAATTACAGTTTTAAAATGATCATGAGATGATGATTCTGGGTTGACATTATGAACTGGCTGTGAAGAAGATAATACTGATGAGGGGGAACTTGGATACGAACTAATAGAATGCATAGACTGAGTTTTCCTATGAGTCTGTTCATTAGTTTTCAAACATTTTGAATCTGTTTCTGTTGTTTCAAGTTTATTGAGACTATTTAGACTTGAGGTTTTGAAAGGAATCACTGGTGGACTAAGAGAACGAACTATCGAAGAAGATTGGCTTGAAACTGCTAAAGTGGGCTGAGAACCAGTAAAATTTGAAAATTTTGATATAGCATGTTTAACCCTATTTGTTTCAGGGAATTCACTTTTAGACTCAGAATCAGAAGTATCTGAAAACTTAAAAACCTCTTGTGTTTCCCATGGAGAGCTCTCTGATCGGGATAAATTTTTCTGAACATTCTCATTCTCAATAGAACCAACAGATCGGGAATAACTTCGGTAAGCTGTACGTACATCAGAATCAAGAGTCTTGAAGCCTATTCGTTGTCCAAATCCTAAAACTACAGGAGCTGGTTTTGGAGCAGGTTTAGGTAAAGTTTCAAATGGTTTCCATGTGGCTTTAAAAGGTTTTGGTCCTAGTGAAACTGGAACAATAGCTGGAGGACTGATTACTGGAACAGATATGGGTATACTTTTCAATGAAGAATCTGAGAACACTGAGGGTTCAATAGTATTGCTAGTTGAAGAAATAATGGACTGAGTTTGAAAGCTGTCAGAGACGGTAACAGTAGTTGCAGTAGTAGTTACAGGAGATACTGAGAAATGATGAATATTCGAAGTTTTAGGAAACAAAGAAGGCTTGACTTTAATTTCTTTGGTTCCATGCGTTTTTATTGGTATATTATCTCGAGGTCGCTCTGCCCATGAACCTATTACTACTGAAGGAGGCTCCCATTTTCTATAAATAGGTTTGGGTGACTGCTGCAATTCTTTTTTATCAATCTCTTCAGTTTGAGTTTCAGAAATGTGATCATTAATATGAATATGTCTTTCCTCTTGCAAATGCATGGTAGCTTTTGCTTGTTGGATAGGCTCATCACGAGAATATGTAAGCTTTTCTAAATTAGAAACTACTTGTGGAGTTATTTTTTTAAAAGGAAATGATGGGGGGTATTCTTTAAAATCAACTTTGACTTCAGAAGCATTTGATGTAAGTCTGTTCTCTTGATTATTAACAATTTTTTGTTCACTTTCTATTGAAGTAGTAAGATTGAATTGTACATCTGCACCTGTTGAAGCCAAAGATGAAACTATTTCTTTTGAATTATCTTGTGTTATTGCTGTAGCGATGATAGATTCAGCATCTGAAACAGGTTCTGTTTTTACATTTGTCAAAGCAGTCTTTGTTTGTGTTTCCAAAGATGTATGAAACATAGATTTGAATAATGGCGGATTAAAGAGTGTCTGTTGTAAAAGTGCTTGCTGTTCCTTTAATTGCTTTAACTGTTCTTCTGGCAAAAGTTGTGTTTGCAGCAAAAAGGCTTGATTGTGTAATAACTGCTGTTGCCACATGAAAGACTGTCGTTGAAGAAGTATGTACTGCTCTTGCAAGCGCTTTTGGTTCTCTGATAATTCTACATTTCCTGTATTTACTTCCTCATTTAATGTAAAATCTTGTTTCTTATCTAAAGAATGTAATTCCTCAACAGAACCCTTTTCTGTTAATTTTTGATCAAGGATAATTTTTTTTTCTTCACCATTATGATCACTTTCAATTAAACCATTAAGTGGAGCATTACTGTAATTCTCTTGTTTTATAACAGCATTTTCTTCATGGTCCAAAGTTGTAACAATATCATTTTCTTCTTTATGTGTAAATTTCAAAAAATTCTTTTCATCTTTTTCCATATCCTGTATTTCTTTCTCTTGTTGGTCTTTAACATTATTTTTAATTGTTTCTATAATATGTGAGCTGTCACAATCTTTATTACTATACATATTATCATGCTTCAAATCAGATACTGATTCAGATTCATATTTTACACTTTTTATTACTTTTTCACCTGTTTCTTCTTCTAAAACTTTTACTCTGCATGGAATTTCAACAGTTTCTTCAACGGTTACACAAGTGATAATATTACTTACATGTTTATCAGCTATTGGTTTATCTTTATAATCAATTGCAGCCGGTATTTTTTCAACTGGCAAATCTAGAGGAAAATTTTCATATATGTTTTCCTTTTTTGTAGGATATTCTGACATGATTTTTTCTTCTTTCACCAAATTATTTTCAGGCTTAATTTCATATCTAACACTGCTATCATCTGTTGTCCTTAAAACATGTTTTTTATTATTGCTGTTTTTTCTAGGTATTGGCCTAGGCAAGCTACCAGTTTCATATGGAACTTTTTGTCTGTCCTTTTTATTTGCTTTTTCTTGAGCATTATCCGAATGCAATTTTCTAGGAGCTGCCATTGGTGATAATTTTTGTGGTAACTTCTGAGTGCACATTTTCTGATCATAATTTGAATCTAATATCACATTAGAATTAGACACCTGTTCATTCGATGTTTCTTCAACTTTGAGCATTAGTTCATGATTTTTATCTGATAATGTTGAAGATAAAGGCACATGCTTTTGCACTTTTGTATAAATTTTTTGATTATCTTCTTCAGATGATGTCTCATGCTCTTCTGATGTTTTGAGTATCTGTTGTTTATCTATAATTCTTTTTTCTCTACGCTTTGGCACTTTGTTTCGCTTTTCCTCTTTATCGGTGTCCATCTCTATCACAGTATCTCCCTCTGATGGATCATCTTGTTTACTACCATCAGACTCTGTGCTGCCTTGATGAGAACTATCCTCTTCAATGGCTATAGTCATAGATGTCATGCTTTCAACAAAACGAGCCATTTCCGACTTTGGTCCTGATTAAAGAAAACATACGGCATTATAAGAGCAAATTTTAGTTTTCATTAATTAAAAAAAAATGATTTTAGTTTATATGTGGGTAACCCTGCTTTTAAAATGTTTAAAAATTGATGAAAGTGAACATAAGCAGAAAGAAAAAGTGACAGCAATGACAAGCACAGACAACATAAACACAAATATAAATATTATAAATAATAAATTGATATCTATAAATAAAAAATGAAAAACAATAGATAATATTAAACTTGTATTTAAAAAGAAATATAAATTTTGATAAATATTAACAAGCAAATGTTCATTACCTGATTTTATCTGCTTTTCTAAAATGGCTTCTGCTTCAACAATTGTTGCTTGTAATTCTGTATGTAATTCACTGGATGTCACTGATATTGTACTTGTATCACTGACATTTTCTTGAACATCGTGAGATTCTTTTATGTCTATAGTGATAAATAAAATAATATTGATATACATATTAAGCTATGTAAATATGCAGATAAGACTTAATGTCTACTAATTTCATCAGTACAATAAATAATAGCTTATATTTTAAAATATGCATTAAAAAAAACTATATAATATAAATGGTGAGACATAGTAAACATGCTATGTTTATTAAATTTTGCTATGAATACTTGTTGATGCTGATTAGGAAAAAATATGAAAAGCATTTTGCCAGATTTGATGCTATTTTTAAACTGACATTTTCACTGGTAAGCAATCAATTGAATTCAGTTAATGGTGGGATTCTATTCTTGCAGAGAAAGTTCATCAGGTAGAATGACCTGAAAAGAATAGTGATGTTATTGTGGCTATGCGTGATTTCCTAATATTAATTGGCCAGTCTTTCAATAATGTCAGTCATTTTCCACACAGAACTAGTGACTAAATTCCAGTCTCTATTGCCTTGAAGAAAGTAACTATGGTAATATTAAAACATCAGCAAGCAATCTCAAGATACCTTGCATAAAGTGGCAATCCCCCAAGATCTTTTTTGGGAACTGTCCACATATTGAACTTTTCCTGCACAAATGATCTAACTACCTTACACAAGAATCGCAAGCACATAAAAATCCTTTGAAACCTTTTATCCATGAAAAGTTTTGTGTTAACATATATGATTGAATGCAGTGTCTGTAAACTTTATAAAAGAAACATCTATACTAATTTATTAAGGCTTTACATTATATATTGTTATTAAAAATGATGACTTTTCAGTGATAAAAAAAAAACTAATGCAAATATCATAAACGATAACTTGACTATTCAAGTTATTTCCTAACATTAATTTAGCCTTTAGTTTCTAGTTTTCTAAAGAGGTCTTAACAAGAACACGTACTTACTAACTCCATGTATAAAATGTTAAACTTGCAGATGAAAAATACTATTATAGTTATAACATAAAAAAAATATAATATTGATAAAAGAATTTAAAGTTATTCCAAGTGTTTAATATGTGTTTATATCTTTTAAATTAAAAATACTTATTAGTCTGCTATATAAATGTGAAACCCTGCATGGTTTGTCCAGTAATACAATAGTAGTTTATGGAGTTCAAGATCCACAGATTGCAGCTTAGATTCTGTCAATTCATTTACTTTTTAAGTACTGCAACACACATGACTTCTCTTTAAATGAAGTTAGAAATTTCCATGTCTACGGCATATGTCCAAATACCCTGACAGCCAAGTTAAATCTCCTATTAGAACGTTATACTATAATAAATTAAACCATTTACTCCTTATTATCAAATCATTCTTCCACAATTCATTCATTTCTTCTACCACTTTTAATAAAAGCAATTTCATTATATTTATTATCTGATTTTCATATTTCCTATTTTAGTTCTAAAGATCTAAACAAAACATCATAATCACTATCTCTTTAATTATCTTTACCATTAAATTTCTTTTCTTCCATTAAATTTATCTCTTCTTTTTTTTTTTTAACATCCTTCACTAAAAAAAAAAAAAGTTCACTATTGCTTCATTTTTCACCACAATTTATGCAATTTGTCTTACCGAGTTGTTGATCATCCATCTAGTTTTCTCCTCTTTATTTCTGACAACAAATTTGCTATCTTCTCTGATTTGTTTACATCCTAACATTCCACGTACTTTTTCTTGCAATATATTTTTAATTCCACAAACTTTATTTATATAGGCCTAATAACCTGGGCTTGATTTCTTTCAGCTATCTCTAAACCCTCAACTGTTCCTATTATACTCCGGTTGTATAACAGAAACCTAAGGCTATCTTGATGGTTACTCTATATATATATAGACTAATATATTACTTAGTTAAATGCTAAAAAAACTATAAAACAAACTATTATTTACATATTTAAGAAAGAAAAAAAATGGAAGGGGAGTGAGCTAATAAATTACAAAACAACACTTTCCTAAAAATAAATAAAGTTTCTGACTTTAATAAAAATGATTTATAACTGAAAAAGCATTCAAAATGTAAGAGTTTCAAACTAAGACAAAAAGTGAATAAAATTAAAAACTTTTAAAATAAATATTTCATAATTATAAATTTGAAATAACAAATTAAATATTTAATAAAATAGCAATTTAAATCAATGCTTTAAAAAAGTCAGATTTATTTAATCTATTTTAAATGAAAGAAAAAGAAAGGAAAGTGTGATAAATATCAAAAATATTTTAATAAATCAAAATGCAACAAATTATTGATATATTTAATAATACTCATATTAAGTGTGAAAATAACATTAAAACTTAATCAAAATTACTAGTATTATTAAAGTAATCAAATATTAAGTATACTATACTATAATCGTTAAACCTATAATAGTATGAAATGTGTCAAGTGCTTAAAATAAATTTTGAAGTTTGTTTCAAATCACAACATGAGAATTCCTTCACTTATCATAAGGGAATGTGATATTTTACAATACAAACAACAAAAGACTTTTTGAATTTTGTAATTTGTTTAAGATAAATTCTAATAACAGCACAAAGAAAGTTCCAAACATGGTTCAGAGTATCTTTGGTATAAGCTAATTAAAAATGGCATTTAAATCTGTACAAAAAGAATGAAGAAGAATTTGGATCAACATTCAAAAAGTCTTCTAATACCATGGATGGTTGCGTGAAAAGAAATTAGTTTATCAAAATGACAGGATGAGACTGTGATCATTTCTTAATAAATCTATAAAAATGGACCCACTTTTAAATTGTCTTGTGGGTGTGTTCATGATCCCATGTATGCATGCCTATACAGATATATGATTATACATCAATGCATATGCAATATATATGCACACATTTATACATTTTATAATACTAATGTTTTATGAAATATTTTATATACAACATTTCATTATTAAATAATGTCTAAAAATAAAACTAATTATAGATTTTGTTTTTGTAATTTATTTAAATAAGTGAAAGAGAAAAATATATAATTATGATCCGGCCAAAGAGACCATTAGCTCAATTTCGCTGTACAGTGTTAAGGACAAGTAGATTTAGGATCCTTCACCAGATGCAAACCTTCACCAGGAGTATAATGGCAGATTTAAAAGTTTCTGAGAATTAAAAGCAAAATAACCAAAGACAAGCATAATATTAACTATGCATGAAATAATTAAAGCTTATTTTATATACATACATGCATACATTAAAATATATCCACATGTGAGAATATATCTTAATGATGTGTATTCAGGAGAAACTGAACTAGGAATGCCTTACCAACTGTAAGTTTCTAATTAAAATGAAAAAAGCAATAAAATACTAAATATACAAATGAACATATGAAAGACATCAAATGTTATTTTATTATAATGCAACAAGTATATCGACAATTACAGAAAGTTATATAGTAGTGTGTTAGTTTAAAAAATCAGTTGAACTGGAATTCAAATTCAGGGTGAAGCTTTAATATTTCTTTGCGTATCTAAGAAGTCAGCTGACCATGTAATATTGATTATTAAATAAGATATAACTATTTTTAGCTAAATTAATCAAGGCTGGTCAGCCATTATTATTTGTTATGAGAAATATCGTATATTTACATGCATAGAACTGGTGATTCTCTTTTCTTTTTTAATCTCACCAATTGTTGGCTTCATGCATTCATTGTTTTGTAAAAAAGTATATATTAAATATCATAGTCAAAATAAATTTTTAAGATGGTACTAAAATTTTATCAGCTATTTTACGTATAAATTTTAACAGGACTTTCAGATATCTAGAATATCAATAAAAGCAAATAAAATTAAAGCAATAAGATGGAATATAAAAATAAAAAGATAATAAAATTAGAGTGAGAATCACTATGGATAAACACATTTTTAATAACAGTGAAAAATTATTTTGTTGTCTATTAAAATTAGATTTAAAATAGAGACATTAAATGCTTTAGTCGAAATGTAGCTTTATATGGAGCAGGAATGTAAAGAAAAGAAAGATCAGATGCTTTATAATATTGATATAGAGGAGAGTGAAAGATAAATAATTACAAAAATAAAATTGCAATTTAAGGTCAAAAATCATAAGTGAAAAGTTAATTTACTAAGAAAATTATAAAATAAAATGCGATAGTTGTGTACTTCAAGAAAAATTATAAAAAATATGATGGAAAATGCTATTGAGGGTTAAAAAAAAAAAAGGAAAGTAATAGAAGAAAATCAATAGGGGAATAATTATGACTGTTTAAAATGCATTTTGGCAATTTTGTTGTCATTGAATTTTTGATAACATAATGAATTGCCTATCACATACACTATGAGAAAAAAACTGTAAATGAGCATGGATGCATCCACACTCAAACAATGACATTTAATAAATTAAGTTATTGTTTGAAGTCCGTATATAAGAGAAGTTAATATTACATGAGCACTTACAAGCATAGATTGTTGTGTGGATCATAAATTATGATGGATTTTTCAATTTACAGTTGGAAATATCATACCTGTAGTTTCTCTTGAATTTAGACCATTTTGAATATGTGCATTATATAAATATATGTATGTACATCATGCATATAAATACCAAACAAAAATTCATCCCCACAAAATTAGTAAGATGAGATATATTGTTATTAATAATTATAAGCAAAAACACAACAAAAAAGATTTAATGGAAAATGAACCACAAAGTTTTAAAAATAATTTTCTACTATTGTAAAATTTATATTTTTACTCTATATTCAAATTCTTTCATTTTTTTTAATATGTATTAATTGTTTTTGTGGTTAATTAGCCATTGAGGTTAGTAGAAAGAGGTTAATACCATCATGTTTGCAAATGTAAGCCCCATGAACCTCATGTGATGCTAAATCTTCCATTTCATTGGCCGAATCACAGTTACAGTCTTCGTAAGATTCACAATATGAGTCATAATCAATAAAATCATTTCCCACACCTTTATCACATGTCGTTTTGAACTCTTGCATAGTTTCAGTAGCTACATCAGTTTGTGAAGAACTTTTTCCAAGTACAGTACTAAAATCCACAGGTGAAGGAAGATCACTAGGTGAATCAGGTAGAGGAGGAGGGGGAGGGGCAACAAATGAACATGGCCGCCTTGGACGAGGTGAGACATGAATTTTCATATCTTCATCTACTGAACTTCGTGGCCTCGGGACTGGTCGAGGCTTTTCCCGTAGTATAACTACACATTTTTCTTTAAATTCTATTAAAACAAATACACAGTGCAAAACAAAAGTGCGTTAAAAAAAAAACACAAACAGTTATACCGACAAAAGTAAGGTTATTAGTGATGAACAATTATAATAACAAAACATTATTTAACTAAAAATTAAATTAAAAAACACATACACACAAACAATAAATGAATTCTAATATAGTCAAGTCTTGAAAGGCATTCTAATGAATAAAATAAAGATAATTCAAAAGGTAGAAACCATTTGTTAAATAAATATAAATAATTTTTATATTTCATTTTTAATTTTATAGCAATACATGTATTATTAAAATGAATTATCATGAATATAATTTTTAAACCTCAATATCACATATATCAATAATTTAAAGGACACATGCTAAAATTTATGTTATGGCTAAAACAAACTACTTTCACCTGCCTTCAAGTAGAAAACTTAATATATAAAGAATCAATATTATTAATGTTGTAAGTAGTTTAGTGCACTGGTAGGGTGAGACTCAAGAGCTAAAGAATGAGTTTGTGGTACTCAGGACAAAAACCGATATTAAAAACAGAATTTTACTTCCGTGTTTTATGTGCCATTTAAATTCAGATGAAATTTATTCTAATAAAAATGTTTTCACTTGTTGGTAACGATAATAATAAAAAATTAACATAAAGATTTGCATATTTATTATCTCAAAATATGCAGTGAAGAAACATTTCATAAAATTTAATTTTTTTTCACCTTTTATTCTGAAAAATCATCAAGTTATACTAATTTAAAATTTCACAGTGTTTATATTCAATAGACAGTGAAATCAAATTAGACAATCTTAAATCTTAAGTAACTTTTCATTTTTTTTATTTAGAAAAATAAAATAATTTCTTTTATATATGTAAAAGATAGTAAAGCTTCAAACTACTATTTCGATATACATGATTTCAATTGTACACCATTCAAAAAAAATATAAACAAACAAGAAAAACATTGAAATTCATAAATTTAATACATTTTATGATATTCAATCAACCATTTTCCATCTCTGAGTATTATACGTGATCACATTTAAAATTAAAATTTGTAAATAAATTTTAAATTATGCCAATGTTGTATACAATCATGTTCATTAATAAAATTTCTTCAGTTTTACATTGAAAACATGGTAATAGTATGAATACTGAACCCTAACATTTGATGGCGCTCTTTTTTGCCCATGCACATCAATTACCGATTCACAGGCCATCTGTTTACATAATATTATGGTAAAAGATTTTTTTTTTGTTTTTTTTTTTTCAACCGGTTTTTAATTTTTTTTACATCGTTGGCCCGTCTGTTTGGTTTACATAATATTACCGTAAACCACCCAAGTTTTTTTTTTATTCCACCCGGGTTTTTTATTTTTTTTATTTTTAACAAACAAATACTTTGTTTTTAAATGGTCTAGGGATGTTGATTTGTTTTTAAATTATTGACTAACTGCCCATCGGTTTCTTTACATAATATTACTTACGGTAAACCAAAGTTTTTTTTTTTTCAACTGTTTTTTTTTTTTTTTTGGTTCATTTTTTTAATAAACAAACACTTTGTTTTTAGATGGTGTTAGTTTGCTTTGAAATTATCGATTAACACTTTGTTGTTTTTAAATGGTGGAGGGGGGTTTATTGTTTGCTTTGAACTTATCTTTTTTTTTTTTTGTTGATGTTAATTTATTATGAAGCTTTTCTATTTTTTGTTTCAAATCTTTATACTACAAAAAGCTATATTATATGATAGCAAAAAGTTCTTCCATAATTTTTGGGCCTTTAATTTTAAAAAAGACATAAACAGTTCGTTTTTAAAGAACACTTTTTTTTAAGCCAGGGGAAGTAGGGTGGGAAAGGTTTGTTTTGATTTTTAATTATCGACTTCTTTTTGGATTTTCTTTTTGAACATTTTATTATGTTACAGCACAGTTCTTTATTATTATTTTATATATTTTTTTTTGGGGTGGGACCTTTTGAATAAACTCTTAAACACTTTTTTATTTTGGTATAATAAAATATTATCTACTTTAATTAATTGTTAATGAAACTTATCAAATATTACCTACCTACTTTCTAATCATGTGAACAACAACAACTTCCCATAAAATAATTTATTGAATCAAAAATAAATGAAACTTTGGACAAGCTGTGAACCAAAACAAGTAATAAAAAAAAACACCATTTGCGGGGGCATACAAAAAAAGCCCAAGTAACATGCAAATAAAATAGCAGGGAAGCCTCAAAGCTGTAAGTAACTGGATTTTGGAGCCCTCGAACCAACTTACCTTACAGTCATCGCATAGATCCACGTATAAATGGGCATTTGCACGCAAAATCGGAAACAACTCTGCTGAAAAGAAGAACCTTTTCAAGTTGTGTGCAGTTCAAAAGTGTAGGGAAGCGTGTGTGATGACATGACAATTCTTAATATGGAATATTAATTCCACTATGCTTTCTAAAAAATTTCCGACTATGAATTTTTGCAGTTTCGTCTCTTTCAAATACGGCCACCATTAAATCAGACCGCAGCAAGAGTTCAAAAATGCTCACTTGACAAATACTGTCGCAATGCAATGGACGTAGTATTTCATTACGTAATCGTGGAATGCATTGCCCTCAGGCAGTCTGTTATGGATCAAAAACCACCTATTGTAGTGTCCGCTGTAAATTAAGGCCGCTAAAACATATACTGATGTGCGTTTTGTGAAAAACGACGCCATCAAACAGTGGGTTTCAGTATTCATACTATTAACGAAAACACATACACTTTATTCTTTCTTTAGTATCCTTTCCAAATTTGATGTGCAGGATTTTGTGTAATAAAATATTTTCTAAGCGTAATGCTAAAAGTTTTTACAAAATTTTGGAACATTTAAATTAATAGATTTAAGAACTTCAAAACAATTAGAGAGATCATAATTTCTTGATAACATTAGTCTATTATGTTTCTATAAAAGAAAAAAGTTATTGAAAAACAAAAGAATATCAAATATTTAATTGCAATGAAAGTCAGATATTTTGCTATGTATTTAGTTTAAAAAATAAAAATGCAGTTTTTTTTTTCCAGTGAATGAAAAAAATAAATAAATGTGTTCCTTCAATTTTTTAAGAACTATATTATTTTTAATTTTTGTTTATTTAAAAGAAAGATCAAAGAGGCGTACTTTATTATTTGCGACAACAATTCTATCAATAGACGCGATACATGTTTTTCCATTTCAAAAAAATGGTCAAACTGATTTGCATTTACATTTGCATATTTATTATTTAATAACACTACATAAAGATTTATTACTTTCGTCGGCCATGAATATGAGGGCAAACCTCGAAAGCGCTTGGCCCATTTAATAGTTTTGTTTTGTTTATTTGGAAGCTTCTTCGTCAGCGAGTAAATCGTTTTTATGCTATTTTAATTTATATAAAAAATATGTTTATATATTTATGTTGAAAAATACTTTATACTTGCTGTTTAATAAATAGTACTTATTTTATTCCAATCAAAGTTGTCAATAAAATGAGAGCTATTATATGCTATGTGAGATGTATTTGATGGTAGCTTGTAACAAAATATAGCATATATCACATTATGTACAAAATTGACGATAAATTTAGGCCAATGTGAAATGCCTATAAAACATGGAAATTTGTGATTAATAAATCTTAATTTAGCTATAAAAAAATATTACTTATAATTATCAAAATACAGTCACTTTCAAAATCCTTATTTCTCAGAAAACTATAATTTTCAAAGTAGTTAATAATTCTGCTGATTTTGATTTCAATTGCAAATTTTTTTTATGAATAATATAGTTTTAAAAATACTGGCTGTGCTTGGACTAAGGGGCCCACTCGACTAAGACAGCTATTGTTTAAATGTTTGATCAAAATTCAATTTGTCATTTCCTATGCTTACATGCAGCATAACCTTATTTTATATAACTTTTTTAAATATTTTTTTAATCATTTAAAAGTAATAATAAATATATAATTGCTTCTAGTTTTTCTTAAAAATTTTATATATATATGCATACATTCTGTTTATATAAAAATATGTAATTATAACAATTCTGAAAAGCAGCTTTGCTTTGAATTTTCTATGGTGTTCATTATTTATTATTCTGGAATGATGTAAAAAAAAAAAAGAATCATAATTCAAATATAAAATGAAGTGATGAATTTTATATTTAATTTCACAACACTCCAATTTTGAATTATTAGTTTTAATGACCAACCATCAGATCACTAAAATATTTTGAATATTTATATTTAATAAAAATAAATAAATATTTGAACATTAAAACCAAAATGTCAGAATGAGAACCATAATTCCATTAAATTGATATTTTTTTTTTAATTCATTCACCCCAATATCCAACCAGGAACCTTTAGCCAGAGTTATATTATATATATACACATACACATATTTTATAGATTTAGTAATTTAATAACCCCAATTTTCATCATTTTTGTTAATCCTAATAAAACTGTGAAGAAAAGCATTCCTAGAAATAATATTCAAATCCTATAATATTATGATATTTAAAGTCAAAATTCAGATCAAACTATTTACTCTAATCCAGTTCTGCACCTATTACAAGCTCAAGTAAGCAACAAATGCTAGACAATAGTATTTATTAAATCCTTATCCAATGCTTTCGATCTATATCCAAAGAGTAATTTCTGATTCATAGTTTTCATCAGTCAAAAAGTTTTGGATTCGAATCTAGTGCAGCTAGATATTTTATCCAGAAGTCATCTTTTACTCTTTTTTTTTTTTTTTAATTTCAGACTGGTAATCTGATAGGAAAAAAAAAAGATTATTGGATTAAAAATATCTTAGATGCAAAAAACCTAGGTAGATCTATATATATCCAATACTCTTCACCAATGAAGGTCATAAGCTAGAACTAGTCAGGGAATGTAAGTAGGAAAGCATTGGATAGGGATTTAATAAACATTATTATTTAGCATCTATTAATTACTCAAGTTTATAATAGGTGGCAGAAATAGATTAGAATAAATAGTTTGCTCTGAAAATATTGTGTAAATTGAGTCAAGTGATGCATTTTTTTTTTTGGTTTTACGTACTTTACTGTGGTCAATTTATTGATTTGGGCATGCATGGTATGTGTTTATATACATATTACAGCTAGTCTTAATCTTTCAAACAGTAAATCATTAATGTCTGCCTAATGTTATAATGTTAATAAACTGCACATTAGTGTGTGCAATAGCAACAAAGTGTAAATTCTTATTCTATATTTCTTATTCATTTTTTAAATTGCTTTATTTCAGTTACTATTGACCATTTTTAAAATGTAATTTTTGAATTCGACATTAATTTTTTTCTTCATTAGTGTTATTGTCAAAAAAAAGATGTACAGTGGAGCTGGGATATCTGCTATACTTTGTTTTGAGCCCTCCTCACATACATCATACATTGTGTATAATAACTCATATTTGTTTGACAAACTTCAACTAAAATAGAATACATATTGTTAATTGAACTGCAAGTGTGCAGTACTTTTCAACATGAGCATATATATAAACAGATATATATATGTAGTTAATATGCATGTATAAATTAAGATTATAGTATAAACAAAATTTTAAAAGTAATTAGAATATGGGTTATTAATAATAAATTAAAGTGATATATTTATGTATATTTTACTAAATGTGTGTGTTCACTCATTTGTTTACAAAAAAATAAGAAAAAAAAAATTACTATATTTTAATTTTTTTTTAAAAAAAAAAATGAATAGTGAAATGTGAGTTTCATTGCAATTGAATGTTTTGGGTGATAGTCTTTTTTTTTTTTTTCAGACAATTTTTTTTTGTAAAACTTTTAGCATTACACTTAGAAAACATTTCATTACACGAAATACCATCCATCAAATTTGGAAAGAATAATAAAAGAAAAATAAAATATACATACTTTCAGCAAACACAATATCAATAAACATGATTGCATATGACACACAGAATAATAACTGCTGGCTTTATTGTAAAATTTGTTTACAAATTTTTTTTTTTTTTTCAAATATGATTGCTTACAGTTTTTAACAGATGGAAAAATGGCTGTTTACATGTTGTAAAACATTAAATTTATGAATTTTGATAGTTTTATTTATTTATATTTTTTATTGGATAGTATATAATTAAAGTCATGTATATTAATACAGAATAGTTTATGGCTTCACCGAAATTTCAAATGTAACAGTCAATAACATAAATTATGTCAGGAATTAGTGGGGGGGGGGGGGCAGTGAAGAAGAAATCTAATTTTATAACCCAGCAAAATTGTTCCATTAACAATTAATTATTTAATAATCTAAACATGCTTAAATCTATACATAGCAGATTCGAAATATTCCAATATATCAAATAAATAAATTCAGAATGGGAAGCAACAAAACTAATTGTTTTTAGAGTGCTGAGAAATCCTTAGCTAGAATAAAAAATTTTAAAAAAGAAAGAAAACATTGGATAATAGAACAGTGAAGAATGCTACTTCTGAAGATATGAGCCTTAAAAAATGAGATTCATCTTATAAATCAGCTGAAAAAAAAAATGATGGAAAAATGAATATGAAATTGAAGAACACAAATGAAAAACAGAACAAATCTACTATACCAGAAAATTAAAAAATTTAATGGAAGGAAAAACAGAATTTCCTGCATAAAAAACAATGAAGATGATGAAATTAATTTATGATCTCCATCATATATATAAAAAATATTTTCCAAAAAATGCTTTTATTTAATTTGAGGATTAATGCATAGAAAGGGAAAAAATAATTATTTTTCTTGGACAACAAGTTTGGCTGTTACATGTAACATTGAATAAAATCATAGGGTTTCTATAAATTAATCAATTCAAGCAATACTAGAGTATTTAGTTTGATCAAAAACTTTATTGTATGAATTTATTAATTATGGACACTTTATATCATTTAAAATTTCATATAATAATAAAAAAAAAAGGTCCAAAAAAATGTTTTTTTTTTTTTGGTGCATTATTCCTCCAATTAAATAAAAAACCATTTTTTGAAAAATATTTTTTTATATATATTATTTTCCAGTGTTTGGGTTTATATAATAAAACTGTTTAAAACCAATTGCAAGATTTTTGTTTTTTATGAAGGTAGAGATTTAATAAAGCAAGTCTTACATTAAAAAATCCAAAGAGAAATTACGATTTCATCCTTAATTTATTTTTCTTTCTGTTATGCTGATTAACTCTGTAATATTGCATTGTTATACTATATCATCATCAAAATTGTAACACAAGTAGAAAATTTGAAGAAAATAGTTCATTTTAATCCTGAAATGCTACATTATCATCTTTACAAAAAAAACTGTACAAAATTTGAAGAAAGTCTATACAGCAGAAGTTAAAAATTGATTTCAACATTTTTCTTTTTATTAAAGTAGTGATTTAAAAAAGCAAATTTTACATAAACAATCCAAAGAGAAATTAAGATATCCTTCAATTCTTAGTCTTTCTATTTTAATTAATTATAAATGCCTCTAAAGTTTCTTCCTCAAATTAAATGAAAGATTGTGCTTACAAAACATTGCAACGTCTACTGCACATGACTCAATACTTATCAAACTGATTTGAAAGGTGATCTGCCAACATTGTTAAGTTAAATTGCCCTGAAATATTGCATTGTCATCAAGACCAAGCATGTGTAAAAAAATTGAAGAAAATCTGTCAATTATAAGATTTGACAGAAATATATCTTAAATAAAAGCATTTAAATAAAATAAGAGAATTGGACTCAACAAATAAATAAAATCAAAAGAATGATGTTCAAAAAAATTATAAGTTTGAAAAGACATTTTGGTTCTATTAGAACTGTTTCCTGAATTGATATAACTGCTGAAATATGAAAAGGTGGAGAATTTTTAAATAATTATCAACATTATATATAGAGTTCGCAAAAACAAACTCTTAACAAGCTTTAAGAATACCCTCAACCCAGATCGTGGTTTCTGCATCTAGCGTCGTCAGTGAGGTGTTAGGGATTAAAAATACTAGAACTAGCCTAGCACTTTATTTATGCCTAATTATTGAGAAGAAAATCTGAAACTCTCAGACATTCAAATGTCCAAAAATCCAGCTATCTAACATCTGACTTGATTTTTTATCAATTTAATTTTAGTTTTTGCTATTAAGGCTTTGGCGATTTTATATTGCTAGAGCTATTAATATATGATGTATCTGAACTTAGTTCAGTCCCATACGGCTATTTGAGTTAGATAGCTGGATTTTTGGACATGTGAATGTCTGAAAGTTTCAGATTTTCTTCTCAATAGTTAGGCATAAATAAAGTGCTAGGCTAGTTCTAGTATTTTTAATCCCTAACACCTCACTGACGACGCTAGATGCAGAAACTGGGGTTGAGGGTATTCTTAAAGCTTGTTAAGAGTTTGTTTTTGCGAACTCTATATATAACGTTTGTAAATAAGGCTTTATTAAAATTAGGTCATATGACATCTGACTTGATTTTTTATCAATTTAATTTTAGTTTTTGCTATTAAGGCTTTGGCGATTTTATATTGCTAGAGCTATTAATATATGGTGTATCTGAACTTAGTTCAGTCCCATACGGCTATTTGAGTTAGATAGCTGGATTTTGGGACATTTGAATGTCTGAAAGTTTCAGATTTTCTTCTCAATAGTTAGGCATAAATAAAGTGCTAGGCTAGTTCTAGTATTTTTAATCCCTAACACCTCACTGACGACGCTAGATGCAGAAACCGCAGTCTGGGGTTGAGGGTATTCTTAAAGCTTGTTAAGAGTTTGTTTTTGCGAACTCTATATATAACGTTTGTAAATAGAGCTTTATTAAAATTAGGTCATATGACATCTGACTTGATTTTTTATCAATTTAAATAATTATCAATATAATTTTATTACACAGATTTAAAATAACAGATTGACCAGACATCTATTATCATATACTAATATAAAAAAAATCCCATGCAATAGAAATTTTAGAACATTAAATTTAATACTCCATGCATCAAAAATCTTCAAATTATCAAAAGATTAGATCAGTAAATTAAACAATATCTTGATAACAATTAACTTAAATTTAGAAAAAATATGTCTCCAGTTTCATCGATAATTAAAGAGGTTGTTGTTATTGTTTTGAAATAGGTTGTTCTGTAATTTTAAAACAAATAAACTGCTCAGCTAAGTGTGCTGAGGACAAAAAGCTAAAATTTAATTAAAGAAAAGTTTATTCAAAAAGGCTAATGTCAGCAGAGAAATTATATTTAAAAAAAGCACTTAAATTTAAACTAAAAATGGAGGATAAATCTACTGAATGACTCAATTTGTATATGATCAGACAGTATTATTAATAGAAAGCCCCAAACCACCTATCAAAATAATGAAAAATATTATTAGAACGCCATTTTGCAGATAAACTTAAAAATACCATGACAATAATTATATTCAGAATTCATAGAGATATCCATATCATAATAAGAAATGAATGTGTGAAACAAGTCAATTATTTTGAATATTTATATCAAATAAAAACTATGAGAAAGATGTGCAAAGAAGAAGAGCTGTTGATAAAGTGGGCTTTCCATGATAAGCAATTATTGTTGATATCAAATATATTGAATCCTGACCTATATAAGAGAATTAAAAAGTTCTATACATTTATTCAAATATCCTATATGGAACAAAAACTTGAACTTTTCATTAAGAGAATGTGATATAAAGATGGAAGAACATTAAGATGATCAAATAGTTAAATTGAATAGGTAATACGGATATATGGAAAATAATCAAGAGGATACTATATTTTACTTTTCAAATATGAAGTATTCACATTAGAAGATTTAACAAGTCTTTGTACTTGGGAGCTAATGATGAATTATTTGTAATCTTAAAATGACAACGGAAATGAATAAAAGTAAATAAAAATTTTATGATGCATTATCAATATGAAATGATAATTCTGATTATAAAAGAGTACTAAAAAATGAAAAGAAGAACGCATCTACTGGCCTTAAAAGATACAACCTAAACAGAATGAGAGATAAGACAAGGCTTACTGCTCTGTCATTAAAGTATATTTCTGCATAAAGCCTGTATTAGAACTACGAAACATACAATACTGATGTAAATAAAATATATAAAGAAGCTCAAGAAGCCATTATGATTTATTAAAAATGTTATGTCTCGCTAAGAAAAAATATTATTTATTAAAGTCAAGTTGTTAGTCTAGAACAGCATTTCCCAACCTTTTTTGGCTCATGTACCACTTGGTAGCACATCACGCTAAATTGTACCACTTTGTAAAATGATTGTATTTCGTGAAATTTGTTATTGCGAGTGTGTTATTTTATTTGTATTATAAATATTATAGAGTGACCATGTATGTATTCATATCTTACAATGAGACAAATTACATTGAAACACGCCTAAACATCACGCCAGATTATAAACTCACTGTAACATATTTATATGTATGTGTTTATTCAAAGTTTCATATTTTTTCCAAAATAATTTTTTAAAGATTACATTATTACATTAAAGGTTATTTGGTACATATTTTGTTCAAAGTGTTTTCTCATTCCTTCATTTGGTTTTCCCGAATTTGAATCTGTTTTCTCTTTTTTGGAGCATCTTGCTATTGGTTGGGCCATGGAGAGGCTAAATCCAGCATGTCCCGAGTCATGGTAAAAATAACCTCAGGGGTTATCAGGCTATCTTTTGTTCTTGTTTTCTTTATATTGTTCAGCATGAAGTTAATAGGATTAAAATTTTGATGATTAAATACTAGCTTACATCTAGTAATCCACAATAGATGGTCAAGAATTAATGAGAGTCTAATTTCTAGGTATGATCCTTTTCTGATACATTCTTTCAAATTAAATAATTTAGATTGATTTGCCTTCATCCGACTCATTATTTATCTACTATTTTGTCATATTTCGTTTGCTAATAAATGGTTTTAATAAAAACACAAAATTATAAAAAACCAATTAGTATATTTTCTTATCATAATCAAATATTTTTATAAAATAAATTTAATGAGATCTTTGTGCTTGTTTCGAACAACATAATTTTTTGAAATTTGGTTCAAAAGATGCGAAGTATACCCTTAAGCTGTGTTCAATCCATTTCGATACTTATTTTTTAAAAAAATATATAAAGAAAAAGCTCTTCCTACTAATTCTGCACTAGTAAACAGTAATAATAATTTAAGAGCTTTCTCAGAAAGTTGTTCATATTCTTTAATGTTAAACCAAAAATTAATTAGATTGTGTCGTTCGAATTCTACTTGTAAAGTTCTGTCACATGATAATTCTATTAAATTTTCTTTATCCTTTATTGATAATGATGTAGCTTTTTCTAAATTATCTGCATAGAAGGGGTTTGAAATCCAAATATTATTTGTGTTTTCGGGTTTTGGAAAATATTCCATGAAAGACAATTTTAATCCTGTTAAATGTGCTGTTATATTTTCTCGTATATCTTGAGACAGACTAACCTTATTTTCAAACAAAAAAATATGTAGAGTTCGAATACTTCCAGTTGATTGCTTTCGATACTTATATATATTACTGTTTCCAAAAATCTAATTTTTTAATCATACTTTCAATTTTATCATTAACATTAAAGATCGTTATCGACTGAACATATTAACAACTTTACTGTATAATATTATTAATTAAAATAATTTTTATGAATTATAGAAAAAAAAGTTTTTATATTTTTATGATTTAATTTTTTTTTATGTCCACCATTATTGATTATTTTTCATGTACCACCAACCAGCAACTCGCGTATCGCCAGTGGTACGCATACCACAGGTTGGGAAACACTGGTCTAGAAGATAAATCAAGTTTTATAGATATGCAGGTACAAAGAGATGGTAATTGCAGAAATAAATTATATGTTATTATACAACATTCGGATAATGATAAATCATCAATACATAAATAATGATACACATCACATACCAATTACAAATAATGGGGGTAAGAAAAAAATTTTAGAATTTAATTAAATTTTTAAGACAGTATAAAATGAAATAAATTTCTGATAGAACATGTTCTTATTAAATAATTCCCAAATTACATAAGTAGACTGTTTCACAACTTTCAATCAACTGTTGTCAATTTTGTTTTTTAATCTTAATGAATCATTAAGATAATGATTTTTTTATTTTTGTGTTAAGTCTCTCATTAGTTTAATTTATTAATATTGTATGAGAATGTATAGTGAATATTATTGTGAAAATAATTTATGTTATAAGACCATAATGAATTATATATTATTTAACTTTTACTACTAAGTAATGCTTGTGAGAACCGATTTTCACTCAATTATACATATATACATAAGCAATTAATGGATAAAGTAAAATAAATATTAAGCAAGACCACTGAAACCAATATACGGTGCACTCAGAAAACAATTTGTTTAGATTTTTCATTGGGAGATTCTATACTGGTTGGTGTCTCCTTGGATCACCTGTGAGTACTACATACCCAAGAGATAAATAGTGTGAAAATAAAAGTAGATAAAACATACATATACAACATTTATAAACAGATTATAATTTTATAACCCACTGCCAAAATAAGAAAATTTCATAATTAAAATGCTATGTTTACTATCATCTTTAGATTAAAAAAATAAATATAATGATAGTTAAATAAATCCATAATAGCAAAGAATAAATAAAATGTCAAGCTAAAAAATAAAAAGTACCTGCATCTGATTTGACGGGTGGAGGTAGGGGTCTGGGAGGACGAGATTTATTAGCTGTTTCTTCTGATGATGTTGTATCTCCAGAATTGGTTTTGATTACAGGTGGTGGAGGCCGTACAGGTGGGTTTGGTGCTCTCCTTTTTTTATTTAGAGTCGATGTATTAGAATGCCCAGAAGATTCTGTATCTGAAACCTGTGCTTTTAGAGTCTGTTTAGTTGTACATATTGCAACAGGACTGGGCATTTTACTGCTGTTTATTTCCATGCTATCCAATGATGTATCATCAAAGCTTGTTCTGAGTCGACTTGGTGGTCGTACATGTCCTAATGAATCTCCTGCTGAATTTTCAGGAGAATCACTCAAAATGGAGGCTTCGTGATAACCACTGGAATCTGAACTATGGCGGGAATGATTCGTTTCATTTTGTTCCTTAGTATGAATAGCTTCATCCTTTGAATCATTCTTAGATAAAGGTGAAGAAGTATGAACTGGTGCTGGTGGTTTTTGTACAGGAGGAGGAGGAGCAGGACGTTTTTTATGAGAAGGTGGCCTTGTAATGTTTGTACTCGTAACAATGGTTGTAAGTGGCCTGCTTAATGCTGGTCGAGATGAATCTGTACTTCTAAGTGATCCTGGCCGACTTGAATCACTGCCACAACTTGACGCTGGTCTAAATGACCATTCCCCAATCACTTCCTTCTGATCTTGAGACTACAAAAAAATATTTAGAAAAATAATTATTAGCATTAAAAATAATATATTAAAAAAAAAAAAACTCTGATAATATTTTAAACTAAATAAAGAACAAGAAAGATAATGAACATAAAACAAGTTGATGTGCTATAAATAGCAAAAAAAAAAGGTGGGGGGATAGTTAAGTTATTATTATTTTTTTAAAGTGTCATAGCATCGGCCAGGACACAAAACCGCAACCCGGGCAACTGCCTGCAAGTGCAAGGCAGTCGCGCTGACCTCTTGACCACCTATGCAAGACATAGTCAAGTTATTTGTGTCACTATTTCATGTTCATACAGGATAAGTGTTTTTTGTCTACTTGAATACTGGGCTTTATTATAAACATATCTTTTCTTTTTTTTTTTGCACTTTACTTATGTATTATTATCATTATTACTATTAACTATAGTAATAAAATTGTGAAAAAGACTGCTGGACAATCAAAACTACACATAAAAGCAATATGACATGGAAAAAAAAAGATTGTGAGATGCAGATACAAAAAAAAAAAATACTGCATAGACAGTGAATATTTAATATACTACTTATATGGACTGGTTTGCTTAGTAATTGCAAAGATAATTCTAAAAAAAAAAATCCCTTTTTTTTAAATAGTCATACTCATTTACACACATAAACAATGGACTGATACTAATAAAAGAATTATATCACTTGAAATACATAACACTTTCTAAATATAAAGATGCTGCAAGCATTGAGATTAAATTATAAAACATTTTCTTCCATAGCGTAAGCTTGTGGTTAAACACCTGTAGAGGTCCCTACTATCGCATTTTACACGCATATTCTCGAGGTTATAGCCTCAGTAAATATTAATTAAGAAATACTATAATTTCTTCAAAAACTATATAGATTCCATTTACTTAATAGTGTTGGTATATTTTAAATAATAATAGAAACAACAATTATGACAAAATGCGATTAACATTGAAACAGCTTTATCCAACAGTGATGGACTCTTGAGCTAAGAATTCTAGATTGAATTTCCATCTATCACTTCAAATGTCACATGACCTCCTAAGCAAATAATCAGTAGGGTTAAGTAAGATTTTAATTATTAGTAGTTGTACTACAATCAATTCTAAAATTTATTTTAAAAATACTACAACTAAATTTAGAGGATTTCTTTTTATATATTTTTTTTCTTTCTGTTAATCAAAGTCTCTTGAATTAGGAAATTTCTTCAGTTCTTAATGCTATGCATTCCTTTATGAAATCAACCCATCTTTATATTTTTGCTTTAGTTTTGAAAATTACCAATTTGAAATATAAATTGGGAAATTTCAAATTTTCCACTCCCAAAAAATAAGTATAAATAAAATGAAGAGTCTCATTGTGTAGTAGCAGCATATCTGCCAATCCAGATATCCACCCTTAACTAGCTCAATTTTCAATAAATAGATATTTAAAAAATTGATTTGAAAAGTGGGCATCAACTTCATTATAAAAGCACAAATATTGAGAGCATAAATAGAATGAAATTGCCCATAAATATATAAAAAATATAAAAGCACAAATATTGAGAGCATAAATAGAATGGGCAAATAAAAAAACACAAAAACATTAAAATATTTGCAGAGTCCATCGAATTAGGATTCCACACATCACCTTCAACAAACAGGTTGATAAACAATACCAAAGACAAAATACCCTCTCATAAAATAGCCCAAGCAGTTTACAAAATTTCATGCCCTACCAATGGATGTAGAGCAGCATATTATGGAGAGACCTGTGCCAACATCACTACCATCTATTTATACAGGAGAGCTCTAAACAATACTGAAAACAAATTTCATATTCTTTGAGCACCAAAAAAAACAACAGCAAATGTGTTCAAACTCACTTTGGCAAGGCACTGAGCGTAATGATACGAAACGAAAAATAAAGGTGGGCTTTATTGCAAATGACAACTATGCAATAAATGGAAAACAATCATGCTTTGCAATCTCCAGAAAATGGTCAATATGAAAGAAAACTTTGCATAAATTACTGCCAAGCTTCGCTTAAAATCTCAATGTAAGCCAACACTCCCAAGATAGGCTATGAATATGGAGACCTAAGTTCCCGAAAGCGCTTAGCCTTATAATTCTTTCCTAATAATAATAAGCTTCACTTTTTTGTGTAAAGTGCAATTAAAACTTACCATTTGAAGGTGAAGTAAAAACAAGAGTTTATTTTAATTAAAAACAATACTGCTAAAATTAATCGTATATCAGAAAGAGTAGCAAGAATAATTACTCCACATAATGGATGATACCAAATGTGATGAGTAACGAACAACATTTTAAAATTGTCATGGCATATTTTAATGCTCGAATTAGAAAATGATGAAAAGTAAAAGGGTAGTGGGTAAATTTGCAGGAAAAAAAAAATAACTAGTAAATGTATATTATGAATTCCTTTTTTAATAAAAAATCTAAAACAGAAATAAATGTGAAAGAATTCAAGTAAAGATATAGCAGAAAGTATATATATTTTAACATAAGAGATAATCACTAAACATCACATGATCTTATCTCTTATGCTAGCACATAACTGTTATTAAACAGGCCTTCATCAGTGAGAAGCCTTGGATCTGAGAGCACTGCACCTAGATCTTAGGATCTAATGCAACCCTCCAGCAGCCACCTTTTATCTCTATTTATCTACAAAATTATGAGAATGAAATTGGAAAACACAATAATATTTTCAATCTAAGCTCAATAGCTTATATAGTCATATGGATCTGAACTCAGTTCAGCGCTCATACATTTTGGTGTCTTTGGCTCTTTAACAACCATAGCCACCACTATCCTATTAGGCAGGATTGGTGTTAAGCCACTAAACATCATATGATCACCATTTCCTATGCTCGCACATAACTGTTATTAAACAGGTAATACTCTCCATATTGTAGTGCTAGCATAAAAGATGGTGATCATGAGATGTTTAGTGGTTTAACACCAATCCTGCCTAATAGGATAGTGATGGCTATGGTTGTTAAAGAGCCAATGACCCCAAAATGTATGGGTGCTCAACTGAGTTCAGACCCATATGACTAAATAAGCTGTTGAGCTTAGATTGAAAATATTATTGTCTTTTCCAATTTCATTCTCATAGTTTTGTAGTTAAGTAAAGGTTAAAAAAGGTGGCTAATGGAGGGTTGCATTAGATCCTAAGAACTAGGTGCAGTGCTCTCAGATCCAAGGCTCCTCACTGATGAAGGTCACAAGCCAAAAACTAGTCTGGGGATATTGGATGAGTAGGCACTATATGGGAATTTTATGCACAAGCCTTCTGGCATCCATTGATTACTCTGGTTGGCACAGGGTGGCACTACAATATGGAGAGTATTGCCTGTTTAAAAGAAATAATCCTTTATTAGTGATATGTAAGATAAATATTACTGTAAAGCTAGAAAGGCAAAATCTCATAAAAAATATAATATTAACGTAAGATAACAGATGGCATCCCTAACATTTATAAATACTCAAATGAATTTAAATTACACCTGTAAATCATTTGAAATATTAGGACAGACTTTAATGAAATCAGTAAGAAGCACTTGCTAAAATGCAAAAGTACCAACACCCTAGTAAAAGTTTTAAATGAGATGAAACAATATATATAAAAAAGAATATAAATGAAAATTGTTAAACATGTAATGTTTAAAAAAATAAAATAATTCTGTAATATGATGCCCCCCCCCCAAAAAAAAAAAACTTAATGGTGGCATGATATAATTAGTCTCAAATATATATATATATAACAAAATAAAATTTATATATTTTTCACCGAGAAGTTTAAATTAGACATCTTCAATTAAATCAATTAAGAATTAAAAAGAACCAAGAATGGTGGGATTATAAATACTGTATTTTAAAATAAGCATGCGAAGAAACAAAAATTATTGGCAAAGCTATGTAGTAAATACTTAAGTGATAAGATTATATCAAATGATTCAAAAAATGAGATAGTGAAATTATTATTTTAAAAGATAAGTAAATATATTAGAAAATGCACATCTACCAGTCTTTATGTCAGTTTTATGCAAAACCATAAATCGTCTACAGAAAACTTTGGACTTAAACCACACATGCTCAAAGTTGGATTTAAAAGTGGTTATAATAATATCCCATATAACTATTATGAGACTATTCTTTTTCCAATCTTAAGTAAGCTTTAACAATCAATAAATGTTACATGGTAATGCTTATTAAATCCTAGTCCAGTACTTACACAGGATGTCAAAAGAATAGGGAATAAAAGTGTATATATATAAACTAAGGTTGGACCATGAAAGAAAAGATTAAAGGGTCCAAGTTGACATTGTGCTGTGGAAAAGTATTTGATTCTACAAGAATTTTGACAATGAAAAAAGTTTTAAAACATCATGATTAAATTCTGAAAAGTATTTTTCAAAATGCAATAATAGTGACTAGACTACATAAAATAAGAAGATTATCATCAATAAGAATGTATGGCAGAATAATTTCATTTCTCTAAAAAAATTTTTACAACAGTTCTGAAGTATTTTGTAGATTAAAATGAAACACAAATGATGAGATTGTTTATGCAAATAATGATTCACTACTTCAAGAACTATCACAAAAACCATAAGACAAGAGTAAGCAAGTATGTCAAAAGATAAATGCTAAAAAAAGGTCTAAAATAATATTCAATGACTTAGCAAAAAATGAACAATGATAGTAATGAATTACAAGAGGATAACAATTATAAATATTTTTGGTCAGATTATAGATGAAATTGATCACAGAATTAAACTTCGGTGGAGTGCTTATTGTAAAAATAACTTAATAATAAAAGGAAATATCTCTATCCACCTTGAAAAGAAAAGTTTTTTATAAGAGCTTAATTATGGGCCTGAGATTTAGATTTTTAATAGAATTATAAAGATTTCAGACTATATGATACAGTATATACATTAGGAAAAAAAATAGACATAAGTTTAATTGCTCTTAGAAAATTATATAATATTCCATCTTAATGACTGTTGGAGCATTTAACAGATCAGTTCACTTGGTCTACAGTTTGTTTTTTTTTAATGCTAATCAGATGAAAATTGTTACTGTAACTTTTACTCTGCTCTGCCACTTTATCACTAAGTTAAACTATACAGAGTGATGGGAAGATGTGTATTCGAAGAAACAAGGAGGAAATAAATGTGAAGTACATGGATAAAAAAAACAAATATCACTGATATTATTAAAAAAATTAAAAGAGAAAAATGGAGTTGGTATGGACATGTCATTAGCAACAATGACAACAGATAATCAATTAAAGTCTTAAACTGAATCCACCAAAAATGTAAAAGACTACATATTATAAGATAAATAAATGAAATAAGAAAATTTGGTGAAATAATGGGGAGAGGGAAAAACCTATAAATCAAAGAAACTGGATGACACTTGGACTTTTATTCTATAGCAGATTGCCCTTAAGTAAAATAATGACAATTTCAAATTTACAATTATTTTTTTAAGAAAAAACTATACAGGTAGTCCCCTAGTTACAAACTTAACTGGTTCCTGACAAGTGTTTGGAAGTTGAAATTGTTTGAAAGTAGAGGTCTGTAAAAAAAACATAAAAAAAGGTTTTCAAAATACAGTATTTATTTTTTATTGATTAGTATCTGGAGTAATGTTTACAAATTTATCAAGAGTTAAATGAATTATATTCTTTTTCTTCTCTTGATAAAGAATTCTGTAACATTCTGTGTCTTTTTCTATTGCCCTTCATACACGAGATATACGCTCTCCATTGGGATCACATTCTTCCATGATGGTCAAAAATTTGTCAAGATGCATGAAGGCTTCATTCATATTCTTGATTGTCAAACTCTTAACAATAAGTTCATTATCAGGTTCTTCTTCATTTTGTATTTCATTCATCTCTTGTAGTTTAATCAAGTCTTCATTTGACAGAGGTTCTGAGTGAGATTGCATTAACTCATCAATATCTTCATCAGTGACATCTAAATTTAATTCATTCATTATATTGACTATTTCAGTTGTGATATCTTCAGGAGTTTCTTCAATGTCCATAGAAGCATTCATCATTTGTGGATATATTTTTTTCCAACAACCTTTCATTGTTGACTCTCTTATTTCAGCCCACACATCCCCAATAATATTTATTGCATTCCATATATTATAACTTTTCCAAAAATCTCTTAGTGTAGGTCCACCTTCCTTGTCAATTGCCTTGATTGCTTGAGTCATTAATCTTCTCATATAATACTGCTTAAAAGTAGCTATCACAGTTTGGTCCATAGGTTGTATTTCACTTGTGGTATTGGGAGGGATAAACACAACATTAACTTCTGGATATAAATTTTGCAGGGATTTTGGATGTCCAGGAGAATTGTCTAAGAGCAATAGTGTTTTAAATGGTAAATTATTCTCACTACAATATTGCCTAACAGAAGGCACAAAATGATGTGAGAACCAATCTTGAAAAAGCTGTGCAGTAGCCCAGGCTTTAGGATTTGATTTCCAAATGACTGGAAGCATTCTTTTATCTTTTCCTTTCAATGCTCTAGGATTTTCTGTCTGATAAATTAGCATTGGCTAAAATTTAAAATCACCAGCTAAATTACCTCCAAGAAGCAATGTTAATCTGTTTTTAGAAGGTTTATGCCCAGGTGCAACTGATTCTTCCTTTGCTAAATATGTACGTGCAGGCATCTTTTTCCAAAATAATCCTGTCTCATCTACATTGAAGACTAGGCATGGAAAATAAGCTCCATCTTTAATGATATTAGAGAAAGTGGAAATAAATTCACTGGCAGCTTTCTTATCTGCACTGGCACCTTCCCCAGTACATTTAATATTATGTAAAGAATATCTCATTTTAAATTTGTGAAACCAGCCATTGCTTGCTACAAATTCAACAGCAGAGTCTTCTTTTAATTCTTTCTTCCAATCTTCATGCAAACTAAGAGCCTTAGCTTGAATAATTGATAAACTCACTGGGATGCCTTTTTGATGTTGATCTTCAATCCATAAAGCCAAAGATTTCTCCATTTCATCCATTACTCTGCCATGTCTTTTTGAAACAATCTTTGAAGAAATATTTCCACAATTTTTAACATATTCCTTAATTTTGTTCTTGTTTTTCACAATTGTATATATTGTTGATCGGTTTAAATTACATGAACATGCGATTGAAGCAAAAGATTCACCATTTTCAGAACATCTAATTATATCCATTTTTGTCTCGATTGTTTGGGGTTTATGAGACCTTGATTTCTTTTTAGTTGTATCAACACTGCTGTTTTTCGTTTTTTTAATTAATAAGAATGAAAAAAATTCAGCAAAACAGAAATATATACAATGTATATGTAATGTAATTGCACACAAATTACTTTTAAAAATAAGCACTAATCAAGACAGTCTGTGATGATGCTAAAAATAAAAATAATCAATGTCAGAGAGATTGGAAGATTTACTGTATTTTATAAAGTTTTTATTGTTCTCTAAAATATACTTTTAATTATTTTCTCATTTTCAAAGTTTATCTTTCTTTAGAAAAAAATCAATTACGAATGTATGTAAATAGTTTTTTTTTAATCATGTGCATAGATAAAGATCTAAAGTCCAAAAGCGATTATGTAATAGCAAAATGTTTGTAACTAGAATGTTCATAACTAGGGAATTCCTGTATTTATAAAGTAGAAAAGAACATTCTGTTATTTTATCCCATATTGAGAGTCTGCCTAGTGCAACCGTATTAGGATTAATCAATGCATTGACTTTATTTCCATCATCATTTACCATATGGAAAAATAATCAAATTAATCTTTTCATTATAACCTCTCTCCTCTTCCAATTAATATTTTTTTTTTTTTGTACAAAACATTTATTAAACTAATATAATTAATTCCTTTTTTTTTTTATTATCAATATATAAAATATTTAGAAGAAGAGAAATATAATGTAATATATAGACAGACCTCTTCTCTTACTACTCTGATGAAATCTATTGTAAGATTGAATAAACAATGGTTACTATATTGTAGTGCAATGTAATCATCATACTCAGAACAGTTTCTGGTTTTTGCCTTTATCAATAAAGATTTATGATTCAAATGTAAAACTAATACAGTTATGCATTAGAAATCATTTTTAACTGTTAAAAAAAAAACAATCATATAACAGCCTAAAGCAAAAGCTTGAAATTGGTAGCAGTGTAGAGATTAAATTACACTACCATTCAGAAACCAATGATGATTAATCAAATTTATAGCAGATAGTGCTAAAATAGAAACAGAATAATCCTCTTGTATACTGTAGAATGCTGAAAGAATCAAATGATGGATTTTATTTTAATAAATGTGATCTGAAAGAAATTATTGACATAAATTACTACTTTATTAAGAATATTATTTTTTGTTTTGTTTTTTTTCAAGTGCTGTGCCTAGTTTAAGTAAATTATAAGCAACTTTTTATTTTTAAAAAAATACAAAAAATTAATGACTGAATACTCACTGATTTATTTCTCCTTTTAGTAATTTTGAATGGAAAAATGCTCTTCTTTTTACTTTTTTCCTTTGTATCGTCTTTACTAGGTGGTGGATGATATGCTTGAGACATCTGTTGAGCATAAACTAAATCACTTGTGGACTTCCTAAAATCAGGAACTACAAAATATATATATATTTTAATTTTTAACATAAAATATATTTATTAATAATAAATAGTTAAAAATATCAAAAATCAATTTAGACATGGCTAGATTAAAAACAAAGAAGTGCTACTTGAAAATAATCTCAGAGATCATGTTTTAAACAAAAAAACATTTATTGTAAAAATGACAAAAATAACTAAAAATTATAATAAATCAATTCTAGCATATTATGTATAAATAAAAAAGCATTATAAGAAGGGGGCATGAGATGGATTTTCTATTTAAAATCCAATCTTTAATAATGAACAGTTCAAGAATATAACAAAAATGATGCATAACTCTCTAAGTTTTACATTTTCATTCTAGCCAACAATGCAAGCACTTAATGATTTACAATAGATGACAATAAAAAAGACTATTTCAATCAGAATACACTATCGTATCATGAAGAAGGCCAATTATGCAGAAATCAGCCATGATTCTGTTTTGCTGCCATCTAGCGTCCAATGAAAATATTTGCTCAATAAGTTAGAAAACAATACAAAACTTATCAGTATTTAGAAAATAATATATTTTTTACATTAATTATCTAAATTCTGAACAGTCAGTCAGTAATGAATTGTGTGTTTTTCTACATAATAAATTTGATACCAATTATGAAAGATATTATGAATAAAAAAATACTATCTTCATCAGTGAAGACATATATTTTTTGGTATTAATAAAACCTTGAAATGATCGAACAAGCTTTTCACAACAGAATAAAAAATTGATAGCAATATTCATATAACAAATAATGATTTGGCAATAAATTTTTGACATCTTAATATTAACTGAAAACTTAACACTAGACAGTAATTGTCAAAATTATAATATCCCAACATAATATTTGCACTTAGTATGCACTCAGATGTGATGATTCTAGGAAAATTCCTCAATAGTTGATAACGTAAATATATAGTGCATACATGAAATCAAGAAAAATCAAAAACATTTAAAAATATAATCCAAATTATTTATAGTTCGTGGAAATACATTTATTCATAAACATATATATATATGCAACAGAAATATTAAGTAAAAGAAAAACATTTCTAAAAATTTTTATGCATACGTGTGACTTATAATCTCTGTCCAGTATTGGAATCACCAAGTAGGCAACAGAACACTAAGACCAAGTGATAATGGTAGTACACCATTATTTATTAATCTATTAACCCAATTACAGTTATTCTAACATTTCTACAGTAGACATGAATCATAAACTTTAAAATAAATAATCATAAGGTTTTCATTGCGTGGGAGATCATAAGAAGTTTAAGCAAGCGGAATCACAATTTATGGATCTTAAGTCTGCAACTCAATCTCGACATTAAACCATGCAGATATGCAGAATAACAATAACTATGATAAGAAAAAATTTCTGGATAAACAGAAATAATAAAAGGCTTGCTTTTTGTAAATATATTAATATATACTAACAAATACATATACAATTTTATTATATTACAAAAAAAAAAAAAAAAACTAAGATAATTAAAAAAAAATTGGAGTCAAGATGTCTTCAGTCTGTCAAAATGACATCACTCTGAAAGTCTGCTTAATGTATTAGAATAATAGCTGAATTTAATAGTTTCAATCTTTTGAAATGATTTCAGTACAAAACTTATTTTCAAGTATATAACTAGCTGTAGAAAAGCATTTTGTAGTTGATACAACTGTCTATCCTATTCATGACTGATGTTCCAATATAGAACCAGGTCAATCTTAAAAAATGTTTCAGATTATATGGAAATTAAAATTATTTCTTACAGATCCTCACTAACAGTACAGCTATTGGCAAGTACTACACTTCACTTGATTCTTTTACCTTAAATAAAGTATAAAAATGAGCAGTCTTTCTTTATTATTTTAGCAATATACTAGAGAAAAAGAGAGATTGTTTTTATTTACATGAAGTTAATTGACTTATTAAAGAGTGTCAATACGAATAAAAACAAAAAATTAATTATAATATAATGCAGCCTTCATTGCTTATGGGGTGGGAGAGGGGTTGTGGCATATAATTCTCTAGCAGGTATTAAATTTAACTTATGAAGATTAAGATCTTCAAATATTACAATATATAGATTTCATAATTAAAAATTCTCCATCTACAATTAGTATCCATTTAAAATACTATTCACATTTTAAAAGCAATTTTCACTGCATGGTATAATGCAATGGTAAAATAATAGAGTCAAGATCTTAGATTAAAGTTTCTGCTGCTCCAACAATTCACGATTTCATCAACAAAATCCTTGAATATTATGATACTGGTATGAAGACTATCAGCACAAGATGTTAGTTAAGTCATAATATAGTAGATTTTTATTTATTTTAAAGACTAATTTTATAAAGAGTAATGTAAGTTTTCTATGTGCACTTAAATGCTAAAAGAGTTTGTGCAATATTTAATTTTAATAATTCATATAATTCAATATTTTATATAAAATTTAAAATCTAAGCTAATGGCAGTCAAGGGTTTTTCCAAATCTGCAAGTCCTTAAAATATGATGACACCTAGTGAGCATTGTTGAAATTTGATATAATATTTGTATGATTGGAATTCTGACATCCAGTCAAAAAAGAAAAAAAAAGGTTTAAAAAGCTTAATATAAAGTCATATAATTTATTAAAGTAATGTATAAAAAATTTTAAGTAACCAAAAACAAAAAGATTTAAAACAACAAAACTTTGTAAATATGTATATACAACGTCTTTTAATAAAGGTAAATACTTAAAATAAAATAAAAATCTATTAAAGCAAAAAAAAAAAAAGAAGTTAGAGCCCATTCACTGCTAAAAAGTATTTTAAAATTTAAACAAACCCCTATATATCAGTATTTTTAAGGGGGAGGGGGGATAATATCTATTTAAAATTAGATTTGGTGCCTTTTTTGATGTTGAAATTTTTTTTAAAAAAATTATATAATTGAGATTCCATCCAGTAACTCTATCACAGAGCCATACAAGATTAAAAAAAAAATTCAGGTTGGTGAATTAAATGGAATTACTGCTCAACTCTTATTTGGGTGCTCAAGTGTCACATGATCTCCTGAATAGTTAATCACACTTTCCGATTAAAAAAATTTACATTTAATTATGTTTAAACTATTGTCTACTTAATATTTCGTAAGTCATAATCGATTTGTTCTATAACTTTACAGATTATTTTTGAGCTAAATTCCCCAGTAGCAATAACTTGTGAAAGTTGCTGTCAACTTTTCTGTACCATTCTTGCTTTCAAAAATGTATGGTCATTTATAAACTACTTACCATTACATCAATTAGTGCAATCATAGAGTATCCGATTCTGGAGTGTAATTTCCTCCATCAATTGCAATTCAGGTACTTCTGGCATTCAAACTTCTTATGAACTCCTGAACAATAAAGTCATTCTATTATGTTTTTCTTAATTGAACTACATATTATTGTCGTAGATGTTTTTATACTTATGAATTGCATTGATCTTTACTAAATACATACAAAAAAATTGTGATTTGAAACTGCTAACGGTTATGAATTTAATGAAACTTATTGAGATACTTTTTTTAAAGTAATAATAACTATTAACCTCTTATTAAAAAAAAATTAAATTAAAAAAAATCAACTACATCAAGTATTTTTAAATAAATAATTTACCAATAAATGGCATATTATACAACGAAACAGATGAAAAATCTAATCACTTTTCATCTGATGTCAAATTCTTAAACAATGGTAATCACACAAGGGCAAACTTTAAATCAGCAGAATATTATTAGGCCTCTACTCAAACTGATTCCAATTTAAATATATTCCCTGATTTAAATAGAACTCTAATAGTATTTCAGCAGATTTGAATTTTACACTTGTTGTTATCATAGTTTATTCTAAATGTCTATTTAAGAACTTAGAACCAGTGCATGTCATATGAAATTACCACTCATTTTTCATGTTTCATAATTTAAGAGGTTCTATTTTTAATGAATTTATTTTAATTTAAATTGTAAAATGGGGTTAAGGTGGTTGCAAAATGCACAATTGCATTGTTTCCAGCTTTGAATCCCAAATAAAGCAGACACTACCATCAAGTTTTCTATAGGTGGCAATAGAGAGTTTTCTTATTTAATCATATTGAATTTATTGGAATGTTAACAGTCTGCTACACTTGCAACACAAATATATATATATATAGTTCCTATAGTTAACTTCCCCTGACAAGATATTGCTACACATATAACATATTATACATATATGTATAGTTCATTTTGGTTAACTTCCCCTGACGAGGTATTGCTACACACATAACACAATCTCTATATATAGTTCTCTTTGGTTCATTTCCCCCGATGAACTTCAAGACTGGCTGCTTTCAAGAGTTTCCTTTGGACTTGGTTTCCCAAACTCTTTGGCCCAGTTCAGCTGTATGTGAACACATCTGTCTTTATTGGGGAGCACTGTGACCATCATTATGAGCCTCTTTTAGCTGCAAATCACTTCCTTCTCTCATCAATAGTCCACTTAGTAAACTCACTGGCAATCTGCAGGAAAGTCAACTCTTCATATCTAGCTGCTATCCAGACAGTTTTCTCCGGCTTTGGTTTCCCAAACTGTTTGGGCCTGTTCAGCTGCTGCCCATGAACACATTTTCACTGAGTACTGCACACTTACTGAAATTACTGTCACATCTCTCACCCACATGAACTGGAAAATGAACGACGCACTTTGTTGCTTACTCTATCTATAATTTTAAATTACACAATTAATTACCTTCTTCCATAAATGGTAATGTTTTTAGGTCTATAACTAATTAATTGGTGTTTTAGGAATTCATTTCCACATATGGTAAGTTTTTAAGGTCTATAATATTAATTTATCTTATCAAGAAATATTTGTAATCAGCAAATATTTCTTGGAATTTATCGAAACGTAAATTATTTAATTAAATTTACCGCTTATCAGTTCGCGATCTAAATATATTTCTCTAATATTTTCTATTTTTTCTGGAGTGCACAAACTTATACTAATATAAATATTTTAACAAAATATAGCAGTTAATAGACAGATCTGCAGAAAATCATAAATATCAAAAGTAGTGCATGGACAACCATACCAGTATCCAAGACTTAAAATAAATTAATAATAAATTTTCTATGCCATACTCATATTATTTGAAATTTATTTTTTAACCTAATGCATGAAATTATCTCAGTAAAAATGTCATCATTAAAAAATATTGACTAAATCTCAATCTGGATTATATCTATTGTCGTTATTTCAGCAATAGTATTTATACTAACTAATGTCACAGGAAGTTCCATTAAACTTAAAACAGCAAATGTAACATCTCAATAAATTTCTACTATGTAAGCTTATGATGTTAATAGATATCCCATGCTAAGTAACACCTCAGTATTCCATACAGGAAGCACTAATGCTTACATCTCCTGTAATGTAGGAGAATGCTTTTATGAAAATGATTAATAATTTGGGTATTATTATATTTATTCCTCTATAATTTACAACCATTGTATTAAGGAGATGGTAATAAATGTGTAGTTTCTAGATATATTTCCCCCCTATTTGTTTAAAATTGTTTATTGCATTTAATAGATTCATCCAAGAGCTTTACTAACTAATTAAGTCCATTATAAGGGAATTAAAATTTTTAATAAGGACAGTTTGGAAAAGACACAGTGGTATGAGTTTTGATTCTTCTATTATTCTTTGAATTTCACGTGTAAATGTTAACAAGTGTGAAATTTAAATCAGCCGAGATATTCTATTCAAATCATTGTATATATTTCAGATTTAAAGTTTGTTCTTGTTGTTATCACTGTTTAAGAACTTAAATACCAAGTGAAAAGTGATTAGATTGCTTTATTGTTCTGGATTTCATGAAAAGTTTGAGCATGTGAAATGCCAGAACTAGAATCGATTCACGGACCTTACATTCCAATCTGATGCATTCTCTTTTTCTATTTTGATGTTTAACTTCTGCAAAGATTATTTTTTAGATTTTATATAAATATGAAACTTTTTGCCTGCATTATTGTGGTTATTATGATACTTTTAGTATAGAGCATGTACATTTTTGCTCAATAATAAGAGACAACACAGTAATCAGGTTTTTAACTATGCAGGTGTCATTGGATTGCAGTATCAGATAAGTTATTATATTCTTTTTCAAAAGTCTTCTATTAAATTCTGCAAAATTAGGAGCATTACAATAAATCTTATATTCTTTGTTTAATATTATGTAATATGACTTCTGTGCATGTTACATCTTTCATTTCCATTTTAAATTATCTTGGGGTAGTAAGAAAATATTTAGCATGTTTCTTCATAAGTAGTATTCCATATTATGGCTCCTGCTTTTTGTATATACTTATTGATTGAACAGAATGATGGTTTGTAAAAGCTACTATTATATAAATTTATGCTATAGCAAATTTATCTCAAGAAATGACAAACAAATCTATAAGCAATTTTGTTTTGGTATACCTCTTGAAGAATAAAACAATTTTTTAAATTTATTTTCTTGTTTAGTGTCACAGATTATCATAGACACAATTCATATCACCTACTGGTATGATTGTTCCTGGTTTTGAATTAACTTTATCCAAGCTTAATGAAAGCATTATCATTATTTTCAACAATTATTAATACACCACAGGATGAAAATCTCTCCAAGTTTAATCCAATTTCTAGCCTTTCTTCTCCTCATCATACCACTAAACTTCCTTATTCCATCTATCAATCTCATATGTGGTCTCTTTTTAGATCTTTTATAATCTCTTGGAATTCATTTTAAAATTTCAACAGACCAGCTATTATCATCTCTTCTAGAAATGTGTCTAACCCAGTGCCACTTCAGTTTTAATTCTTTCAATGATGTTGTAATATCTGTTTGTTCTCTTATCTGTGTACTTCGTTTTCGATCTCTTCTTGTTATTCCTAACATATATATCTCTATAATTCACTGAGTGATCTGATATCTTTATATTGCTCTTCTATTAAATGTCCAAGTCTCAGATTCACAAGTAAGAAATGGTAAAACACATTTATTAAAAATCTTGGTTTCAAATATATAGGAATATTTCCTTTTAATATATAGTTACTTGTAACAAAAGATTTCTATCCAAGTTGAATTCTAATGAATTATTGCATCCATCATGTTTACATTTGTATTAATAATTTGAACAACATATTTGTAATTGTTAATTTCTTACAATTCAACATTATCAATCTTTATTTTATTACTTTGAGAAAATTCATTGAACATTACTTTATTCTTTTTAATATATAACTTCAGTTCTACTTTCTTACTTTCATCTGATAATTCTTGCAACATTTCCTGAAACTCTAACAGCATTATTTGCAAAAACAATCACATCAACTAGAAAATCTCGATAATTTAAATAATCTCCATTTACTTTTAACGGAAATGCATTACATACTGGTTGTTAAATGTAGAATAAGTTCTAATAGTATAATTATAAATATCTTAGAATAAAAGAAGAAATAAAACTATGTGGACCTTTTTTTTTCTTTTACTGGCATTAATCAATATGATTACTTTTTGTGCATAAGAATGATTAGGTTTTAATATATCAATAAAAATGCCTATTCAAACTATTTGTGACATATAATGCATTACTTTGATTAGTTGTTTTTTTCCCCCAATTAAAATACAGAACATTATGAACTTCATTATGTTTTTAGAGGAGATGGATTATCTTAGTCCTGATGTTTAATATAATTATTTACAATTTTTGCAAGTGTTTAATGTGATGTTTCTATTTCTTTTGTTATGATATTTTACATCCTGAAGTATCATTTGCATAAGCTGTTTCTGCAAAAACTTTTTCATCTGCAATTTATATGTGTTGTACAATTAAAAAAAAAATAGTCTTCTTTGATATTCTCGTTATTAGAGTAAATTCTATAAAAAAAATTGTTTGAGTTTCTTTGACACTGTATTCCTATTCAAATAATTTCCATTTCTAGTCCTTTAAAAAGTTGTTTTTAAATAAAATGTTATATGATTCTTCCAACTTAATTTCAATATCATCAACTCTGTTTACTCTATCTTTCTATAAAAATTCTGACTAGTCAACAACTAAAAATTTGTCTGGTGACATTACTATAAAATGCCCATTAATTACTTAATCTTAAAGTAGATGGCAATGGAAAGAATAAAATGAATTACTATTCCTAAAGCAGGTTGGGCATATTCTTGCCATCCATTACTGTGTGTTTCATATTTGCAGTTTAGATATCTAGATATATTAATTCTCTTAGTTATGGCTGCTTTGTTAGCCTTTTAAAACATTGGTGCAGCTTCTTTCAAGATACTTCATAATGCAAAGGTAGTACTATCTGTTTATTTGTTTGTTTGTTTTTTGTGAGCATATATCACAGTTTCATAATTCATACATATTACCGTATACTTTGAAAATTATAGTTATAATCATTTCATCTAATTAATATTATCCTTTTTAAATTTTAATGACACTCTCTATCTATTAGAGAGTTGTTAAGCAACAATTACTGCATATTTAATCATTTCTATATGGTTAAAAGAATTAAGTTTTACAATATACCAACAAGAGTCATTTTTATGCACACTTTTTTTAACTCCATTTAAACTAGTATGTTAAAAATATATATATTTTAAAATTAATGTTTCAAATCATCATTTACTTTTTAAAATGTTATAAGTTTACTTGAACTTTATTCTTTTAGAAAATTATTATTTCAGGAACAACTCTGCAGAGTGACATAAAATAGCTTCTCCTTAAATGAAAAGTCAGAAGTTTCTGCTTTACAAGGTGATTTGCTCAGAAACCATCTTAAATTATGGAAACATTCTTTCTCACTGAAACCATCACAAACTACAAAAAAAAAAAACTGATCTACTTCTTACTCATTACCAAAAGCTTCTATCCTAATTTGATAACTGTTTTCATTAACTCCATTATCCTATCCTTATATGGCTGATTTTTATTTTAAAGATCTAAACAAACCAAAAAAAATCATAAAATCCTTATGTCTTTCAATACCTTACACTTCAAAAGTAAATGTTCAATATTCTCCCTCTTTCATCTATTCCAATGCTGCCATATATTACAAGTCAGAGCAATCAATAGATTATTATACTGTAATGCTTATTAAATCTATATCCCAGATTAGATCTCGTACACTTGGATTATTTTGAGTCTAATGCATTTATAATTTAAGAGCTTTCTTTTACTCTTTTTTTTTTTGTTTAATACTTTAAAACTTACTGGCAAAGATGATAGATCAGAGACTAATTCTTGGAATATGGATAGCAGTAAATATAAATTTATTAAACACTACCATTTAGTCTTTAATCATTATGATAGCATTAGAATAGAAGAGTTATTTCTGGAGCCATCATCATTTAATGTTTTTTAAAATTATTATTTGATTCTGCTAAATACTGCAAATGATGAGTTTCAATTATTCATTAACATTTCCTGGTTTGAGAAGTTTAATGAGTAATTGTTTGATGTTTATGGGTTATAATACAATTATATTAAAACACTTGAGAGTTTTTGGAAATGAACCTAGAGATATAAACTTGTTAGATTATAAAAACAACAGTATTAAAACAATGGATAGTGTGAAGAGTTAAAGCAACCTAAATAAGACTAAATGAATCAAAACAAACCATTATAGGTGATCTGCAAGTTTCTAATGCCTTTTGTTGATAATTTATGGGAGTAACAGATAAATTTATAAGATCATAATTGAAACATACACCTGGGTCTCTTTTTACGCGGACTTATTTAACACGATTTTGAAGTTACACGATTCGTCTTTCACCGGAAGTCGAAGTCCGATAATGCGCTATTGCTTTAAATAATAAATTTCGCGCACTTATGTTATATTGAAAGTAATAGCACATTATTGGAATTCGACTTTCATCTTAGTAATTTTAATATTTTCAGTGCTTTATAATAGTAAGATTTTATGCAATAATGAAATTAAAATCATGATTTCCACATTTAATGTATACACACATTAAATTTTACAAGATTATAATGTAAATTTGTTCAAACATTGTGGGTGTTAATTTTGCATTTTAAATCACATTCTGTTTTTGCTTTTTAAAAAAGCACGTAATCAATTATTAATCATTTAGTGTCCACAAATTTATTTTTAAAAGGTCAGTAATAGCAGTGGGCACAATTAAAATCTGATTTTTAATTGTAATTAACAATTTAAAAATTACTTACGGGCGACTTGAAATTAATGTGATGTAAAACGAAATTTGATTTTTAAACGGAATTGAAAATAAGAATTTAATTTTTAGTTGTTAGTTTTAATTAAATTTTTCCCAGCAGTGGTGAATAAATGTCTTTTTATTATTATAAGTCTAAGTTCATAAACAATTAATAAAATCATCGTCGTCATCAACAGAAAACCATTAACACAACATGAGAGTGAACTTGGCACTAGTTGTATTTCCTCTTGTAAGAATAATTGCCGAGATATTCTTGACTTCATTTAAGGAGAAGCCAAATACATCACATCACATGAGAATCTGATTTTTTACTAGTTTGCAAACGAACGTCTTTTTTTGGGCAAATAGCGATAATAATTAAAACGTGTATAAAAAAATTTAAATTACTGTACTGTAAATTATGCATAAAAATATATTATTTTGAATAAAATTAAATATTATAGTTAAAAAAAGTTTGTCTTGTATCATTTTTTTTCAAATTTGAAATTTTTATTAGTCATATTTTATTTCCTTATTTTTTTTTTTTTTCCACGAATTTTGAAAAATCACAGACCGCATCCACTCTTTTTCAATGTAAGTTACGTCTATTTTTGCGCGATTTCGTTTGCACGTGTTTTCTGAGGAACCTATCTATCACGTAAAACGAGACCCAGGTGTATTTATGTTACATTATTATTAATCCAAAATTTCCTCACTATAAACTTAAATGCTACTAAAAATTTAAATAAACAAATTTTAATATCTATACTTTTGGAATACTTTATATTTTATTATTAGCAGTATAATACAATACTTTAAAATATAGAATGCGTTCACATTTATATTAACATAATTTTTTTAAGATAATATTAATTAAAATTATAAATTAAAATAATAGTTTATAATTTTGTCCAGATAATAGAAGTTTCTGAATTAGTTATATGGATTAATGTTAATCTATCTATATATAAAAATCAAGTGAACAAAAGAGATGTTTTAAAATTATCTAAAAAAAAGCATTTGGATTTGAGAGATCTTGTTCTAAATCTTAAAAAAGGAGACAATATATTATCATTTCAAATTCAAATATGTTGTTTAAATGTAAAAAAATAAATAAACTTAAAATATGTTTCTTACAGTTTTACTCTTTCAAAAATTAAGATATTACAATTGAAACTAAGAAGAATCTGAGGGGGTGAACAGATTGCTTAAAGCTATTTACGATTTTTAAGCTGTTTGTAATTTTAAATATCAGACTGAAGTTCTAACATATAATTTGCAATTAGTAAATAAACACAATCTTATAACTTCACAAATACTTTCAGCTCATCAGAAAAATAAATCCAAATTAAAATCTATAATTTAACTTAAGGTAGCTTATTTTAAAACCAGTTTTAAATTTTTTTATTTTTATGTATTTATTTAATGAAAATAACTTCTAGCAAAATTATATATATCATAGGTAAAATAGTCTTTAAATCTATTGCAGGCCAAAAGTCCTGCAGATTCATCATCCAACCACAATGAAGAATAGTGAAAATTACACATTAGGCTTGCTAAGATAGCAATTTTTCCCATCCTTGTTTAACTATCTAAAATACCCATATTGTGATCAATAAGCAGATAGTTACCTGGGTTGACTATGTTCAAAATATAATAAAAAAATCTTAAGCTTATATGGAAGCTGAAAAAAATTTCAACATAGTTTGAATTTGAGTACAAAAGATAAGAACATAGATGATCATGCTAAACATTACAATATGATTTTCCTTATACACACACACAACATATAAATGAAACCACATATAAGGATTGCCAAAAAAGAAATTTTAATTTATTTTAATGATTGTATATTCACAGTCTTATACCGACATAATGCATTTATTTGCCTCATGATCACAAAGTAACTATATTCTCATAAGTCTTGCCGATATTCAACCACTCTTTTTTATATTTATATAATATTTTAGTAATATATTCAAGCACTCTTGTAGAAGATTGACTATAATACTATCATTTAATTACTAGTATGAGGAATCGTTCTTTTTTCCTCATCTAAAACTCTGATCCAAAAACTTTTAACTCTTCAATCTGCCTCTCTATATCTATGCTTAAACAATAAAGAGATAAACAGACATATAATTCACAAAAATGAAATAAAGTAGTTATTCTTAATTATATTTTTTAACCATAATGTTGTATTTTTCTTTGTGAAATATTTGTTAAACATCAATGAGAAATAATCTATCAATAAATTTATTCATGTGATTTTAATTTCTTTTTCTTTTGTCATTGTAATTAAAGAAATATTAGTTTATTAAAATATTTTTAATTATTCAAGGTGTAAATCAGATTATCAGAAAACTTTATTTACTTTTTCTTTAGTCTAGATACTCAAAAAAATATCAACGAAATAAAGTTCAATGCATATAAAACACTGACAAGCTTAATTTTTTAAATTATTTCCTCATGACCTATGACATGATAATTTTCTCTAATAAAGGAATAATTTATATAATATATGAAAGAAAACTATCAAACTTCAAAAGCAGAATTAGTTAAATGCAGGTTGTTAAGGTACATTAAGAATGAATCTTACAGCATAAAACCACTCAAAAGCAATACTGATTTTAATATATTCATTGATGAACAATATTTTAAAGTTGATAAGTATTAGAATGCTATAATTCAACTGACATTATATAATGCTGAACAATAATCACTGCCTATTTCTTTAAATGAGTTAATATAAAATCCATCATAATTTCAGATCAAATAATAAATTGACACTCTTAAAAAAAAACATCAGTAAAAAAAAAAAAAATGAATTCAAATTACTAATTCAAAATTGCCAACAATTTTTTGATAAAATTATTTAAAATACTGAACAGCATTTCATTTCCAATTAAAAACAACTAGTGATTCTCTTGATGGACTTATAACTAACAATAACCTCAAAATTTAGGAGGTGCCAAAGATTCAATTTTATAAACCTAAATAATAAATTAAGTTCTCTTCTCCAAGGCAGATTCTATTGAATAGGATACAGTGATAATGCATCTATGGTTTGATATTTGATATAAAAACATTCTCCTAGAATACCAGACTCAATTCCCATACGGAGTTTGTATAAATAAATAAAAAACACAAGATGAATAAAAAAACTAGTAATTGGTAAGTAGCAACTGATAATATGTAGTTAAATATGTAAAATCTAAGGTAAAAATAAGTCAGTAGTGAACAGACTGGCAATAAATATCTTCAAATGGTCACCCATATATCCTGTCTGGAATCTGTCCCATTTAGAACAATTTTATTGATTAGCATGATCTAGTGGCTATAGCCTTTAAATCCACCCAAATTACAGACATTCTTATCTCTATAAACATCTACCCAAACTACAGATATATTCTTATCTCTATATACATATCTTAATAATTACACATTAAAATTCTAGACCATATGTATGCATGATAAATAATACCCTGCCTAAAATCCATATAATGTTGGAACACCTGAAATGTCAGACTGAGTTTCAATCCAGAAACTTAGCTTTTAATTCTAAACAGGATTGCATATACAATCATTTCTAATTATAGAATAAGACAAAGTAGATAACTATATAAATTTAATAAATAAAGGAATGTATGATAACTTTTCAATCTGGAAGCAAACAGAGTAACTAGTTAGACAGCAAAATTCAGTATGAACCAGTAAAAACCTCAGCACCTCAGTCAATGCTAGTTTCTTCATACAACAATTAATTCTACCATTTTAGTTTTAAAGATGCATCGGTGAAATAATAGTTCTACTTGCAATAGAATTCAATATTCTTTTATATAAAGAAGTTTTTATAATTTGGATTATTTAGTAATGTTCAAATCCATGTCTGATCATATCAAATTGGCTGAATATCTTTATGAATACAGTACTGTGAACATAATAATTTTAACTACTCAGAAATATCTAATTACATTTCAATTGAATGCTTCTAATTTGCTATTAAACTAAGATTAATTTTTTTTAAAAACTAACATAAAAACTATAGCTAGATTTAAACATTAGGCAAAATTCCACAATCTAATAAGATTTTCCTTTGTCTCTTTTTTTTTAGTCTCTCTTTTATCATAAGTAATCTATTTTTATTTAACAAAAAATTGTCTTTCATAAAACAATTAATTAACTTTAAAAACAAAAAAAATTACAAATGATCAAAAGAATTTATCTAAAAAAAATTACAGCATAAACAAAATTTCAGATTAAAAAAAAATGCTGATTTAATCTCACTTATTTCATTTAATCTTAATTTATAAAATATTAACATATATTTATAACTAACTGGATTTAAAAGTGGCTTTAGTACAATGGATCATATCAAAGTGTTGAGAGAAATTATAGAAAGGACCCGTGAATACGAGTTGTCATTATGATTGGATTATAAATTATGAAAAGGTATTTGATTCTATGAGCATTTCTTTAGTGACTAGAGCTTTGGATCATCAAAATATAGATCTAGGATATTGTCATTCCAAGGAATATTTATAAAAATACAACAGCAATTAATTACATAATGATACTAGGAAGATTAACATTGAAAAGGGTTTATGTCAAGGTGACTCCATGTTCCCAAAACTTTTTTAAAGCAGTTTTGCAAGAAATGCTTTGTGGACTAAACTAGAAGCTAAGGCAATAAAGGTAAATGGAGATTATTTAAGTTATCTAGATTTGTAAATGATATAGTTATTTTTGCAAACAATGCTTTACAGTTTCAGGAAATGTTGCAAAAATTATCAAATGAAAGTAAGACTAAAGGTAAATGTGAAAAAAGACTAAAATAATGTTCAACACATTTTATCACAAGAAGAAAATAAAGATGGATACTGATAAGTTAAAAATACTTAACAACAACAAATACCTTGGTCAGATTATTACAACAGACAAAAATAAAAATTGATAATGATGAGATAGAAGTAGTTAAGAACTACAAATACCTTGGTCAGATTATTACTGATGAAAACATAATGGATGAAATTAATCATAGAATTAAACTTAGTTGGAGTGCTCTTGGCAGAAATAATTTAATATTAAAATATCCTATGTGTTTAAAAAGGAAGGCTTTTAATAAATGTATTTTATCAGTTCTCATTTATGGATCTGAAACTTGGACATTTAACAGAAGAGCAATAAAGAGACGTCAGCGCTTAACAAAGTATGCAGAGATGAGTGTTAGTAGTAACAAAAACAGTTAAAAAAAATACATGAGTAAGAAAACAAACAGATGTTACCAACATCACTGAAAGATTTAATAGACTGAAGTGGACTTAGGCTGGACGTATTGCTAATAGAGATGATAATAAATGGGCAGATGAAGTCTTAAACTGGATTATTGTAAAAGACCACATATGAGATGAATGGATGAAATAAGGAAGTGTGTTGGGTGATGGAGACAAGAGAGGCTAGAGATTGGGAAAATGGGTTGAACTTGGAAAAACCATCTTGCAGTGGAACGATAATAATTGTAAATGATGATGATTCCCTAGTATCTATTTTCTTCTTATTAATGCACAGAGATTATAAAGTTAGTTTTTTTACTTATTTTCCAAATACATTAACTATATAAACAAATATCATGACAAAATACATATACAATTAAATATTAAAAGCCTAAAGCTAAAATATTCAATAAAATAATTAAAATTACTCCAAATTCAAAATTAAATAAGACTAGCCAAAAAAAAACTCTATAACATAACCATTGGTTTCCCCACCAAAAACAGACATTTCAAGTGCAAAGGACTAAAAACATATCACAATAAATATATACTATTACCCTCAATTCCTATTTACATCCCACACATCCTTAATATGAAAATAACTCTTAAACAAAGTAATTGCATCAGAATCATAAATTTTTATTATTAAAGATTCTTTAATTCTTTTTATTTCATTTATTTCAAAAAAGATAACCTTAACCTCATCTAAACTAATAATGTGGCTTCTTTGAAAAAAATGCTAAGTAAAAAGAATTAAAGAATTTTTATTAATAAAAATGTATGATTCTGAATTAATTAATTTGTTTAAGAGTTTTTTTAATATTAAGGATGTGTGAGATATAATTAGGAATTGTGGGTAATAGTATATATTTGTTGATATGTTTTCAGTCTTTTGCACTTGAAAAGTCTGCTTTTGATAGGGAAACTAATGGTTATGTTTATAGAATTTATTTTCTTTGGATAGTCTTGTTCAATTTTGAATTTTGAATAATTTTAATTTTATTCAATCAACTAACAATATTATCCTAATATTAGAAAATCTAAATTACTAATAGATGGCAAAATGAATCCACTTTCCTTCTGCCCATCTAATTTTACAAATACTACAATATTTAAATTTGCTCTTGTTCATATAATGTCTGATATGCATCTACTTATAAAGCATAGATGGATAAAGGAAAAGAGATTCCATTTTTCTATCTTCAAGTATAGGGGTCTGCAAACTTAAGTTCATGAGCCACGAGTGGCTTTGATCCCAAACTCACAGTCTTTATCATGATAAACACAAACACTTTTTATTCCCTCTTGTAATTTGTAAATAAATATTCTGCTAACTTTAGGAGAGGAAAAATGTGCTTTACAATATTGTTTTTTGAATTCAACCTTATTATAGAAGTTTATTATTGTATGTGGTGAACGTTTAAATATTAAAAAATTGTAAACAAATCAAACTATAAAGGAATTTTTTGTTTTTGTTTGTTTATTTTTAAGAGAATTTTTATTTTTGTTAAGGTGTATATACATTCTCTTACTTCTATTGCTAAAATAAATGTTCAAATATATACACAGCCATTCAAAAATGCATATTTTTCATGAACATATTTTTCATCTCTTTCCTTGCAGATCTTTTATTGGGGGAGGGGGGGGCAAAATGGCTCTTCATATTAAATTCAAATTAAAAAGTTTACCAGCGCTCATTTGAACTCTACAATAAGTAGCATTACTGGTTAATTACAGATATAGGCTGTTATGATATTATTTAATAACAAAAATATGCTAGCTTAATGCATTGGTATATACACATACAATATCACTTCCATTTGTTCAAACAATTGATTCCAAAAATATGGTGGCAAATCACATAAAAGGTTTTTTTAAAAAAAAAAAATTAATATTAAGCAGTTTAACAGATTTTTCATAAGTAATAAAAAACCTTTTACTTTTTAAATAGTTATTATCCTTATTTTGTACATATTTTTAATTAAAATGGTAAAATAAAAACAAAATAATAATAGTTATATTATTTCAAAATATTTTATTAGTATAAATATAAATTTTAATTTATAAAAACTATCAATTTTCTTATTCAAACAAAAAATGCAACTGTAATGATTTACTAATTGAAAAACTAATTGAATAAAGTTTCTATTATAAAATATCTCTGTATATTCTAATCAAATTTCAAAACATTTTTTTAATTGTATTAACTATTTTTAATTTGAAAATAAAAAATACAAGTAAGAAATCACTTTATTGGCAAATTGTGCATAAACAAGAGTGAGATTTCCTCTACTTTAACACCACTTATCATAAAATTGAATAATGGGGAGGGGGGGGAGTGGTAAAAGTAATTTAATTACCATCCACAGACCAATTTCTGGTTTTAACTTTGATCAATGAGGATTTGGAATTCACCCTGTATTCAACAGCCAGATATCTTTAGTCCTTTTTTTTATTATTAAGCTAATAAAACAGACAAAACTCACTATACATATTGCCACACACAGCAAACTAGAATAATCAATGGATGCCTCTAGCTAGCTGTGTGTAGCAATACGTATAGTGAGTTTTGCCTGTTTTAATAACAATAAGCAAGCATAAGAAATGGTGATCATGTGATGTTTATTAAGCTGATAGTCTGAAATTCAAAAAACTCTAAAATTTTGAACTCAAGGCAACCTGCTTGCACAGTTACTAGTTTAATATAACTTCAGGTCTACTTTAATTGTAATGTTGTGTGTTAAATATATAAATTTTCATAATTTTTGGTAAATCTTTTTACAATTAAAATAAAGTTTAATTTATTAATACATATATGATTATAGTAAACTTTGACAATATACAATTTAATTAAAGTTGAAATTAATGTGAATATAAACATTTCAACTTAAAATTCGTTTTTTAAATATATTTATATAGTTTTCTATTTTCTGCTATCATTGTTCAAAGCTCATCTATTGAAAATTGTGTAATAAATATTTTTATTCAAAATTGAAAATTGTGTAATAAATATTTTTATTCAAAATACCTAAGCAGCTAATAAAATTCTTGGTTTCATTTATTTGTAAATGGACTTTTTTTAATTATCACAAAAATTGTACATGGATTAATTCTAATGGCAAAACTATTTACAAGTAAACTGAACCATTTATTTAAAAATTATTATCCAAACAAAATTATGAAGTATAATTTCAATTTATTATTTCTATTAAAAATTTAGTACACCTGGGTCTCTTTTTACTCAGACTTATTTAACACGATTTTGAAGTTACGCGATTCATGTTTCACCGGAAGTCGTACTCCGATAATGCGCTATTACTTTAAATAATAAATTTTGCGCACTTACGTTATATTGAAAGTAATAGCACATTATTGGAATTCCACTTTCATCTTAGTAATTTCAATATTTTCAGTGCTTTATAATAGTAAGATTTTATGCAATAATGAAATTAAAATCATGATTTCCACATTTTATGTATACACACATTAAATTTTACAAGATTATAATGTAAATTTGTTCAAACATTGTGCATGTTAATTTTGCATTTTAAATCACATTCTGTTTTTGCTTTTTAAAAAATAACGTAATCAATTATTAATCATTTAGTGTCCGCAAGTTTATTTTTAAAAGGTCAATAATAGCAGTGGGCACAATTAAATTTGACAATTAAAATTAAAATCTGATTTTTAATTGTAATTAACAATTTAAAAATTACTTACGATGACTTGAAATTAATGTGATGTAAAATGAAATTTGATTTTTAAACGGAATTAAAAATTAAAAAATTAAAGACAAAAATACGAATTTAATTTTTAGTTGTTAGTTTTAATTAAATTTTTCCCAGCAGTGGTGAATAAATGTCTTTTTATTATCATAAGTCTAAGTTCATAAACAATTAATAAAATCATTGTCTCAAAGATTAATTACAAAATTACGTTGTCAACAGAAAACCATTAACACAACATGAGAGTGCAAACGAATGTGTTTTTCGGCAAATAGCGACAATAATTAAAATGTGTAATAAAATATGTAAATTACTGTACTGTAAATTATGCATAAAAATATATTATTTTGAATAAAATTAAATATTATAGTTAAAAAAAGTTTGTCTTGTATCAATTTTTTTCACATTTGAAATTTTTTATTAGTCATATTTTATTTCCTTATTTTTTTTTGCACGAATTTTAAAGTAATTTTACGTTGGTGCTTTGCTTTTACGCGAATTTTGAAAAATCACAGACCGTATCCCCCCTTTTTCAATGTAAGTTACGTCTATTTTTGCACGATTTCATTTGCACATGTTTTCTGAGGAACCTATCTATCGCGTAAAACGAGACCCAGGTATACTGATATAAATACAACTTTATACCAGACCATAAACCCAAAATCTCATATAAAAAATAAGCAATTAATAATAAATTCTTATTAAGTAAAAAATAATTCATTTTACCTTCAATTCAAAATATATAAAAATCTAATTTAAAAAATAGAACTTCAACTGAAAAAAAAAATTGTTAATTACTGAATAAACATTTTACTAAGAATATTAATATAATTTTTTTTTTTCATTGACTGTCTTCCATTTGGTTGCATATATAACCAAAGAATAATATTTCCTGAATCATTAAAACAAAACATGTAGGAAAAAAAAAAAAACTAAATATAGTATATACTTTAAATTTTAAAAAACATAACACAACGTATATTTTAAAAATTTATTTTTAGTATGTTTTATGTTCTATTATCAAAGTTTTTTATTTTTATAATATCTAACCAATAAAATTTAAGATTTTTTTTTTTTGCAGAGCTTTTAATTATTATTTTTTTAAAGCAACAATTTGTGAATTTATTTTTTTATATAAATGCAGTCAAAATTTTTAAAAAATTAGATAATGTAATGAACAGATGATAGTAGTAGTTTTAGTGATGTAAATAATTAAGTCTTTTTTCTTTTTACTAATACTATATGTTTTTATGCTTACAATATTAAGCTGTCATTTTTCCTGAATATGTCAGAAAAATATTATACAAGATTATTAATTTAAAATTGAGCAAATAAATAATAATTTTAACTTTTATTTAGTAACCTTTATCCAATAAAGTTGATTATTAATTGCAGAAAGCACAAAATCATGTTTTTATTCTAAATAATTTTCCATTATGATTATAAATGTGCGATTTTTTCCACATATATTAGTGAAGCTATAATTATAATTTAAGATTTAATATACTAGCTTAACACTTTTGGGATTTAGTATTCAAATCCCATACTCATAGCTTTAACAATGATTATATAAGGGATTTGAACTCAGACTTTCACATGACTCTCAACTCTCCATGCCATCTCATATTGCTGACCCACCTGATCACCCACATGTTGAAAAGACAAATAATCACCAATATCTGTATTTTGTGCTAAACCAGAACTCATCAGTTGGTCCAGATTACCAACTCCACACATATATACAATTATAATGTTTGCATTTTTGTTGCATGCAAAATACAATTTATAAGAATTTTAATCCATAAAACTGATTGAATTAATATATTTAGAATAATGTACATATTTTAAAATTTAATACACTTTGTTGTTTTAACCCTCCATATTTTGACAATTTCTTTGTTCTCACTTACTTTAAACCTTCAACTTTCACTTTTATATTAAACCATTATTATTTATCAGAAAATAATAAATTTGATATCATTTGATAGATATTTTTGTTTAGAAATTAAAGTTTAAAAAATCACATTTGATTTTCTGAATTATTTTAAAAATTAAATTTTATTTAAAACAAAATGCTGTTTCATCATCAAATTTCAGGTGAAGCAAATTCAATTTGCAAAATGAATGAAATCATCTTCTTTTGATATTTGTTTTAAAAATCTGAACAAATATTTATTAATAGCTAGTAAATCTATCAACTTATGCTTTAAAAGTTTAAATTTTTTAAATAAATTTTACAATATTCCTATATTTTGTAAGATTCTTAATGACAACATTTTCTAAACAGTTGTAATACCCGCAACCATAATCTCCATGGTAAAATTACTCTGAAGAATATAATGTTCTATATTTAAAAATAAAACATTTCTATACAAAATAAATATATAATAATATATTTTTTAATTTCTAATAATTATCACAATTTCTATGCAAAAACAATCACAAACATTCCAAAAAATCAAGTTTTAGTCATTTGTAATATTTTCTCGAATTAAGAATGCAAAATTAGCACAAAGTTAGAGACTGCAAAGAATACAACGAATGCTCATCATTGCAGGCCTTAAAATACTTTGAAATTCCCACTTTTTCGATTGTCCTGACATCTTAAGAATTTTTTTTTAATTAAAATATTAGAAAAAAATATAGGTTTACAAAATTTGTTTTCTAAGAAGAGTTCCTATATCTACAGTACTCACACTTTTTTAAGATAGTAGTTGACAAATAACAATTGAGGAAAGCAGACCCTACTGCAGGATAACTGGATATTACAACTGCATTTGATTTCATCTCTGAAATCAAATTCCTTAAACCTTTCATCCCTATCCTCAATACACAGCTGCCCCTTAATTAGCAAGTATATTTCATGATAAATAATAAACACTAGAATTTCATCCTCATTAACTATCCCAGAGCGGTCTTATCTTAATACTATACTACATTAACTCACTAAATATAGAAACACAAGTTATCGGCCACAGATATTTCATTTATTAAGCAAACATTAATTATATTTTTATATGGATGACTTAATATTCCTCCCTTCAAAAAAATAAATAATACATTCTATTGTCATTCTTGACAAAATATGAAGTAATACTCCCTCAATTTTAATAACGTTATCAGTATAAAACATTCTCACAAAATACCCTATATTTTCTTTCATAATGCACTCTTATAATGTGTATCTGTTAGTCAATGTGATGAATTCTACTATCTAAGAAAGCCTCCTAGTTTCCACTGAAAACATAAATGCTTGACTTAAAGTATACTTTCCTATTCAAGTAAAGGTCTCTTCATGAATGTTAGTTTACCCCAAACCCTTCTATTAATTAGCCAATATCAAGCTCATTTCACATTTAAAAAAAAAAAAACAAATTGATTCGGTAATCACAGACTTACTTTATATATTTCATTTATTAAGCAAACATTAATTATATTTCTTATATGGATGACTTAATATTCCTTCCTTCAAAGAAATAAATAAAAAAAACATTCTATTATCATTCTTGACAAAATATGAAGTAATACACCCTCAATTTTAATAACGTTATCAGTATAAAACATTCTCACAAAATACCCTATATCTTCTTTCATAATGCACTCTTATAATGTGTATCCGTTAGTCAATGTGATAAATTCTACTATCTTGGAAAGCCTCCTAGTTTCCACTGAAAACATTATAAATGCTTGACTTAAAATATACTTTCCTACTCAAGTAAAGGTCTCTCTTCATGAATGTTAGTTTACCCCAAACCCTTCTATTAATTAGCCAATATCAAGCTCATTTCACATAAAAAAACACCAATTAGCATTAAAAACATGCAGACATACTAAATACAGTGGCCTGCCATTACACTGCAACACCTTCAGAAAATAATAAATAAACAAACCAAGAGTCTTCAATCTTTATTCTGATATTGTTCTGATTCCCATGAATTTACTATCACTCATAAAAACCATTTTATTAAAAAACTACCAGCATTTTCAATTGTGTGCCTCTGCAATTACATATTGTTACATTCAATAAATGTCAAATAAAGTGAACTAGTGAATAGACTCCAATCCATTCTCTATGAGTGACCATAGGTAAGTAATCGACAATATTTATATATTACTGTTTAGAGGTTAAATATCTGATGTTCTAATAAAAGTTAATCTTAGAATACTATCTACCAATGCAATCCTTTTCAGCAGAAGAAACTACCAATATGGATATTTTTCGCATTACACAATTTAATGTCTAAATATAAACATATTGTCCATACTGAACGTAATTTAGAAGGGATTTGAATCCAGACTCTCAAGCTCCCTACAGCTATCCACTCCATCTTATACAATCGATAAACATGACCACATACATGTGAAAGAGATAAATGATCAGCACTCATCAGTTGATCCAGATCATCATCTCCTATATACATATATAATTAGTGCTTAGTTTAAATTAAGATAGTAAATCTTCAAACTTTAATGGATAAGCTTCAATCTTCTCCACTCTCCAACTCTTCAGCTATCCATATCATTGAAAATGTGATGATGGAAACCTTTGTTAATGTCAATATTATTGCCATATTCATGTTGACTTTAAGTCACTCTGATCCTCACTTATAGGACTTTAATATGTCCATTTAAATACATAGAAGGATGTGCAGAATACAGGCTGAATATGTAATATGTAAATACAAACATATTGTCTATACTGAACCTAATGTAATTAGTAGGAAGCTCTCTACAGCTATCCACCTCATCTTTTACAACTGATACACATGACCATAAACATATGAAAAAAATCAATGATCACGAATATACATATTTTGTACTAACCTAGCAGTAATCAGTTGCTCCAGATCATCTCCCACCCTATATATATATATAATCAGTGCTCAGTTTATATTAAGATAGCAAATCTTCAAACTTTAATAGACAAGCTTCAATCTGTCTCCACCCTCCAATTCTTCAGCCATCCATGCCATTAAAAATCTGATGATGGACTGCTCAAAGCCTCTGTTGTTGCCAACTGATTAGTGTTGGTTCAGAACAATATATATATATATATTGGTGATCGTTTATCTTTTTCACATGTATGTGGTCATGTTGGATGGCTGTAGAGCTTGAAAGTCTGGATTTAAATCCCTTCTAATTTCATTAGGTTCAACATAGACAATAAGTTTGTATTTAGATGTCAGATATCCAGCATGTTTTCTATCCATCCCTCTTCTGTGTATTAAATGAACATATTAAGGTCCTATATGTGAGAAGTCAGAGTAACTTAGCCAACATGGATTTGACAATAATATTGCTCAACAAGGGCTTTGAACAATCCACCATCACATTTTCAATGGTATAAATAGCTGAAGAGTTGGAGGTGGAAAAGATTGAAGCTTATCCATTAAAATTTGAAAAAATTGCTACCTTTTCTGAGCATTGATTATATATATATTGCACCGTAAAATTGTTGTTTGCAATCATTAAAATAAAATCGTATATTTAAATAACAAAGATTTTGAAATTAAAATATCTCATTTGAAAAAAAAGAAGAAATCTATAAAAGTTTAAAGAGTTTTTATTATTAGTTTAAAACAGTTTGCTAAAAGTCAGTAGTAAAGTTTTACAAATTAATTAATAGAAGGAGGAGAAAATTTAACTTGGCAAAAACTAAACTTTAGAATAAACTAATAAAGTGTATTTAGAAAGTTAGTTTTATTAAAAGAAAATGCAGTTAGCCCAAGTGGGGGGGGGGGGTTTGTAACTTAGAAAATTTAAAATATTAAAGAAAAAAAAAGAAATCTTAAAAACTAAAAAAATCTCTCTTTTCATTTATTTAAAATAAAATAAATATATGTGTGCATAAATAACGAGATTTTAAATATTAAAAAAATAATAAAATGTGTGCTTGTTAAAAATAAAATAAAATAAAATATAAAAGTTAAATATAAAAATATTAAAACAAATGAATGCTTATTATTAAATTTTAAAAACTCAAAGATTGCATATACTGATAAGCTACATAAGAATGGATTAGCAATGGCTACTCATTAAAATCCATAAACAAGAGGATTAATTAAATACATCTTAAGAATTTAATCAAAGCAGTTGATGAATTTAAAAACTAATTAAAAGGGATAACAATGTCAGCACATAAATAGGGCTAGAAAATTTCATCAGGCAGTCATTCACATATCCAGTCTTTCACATATTTGGATCCAGTCATCTGTTAGCCATGGTTTTTAAAGACAATGCAGTGTTAAGCCGAAAGTCGGAGCATGCGGTCAACTTCCAGCCTCTGTCTGACAGAACATCAGCAGTCTGCCTGATAGAAATAATGCCAGACTAATAGGTTGAAGTCACCAGGAATGTCTAACTGCCTGGAAAAGAAGTACTACGGAACTCCATCATCAGGAACGCAACAGAAGTCTAAAATCCAACCGGTTGGTAAAACCCCACAAGCAGCAGTAAATAATTTGAAGCCACCATGTTCAAAAATCCTATAGGTAACATTTTCTTATTCCAATTCTTGATATTAATTAATGTAGCCATTGCAATCTTCGAAGCCTCCCAGAGTCAGTTTAATAAATGAACTCTATAGCCAGTATAAAATGAACTATGTATGTGCTGGTTGATATAATAAACCGATAGCATTAGAACTTTGAAAATCATATAAACCAACAGCTCATATAATAGTGTGTGGGTGCACTATATATGTTGATACTTATGTTTACTTAATGTTTATATTTATTATAATATGTGTGAGGATGGATGTATAGCAAGAATGACAATAATTGTACAGTGTAATTTAAATCAGATTTAAAAAAAGTTATAAAAGATTACATAATGATTCCTATGAGTGAGTCATAACAGGCTACGATTATGAGAAATATACTTTGTCGAAAGCACTAAGCCGTTTAAATTTAATTATCATTTATATAGCTTTACATTATATGTGTGGCACAATTTTATTATTATAAAAGATCTAAAAGGAAATATATTGTTGAATGGATGACCTAAGAAAAGTTGCTATATGATGCAAAGAATGAAAGCTATGTATTAAAGAAAATGAATTAAAGTTAGAGATTTTCATCCTGCATAGAATTGATAATGGTTGAAAATGTTAATTACATTTAAGGCTAATCGACTTAAATAATATTTTAACTTTAAAGTGATGTTTATTGATATCAGATTATATAATTATGGTTTGAAATACATAAAGATATAAAATCAACAATAGAAACTTAAGAATACCTTAAAGAAAATTATTGCAGTTAATATAACCATAAATCATAAAGATTGGAAGTAAATGTATCAATAAAAAATTTGGACAAAAGAATAATACATAAATAAAATTTCAAAATTGAATATTAGTATCTGATAAGTCTGCAAATTACTGTGATGTCATTATTATAAGTTCTCTTTAGCTATAAATATGTTTGCAAGTATATGTAGTTAATGTCTGATTTATAAGGGATTGTAATTTTTGTTGTTATTGGTTTGAAACAGAAATGACAGGCTGTAAAAAAAAAGGAAAAATATTTGGAGAAAGTCCTTGCATATGCTATTGATAAGATGGGTATTTGAAAGTATTTGATTGCATATTCCAAAGTTTTATTTTTTATAGTATAAAGAAATTAAAAGGGATTTGAACTCAGGCTTTCAAGCTCCCTACAGCTATCCCTCCATCTTATACAACTAATATACATGACCACATACATGTGAAAAAAATAAATGATCACCAATTTATGTATTTTGTGCTGAACCAGCACTCATCTGTTAGTATAGATCATCATCTCCCATGTGTATTATATATATATATATATATATATTGATCCGGGTGGGGTAGTAGATCAAATAGGAAACAACATCTAGCATGAAATTTTTACTCAAAAATAGAAATTGTGAAAATCAAAATTGTTAAGACTTTTATATATAAAAATATATTATAAAATTATTTATTATAAATTCAATCTACTCCACTGCAATTTAAATCTTGCTCCACAACTGTCCCTTAGGCAGAGAAACATATCCAGAGGGTACCTATGACCAAGCTGAAGCTATATAAGATACATAACTCTGACTACATTTCCAGGCCAAAAATCTTCTCGAATGCTAAATTCAGCCCCTATCATTCAGAGCACTTTTTTGTTTCAAAGTAAACTTCAGGCACCAGTTAATTACAAGAAGTAACTAATGTACCCTGAATGATGGCAAACTAATTCAGCGCCTAAGAAATCTCAACTAGCTCAATCAAAAGAATGATATAATAAACTGCTCATATAACTTCTCTGCTAAATTGTTTTTTTTGGTAGTATAATTAAGAAAATTGACCAACAAATACTAATTTCTAAAATAATTTATTTTAAATATTTAAAATTAATTGAAAACTAATTTATGACTTCAACATTTCCTTTTCTGAATAAAATAATAATACATAACAGCAAATATCCTCACACATATTATAATAAATATAAACATTAAGTAAACATAAGTATCAACATATATAGTGCACACACACACTATTATATGAGCTGTTGGTTTATATGATTTTCAAAGTTCTAATGCTATCGGTTTATTATATCAACCAGCACATACATAGTTCATTTTATGCTGGCTATAGAGTTCATTTATTAAACTGACTCTGGGAGGCTTCGAAGATTGCAATGGCTACATTAATTAATATCAAGAATTGGAATAAGAAAATGTTACCTATAGGATTTTTGAACATGGTGGCTTCAAATTATTTACTGCTGCTTGTGGGGTTTTACCAACCAGTTGGATTTTAGACTTCTGTTGCGTTCCTGATGATGGAGCTCCGTAGTACTTCTTTTCCAGGCAGTTAGACATTCCTGGTGACTTCAACCTATTCTCTTGGCCATATATTTCATTTATTATCTTAGTTTCAAATACAGTTTATTCGTACTTGCATACATGGAATCTCTGTATTGCTTTTCTGTTAATGTCCAAAACTCAGATAGTAAAATTTATTAATTTAAATTTTTCGCTTTCAAATACAATATTGTAAAGATTTAAAAAAAATGAATATACACAATTTTTATGAAACATTGATTAATTTATAATTTTTTGTCTATTTATGAATATATATTTACTTCTTCTTTTTTTTTGGTATACTGAAAATAACAATTATATATATTTTTATGGTGGTTTAAATATCATATAAATAAATGTAGTGTAATGTTTTTTTTAATTAAATAATTATATATAGTAGTTCATTTTGTATCAGCTTTTTCTTGTAATTACTACTTTAATATCAGGAATTATTATGTCTTTTCTGTACAATTGTAATGTAAAATAGTTAAATGTTAGAACATTTAAGCCAAAAAATTGAACATATATTTAAATTATTATGTCTTTTCTGTACAATTGTAATGTAAAATAGTTAAATGTTAGAACATTTAAGCCAAAAAAATTGAACATATGTTTATAAATTTTAGTTTTTATTCATGTTAAACATGCTTTCAATACATTGAATATCATAATCATAGTTCTTTTAAGTTTATTAAGTATTGTTTTTATGTGTATTTGCTAACTATTATTGTAATTAAATTAATTTCACAATTTAATAGAAGTTAGCATTGCAGCCGCTAATTCATTTGATATTAAAAGTTCTTTGTCTTTTTAAAACTGAAGGAAAACAAAATGGACTACGCATGTACCAATACCATCATTCTCTGCGGCTTGAGTTTCTTTTCAAAATGGCATACAGCATGTTAAAATCAGACAAAATTCCAATTTTTTATTAATAAGTTCATTTAATTTTTTTTTTCTGCTGTTTACTAGATTGCACAAAGAAACAAAGGCATAAACTTTTCATCGGCCAGAGTGCTTAATAAAATGGATTTAACATGCTTTGATGATTTTGCAATTTCAAAGCCTTCATCCTGAAAATAAATGTAATATATGTATTTATTCAATTTTAGATTTTTTTATTATTTGGATATTGTTTTTTTTATTATTATTATTTGATAAATGTAAAATTTATTAATGTGCCTGTGCTTGTACCAGTGTGTCTGTGTAAAATATAAATTATACTTGCATTTAAATAGGATGAAACTACCTGATTTATGTACAATGTAATTTGGGGGCTCTGATCCAAGTTTGAGGTAACCTTATTTATAAACATAATGATTCTCAAAAGTTTTAAAAATTTATTAGTGTTTATATTAGTATTACTGTGTCTGTGTTTGTACTTGTAAATCAGTGTTTGTATAACAAGTAATAATTTTTATATATAAAATTATGCTATTATAGAGCAGTGCAATATAAATTTTAAGACTAATTATCAGATATATAGAAAGGATGCAGTTGATGGAAGCAATCACAAAATTTACTGGGCATAGTAACATGTGAAAATATAAACTCGTAAAGCCAATAAAAAGAGGTTTCAAGTGGTGTGTGTGTGGTGATAGCCACAATGATTATGTATATCACATGAAATTGTATGCAGGCAAAGAATCAAATCCTGATTCTTGCTTATGCCTTGGTACTCATGCTATGGAGTCAATAGTTTTGCCACAATATTTTCAAGTTTATATAGCTAGCAAATGAGCTATATGCAAATAAATTATATCTCTGTGGAACAATAAAAATAAAAAGATAGCATCACTGGTGTACACAAAAATATAAAATGAAGAGGAAACATTTTGTCATTGATACAGACAGTAACCTTCAATTTCTGGTTTTGGATAGACAAGAAGCCAATTACTATGATTACAAATGCATATCCACCTTCAGGAAATGATTTATTTGGGATATTTTATTAAGATGAATCTTTTTCTTATAGATTCCTTAAGATTTTTTACCTTTTGGAGTATAAGATAAAAATAAAGAATTCTTATGATATTACTTTTGTAAGTTCTGAAGCTGTGAATTATCTCACGTAAGAATATGACTAGAATGAGAATTTTGTGAGAAATGTAAAGAAATTATCAGTGAAGATGTAATTTTAAACTTAGTTATGATAAATTAGAAATTACGAACAAATAATAAAGTAATAATTTTTCTGAATATTGAAATTTCTTTTTTTTCCCTTACTTTTTTAATGGTAATCACTACTTGTCTTAGCCTTATTTTTTCCTTCGTTTTTCTATTTTCTAGTCAATATATAGCATTTTGCTCTAACATTATTAAAACTGAAGTTATTGTGAAAATTGTGTCTCAAGTCAGTTTTTTAAAAATTCAATATGGCACCAAATACCCTGATATAGTTAAATGTATTGTTTGTTATTCAAATGTATGTAAAGACCTTCAGAGAGCCCATTTTTTGACAGAAGGATAAAAGCAAAATTTATAAACATATGTCAATCTTTTCTGGCTTAAATTTCCTAACACTTATATATTTAATATTATTTTGATAATCAAAAAATTGAAATAGCAATGCCTACCATTTTAATGGTGATCAATGTGGTTAAGTATTTATTGGGCATTTATCAAAATAAAATATTCTCTCTATCTTTGAAATTTCCACATCAATGGTTTCAGTTATCCATAATTAAAAAAATATTGCAGAAGAAAAAATTTAATAATTTTATATATTTTAATTTTTGGTTGTCATTGAATATATTACATGCACCTATGAATGTGTGTCATACGTTTTGAACAAGTATTTACAATATGTATAAAAGTCTATATACATCTATAGGAATGGAGATTTGAAAAAACAATAATTCATTAGTATCCATGAATTTCAATATCTGCAGCATATGGGGGATGTCTAGTAGTATAATGCTATAGTTTTTTAATAATTGTGATAATGCATGTTCTACGTTTGCAATTAATGTGCAACCCTACAACCATTTTATATATATATATATATGTGCCTACATGGAATCTTATAATTAATTTAAACAGTCTAATATTGAAACAAAAGTGTTCAAATTTATTCAATTATTTCAGTCCATATAGGCATATATAAATATATGATCTAACTTCAAGAAAATATAAATATATAAAAATACCAATAAAAAAACATACACAATTACTTCTCTATAAAGCTGCTTTATATTTCAACCAGCAGACTGGTTTTCATCAGAAAGCACAGCAAAATGGCTATTTCCAGAATTTAAACCCTAAAAAATTACAAACATTTACATATCAGATAACAAAATTAATTCCTATAGGCTAAAATTCTTTGTACAACAGTTCTTATCATATGTCATAGCATTGGCCGGGACGCGAACACTCAACCATCTGCAACCAACTACTTGCTTGCAAGACGGCTGCAATGACCTCTTGGCCAACAACGCTTGACAAATATCTCATTTTTGTTTGTGTTAAAAAGGTTTTTGCTAAAAAGTGTTCCAAGTGATTTGGATAAATTGGATTTATATAAGAAAGAAAAGAAGTTGAGACTGATAGAAAAATGTTTTCATTGCATATTAACAATAATTATATAAATTGGATAAGGAAAAAATATAAGACTTATGCTGAGAGGCAAAGACCACATCAAGAAAAATGATTTTAAAAAAAATCAAGAAATCCATTAAACTATGGGAAGATTTAGAATTTTTAATGGTTCTCTCTCATTGCATTATATCTGTGATCATTATTTGTATTCCAAGAATGTGGCAGTAAAAATACTTTTTTTTTCCATGTGTCATAGCATCGGCCGGGACGCGAACCCACAACCGTCTGCAACCAACTACTTGCTTGCATGGTGGCTGCAATACCTTTCGGCTAACAACGCAAGACTAAAAATACTTTTCATGCTAATTTAAACACAACTATAAAAATTTCTGTATAATCAAAATAATGAAAAGTAAATGTTAAGTCAACCAAAGTATATCAGCTAAAGCCCAAACACTGCAACTCTTCCAGCCATGAAAAATGTCTATGAGTCCAGAAATAGTAAGATGCAGTTTTTGTCTGCCCACAAAAGAAGTTTTGTCACTGCCTGCAGTTACATAACTTGCCTATTGAAAGAAATTACTGACATTAAAAAGGAATCTTAAAAAAAAAAAAATCAACCAACAGATAGATATGAACTTAATCTTAAATGATACTGAAAATATGAACAGCTTAATTTTTTTTTAAAGTTGCCAATGATGACAGTAAAAATATACCTACGCATACTAATTTATCAAAGAAGTCAGGGTAGGAATTTTTTTATTTTATATACATATAACAGGGCTTAATAATTTAAAAAATTTATATGTGTATATCTTTATGAAAAAATTTTCTTTACTTATACTAAATCATTGCTAATTTTTTTATTGGTTTTATTATTCTAATTAATAAACTAATAATGTTGATATTAAATGTGAATGTGTTGGACGAAAAATTTTTGTAAATAGATAGAACATTAAATTTAACTTGTCTGAATTTTAATAATTATAACAGCCTCTTCTTTCCACTAAGAACCTCCCTCATAATCAGGAAGTTTTTCTCTTGTTGGATGGTCAAGTAGCTCCAGGATTTATGCCCCGTGTTTCTATCCCACAGGATTCACCACTAAGTGCTCTCCTCTTCATGGCCTATGTGAACCCGTTGCCACTAAGCATTGAGGCTTCCCTCCCGGAGATAGCCTTTCCATTGCTTGGAGAGAGCATTTGTCACATCACCTATATGGATGGCATGGTGGTGTTCCTCTCCTCTGGCAATGAGTTCGGGGACTTGAAGAGCTCCTAGATCAATTTGCTTGCGAGTTTGGTCTGAGGGTCAATGAGGGCAAGTCGGCAATGTGGTCCATCTTTACAAGAAAGCAAATCCCGGGCAGATTCAAAGCAGCCCCCCAGAGCTTCCTTGGATTCCATCTTGCCTCTCCCCCCTCAGTTATGAGAAGAAATGTAGAAAATACGCTTCTCTCCAAAATAGAAAACACAATCACCTCACTTTCGAAGATATACCTTTCCCTATTGGGCAAGGTCACCCTTATTTCAGTCATGCTCCCTAAAATAATTTATTATCTGTCCGGCTTTGCCCCAACCAACAACTTAGTCAAAAAGATTGAGACTCTTTGTAGAAGACTGTGTTGGGGGAAAGGGGCCCATGTCATCACCCTGAACATACTGCAAAAGCCAAAACCCTTAAATGGATTGGCCTTACACGCCATTAGGGTATTCCAAGTTCAAAGAACACATAACATCCTAGTAAGACTTTTGAACACACAGGTTGATATTGAATGCCCCCTTCCAACCGAGAAGGTCGAGGCTACAGACAGACCCCACCCAGACGCAGAAGCTTCTAGTTTCAACAACAGATTACTACCATCCTGACAAACCTTGGGGCCTCTGGTTCACTGTTTGCATCGAAGTTGACTTACTGGGACACATACCAGCTGATGTTTGGGAAGAAAACAAATTCCCACATCCTGCTCTCAGTATCAATTTCAAGGCTTATTGAAAGGACAAAGTTCCTCAGACTCAAGCCCAAGTATGCAGACTTCCTGCAAAAGATCAACCTCAAGGCCCTCCCTACAGGGTCTTTCCTGTTCCATCAAAGAGGCTTTAATATCGAGACCTTATGCCCGATGTGTAACAAGCAGGAGGAGACCATAGACCACATCTTACTCAGTTGTGAGTCATGGTCACACCTTCGGGCCTGGTTCTGGGAAGGTTGTCCATCCCCAACCTTGCTAGTGTAATGCTTCCCTGGGCCTTTGAACAAGAACTTTTTGCCAACATACAGCTTGCCATCTACATCACCTATGGGATCTGGACAATACGATGCAAGGTATTGTTTGAGAAGGGAACAGATTTCTGTCCAGAGGATCTCCTGATAAAATACATCAAGAAAGCCATACACATTTATAAAAACTTATCCTGACCAACTGGCATAACAAACATGAGTCAATTGAAGATGTAAGCAGAAATACATAATTCAGTTTCCTTGGTACCAGCTTACATTATAACTGATTATGAACTTTCCATTCTTGCCTCAAAACTTTAATCTGCTCAATTTACCTTCAGTGGCAATGATATTGCCTGGGGTTTCTATTATGTAAGACATGAAACCCTCAATTTATAATACATGCAACCATCAGAAGTCACTCTCTTTTGTATTTTTAATTTTGTACAATAAGCTATAAATAAAGTTTGCTATAATATATAAATACATGATTTTAACACCCATCATTTGATATTGTCTTAAATAAACTATTGTTGTTATTTAAATTATTTAGTTGTCTGTGCTATCTTAACTTATTGGTCTCATTCCAAATGTGTACATAAACAATTTACTACAGATTTTGAGAAATTTATGATCTGAGCTGGAGAAATGGTAACATGCTAATGGTGAAAGCTTCATTCCAAATGTGTACATAAACAATTTACTACAGATTTTGAGAAATTATGATCTGAGCTGGAGAAATGTTAACATGTTAATGATGAAAGCTGAGATGATATTGTTTAAGGATAATTTATCTATATATGTTCATTCAAATTTAAGCGATAGGGTAGTTCAAATCCTATGAATAAAAAAATATACTTATGAATGAAAGTTAAATTGATCCTCTGAGAGATGATTTTAATCTATGATGATCAGGAAATAAAACCTGAATATCTTATACTGGTTTGATCATCATCAATATCAATCCTAATTATACTTAATTCGACAAACTTAAGGTATGAAATTCTTTAAATAGATATTCATCATATTAATCTAAAAATCTAGTTACATGTTATATGTATGTAAGTATATACGAAACCATTAGAAGAGACACCATTCAATTTTCTAGTACAATATATATACAGTACAATTATTTTGAATATATACTTATGAGTGTTTATAAACAATTTATTGTATCTACATCACACAACCTAGATCAATGACACTTTATTTTTTAATATTAAATAAAATAATAAGAAAAAGAAATAAATCAATGTTTATGTTTGAATAACTTCTTTAAAATAATGTATATATTTTCTTACATATACATTGCTCTGCATAAGGTTATAAGTTCATCACTTGGCTACGACCATACACTGTTTTAATAAGTTTTTCATTCATGGTATAATACTGGGCAAAGGGAGACTTTTTAAACAACTTAATATTAAGATTTATTGTGAAATGTATGAACTGACTAAATCCTTCATTGCCATTTGCTAACAGCACTTATAAAAATAGCACAAATTCATCAATTATTTAAGATTATCCTGCTTATATTTTCCCCCCAAAATTATATAATTCTTAAAAGATTAGTCAACTTTATAAAATGTATATTCCTCAGAATATGGTATACATGTTTTTATAAAAGTATTCACAATTTTAAACCATTATCCTCAGAATATGGTATACATGTTTTTATAAAAGTATTCACAATTTTAAACCATTAATCATGATCAATATATTAATTAGTAAAATTAGCTAATACAAGAGTAAAGATGAGAAGCAAATTTTCAGGAATAATGAGATGTTAAAATAAAGATAAAAAAAAGTTAATTGGAAAGCAAAAAATGAATTGAACTTATTATTGGAATTATAACAATTTCTTGTAAAACCATATGTAAGCACTGAATAAAGAATAGATAACCTAAATGTCAATGCAATCATAAGATATTTAGTTTCGTATAGAGAAGAAGAACAAAAAATGAAAAAATACAAAAAACAAGGAATGATCTTAATAAAGGTCATTACAATAAATTGAAAAACAAAGAATGGGCAGGTTAAATCAATTGGTCAGAAATATTCTTAGAAAGATGACTAATGATGACAGTGGGAGTATAGAAATGAGAACATATAAGAATCTAAATTTACTTTTTAACTAACAGAACTCTGAGAAGACAGGGAAATGATATATGTAAACTGAGATAATATTTCAGATCCATTTGAGTATAAAATAACACATTATGACTAATTAAACAGAGCATCAGTATTCAAAATTGTTAAGCTATTTAATGATTAAATTAGAACATTCTCAAACATAAATGCTGCCTTAACTAATATTAGAAATAAATATCCATTTAACCAACTAGGATTAAAAAATTAAGGCTCACTAAGAGAAAACAATGTATATTATAAAAGATTTTATAAAAATGCAGAAAACTATTAGAATAAAGCACTACATAGGTAAAGAGACATCTTAGTGGTCAGTTTAACAATTAATCAAAAACTTCAAAGAACATTTGTTGTAGCCATTTCAAAGCCTGGGTTTCTAATATAAATTGTGATATCTTGTGCGTAAGATATAAATCATAGATAACTAATAACATATTAAGTGTTTGAACAAATCATCATTTATTCTGCTGTCAACCAATAAAAATGTTATTGACAATAAGCAAAAAAAGTCAATCATTCAGAATGTTTTGTACCAATTATGAAGCAGTTATAAAACATTTGAGCTAATTATTATTCCATGAGACCACATCACATTTCTAGAGAGTTGGAATATTGTTCCCTTCCATTTTCCAAAATGACAATATATTCCAATATATAGTTAGAGTCATCTTTGTTCATTATTAGTTTTGTTACATATTTTCTATAACTTCTCAATTATCTTACTTAAATCTTATTCTCACCAACTCCTTTCAAAGAATTGAGGTTTCATTCATAGTGAATAGTTTAAATATAATACAAGCTACTCCTGATGCAATTTTATCTCAGTATTAAGAACATTACTAATACTTCTGCAATAATATCTAATTTCTATATATATAAATTAATTTTCTACTTCAAAGTATTTACTGATTTACAATTCCTGAAAAGACTTAGTGAAAGCTCTTAATAAAAACTCACACATAATTATATAAGCTTGTAAGAATGAATGTGTGTGTATATAAACCAGTATGAATGATAATACACATATATAAGTTGTATGTGAGAGTATAAATTTAAAGTAGAATTGTATTTGTGTGTGTGTGATTGCTTGCTTGTATGTGCATATCAGCTGAACATGCAAATAAATAAATTAAAAATGATAGCACATTTAAAAATACAACATACATTACATTCTTGTTTGTACAGGTAAACAAAGGTTAGAATGTTTTCCAGACATCTTGGATCACATCAACTTGTTAAACAACTTTATTAATTATTAATCAGTTTCAATATTTAATAATTTCTGTCACACTCGTCAGACAAGTGACCTGAAAGATCTTTTTTTACTTTCTTCACAAGGTTTTGCTGCTCCTCTTTAACATAATATTTCAAACGAATTTTAAATATGATAAGTATTTAAATAATATTACAGTAAGTCATCATTTTATTGAGTAGCAAATGAAGTATATACATACTAAATTTGATAAACAAGTAAAACAATTTCTTTCATTCATTATCAAGGTCACCTGAAAAGGTTATACTAGTTCAATACCACTTTAAAATCTGATAATAGTAAGGTCATTGACCAGGTAGAAATTGTTTCATACTTTTCTAAGCTGAGAGGAAATAGCTAAGTTTTCATTTTTTTAAAAAAAAAAAATAGTTTAAGCTAAAAGATCAAATAAAAAAGCATTAAATTATGAAGAAAAAAACATCAGCAGCAACAGCAGCTTCATGATCATTCTGATACCAAAAGATAACTATATTTGCAAACCAATCACAAATTTAAAATGCATCCATATATAATCACATGCTGGTTCTTTAGTCTGTTTATTTGATATACCGTAATGCTATCTTTTTAATTTCTGCATTGTTTTCATTCTTGAGATTTTTTTAAAAAAACATTAATTATACTAAACCAAAGTCTTTATTCTGTTACATTCAAAACATTCATGTCTTTCTTTATCAACATATTGTAAATCCAAAAGCCAAGATGAAGTTTAGTATAGAAAATGTGATCATGAGATGCTTAATGAAGTTTAGGTTTTTAATTTATTTTAAATTACAATTTTTAGCATCAAACTTACCTATACAGCATCTTTATGGCTGTGTATGAAACTTCCTCATAAACACTTTTAAAAACAACTATCATAAAATTAGAAATAAATTTGGAGCTAGTACCATCCTTCTTAACACTAATTTTCAATTCAAATATTTCAGACTTTTTCATCAAATGTATTAATACTTCCCCTTATTCCATCATTTAAAAGCTATGCTGGCTCTTTAGCTAATTTCAAACATTGCCACATACCTATTTAATTAATTGAATCCAACATTTTATAACAAAATCAATAATATATTTTGTATATAAATTAGTCTTTTCTCCTGGCATTTTTGCACCTTTTCTCAGCAACAAAATCATGTCAATAGTGCATTTTGATTCTCTAAAATCATACCGAATCTCTGATAATCAAAATCATGCATCCATGTCTGGAAGCAATCTACTCAATGAAATCCATGAAATTATATTTTCATAGTGGAAAATAATGATAGTCCATAATTTACTGTAGCTATATCTAATCACTTTACTTCTATGAATTTAGATACCTTAAGATAGCACAACTTCACAAGCCCATACCTTTTTAAAAAAAATTTGAGTTTTTAAGTTAACATGACACCATCATATTTTAAAATCTTCTCAAAGTATCTATCAGGACATGCAAGGTCCATTTTTAAGATTATAAAGAACTGTTTTAACTTCACTAAGCTGAATATTTTATTTCCAAATTTTAGTAATTAAATAGAACGAATGTATAATAAAGTCATTGTTTTAATTCTTATATCATTACTCAAAAGATAATCAAAATAACTTAGCTGTTTAAAATATCATTATATAAAAAAGGGCCATTTAAGAATTTAATAGTATTAATAGGATTATAAATTTTTGATCCATATGTTACTGTCAATATGTCAAAAAAAGATTTAAAAATGACCTGTGATCACTGAATGTCTGCATTTCCTTTGCAACTTTAATACTATCATTAATTTTGAGCCTTCTTATCAATTGTTAAATTTCTGACTTTAAATTTCTATATAGTTTATGAAGGTTGACTTCCATACAGAAAATGCCATCTATTTCTTTTAAATCAAATCACTAATAGGATCAGTCAGAGAATCTGCCATGATTCTTTTTTTTTTAGTAAATCCAAAAATAGATTTATATTCATAAAACATTCCTTAAGAACTCAATAGCATGACAAATCTTAAAATCTAAATTATAGTTGTAGAAATTTAATATGGATAGAAGATGCTTCTACAGAATGAATATTAAACTTTTTATGAATATGATTGTATAAGATCTCTCCTTTAATGCAATGACAAATTTTAATCCTGGAACATCCAAATCTATAAACTGTCCAACAATCTGTACATATAAATGTTTGGGTAATATAAATTTCTTTTACAATCTAATTATTAAATGATATTTTTTTAACATGGGTTTTAGAGTTCCAGCTAAGACATGTTTTTATTAGTCACTCCATAAGTTGAAAAATATTCAATAGCAGCAGATAATTTGAATTCATGGCATCAATACCATTCTTTCGATAATTTTGCCAAAAGTTTATTATTTCTATTCACATGTGCATTAAAATCTCTAAGAACAAAAAAAATCTTTATTGATACTGATGTAATAACATTATCCAGCAAGGAATAAAACTACTCTTTCTCTGAATTCTATAAATCTAATATCAGAGCACATGCACTGACAAAATGGCAGAGGCATCATGATGCAAGCCAAGTTTTAGTATCATTAATCTTTCGATAATATGCTAAGTCAATACGATCTGCCTTCTAAAAGATCTTGTAACTATCTAACTATTCTATTAAATTTTCTCCTTTTGGAAAATCTCTAGAAAATGAGTTTCACCAAGAGCAACTTTATCCATCATTTATATTGACAGCTCCTTAATTATAAATGCTATCCTCCATTCAGATCTTGGAAGTTTATCTCAAATGATGTTTGCTTATTCAATATATTTGTATTTAGAAAAAAAAATGCAATTAAAATATCATTAGTACTACCACTACCTCCTGATTTACCACCAATATTATAAGCTTGCATAGTTAGGCAAAGATCACTTTTAGTACTCAAATATCTTATGATCTCCGGGGTAATAAACCATTCAAATACTTTACCATTAGAATTATCAATTTTAAATTATTTCTATCTTTTTTTTTTTCAAAAAAATTTTTATTATTCAAATATATGAGATACATGGAATCTATCTATGAGCAGAATAGCTCTGTGTTAATATTTCAACAAAAGAAAAACAAAAGATATTTTTATTAACAGGTTAATTGAAACATGGAGTTCTATGGGAAAATTAAGCCCAGGGTTAACCATATAAAAACCAATGTCTTTATCGTATTAATCTAATAATGTATCCCCATCAGGAAAATGCCTTTAATTAGGTTAGCCTGGGTCTTCCAATGTCAATCAGTTTCCATGTGCTCTTGAATATTATTTGAAAAGTTATACAACTGTCCCTTTCTTTATAGTCTTAATCTTCTTGATTAATATTATTAGAGGATCCGTACAACTGGAATTAAATAGAAGAGTACACCACATCAGCCAAATACTAAACATTAAAAATGTAACACTCCTAATTGCTGCAAAAATGCCTGATTTGATACTTTGAATCAATGTGGACATCAATGTGCTTTTCCTTTTATAGATTGAGCCAATTAAGGTTCTACACATTTCCAATTTAACACATCTGACAAAAAGGTGTTCAATAGTGTAACGGAATATAATATTCCGTTAACATTATTTTAAAATGAAAATAAAAAGATCGTAAATAAAAATTGATTTATCAAAAAGAAAAAAAACTTAAAAACTGAAAATTAAAAGTTGTTTAATATATATATTGTCGCGCAGATGGAAAACTTAAACTATTTTAAGAGAAAGTATTTGAAAGTATTTTTTTTTGTAAAAAAAAAAGTAAAAATATAAAGATTGATATTTTAAAAATAGAAATAATGTTGATCTCTATAACCTTAGAAAATGAAAATGATTGTTTTATTAATTAAATGATTGTTCGAAAGCAAACTGGCCCTTGAGGCACTTAAAATAAATGAAATGGTAAGAGAATACAAAGAAATTAAATGACCAATGCAAGCACGAAAATGACAGCACGGACCATAACTGAAACATGAAAGGATTAGTGACGTCTTAATGGTTGAATCCCAAGATTTGATGATAAGAGGCTAAGAAAAATATAAAACCCAAAGGATTATTATAATTGTTATCTGAGAGCTGACTATGAATATGTCGTTATAACTAGCTATATTGCAGATTTTCACGATGTGGAAGTCTGCAATAGATTTAATTTTCCGGACAACCAGCTGAGGCCTATTGATGACAGTTCCTGACCAAATGCATGGCAAGTCGCAGTTTCATTTCAAAGGAGGACAAAATCTACGAAACTGATCACGAAGATGGACTTCTAAATCTGCTAAATCCGTAAAGTATGAACTCATTGTGTCTATCTAATAAGAACTTTCCTAAAATTGCAATTAATTAATAGCTGAAAATAAGAACTCTTATCTGACTTAAAAAATGCAAATTCAACTGTTAATATTTTTTTATTTAGATGTTTAAGCAATCATTTCCATTTCATTTTTTTTTGTGTGTATTATGTTTTAACTAAAATGTATTAAATTTAAAGTTGGGTGTAGATAGCTGCATGGATAAAGATTAATAACTAGGTTTAAATTCGTTTATGTTTAGTTTAAAGGATTTTAATTTCAGGCTATTTGTTTTGTAGTTAGGGCAATGCTTGTGGAGGGATATATGGGTGTTTATATTAATGTAATGTGAAGCGTGTTTAGCATACAGGGCAACGTGCCCAACTGAATACATGACCCCAAAGAGGCAGTCATATCATTGAAATGGTCGCAGATGTATTTCCTGCGCCATTGACCCCTTCTAGCTCTATGGACAGGGATTTATAAGACGGCAGAAAGACCGCTCTCCCCCATACGTAGCACTCTTTAAAAAAAATTATATACATGATTCCTTAGTCAGGCAGATGTACTTTCCTGTTCTGGACATGGATCATTTCCTTCAAATAATATCACGCTGTCAGATGCACATTCCTGTCGGCGTGGTTTTATGCTAGCATCTTCATATTACATTGGTTGCAAATATATATCTGGAAGCTGACACTGGGTTGGCTACGAACTTTTAGTCTGAGATTGAATGAATGTTTTGATAAGTTTTTAAGTGGAAAAAAATCTATGTAGACTATCTATACTCAACATGCTAAAGTAAAATATAATTTAAATATCCATCTGTGCAGTCTATTTAAAATAGTAATTTAAATTTAAAAAAATTAATGTTAAAATCTAAAAATAAATTTATTCCTCAATTTTAAATGTGCGTTAATAAAATCTATGTGTGTGTTATACTGGCAGTGGCTTCTTTTATTTTATTGTTCTAAATATTTAATATATATTTTGAGAATAGAAATCTATTAAAACTTATAAAAATGTTTAAATCTCTGCTACTCTATGAGCTAGTGACCTTGGGCAAACGGTCAGAATAATATATATAAAAAATTTTTTTGAATCTTAACTAACGTATCTGCCTACTATATACATTTTTCTAGGTTCAAATGCCTAGATGGCGCCCTTGTAGTGCAGATACATTAAGAATACGTTAAGGCTCATTTCATTGACCATTAAACTAGTCTCTTCTTCTCTCTGACATAATACACATATGTCATCAATAGATGTATATCCTCTGTTTTTTATTAAGAAGCTACCTGTGGGAAGAGCATTAAGATTGATCTTTACCAAGAAGTCAAAATACTTCAACTCCAGGCACCACCATCTAAATTTTTTTTAAGAAGTTAAAGATAGTTATGTGGAGTTGGTAGGCTCTATTGTTTCATAAATGAGGTAATAAGCCTCCCAGTACCGAATTTTTGCCAATCTAGATTGATCGGGGATTAACTTCATTTCTTAGAGAGACAACAATTCGTACTAGGAGGTGGAGTGTCTGTGGGAAAAGTTTTGAGGGATTATGTTATTAAGTCTGGAAAACAGACTGAAGGCACGCTGAAGCCGAAACACCTGCAGCTTAATTTGGTAGATCTTTGCATTTTCCTGAGGCTGATCACTAGTCTTGCCTCCCCACAAGAGCCTAGAACAGCTGGAATTGATGCCGTGAATAAATTTCTCGGTGAATTTAACAAACGACATGAAATATGCAATCCTGGGGAACAACAATATGTTCAAGAGAGCTGTCTTTGCATAAAGGGAAATATAAACTTTCCATAACGAACCAATAATCTTGTTAACTGCTGTTATGTATCATTTTAATGAATGATTTGATAGGGAAGACAAACTAGTGAGAAAAACCATTTTCAACCACTTTTACTAGATCCCTTCCACAACTATAATAGGGCTGCCTTCTTGACTTAAATCCAGTACCAACATGACTCCTTAATAATCATATTTCATCATACAAAAATCATAGCTATGTATTCCCAATTCATTAAAACCATTAACTAAGAATTGTGGTGGAGATTGGGGGAGGGGGGATAAAGATTACAGTCAAAGATTATTTACTCCTAGATTTAACTTGTATATAAAAAAACTAATTTCAGAGCAAAAAGAATATAAGAGATTATAAAAGATTTTTTTCATTTCAAGCAGAAATGTATTAAAATAACATCTTCATAAGATGCAATAGTATATTAATATTATTAAAAATTCTAAAAAGTATAAATATAAGACTTCAAATTCATGGAATAAAATTACAATATAAAAATATATTTTAAACAATCAAAATGACAAAAAAAAATGATTTTTTAACAAGGACTGCCTTAGAAGTTTAATCAGCAAAACCAAAATGAAAAAGTAAAGTAATCGTTCCAATGTGATTAAACTCTAAAATTGCATTTTCTATTTCTGGTCAGGAATGGAAAAAAAAAATGCAATTTTAAAGTTAATAATATAATGATAAAAAATGTTAGGAAGAAAAAAAAATCAAATCTAAAATATTAAAACTATTCAAAAAGATTTAAAAAAAATCAGAATACAAATATATTTATATTCTACCAACATAAGATAATTCTTTTTAACAGATCATAAAATTATGATATTTCAAATGAAATTGAAGGGGAGGAGATTAGTGCCAATGATGATAAAAATGTTCATGACAATGTAAGGTTATATATAAATATGAATAATACATCTTAGAAATATAACTTTTTACAGCATAGTCATCAAAATGTAAAATGTTATAATAAACGGAATAAAGTGGCCACAAATTAGGACATGATATGCAATAAGCAAAGACTAATATTCAAACCAATACAGTATACTTCATTAATAATAATACATTGTCTACTCAAAACTACCTTCCACAGGAAATATTAATTAAAACATATTTGGATAAAACTTCAATACTTTTTCATGAATTTGGCAATACTTTGCCCAATAATATTTTATTTTGTATCCTAAAGATAAATTCTTTTCCCGCTGTCAAAACATTTTATGCATTAGTATTAACCTATCTAGGACTATCGATTCCATTTTGCAAAACAATTATGCTAAATTAATTCCTTTACTCTTAAATCAAAATCATATCAACAAGTTCAAACTCATGTTTCTCTATTTTCATTATTCTCATCATATCTCTTTCCAAATAATTATGGTCAATACTTGTGACATGTGTCATAAAAGCATTTCTTTGTCAACATCAAAAAACTTTTTATCTGCTTAAGTATACAACTTACAAAATCCATTCCAATAATTTTGTGTTGATTTCTTTTATACTATTTGCTTTAATTAAAATTTCTTTTTTTTAAACAATGATGTCTTTAAAAAAAAAAAATAATTGTGAATCTAATAATGTATCAGTTTCATTATTTTAACTCTGGTGGGCAGACCACTGCTGGACCAACAATGCATTTGGAGTGACAGCCTGAATTAAGAAAAAATAATGCTTACACTACATTATATTAGATTAGATATCCATACATTAAAAAAATATTTTTTCACACATGAAAGCTATTTATTACATACTACTACAGATGATAATCAGCTTTCTACAAATGAAGCACCTATATGTGGTCAGGCAATCTTGCCGATGGATGTGTTTGATCACACACATGCCCTCATTCAAAATGCATAATATAGCAAACATCAATTATAAAATCCTCCATTTAAATATGTGCACTGTGCAATGCTAAAGTGCAAATGTGTTCAGTCAGCTGTGAAGATGATTAACTGAGTTTTCTGTTGTGACAAGTGTAAACAGTTTATTCTTTAAAAAAAAAAAGAGTATTTTATCATACAGTTGAGCCATGAACTATGCAATATTTTATTCTAAACCCCTTTTGTGTACAAATGTAGACAGCATATAATAACTCCATTTTGGCAATAAACATTGAATAGATGAGAATATGTATTGTTTTTAGAACTGCAAATTTATAGTACTTTTCAACACACAAATATATATAACATTAATGCTTTTTATACGTATAGAATATGTATATAAATTAAGATTATAGTATAAACAAAAAATTTTAAAAATAATAAGTTATTAATAATAAATTAAGAGAACACATTTACATATACTTTACTGAGTGTGTGCTCACTCATCCATTCTTTGAAAAAATAAAAATGAGGAAAAAAAACTAACTACTGCATTTTTATTTTTAAAATAAATAGTGAAATGACTGACTTTTGTTGCTATTAAACATGTGCTGGGTGATATTCTTTTTTTTTCTTTTTGAATAACTTTTTTCTCTTATAGAAACATAATAGTGGTACTGTTTTCCTGAAGGTTTGTAATAATGGTGTTCTAGGTGTATTTTTATATTGGCCTATTTCCATCATCTAATATGTGTATTGAATGTCTTTAGAAAAAATTAACTTTATTTAAATATTCCAAATACATTCAGATGTCAGTAATAGCACATCAAACAGGTTAGTATATGCACAATGTTTTGAGAGGTATTATTCTCCCCTCTTCTTCAGGTGCTGGGTCCTTAGATTCTTAAGTATTGAATTTTAAGGTAATGCTCTAACCAACTGGTGCTCCGAGACAGAAAAATAGCTAATGGTATATTGTAAAATTTATTTAAAATTTTAAATTTTTTAAAAGTATTGTTAGGTATGGCATTTAGAGAGAAAAAATGATTGTTTAAATATCATAAAATTTGTGCATTTTAATGGAGGGGGGGTTCTTATTTAAATTTTTGTTTCTTTGTTTATATTTTTTTGGATAGCATATAATTAAAACTGGGTAGTTAGATTTAGAACAATTCGTGGCTGCACTATATCTTAAAATAAGATCTGAAATAAAAACAAAAAAGTTCTACAATTATAATACAGAATGAGAAGAACATTTTTTATTCACAATGATGAATGCAAATGTGTTTATTATAAGTGACATTTCCAAAAAAAAGAAAACATTGAAAGACATTTTAGAAGCATGCATGCAAGTTTTGATAAACATTTCCATTAAGAAGTGAATTACATATACACCTGGGTCTCATTTTACGCGATAGATAGGTTCCTCAGAAAACACGTGCAAACGAAATCGCGCAAAAATAGACGTAACTTACGCTGAAAAAGGGGGGATGTGGTCTGTGATTTGTCAAAATTCACATAAAAGCAAGGCACCAATGTAAAATTACTTTAAAATTCGCGCAAAAAAAAAATAAGGAAATAAAATATGACTAATAAAAAATTTCAAATTTGAAAAAAATTGATACAAGACAAACTTTTTTTAACTATAATATTTAATTTTATTCAAAATAATATATTTTTATGCATAATTTACAGTACAGTAATTTACATTTTTTATACACATTTTAATTATTAACGCTATTTGCCGATAAACAGGTTCGTTTGCAAACTGGTAAAGATTCTTCACAAGAGGAACTATAACTAGCGCCAACTTCACTCTCATGTTGTTGTTTTAATGGTTTTCTAGTGACAACGTAATTAGTAATTAATCTTTGAGACAATGATTTTATTAATTGTTTATGAAGCTCGCAATATCCAGACATACATCCATTTAGCTCTTGTTGGAATTTAAGAGCACGTTCGTGATTAGTGTTATTAGTAAGAAAATAATTTGCCAACTGATTACAAAGTTGAAGACCTTCTCGAATCATTTTGGAAGTGAAAGGAACAGGTTCCACTTCTGTTTCATTATCTTTTTCTACATTTTCTTCTGTATCTAAACTTTTATTTTTGTCTTTAATTTTTTAATTTTCAATTCCGTTTAAAAATCAAATTTCGTTTCACTGCTATTACTCATCTTTTAAAAATAAACTTGCGGACACTAAATGATTAATAACTGATTAAACATTCTTTTTTAAAAAGCAAAAACAGAATGTGATTTAAAATGCAAAATTAACACGCACAATGTTTGAACAAATTTATATTATAATCTTGTAAAATTTAATGTGTGTATACATAAAATGTGGAAATCATGATTTTAATTTCATTATTGCATAAAATCTTACTATTATAAAGCACTGAAAATATTGAAATTACTAAGTGGAAAGTCGAATTCCAATAATGTGCTATTACTTTCAATATAATGTAAGTGCGCGAAATTTATTATTTAAAGTAATAGCGCAATATCGGAGTTCGACTTCCGGTGAAACACGAATCGCGTAACTTCAAAATCGTGTTAAATAAGTCCGCGTAAAAAGAGACCCAGGTGTACAAAAGTTAAAAGTAATCTGATTTGCCTCATGCTGTTTTGGGTATTATGATAATACTGCAGTCACCATATATATTCTCTACATTGTTTTAAAGCTATCTATAACCTTACATTACCATGGGCAATTTTATTTTACCAAAGATACAATTTTAAAATTATTAGTTTAAAAAAATCTGAAGAGGTTAGCATTATACAAACCTTTTAGACAATGATAATGCAAGACAATGCTATGGGAGACATGGCTCTAGATGTCAATAGAAATGACAATTTCTGATTAGTGGAATATTTTAGCTTAAAGCCAGATAACAGAAAACTACTTTCCTAAAGAAAAATTGTAAGTTTCAGTAATTTATTTACAAATTAAGTCATTTATGCAATATTTTTGTGAATATTTATTTTAAACCAAAAAACTACAATGCTACAATTAGAAATTCTCTAAAAACATTTATTTTTAGAAAGGCAACTCTTAAAAAGTTTGTTATAGCAAGCAGAAGCTATTTTTATTGGATATAATAGAAGGGCAGTTTGTCAAAACAGAAAAGATTTTTCTTTTAATTTTAATAACAATACATTAAATGTTTACTTTAAAAAAAATGTTTTTTTTCTTTCCTTGATTATAACTAACCCTAAATTTCTAACGATTTTAAAACATTAAATTCATATATCTAATATTTCATTCTATTAACTTTCTGAATAGATAAATTATAAATTGTTCAATGATATCAAGCACCATTGTTATAGATAAGAACTGCAAAGGTCAATTATTAAGTCTGTGTTTGAAAAATTACATTTTTAATAAATAATGTTAAGATTATCAATATATAAAATAGAAAAAAGATTTAATTGTAAAAATGAAATGTTCAAAAATGGAAGAATAGGAATGAAAGTCTAAGTAGGATCATTTAAAATAGAAAAATGGAGTTTGCAACTAAATAGTTAAGTCACAAACCCTTAACTAAATTCAAAGCTACAATAATTTTCTATCAGTTATGTGATATTAAAACAAAATCTTTTTCAAATAAACAAATGATAAAAGAAGTATTTCTAGAAGCAGACTATTCATTATTTCATTAATTCAAGAGCAAAAACGAAATGATTTCCAGGATAAAAAACATACAACTTTCAAGTAGAATTGTCACAAGCCATATACAAATTATAAATTCTGATCTGACAGAACAATTACTGAAATTATGTCAAACCTTATAGTTTGATGAATCTCGCAGTTATTCCTCAGCTTTGTGTTTTTATAAAAATGTTTTTTTTAAGAATAAGATAGTGGAAAAAGAATTGTTAACAATATTTACTTTATTCATAAAGAAACTATTCAAAACCTTTCACACAAAAGCAAAACTACAGTCTTAAAACCGAATACACCCAAAAATGGTTCAAAAATAATTATTCAAAGTCATTATTATATCTTTCCTACAAATTGAATCGTATTAAGAAGAATTTTATCTACATCTGAAAGTCAACTATCTATAGAACAGATGGAGACTTAGATCAGGGAGAAGCTGTTGTGAACAAGATTTATTTTTAACATCTGATAATGGTTCTATTTTGAAAAATAATCTAAAATTTCTAAAACTATCAATTTATTTGACAAAATACTCTCCAATAAAAAAATTAAAATGTATAAAATGTTACAGAATAGTCTATCACAGACTTTAGTGCTTTCATCTAATTTATTTAATATATCCATTAGTGATCTTCCAGAAACCAAATGCATAAAACTAGTCTAATATTGACATTGTTTTGACTTCCCAAAAAATATCTGACAAGTCTCCTAATAAGGTTATAAAAAGAAAATCTTTTTCAAAGACTGAAATCCTAATTCTAACGTAACAATAACATTGTGGTCAACTTTTCTTTTAAACATCAGGGAAATATCCAATAATCTGAATATAACCTTGCAATAACAGCAAAAACCATAATCCTACCCTACATTATTTAAGAGTAACTTTATATATATATCAGTCTAACTTATTTTTCTCATTAATTATATTTAAATTAATTTCTAGGAATAGTCATCTTAGAAAACTAGTTGAAATTACTTGCACTACTGATACAGATATTTTAACATTCCTTTCAACTGAATGCTGAATAAAGAACTATATTAATTGGACTAAATCTTTTCTGAGAACTTATTAGCATATTCTACTGTTGAATATTTAGGTCCTTATTTAGAGAAAAAATATTTACACTAGACTTTTGGAAAGTCAATTAAATATTACCATGAAAAATATTAGTAGCACCCTCAATTCTACTTCGTTGCAGTGGCTTCTTGTTCTTTCACATATTCTTCCATCAGATATGAGAAAAGAAATTAGAACACAGAAAATCTATAAAAAGTAAATAGATCAAACTTGCTAACAACTTATTTTATATAGTTTTATCAACTAAGACATATCTCAAATCAATATCTCTTTCTTTGAAGTTCAATTAAAAATCTACAACCAATGAATTATGACATAAAAAGAAAATTTCTTATAAAGTTCTAAATAAATTTATTTTTCCAGATATGTCAGTAAACCCAGCTACAGTATTCTTAAATATTACTAGAGCTTGATGCAAAACAACTCACAACCATCTACTTCAATAAATGGAATTTAACAGTCATGAGATCTATATAAATATAGACAAATCATGCACCATATAATCAATGAATATCATCTAATCATCACCTGACTAGAATCTTTATAATTCCTTTAGAATATTTTGTTAAGAATTAAACTATCTTAAAAAAAAAATCATATATTAAATAATAAATATAAATCCACATTTGAAAATTAAGAAAAAACAGCTTATAAAATCCATGTAAATTAATAAAACTAAGTATCAAGACTGCTAAGTTTATTTTTCTTATTTTTACTCAAATAAGTTCTTAATTTATGATTATGATTTCATTTTTTCTAAAAAAATAGCACAACAATTTCAATGCTTTTTAAAAAAAAAAATTAATCCTTTTTATTAAAAAAAAAAAGACTAAATACTAGTCTTGCATTGGTGGTCGAGAGGTCAGCGCGACTGCCTTGCACTTGCAGGCAGTTGCCCAGGTTGCGGGTTCGCGTCCCGGCCGGTGCTATGACACTTAAAAAAAAAATACTATTGCTAAATTTTATAAAACATTACAGAAACAAGAGAGAAAACCCAACAAATTACTAAATATAAGCTAGTCTGCATTTTAAACTTGAAAGTTGAAAGGGGGCAGGGGAGAGTTTATAGTAATTTTTTTTTTAATTATTAAGATAAAAAATTGTTTAAGATGTTAAATAACTAGTAAATGTTTATTCTTTTGATTACTTATTATATGCAGTACTAATATGAGTATATATTTCAATTGATTGTATATTGTTATTAATTATAAATTTAATAATATGCTGTAAATATTAAAATTGTTATTTTATACTTGTAATGTTGCTTGTGTTAAGTTATCTGCTTCTGCTCACCATCTTTTTACTATCTTGATTTTAGAGCTAAATCACAAATATGAAAGAGCTTCACATCAATGAGATACAGAAAAATGGGATAACTGGTAAAATGATAAATTGATAGCTGGTGTTCACTTCATTCAGCATCATCATTCATCAGAGAAGACTAGAGATGCACCTATACTATACTGTGTTCTATAATAAATACCTTCATTGTGTAATTTAATACAATAAACATATTAGAAGATGAAAAAAAAAAAGGGTTAAAATTTTAATTTATATATAATACTCAAATCAAAGAATTAAATTTATGAAAATATCACTTTTTTAAATTAGAAAAAAAAAAAAAACTGTTTTTAATCAACTTGTTTACTGTTTATTACAAATTTTACTTTGAATATAATATTAAAACATTCTTTAGGTTGGCATTTAAACAGGTTTTCTGTCAAACCAATAATATGCAAACATTGTATATATATATATATATTAAGTTTTTTCTTTAGTTTAAAAGAAAGCTTAATAAATAACATCACATGATTTAATGAATATTTTATTGATCATTAATATTATAACCATCAATAAAATATCTAACTAGGACAAATACAACTTTTGAAATATTTAAAATGCATTTCTTCAGAGATTAAATCAATACCTTAAATAGATTTTAATAACAAGTTATAATGATTTCCTAACTTAAGATTTATAGTTATTTTATATTAATTATATTTTAAAATTAAAATAAATGTATATGCCATATTTTTTCACTTCTCTTTTAAAATTAAAATAACTTCACTAAAAATTTAGTTTTATTGAATAATTCATTTATTTATTGCAAGATAAAATCAATTTTTGTTGCTTTAAAATTACATATATTTATTTTATGACTTCAAATAACATAAAAATTTATCCAAAACAAATATATATATGTAATAATAGTTTTAAATTGCAAGTTATGGATACTATAAAAATAGAATGATCTTATATAACTATGGACCTTTTTTATTCTTTTTATTTAAATATGTTGTAAACTGTGATTAATTTCATGGTTGCCATGAACACTTTATACATTTTTAAAAAGTCAATTTAATATGCTTCATCATTCTAATAATCTAGTAAAAAAAAATTCAATTCTGGTTAGTTAAGTGAAAATTGCATGACTTTTAAGTCTTATAATTTCTTTTTTTTATGATTTTTTTTTCATAAAATTATTTTTTAAAACAAAAAAATAAAATAAAATAAAAATTTATAGAAAAAACAAAAAAAGGTTATATGAAAGGGCATTTTGGAAAAAACTTATAGATATTTTAAAATAAATGCAGATTTTAAATAATCCATTTTTTTTAACATTATCATATTGAAGCCAACCTGAGAAAAAGCAGAGCCCAGACTAATGTTTCATTGTCTATGTGGTGGGGGGAGGGGACTTTTACTCATGATAGAAATTCTTAGATATTTTTAAAAAATTATATTATTTGAAAATATAGATATATTGCTCTACAATTATTGTAAATCAAGTCAAGAACAATTCTTTTCATTAAAATTTTATTTTATTTTGATTGAGAATTTGCTAAAAAAAAATACAACACATTCATGAAAATAAAATATAATTTTTTGCATTATGTGTATTTTATTTTACTCAACATAAAATTTCATAAATTAAATACTTATAATGTATAAATAATTACTTATTCATGATTATTTTTAATTTATAAAAATGGCTTTGTGCAATTTTATTGAAAGAATATTATGAAAAAAAAAATAAAAATACATACAATCCAAAAAATTATATTTTATTTCCTTAAATGTTTTAATAGGAATCCATTAATAACATCATCATATTTTATTATTTTTTTGTGAATTCTGATTCAATAGATAAATGGTTTTGTACAAATTTATTGAATGAATATTTGAAAAAACAAAATAAAATACATATAATGCAAAAAAAAATATTTTATTTCCTTGAATGTTTTAATAGGAATCCATTAGTATCATCATAATATTTTATTATTTTTTATAAATTCTGATTCAACAGATATAATTGCTAATAAAGAAAATTATTTTTGACCTATGCTGATTTCATATCAACATGACCAGAATATTGTGAAATACTTAAGCATACACATTGTACATAGTTGAAAAATATATATCACCATATAAACAATGCTTCTACATTTGTTTTACTTCGACATGATAGAGCTTTCAAATTGCAGAATTTTGGCAGAAAAAAAAAAACATAATTACATTTAGCAAGTAATAAAACCTTTTATTTTTTGACTTTCGCAAAAAGTATAGAAAATTGCACATATGCAGTTATTAATGTATATGTAATTTAACATTCTAATTATTAAATATTTGAAAACAAATTATTACATAATATAATTTTTATTTTGTTAAAAAATAAGGACAATCCCTAACCATAGGTTAACATAGCTAAAACTTGGCTTAAAAACACACAGAAAACTCTACTACTATCACAAAAGATCTTGTATGAAAATTTGTTCAGTAAGTTCTATTATATATCATTTTGATCAAAATTCTTTCTTGATTTTATGAGGCTCAGCTTTTAATATTTTTGCACTCTTTATAGCTTCTCTTTCAAGTGCTTCACACTTTTAATTTTATTTATTATAATATTAAGAGAGAAGTTTAAAATTCTTAATAATTTACAAATTTACTAACACAAATAAATACACCCATTCTATTACTATATATATATACAGTATTTGCGTTTTATTCTTTTAATACATAAATATATATATATATATTGAAAAATTAACTTTTCACTTTTTTTTTTCATTCTTTTTGAGAAGTTAATATTTAAAAATATTAAATTTCTTCAAATTCACATGTCATTTAAATTAAGTTCAATAAACATAAATGTTTTAAAAGGTTATTATTTCTAAAATTGTTTTAAGAAAAAAGTAAAATGTTAAATTTTCCAGCAAGAGCAAAAAGACAAAAACTAACTCCAGGGCTTAATACACTGCCTGAAGATTTACTCAGGGCAGTTTAAAATAATAATTTAAGATTATGCATAGAACGCAAAGCATATCACTAATATATATATGATTAGAAAAATAAATATCACTAATATATATATATGATTAGAAAAATAAAAAAACCAACTATACATAAAATAAAAATGTATATTTCATATCAATTTAACTATTAAAAAATATTAAAAATCTTACACATAATGATCCCTTCCATATGACTGATAGATCTTTTGGAATTATCATTGTAGCACTTACTTAACTGAGACTTACTGAATGACAATAATGGTTAGAATAACATACTAGTTGCAATGATTGCTTTATGATTCCCATTTGGCATTTATGTAAAAGACACACCTCCATTACTATACAAATTCTATATTTCTTATACAATAAACTCATATAAATAAGCAAATGACATATACGTAAATATATAAACACACATCGCAAATCTCACAATAGCTGAATATATATATATATATATAAACACCTACTTTCAAAAAATTTTAAATTCATTCTTTAAAGAAGTGATCGATTGTAATGACTATCAGATTATATTTGGGGATGGCTTGAAAATCAGCTTTACATTGACTTGTCCCATTAAGTCTATAACTCAGTTATAGAATGGATAATGTAACATTAATATAGCAAATTCTAGATCCCCTACTCCAGTTATGTTATCTAGTGTAAGTTTTGAATAATCAATGGAACTGGAATAGGAGATGTAGAATTTACTACTGAAAAGTACTGTATAAACAATCATGTGATATTTTGCTGGTTTATTAAAGTTAAATGGCAATTAATTAATTATTTATTTTTATTCTAATTATTCAGGGGAAACATCACATTATGTTTCTATTTATCTTTTTACACATTAATTTCACCATACACAGTTATATCTTGAAATATCAGTCTTGTTCTCATTTTCACAAACTCATAATTATTTTTTTTTAATATATCATTATTCTTTCTTATTTGCATTCTTTACAGACCTTTGCAATTTATTTTTGTTAATTATTTCCACTATTTAATTTTCTTAGAACATATTAAACATTATCTTCTATATATATATATATTCCTAATCTTATCCAACTTATTCATTTACAACAAAACCATGAAGTCTTAACCTTCTAAATTTCTGCACCAAAATATTTAATGAGCATCTCAATTTTAATAATTCATAAAACAACCTTTACTTTTTTTCTAAAAAAATCTATTCAGCTATTATAATTCTCATTCTAATTTCATTCTTATTCCATTCTCAATCAATTATCAAGTGATTTACAAATAATGTTATTTGATTTTGTGTATTTGTATTGAAAAGTATATATATATTACAATATAAATATTACATTTTTGAAATATTTAGTTATTCTAAATGCCATATACATTTTTAGCACCTGCTAAAAGTCAAATCTATAAGTTCCTCTGTAGCAAAAATAATCTTTAATTAAACATCACATTTAATTTCCAAATAAACCAGTATATATATAAACAGTAAGTTTAAAGACAGAGAAAATATATAATAAAAAAATAAATAATAAGTACAGCCAAAATAAGATTAAAATAAATTTATTTATTAATCTGCTGAGTTAGCTTTCGACACAGAGTGTCTATTTCAAAGCATAACTAGTAGATGATTAGCAGAATGTGATAGTGATTCCGACTATAAAAGACTAAACTGGATGGTCTTTGACAGATTTGCATAATTGCATGTATAATAGTTAATTGAAAAGCGTTGCCTACATTATCAGATTATTCAACCAATATCTATTGAGGGGAACACTACTCGTATTTATTGCAATTGTGGAATTAATTACATACCAAGCCTTTATGATCTTGCAATTTTTGTGGTTACTCTCAAGACAAACAATCCTAGTAGATGCAGATTTAAAAAAAATATGTCTGGCAACTCTCTTGTGCTTCAAAAACCCTGAATGTATGATGGATTCTTTTTTGCTCAATTATATAAATAGGCATGTTGAAAGATTTTTGATTTTAAATTGGCATGAGTCTCACTGCAATATTTGTATTGCAGGATGGGCTGTCTATGGGTTATACTAATTGTTTGTGTCTTGTCATCACTGCAAACTTTATCCTTCAAATTATTGATGTGTGTTGAGGGAAAGTGGACTATTTTCAAGTCGATGTTGGAAATAAATGATATATTGATCCAGGGTATTGAGTCTGGTGGTCTGACATATTTGTATGTATTGTAAAATGCCCCAATTTGGTTGTGGAGCATGGAGATAGAGTAGCTCACCTGAATTAGGTCACTCTTGTAAAGATATAGGTTATCCTTGGCATCTGCTATAAATTTGCATAGTTTAAAGTTTCTAAATAAGAAAGCTTTGAAGCCAGATACCTTATATTGGAAAGAAATCTTTGTGGATGTAAGCAGCCTCTACCACTGATGGGTTTAACCACCATTGAATAGTCGATGCAGTGAGATAGTCTGATAAATTTCAGGTCTAGATATTTAATGCACTGTTGGTGATCTTTGTCCTTGCATGTATACTTAATTTCAGGAAAGTTTGAAATTCTCGCACATTTTGAGAATCAAATGGGGGGGGGGTGCAAACAAAAACATTAACGTAGATAATGGCTTCATGAGAAATTAACAGAGATTGGATGGCATGCTTTACAATAAATGCCATGGCCAAACTGCATATAACTCCGCTGACAAATAGTCCCATAGGCCAGTGTGTGTGGTCATGGAGAATATTTCATTCCTAAATGTAGCATGGAAGTGATCATTAATCCTCAGCTTTAGCATTTCCTGAATGTTGATGGACCAAACACTAACAAATAAAACTGTACAGCTCAGTGACATCAAATAAAACCATTTTATAGTTGTTGTGGATGTTAGCATTTTTGATAATGTTTATTAAAGTCAAATGATGATTTAATTGTTAGGGACTGAAGCTGAATTTAGATTGAATTCAGTCTATGATTAACTTTGTGGTAGCATTGTAATATGCGTCACCAAAAGTCAATCATGAGCCTGAGTGGGTAGTTCTGCTTATGGAGCTATACATTGGCAAATATCCAAGGTATAATGGTGGCAGAGGGATAAATACAGATAGCCAAGGTGTGTAAATGCTCTGTTATCATGCTTCCTTAAAATGTTAAGAGATAAATTTGTCTTTTAAATGCATGAGATTATTGTCTGCTATGTGCTTAAATTTTAAAAAGTGTATTTGATACTGAATTGCACAAGAAATGTATTAAAAATATTGACTTGTTTGTTCCAGTATCTAGATAAGGGAAGCATGTGACAATAATTGAGAATGAAATTGGCATTTTTCATCACGAAGACTTTGTTTGGACTTTTATTTAGTGTGCACTTAACGTAAGCGACTATTTCTATTTGGGAGTTGGCCAAAACACTTTCCGACAAATCGTGGGCTGAGTTGTAACAAAGAAATTTATGAATGTTGACCATCGTAGGCTGAGTTGTAACAAAGAAATTTGTGAATGTTGACCATGTTGGAGGACTGAGGTAATTCAGGGAGACATAGCCCTTGTTTATTTACCAAGAAAGCGTTTTTTCAAATACTTCTAAATTAGCCTGCTACATAAAATATTGCACCTGGGTCGAATTTTGTGAGGAATTGGAAATTAAGAATTTAAAAATTTACAATTATATGTACATTGTTGAAGCACAGCTTTAATGTCTGAAATTATAAACTTGAGGAGTTGAATGTGAAGAGAGAATAGTGTTGTAAAATTTTTGATGAAGCCGTTTATTTTAATGTCATAACATCTTGGAAAGATTTTATGTTTAAGGCATAACTGAAAAAATTATAGCCATGTTTATAACTAAATTTGGTTTTGTTCAACTTTAAAGCTGACACATACCTGTAATAGCCATTAATGAAATGTAGAATATGTAAAAACAGAAAATTAAAGCTGTAGAAAATATATAATAAAGAAATAAGTATGTCAACTTCACTGGAATAACTTACCCATTGACAAATTTCTTTGTTACAACTCTGCCCACATTTCATGGGAGGTGGTTGGCCTAACTCTCAAATAAAGTTAATTGCTGATGTTGAGTGCATATTAGGATAAAATCCAAACAAAGACTTGATGATGTAAAATGTCAACCTCATTCTCAAACATTATCATGTGCTTCCCTTACCTAGATACTGGAACAAACAAATCAATACATTTAATACATTTCTCACACAGAATATTGTTTGCCTCAAAAAAGATAAAGGCAATCATTTTGTGTTATTCCAAAAATCTGCTTACCTAGATGAAAATTCAGCATCAAATATACTCCTTAAAATTTAAGTGTATAACAGACTATAACCTCAACCATTTAAAAGACAAATTTATATCTAACATTTCAAGGAAGCACAATAATGGAGCATTTACACACCTCAATTATCTATGTATTTAGCCCTCTGCCACCATTATACCTTAGATATTCGCCAAAAATCCATAAGGAGAACCACCCACTCATGCTCATGACTGACTTTGATGATGCATATTACAGCACTGCTACAAAGCTCATCACAGACTGGATTCAATCTGAATTCAGTTTCAGGCCCCTAATAATTGAATCACCATTTGACTTTATAAACATTATCAAAAATATTAACATCCACAACAGTTGCAGAATGGTTTTGTGTGATGTCCATGGAGCTGTATGGTTCTATTAACAGTTTTGTCCATCAACATTATTCAGTAAATGCTAAAGCAGAGCACAATTAGCGACAAAAAAACTCACTTCATGACAGACATACTATGGTGAATTAATATAGATCTACATGCTATATTAGGGACAAAATATTCTCCATATCCTCAAACTGGCCCATGAAGCTATCTGTCAGCGGAGTTATATGCAATTTGGTCATGAAATTTATTGAAAAGCATGCCATTCAATCATGGACATATCTACATTACATATGTTGATGACATTTTTGTAGTGTGCACCCCCCATCCATTTAACCCCTTGAAATGTTCAATAATTTCAAACAGTTTCCTGAAATCAAGTGGATAGACAAGGAGAAGATCACCAACAGTGCAGTATATATATATATCTTGACTTCAAATTAACCAGGCAATCTCATTGCATCGACTATTTGAAGATAGTTAAACCCATCAGTGTTAGAGGCTGCTTACATCCATAATCAATAATCCCATTCTGATATACAATAGCCAGCTTCAAAGCTTTCTTATTTAGAAACTTTAAACTATGCAAATTTGTAGCAGACATGAAAAACAACTTAGAAATTTACAAAAGTCACCTAACTTCATGGTTGACAACCAAATTAGGGCATTCTACAATAAACACAAATATACCATTTATTGCCAACATCTAATCGAAATTAAAGTTCAATCTTTCTAAATATTGGCTTGAGATGAACTCCATCCCTCAACACATGTAGGATAAAGAAAGTTTTTGTAGTAATGACATGGCAGTATATGCCATAGACTGTCCATCAATGAGACTCGTGTCAGCTTAAAATCAAGAACCTCTCAATATGCCTATTTATATAAGAGCAAAAATGAACCCATCATACAACTCAGTATTTTTGAAGCACGAAAGAGTTGTAAACTCGAATCTACCATGATTGTCTGCCTCGAGAGTAACTACAAAAAATATGAGATCAAAGAGGCTAGGCATATAATTAACTCCACACATGCAATAAATATTCAATCCAATAGTGTTCCCCTCAACAGACATTGATTTATTAATCTGACAACTTAGGCAACACTTTGCAATTACCTATTATACATGCATTTATGCAAACCTTTTGAACACCGCCAAGTTTAATCTTTTATAGTCACAATCACTATCATAATCTGCTAATTATCTACCAGTTACACTTTGAAATAGACATTGTGTCAAAAATTAACAGCAAATTAATAAACGAATTTATTTTAACCTCACTTTGGCCGTACTTATTACTTTTTTTTTTATTATATATAACTAAAAAGACTCAATTATTAAATGAAAGCCTTCATCTAAAACAAAACATTCCACACTAAAATTATTTAATGTTATATAAAACAAAGAAAAATTTCCTTGCAATCTAGTCATAGCATTCTTTACAAAGTCTCTTTGAAGCTAATAATAACTTTCCATAAATTATATTGAAGCAGTCAATCTTAGCTGAGCTTCATGGTTCTAATAACCTGTATTCAAACCCAATATCCCATCCCACTCCTTTAGTCACATATATATTTTTTTACGTATATATTTGAGATGTGCGCCTAAAATTTATAGTTTAACTTTCAATAACATTTTTTTATTATTAATTTTATGATTATTAATTCTTTTTATAAAAGTACATAGGTGCGGCTCAAATATATTTATAGAAGCAAAATACTAACAAAATATTGATTTTTTATTTTATTTTATTATATGTCATTTATACAACTTTTTCTTTTTAAAGTATTTTTTTCCCCTATTAAACTGTATTTTTATAAAATCCAAGATGGAAGATGCAACCGTTAATTGTACAAAAATAATTAAAGGGTTGGAAACACTATTGTTTTAATCTGGGGAAGGTATTTTTAATTAAAGTTTTTACTTAAAATAAAATGGGGATTAAGATTAAAGATTTTCTTTTGTTATAAACATTTCTGTCAAATCTATTTCTAATCTGGAAATAGATTTTAAAGATTTTCTCTATTTCTAATCTGGAAATAGATTTGAATTTATTTTTGAACGTTATCTAAAGTTGCATCTTCAAAAGCAATGGATAAAGAAAAGGTAAGAATTTTTTAAGATGAGATTAGATTTTAAGCTAAAACTAAGTAATTAAAAGCATTCCAGAAATACCTGGGCAAGAGTATAAAATGGCCGGATTTTAAATCACCAACAGATTAGCTACTTCTGAGAAAACTGTGTTGTCATCAATAATCCATGCAACTTTGAAATTTAAGATAATGATAGAATAGACGTCAATCACTTTTCTGACCCTTGTGGGTCATTTTTCCTGCTAATGTATCTAACTGCTGCCCTGAAATGAAGAAAAGCCTAAAAAAGGAACTTTGGAATGCTGGTCAGAAGCTGTCTGTCACCAAGAATTCACATGGATCCATTAAATGCTCTACTTTGAAAAATGGACTATTAAATGGTGCAAGATAAATTATTTCAAACTGCCACCATTGAAACTAAATCTAGCTTGCCTAACTAGTCTCAAATTCTATTAAGATTTCTCCTAATGTATTATTTATTAACTTTGTGTTTTACTAAAAATGTAAATGTAAATTGCTCTTAAAGAATTTTTATGAATCTTAATCTCTCTCATATGCTCTAACTTTCCTTAACTTTGGTGTGGTAATTTATTTATAGTTATTTATTACTTGATTTTATATGTGTGCTTTTATTATTAATATGCCAATCTCAAGCAATCTGACAAGTTGAATTTATAAAATCTTTTCTTTCTTCTTTTTAAGTAAACCTTCATGAATTAAGGTTAATAATGTTCCCTTAAAATATAATGTATTGTTAATTAATACGTTCGCCAGATTGTTTTTACGAGTCAACATTTTATTGATGTTTTAGTATAAAAATTTATTTGTTTAACTCTGGATTTTCTACCTGGGGAGAATCCAGAACTTAGGCTAATTAATGCTCTGAAACTTTATTTATTTTAAAATATTATTTAGTAAATTCTGAAAGAATGACTTATTAATTGTTTTCTACATATATAACTGCTAGTTATTTTCTTTTTCCATACTCTTAAAATATATACTTAAATATACTCAGTTGTTGTAAAATCCACGAAGGTGGGATTGAGTCATTTTTAAATAGCAGATGGGAAAGGGGGTAAATTTTAATGTATACTTTACTATATTAGTTATTAAGTAAAATCTTGTATATATATTACAGCAGCATTGCACATTATCTGTATAAATTATGGCATTCAAACTAGGGTCATTTATTTTTGAAGCAGTAAATCTTATTCCATGTCATTAGTGATATCCATCCATACTGCATTACTGACATTCGGCATATCTTCGTGACTATATATATATATTACGTGCTTCTAATCTGGGGGTTGCGACAAGATCGAACCCATAGATTTCTTCTCAAACCTTGTCCTGAGGATAGTTGATCTTCCCAGGACCATTTATGTCTTATAAAAAAACTTCTCACGTCAGTTATACCAGTAAAAGTCTGGGCCATGCCATGCCTATCCACTTTTCTCTAAGCACTGCCCTAGAAAGGGGGTATTAGATTTCGTTTTTCATCCAGAAGCACAACCTCATCTTTGAGTTCTCTGCCTATGTTGGTACCACCTCTTATTCATATTATTATTTTTTTTTGCTTATGAAAAATTTTAGTGCTGTAATAATATTAAAATAGCGCTCTGCTCAAAATATATATAAATGCCAAATATTACTAGCTAGATTAATTACTAATATTATTTTAGTTTTATTATACAACCCCATCATCGTAATTTGTTATTTATCTATTTAAGAGTATTTGCCTTGGGGAAAATAAAGCATTCTTCTTACCAGCAATAATCAAAAGAATTTTCATTAAGTATTGTATCATATAATCAAATATATTTTCAAATATATTTTATTTATTATCATGACCATAATGGCGTGAAAATGGTTTATATTATATCTATAATGAATCCCAGAATGTTCTCCGAAAGAATATTAGTCACCATGTTTCAGAACCGTAATCCAAAGTGTTAATAGCAATTTTATGTGAATTCTTTCTAATAACTGATTGGTATCTTAGTATTGGACCCACCAAAGATGTGTGTTTATTTATATTATTTAGCTAATAAAGAGCATATGAGAAATATAGTGTGAATGACAATATATAATTATCTATCATTTGATAGACCACTTGCTCATTCATGCACATACTAATGTAGGCCATTAATTTATAAATGTATGTAAATAATTTGTCATTATATTAAACTAATTTTTATTATCTAACTTGTTTGAGTAGTTCGAATTCCTTTTTCTCCACTTCCAAACATACAGCCATGTGTAGACATATTTTAGTTAAGTCATAGTTAATAGATGTCTCATTGCCTTCTCCGTTCTGCTAGTGGGCTAGATTTAAAATTAATCCTCGTGTGCCATCATTGTTATGTTATCCATTAAGTGTTTGATCTGGGGCTTAGAGAGTGGGTTCCCTGACCTAAATCTCGGGCTTGACTGGCTTTGAAGACATTTGGTGAGTTCCAGCTCATGTTAGATGGATCAACATGTTTTGACCAATACAATATATTAAGTAAAATAATTCCACATAGTTGTTTTGACATTCATAGTATATGAAATACTCTTTGATATAATAAAAAGGATTATTAATGCATAATCTATTAATAATAATTTTTCATTGTGATAAATAATATATCAGGGATTGACCGTTTGCATTAAAAAGGTGCAAAGACTTCCTATTTTTCAGTTACACAATTAAATTAAACATTAAAGCCTATAAATCATAAAGTGATTATATTAGTGCTAAAAAGATTGTTTAAAAAACTTGTTTATTCATTATTATAATCTGGTTGTAAACTGCTACATATTTATATTCTAAACTGTCAAGCCTTATTTATATTTTTTATGTAATAATATTTCAAGCAGTAAATAATTTTATGTTGCCACATTGATCTTTACAGAATATTATATAAATGTTTTTTACTGCATTATTTAAATGTGTGTGTAAATGAAACTGATATAGAGAATGAAGTTAAACTTAAATATTACGCAAACACAATATAAAATAAAAATGCAGCCTACTATAAAGTCTTGCTTTAATTCAAATTTTTATCTCATTCAATCCCCATTCAGAATACCTACATGAATATCTATATTGGGTAAATGTATAAACATTTCAGTTAAAGGTAATTCTTTACCTAGGAGTAAGTTAAAATTTTAAGAATATGTTTAAGTGATATGTGACTATTCCTTAGCTTCATAGAGGTTTTGGAATAATACCAGAGTTCAAACTGAGTTAGCACTTCCTTATATCCAAAAGCCTACAAGCATACCTCAACTTTAAATAGATCTGCTTCATGATGCTTTACTCTTTTCACTTACTTCAGTTATAATCATAATTTAAATTTTAGCATAGAAATACAGGCAGTTTTCTAGTTGTCCAATTGATTTCATCTGATTTTTTAAACTTTTGGTGCTGTTTATTTTACAAACCTTGGGCCAGGGGTAACAGTATACATAACATGATTGCATTCATATTTATTTTCATGCTCAGAAAATGTGTGCAGTATTCACAATCTGCTTATTTTTGTAATTATTATAATTAATTCTTTTTCTTGTTTTGACTTCCTTCTTATCAAAATTATACATAAATAATCAATAATTAAAGATACAACTAAAAAAATTTAATAAAATATTTATGTCTGAATGAATATTTTTTCTAATTATACTTTAAATAGATTGAAATAATTTTACAGAAATTTTGTTCATGGTGGATTCTAAGAGTAGTGAATTTTATTTAATTTTGTTTACTGCACATTATTTATTCCTATTCCCCTGTAATTATGTTTTTGCCAACTAAAATATATTGGGAAGTTTAAATAAAGGTTAGACTTTTTGACAAGCCTTCACTATTGATTTTCGGTATAGCTCAGATACCTAATCTATTGAAAGAAAAAGATGTGATTGTATTTATATTAATGTGGTGGTAAAGAGGCATAACCTGGAGTTCAAAGTCCATAGTTCATATTTTCAGCTGTTATGTCAAGTGTTCAGACTTATGAACTTCTGAACAATAAATCATTTGATTGTTTTTTTAAATTTATAATTTACATTCACATTATAAGAAGTTTATGCTTATTAAAAAAAAAATCTAGCATGAGTATAATTGTTGTTTGATGACTAGATAAACAAATGTTTTGCAGGCACCACACAAAACATATATTTGTTAACTGTGCATACAAGACAAGATAACTTGTTAGCTTTCAAAGTTGTATTTGAGCTATGAGCAAGCAGAAGCAACTTGATCTCTATAATAATAAGTGACTATTAAAGCAAAATTTTAATAAAAAATAAATAAATCATTTTTATAAATAAATAAATTATTCTAACATACAAAATTTTGCCCATATGTAAATCAAATATATTTAAATAACACCAATTGCAAGAAAACTTTGATTTGGAAATATTTGGAATTAATATATCTAATTAGATGCTTTCATATTATGTGAAGTTATAAAAGGTTATCAAATAGTCAAGAACAATGGCATTGCAAATTTTATTATATAATTCACTTATATTTTATAAATAATTAACTAACAAATATGCTCAATGGTATTATGCCATCTCACCCCTTCCCGAAAAAAGACTAGAAAATAATAGTCTGAACTTACTATAAAAAAAAATAATAATAAAAATTAGGTATTAAAGCATAAAACTCACTACTAAAGCATGAGAGCAAAAATAAGCTAATTAATTCTTTATTCTTAATGGAGTAAAAGAGAGCTTCTAAAAATGCCAGCAATAATTTATAATACATAAATAAAAAACAAAATGCATTTACTGGTCAACACAAATTTTTAATATTTCAATCAGAAAACTGGTTTTCATCAGAAAATAAAACTATATGATGTTATCCAAAAATTAAAAATTATTTCCATATCTGATAAAACAAAAAATTCCTATTGGTTAATAATTTTTTTTTTTTTTTTTTAGAGAGAGAGAGAATTTAACCAATCAACTGCTAATCTATTGCATATTCTTTTTTTTTTTTTAAAAAAAGCCTTAATTACTTTCTTATCCCCCCCCCCCCCCCCCCCCCCCCCCCCCCCCCCCCCCCCTCCCCCCTCCAAACCTCCCACCAAAAAAATAAAAAAAAAAAAAAAAAACCCCCCCTTCCCCCCCCCCCCCCTTTTTTTCTTTTTTTTCCTTTTCCTTCCCCCCCCCCCCAAAACTTAACCCCCCTCCCATAGAGGAAAACCCCATAAAAAAACGAGAGAAAACAACTTTCCCATACTTTATGTAATTGACCACAAGATATTTATTCAACCTTTAAATTTAAGATACTTTAAGATTGGTCTATATAATTGCATTTAAGTACAAAGATAAGATGGCTGCTCTTATCTTTTCAAAATCTCTATCATGTGGCTTGGATCAAGAGTTTCTTCATAATCAACAACAAAAAAAATCAATATTAACTTAATATCACAGTACAGTGCATGTGTAATGGTTGATTGCCATCTGTTTAGAATTATCCAAATTTTACAGAAATTTTAAATTGCAAGTTATTTTCTCCCCAAATTTTTATTATCAATACTTTAAATAAAACTTTTAAATAATTTGTTAATTTATTTTAAAAAATAATAATTAATTCATTAAGTACCTATACATATATATGTCTACGCAAAAAATAAGTGCACAAAAAATATACCGGTATATACAAATATATATTTAAAAATTATTGAGTATTCATATTAAATCTGAAATACACATATAAAAAATACATTATTGGTTGAAAAATAATTAAATAAGTGTATTAGGAAAGTAGTAATTCAAGGATGTAATAAGATCTATGTTACGTTCATACCATGTGGGTATAAAATCTTAAATTTATTAATAAAAGAAGTTTCTTTTTGTTTTCTTTCTCTTGTGGAAGAAAAATTGTTCTGTAAAAAATGATCATTCTTAAATCATTATTTGAATGATCTGGTAAATTAAATTATATTAAACCACTAAACATTACCTGATCACGATTCTTTATGCCTACACAAGCTGTTTACACAAAGGCAAAACTCTCCATACAATAGCACCATTCAGTACAAGCCAAAATAATCAATGTATGCAGGAAGGTTTGTACATAAAATTCCTATCTAGTGCTGGAGGATTGCATTAGATCCTAAGAACTTGTGCAGTGATCTTAAATTCAAGGTTCCTCACTGATGAAAGACACAAGCTAAAAATTAGTCTGGTGATATTGGATAAATAAGCACTAGATAGGGGTTTTACTCACAAACCTTCCTGCATCCAGTGACTACTCTGGGTGGCACTAAGTGGCATTACTGTATGGAGAGTTTTGCCTGTGTAAATTAAAATGTTTAGGTATTGTGCAAAATATCATATCTATGCTTAATTATTCTAACATTCAGACTATTTACTAATTCACCTACAATGATTTAAACCCCTACTACATTCTATTAAATATATTAAGTTTACACTTTCAGAATCAAGGCATCATTAAAAATTACTTTGGATCACTTTTGTGACAATAAGGTTTGCATATATGAAAAACATCCTTTATTTGATATAAAATTAGTAATAAAATTTGTTTCAACAGGTCTAGCTTTAAGTGTTCCATATCTTTGATGCACAACTTTCGATATTTTGGAAAATATAACTTTTAAATAGTGCTAAGGAATTTAATATGCTAAAATGTTCCTGCAATATGATTAATATTTGGTAAATATTATCAAAATTAAAAACTACTAATAGAACTTGTAATTGGATTTTTTTTTTTCTTAGACAAAAAGTTTTAGGGTGTTTAATATTTATAAATTTATTACATAAAGTCTTGCTATTATGTTAAAGAAATTTCTCATCACTGTAAATTTGCCAAATTTTTAAAAATTGAATATAGAAGATATTAGTTTTATGTGTTTAGAGTGGTTACTAAGAAAATGCAGATAATTATGACTGTTAGTCAATTATATATAATAACTCTACATTTTATTACTGAAATAACTTCTTTGTAAATTGTAATATTTTTATTAGAATTAATTATGTAATCTAAGAAAATGTGAAATTCCTCTTCATCATATACCATACCTTGAAATGTTATCTATATATTTAAGCCAGGTATAAGACTTAAGAGCATTTCTATGTATAGAGAATTGCAGTTGGACCATTCGTTGGCATAATTTGATACCATTTTTTGTATCCATTGTCCTACCATGTTTCTATAAGTAATATATATATAATTAAAAATAAAAATTATTTCTTACAATTAAATACTGTATATTAATTCAGTAATAGTTGTAATATAATGATTACTTCATATTTTGTACAGATTTAGTAACCTCAATTCTATTATTTTGGATTATATTTGTGTATAATGATGTAATAAGTTAGTAAAAACCATTCATTTTATATATAGATTTTAATATATTGTTTTAAAAATAATTGAATGGTTTATTGATTGGGAAGTCACATAAAGTTGGGATAATGAGAGTAATAGCACTTAAGTCATGAGCCATGGTTCTAGAACTCCAGAATCCATCACTCTATTATTGCACTAAAGCTATATTGTTATATACTAACATATGTGTTGCAAATATATTTAACTTTAATATTACCCTTGAATTTCAGTAAGTAGTCAATATTTTATCCCTCAGTTGATTCAGGGAGGGGGGGTCATTTTTATATTAATAGGGTATCAACTTTTTGTTTATTATTACTCTGACCACAAAATATACTTTGATTTTTATATAATCTGTTCTCCAATGCTGACTTATAATTGCCATTACCATTCTTCCTGGTTTGGTGCAGAAAAGTACAATGACAGAATCTGTAATTCAAGGTCTATGAATTGCAGACCTGTCATTTCCAGTACTCAAACTTCTTATACAAGTCTAATTAAAAACCATTTGATTATCTACTACCATTAGCATATCTTAATTATCCGTCTTTTTTTTTTTTTGCATTCTAGGAATAAATACTCATTTTACTAATGAATACTTGACTTCTTTTATTCTTATAAAATACTAATAATCTAATGATTTCATTACTTGTAAGTTCATAAGAAGTTTGAATACCAGAAATGCAAGAATTGCAATTGATCAGAGGACAAATCCACTCACTATATACAAAATATCCACGTATATTAGAATAAGACAGATGCTATCTATTGCATCATAATGCTTTATATAATATATACACGTAGTAAAATAAAAGTTAAGGTAAAACAGTTTTTATAACTAAAAAATCTGCAGGGCAAAGATCTAGTGAATAAAAGGAATTATTTAATGATAATAACTGGATGATTATTTTGGTTATGAACCAGTTACTCAAGAGAGGAGAAATCCTAGACCTAATGTAACAGAAAAAGATTCCAAGTTTCATCCAGACTAATTTTAAATATCAGCTATAGATATGATAGATGAGTGTGCCAACAATTATCAATTATTTCATGAAATCCTTTATGTACATCAGTGTTTCCCAAAGTGGCTGGTTCAGAAGCATTTGTGGGCATTCAGGTGGTCTACCCTTTTCTCCGGGTGCACTGATAATCGGCTTTAATTTCAAATCGCTAATTTTTACGTTATTTTACCGATTTTATAGTTATTTTATAAAATGTTTATGTGCAAGAATATATAAAAAAGGATGACAGTCCGAGTACTTGTAAATGTTTTGCATATTTTTGATGGTTTTTTTTTTTTCTCTATTAATTATTGTATGGCTAATTTTAAATTTTACTAATTAATAGAAGTGGTCATCCTGTGCATTATATTTTTTGTTAAAAAAAAAAAAAAAAAGTAATTTAAGGACATTATCAGCTGAAAGAATCTAAAAATTTGTCATAACTCAGATTTGTTTTGATCTTTTGTAAAGATGAAAAAAGCATTCCATTGTATTAAAATTAGAATCTATATGTAAAACAGAACTCCTTGAGGAATTAAAAGAGTCTGAGTGGAAAATGAAAGAAGTGAAAGATAAAAAGGTGTAAAAAGCGTTGTTAGCCGAGACCTCATCCCAGCTGCTTTGCAAGCAAGTAGTCGGTTGCCGACGGTTGTGGGTTCGCGTCCCGGCCAATGCCATGACATATGAAAAAAAAAAAAGCTATATCAATTGTGTTATGATCAATTATTCAAGAAATTGGAAATAATGGCTGTAATAGTAAAAGAGGAGTACTCAATTTGTATTGCTATAGCTGGGCGATAAAAGGATTTCAGTAGGTAATGGAGGGGTCTCTTCTGAGTTTATTGGGCGGTTAAGGGTTTGCTGAACTAAGAGAAATATTCTAGTTGTAAAGCAGTGGAAAACTTTATGAAAGAAGGCTGAGCTGAGCCTAGCCTCAAATTATAGTCTGTCCAGAAATTGCAAGATCGATTCTTGATTACCTGCTGTCATTATTATAAAGATTTCTAGAGAAAGCTGAGAAATATAAAAATGCCTAAATTTTATCATTAAAATGCTAATGAAGTAAACTTCCAATGTTAGTGCACCAAGCAGATTCCTACACTGGAGTTGTGTAATCACAGATGCTAGCTGATGGTGATGAAGATCTTAATGCCTACATTTTGCTCTAAAGAAAGAAAGCCCTCACAGCCTTGTTGTCATGGTTTATAGTGTACTTAAAAGTTACTAAGTCCGGAGATGGTTAATGGAAACTAGAAGGAAGCCGAATGTTTTTTTTATTTATTTATTATCATTATGTCTTGTTGCTATAAATTTTATTGTATTTTTTTTTTTGTTTCTCTATAAATTATTATTTGATTTTCCTATTTTAAAACAGTTCACCGAATTAATTTCTGGAATGCTTGTGGGTATGCCGTGGCATAGATTTGTTGCTGTTTGCTTTTAACACACTGTTCTATTTGAGAAAAGAGAAACTTACTTTGCATGAAATTACTATTATTATTTTTGCAATCTCTGCAAGTGATTATTGAAAATTTATTGACATGCTGATTTAGTTTTTTTTTTTTTTTTCGTTTTGTTGACAGTGGTATTTCCTTTTTGAAAGTCTTTTTTTATGCTCAAAAGTGGCACATAATGGTGAGGTTTAGATTCAGCCTTTCAAAGATATGCTGCCTAAAACTTCGTGGTACCAATTAGCAGAGTATTAGAGTTTTGGATATAGAGAAATCAGAAAATATATTCGATTTTGGTTTGATTTCACTCATTTAAACTTAAATTTAATAACTTTAATTTTTTTTTTCTTGTTATTGATATTGAGTTTATGTTGATGCTTTATTCTGATGCGAGACATTGACATCATGTTATATCTTGTGTGCATCGTGTGAATTAAGGGGTAGGAATCATCCGGTACACTATCATTAGTTGCTATTTACATCAAAAATATCAAACAGATTGAACTCAGGAAACTGTTATACTTAGGGGGGGGGGGCTTACAAAATTTATGTCTTGCAAAGGGGGTGATGGCCTGAAAAAGTTTGGGAACCTATGATGTACATAAATTTGTTGATTAACCTATATATAAAAACAAGGGTGATTATTATAAATAAACATATGTTAAGATCTTTGCTAAGAAGACAGATAAATTTAGAATAACTATACAACAGAGAGATGAAAAATGTTTAAAAACTAAAACAAGAATAGTATTAAGCTTCAGTGATAATAAAAATCTTAAGAAAATTCCATACTATCTATTTGCAATAATTTATTAGCAAAAAAAAAAAAAGCAATCTTATAAATCAACATATTATGAGAATGGTACTTTGGTATTATTCCTGCTATGACATATTACTTGAGTGTCATTTGCACCTGGTAATATTTATTCAAAGTTGTTTATGATGTCATAGCAATCATCAATCCTGTTATGGCTAATCCATGTCAAATAAATTGACTCTTTCCTTTCCATTTCAGAAAATATTAAATGTTTCAGTCTGACACAGTGATATTTTTCCTCCCACAATATAATACATCTCTTACATCATTTGTAAATAATAGTTTTATATTTAAAAATACATTTACAGCTAAAACTTTTTATATTTGTATTGCTAAAACTTAAACTTTGCCATTTTTTGATAAAGCTAAAACTTTGTTACAATTTGCCATTTAAAAAAATGTTTCAGGTTTCTTTTTTATATTTTTCTTTTTTCCATAATGAATATATTTCTCCATCATTGGAAATAAGATATTTTTTTTTTTTGGATTTGAAATTTGCTATTACATATTGGGGTGTATATGATACCACAAAGTGCCGTACTATGCCATGAGGAGAAAGGATTGCTTTGATGGCATAAAGTGTTGGTAATAAAAATTAACAAAATGTGCCAAATTACGAAGTCACAAGTACCTGTTTTTATTTAATTTTGAAAAGTGTTTTTTTTCCTTTTTCATGCTAAATATATCTCTCCATTTTTTTTTAGATTTGAAGTATATATTACTTGCGGTATGACATATCTTTAAAATAACACCTCCATGGGATCCGAGGACAAATTTTATTGATTATGTTTGTCTGCATATCACTTGAAGGCATTATTTTAAACATATCTCAAACTTAGAATATGTCACCAGAGTAATACGTCATAGCAGGAATACCAAAGTACCTGAGAATTAATTAAAAATATTATTTGACAGATTAGTGGAAAATTTAAGATATGTATCTCCCTGTATAAACATTAAGAAAAATGTAAAGCTGTTATAGCTCAGTTGGTTAGAACATTTGCCTTAAATTCGATATTCAAGAATCTAAAGGTATGAGTTCGACTTCTATGCGAATACTGTGAGTGTGCATAACAGCCATCAACACCTGAAGAGTAAAGATAATACTACTCAAAACATTGTGCAATTACTAACCTATGTTGTCTATTTGTGTGTTATTACTAACAAATTGTTTGTATTTGGAAAGTTTAAATAAAGTTTAAATTTTCTATACATTCAACATTTACTCATAGATGATGGAAATAGTCCAACTTATCACATCTAGTTATATATACAATTTAAAAAATAAAAAGATTTGAATTTTTTTTTTTTTTTTACAAGAATATTTAATTTTAAATATGGTAAATCAGAAGATATGCATTCCCAAGGACAGAAATATATATCCATTTTTCAAAAACAATAATTTCAAGGAACTGAAACTCATTTTTTTAAATAAATGATTATTTTCAATAACTTATCCAAAATTTGTTTTAAATGAAAAATATTACTTAGTATAGAAATTGTAAAACTCAATGCAGTAAACAGCATTAAATCAGAAAAAGAAACAAAATTAGTCATCATTTGAAAAGATATCTAAACAGGTTTTATAATGATATGAAGAAAAAAAGATCTTTATCACTAAATAAGATTAAATTTAACCAAGGTGAGGAATGTTTTTCTAAAATGTGCTCACAAATCTAAGAAAAACAGATTTGTTTTGCATAAGAAAATTATAATGAATGAAAACAGATTAAAAAAAATAAATGTTTATATTTAGGTCAAATGATATCAAGCATTATAAATAAATTTCATTCATAGATAATTTATTAATGAGGTGCAGACTACTTTTAAATACATATCTAACCACAAAATTATAATAGTTATTTTTTTACAAAATAGCAAAAAATATTTTATATATAAATAAAGATCATTAAAGATAAACATGTAACTCTAAAACTGAGTGTATTCTATATGCATTGGAACTGAGAAACCACATCATTAGCAAACAGCAGTTATACAAATGCATTGAGACTCAAAAAATAATAGAAAGACATTAAAAAATAATCGTTTTTTAAAACATTTGAGGAATTTTGCAATGACTATACAAATCTATCAATGAACTAATAATATGTCTACATATATGACATGATGGCTGTTTTGTCTGTTTATTTGGCATTTTGTAATGTTATATTTCAATTTATTCTACTGTAATTTGTATTTTTTGAAATACTTCAATATCTTGTCTAGCTATATACAACTCTCCATCATTATTCATACTCAGTCATAATTCAATCAATATTGCACTTATATATATTTTATCATTGAAATAAACTTTAAGATATAAATATGACTTGTCTCTACCATAAAAACAATAGTCAAGATGATTAAAACATACTTTTTTAGAAGGACTATTTATTTGCTTCAATATCCAATCCTTAAATAATATAATTTTTTTCAAAGATAAGTGTTGAAGATCTCTAGAGTATTTTTATATCTATTACATATATTGATACAGGTATATAATAAGCCTGTATTTCAGTTATTATAACATACTTTATTAACTTTTAACTAACACTAACATATTTATGAGTTAACCAACATAAATAAATTGGACATTAATACAGAAAGTGGAGTTGTTATTTACAACTTTTTTAAAAATTATTCTTTAAATCTTGGAAAATTAAATTTACTTAATTAATTAAAATGTACTATCAAATATTTAGCAATCATAAATAATCCTGTAAGTACCATGTAAGTATAGATATTTTTTTTAATACTAATTACTAAATCATTGACATATTGTAAATCTAGAATTAGAAGAGAAGATGAAGTTCTTGTTTTTGTTTTTAATCGAATCAAATTAAAAACTTCAGCATCAAACATGTGTATCACTTAATACTTGCTTCATGAAGTTGTCAATGGGCAGTTCCAAACACTATTGCCATAAAAAAAGAAAAAACAAAGTTTGATCTAAAACCAACTTTCAATTTAAATACTGCTGTATACAGGAATTATGGACTTTCTATAGGTTTTGTCAAGCTATATTTCAAATTATCCGTTTACCAGCTGTATGTGCATTACCGTAAGTTTCCCACAATTAAATAGTCCTTTATATGATTAGCTTACTTGTTTTATTTACAAAATCTTAAACACAATAATTATATACAATATGTTAAATCAGTCTCTGCTTAATTATTATCCGTGTCATTCCGAGATACAAATGTCACTTATTCCTAAGACTTTACACTCTACATAAACTTCAGGTTCTATCACATGCTAGTAGCTATTCCCTCTAAATATCTATTGCTTAGAAAATTTATAACTACTTACTTCATAGTTTACCATCCAGCCATCTTTTTTTACTCCACTACTATCTTCCCAGCATACTTTTTGCCTCTCTATATCCGGGTTTTTTGACTACAGTTATTTTCTAGAGTACTGATATCCTAAAATCAATTTATCGATCTTTACACTTTATCGCAGACAGTCAAATACCAAGGAATTTCACCAACAGTAATAGTACTTCAGCTCTCTCTATCATATAGAAGTTGTATAATATGAATAAACTTCAGTGAATACCCAACTAATTTCAACAAATGCAATATATTTGGGTAAAGTTGGAGATTTATTTTAAGAATTTAGAGTAATTTGGAAAAAATTCCACATTTGACATGAGGGAAAAAAGCAAAAAATAGAGAAATAAATTGGTATTAAATTTACATTTAGAATTACTGTAAAACTTATTTTCTTAATAAGCAAAATTAATCAATCAGTCATTTTTTATTACAATTGTTTCATATGTATTAATCAATATTTTTTTTTTTCCTACTAAAATAAAAACTCACTTAGCAATCTCTTTGAATGCATGTCAAATAGTTAAAATCCAATGTTATGAAAAAAGGATCGGAACATAGATGGATATTCAAAATTACAAAAAAACAGTTCAGTAAAAACAAAAAGCACATTATTAATTCACCATATATCCATTAGCTGCAGGAGATCACAGATGTAAATAAAATTCAAAAATGCTATAACAACAACAATTTATTAAAAAACAATTGATTAATATACTAATGGGTCACAGTATAGAAAAGCTTGATAATAAAATAAGGATAACTTAATACATTTTACAACTCAAAAGGCAAATACATTTTGGCAATTTACGAAGCAAAGGAAAGAAAAAATGAAAAAAATTTGCTATTAGTAAGATGTAATAATTCATTTACCATATCAAATAAACTTATAAAAAAGATAAATAAAGAATGATCATATATGAGAACGTGTTTGACATAGATAGATAAATATAAAATATGGATTGAAGCTTCTTAATAGATATAAATAATATTATAGCACTGTCATCTGTTGCTCAAACTTAGAATACTTAGCTATAGTATAAAATGAAGAGAACTGCTCTTTGAAAGCTGAGAAATTCATTCAGTGTTTAGTGAGTAATAGGAAATAAAGAATTTTTTTTTAATTCTATAAAAGAACTGGTTATAGTACTATTCATTAAAGTAGTATAATAAGTGAATAATATGTAGGTATGCAAAATATATAAAACCAAGATAAATGATAATAATGTGGTTAGTTGTTTTGAAAGGCATGTAATACTTACACAATAATTTCATTCAATTGACCAAACTGAACTTTTCTTTTTTGTTTTACTTTTGTCAATTAAAACTGATTCAAAAATCTTAAGCTCTCATGTTCACCACTCTATTATGAAGGTTTTAAATCACTCGAGGCAAGATTAATGCTTAAAATACAGTGAATGGATAAAATATACTAACAAAGTTCATCATGTTACATTAATATCATTTTTAACCATTATCAGTCCACAACAGAATCAAAGTCTCTATAAATTTAATCCAGTTTCACTAATCTAGTCTCTTTTATCACACATTTATCACACCAGCAAACTTCCTCATTTCATCAATCCATCTTATGTAGTCTCCATCTGGATACTTTATAACCTTTTGGATTACAATTTAAGACTTGAATTGTCCATCTATTATCTCTTCTAGCAATATATTCAATCCAATTATTTTTCAATCTGTTGTTTCAGTGATATGTGTTTGTTCTCTCATTTAAGTATTTGCTTTCAATTCCTTCCCTATTTACTAAAAATATTAATCTCTTTGTACTTCCTTGCATGGTCAGAAGTCTCAATATGGGTCTTCCATTAAGCGTCCAAGTCGCAAAGCCATAAAAAAAAATGGATAAACACATCTTATTAAAAATCTTATTTTTCAAACAGATGCCTTTTAATATTAAATTATTACTGCCAAAAGCACTAGTTTAATTCTATGATTAATTTCATCTACTATGTTTTTATCTGTATTAATAATCTAACCATGGTATGTAGCTGTTAACATTTAATTCGTGATTATCAATTTTTAGTTTTTTATATGAAGAGTCATTGAACATTATTTGAGTCTTTTTTTGGTGATTTACCTTTAGTCCTGATTCTTACTTCCATCTGATAATTCTTGCAACATTTCTGAATCTCTGAAGCATTATTTGCTAAAAACAACCACATCATAATCTCCATTTACTTTTACTCCCTTGGCTTCCCATTTTAATCCCCAAACTACTTCTTGTAAAACTACAGTTGTCCTGTCATACATCCTTATTAATGTTTTTGGCATTTTCATATAGTATAGTTACTGCTGTTGCAATTTAAAATAAATATTATTCAGAATATAATATCCACTGACAATCTTTTCATAATCTACAAATCCAAAGCATAATGGCAACTCATAATCATTAATGATTTCTTTATTCTCAATACTTGAATGCTATCCACTATGCTAAAACCATTTTTAAATTCAGTTTGTTCTTTGAGTTGGTTGAAATCCAGATTATACAGATCTGATGGAAGACTGATAGATCTGTAATTTTTAACATCTTTTTTATTACCTTTCTTAAATATCAATTTTATTACTGCCTTCTACAAAATCTCCTGGTACATCTTTATCATTTAGATATTTGATATATATAGTTTTAACAATATTTTTTCTAATTCTTCACTTGCTTTTGTTAAGATAATAATTCCATAATTTCTGGAGCTTTTCTCTATTCTATAGATTTAAATACATGTGTCAACTTTTCCATTTAGAATACTTGCGATTCAGAAATTATAATTGTAATGGTTACTTAGTTTTTTTTATTCTTTATTACTATACAATTCTTTGTAAAACTCTTTCATACATTTTATATTGTTATTTATCATTTAATTTATAATTCTATCTTTTCTTTTTATTTTTGAAACAACTTTTCTTCCAATATCAAGATGTTTTATACTTTTGAAACTTATTTTCCTTGATATTTGCCAATTCACTATTATATTTTCTTATATATTATTAATTCTTTTTTTGCACTATTTTACAGAGCTTTTAACATTCAATTTTTAAACAGAGGCAAAACTCTCCATACAGTAGTGCTACTCATTGCAAACCATAGTAATAAATGGATGCAGGAAGGTTTGTGCATAAAATCCCTATCTAATACCTATTCACCCAATACCTCCAGACTAGTTTCTAGCTTGTGGCTTTCATCAGAGAGGAGCCTTAGATCTGACAGCACTGCACCTAGATCTTTATATGCACAAACCTTCCTGCACCCATTAATTACTCTGGCTTGCACTGAGTGGCGCTACTGTATGGAGAGTTTTGCCTCTGTGTAAACAGCTTGTGTAAGAATAAAGAATGGTGATTGTAGCATTTGGTAAAAATGGCAGACATGTTTGTGCACTCCGGAAAAAACTAGAATTTGTTTGAGTGGTTGTTGTAGATCACGCGCTGATAATGGAGGAAGTTAAGTAACGTAATGGCAGACGATAATTCCAAGAGATATTTGCTGATTGCTAATATTTCTGGATAAAACGTTACCTGATTGGACGAGGATTAATTGCAACAGTTATCAGCAAGCAATAAAAGATGGTGTAACAACTACGCAGAGTAAGGCAATTATTAGCAGCCATATTTGGAGTACAACGGCAGTAGACATCTAGTAGTTTTGAGTAGAGATATCTCGCATCAATGCTTGCGGTAAATGACCAGCGACCAGTGGAAATGTAGTCCATAAGTATAGCTGGAAGAGCCCACAGAAATGGAGAGACCGCAGCAGAGTAGAGCATTAGTTGCAGAGCAGAGCATTAGTTGCAGAGCAAAGCATTCATTGCAGAGCAGAGCATTCGTTGCAGAGCAGAGCATCAGTTGCAGAGCAGAGCATTAGTTGCAGAGTAGAGCATTAGTTGCAGAACAGAGCATTCGTTGCAGAGTAGAGCATTAGTTGCAGAGCAGAGCATTCGTTGCAGAATAGAGCATTAGTTGCAGAGCAGAGCATCCGTTGCAAGAAAACAGTGTGGGAAATGCGAATTACCCTCATTGAGAAAGAAGAGAAGTTAGACGTAGAAAATATACATTCAGAATTATAGTGCGAGTATTCGTTACCGTGTGTACATAGTGTACTTTTCTAACACAGCTCGGCAGTAATCAGAAATTTGTATAAACTGTAAATTAGTGAACATCGAACTGTTTTGACAATTAAACTAACTAGTTCGCAAATTAACTTTTGTGTGCAGTAATTGAAGAATCAATATACTGCAGTGATCATGTGATGTTTAGTGGTTTAGTATTCAATTCTTCTTAATGAATCATTAATATTTTCATAAGCCTTAATTTTCATCTAACATCCGTAAAAATTTATTACAGTATTGCTTTTTTTTTCTACCAACAATCTTAATTGTAGTTCTTAATAAAATATCAATTATTTTCTTATTAATCTCTGTTACATTTGAACAATTTTCTAAGCCTATTAATATTTTAAAACAATATGCAAATTGTAATTTAAATTCATTGGAATATTTCTTAAAATTAGGAATATCAACTATTAATACTAACTTTCTTACAGCCACATCAAAATGCTACCAAGTACTTTTTTAGGCAATGATAACTAGCATTTATTGATTAAGATTTAAATATAGTAATCTTGCTCTCGCTATATATAAATTATTTGATTTATAATTTAAAATGAGAAAATGTTAATTTTTCGTGTTTTGGCTTTTTTTTTTAAACTGTGCGTTTTGGCGGGGGTTTTCCAAGTCACGTGACCCGAGTTCTAAATTTTTCCCTGTTTTTTCGTAGTTTTTTATCACTTAGATGTGTCAGACGATGTTTTGGGCTATTTTTGAAATTCAAAATGGCAGAGATCGCATATTAAATTTGCACCAATTAATTAATAGTTTTTATTATCTAGTTTTTCAATAACATGTAGTTTATTTCTCATTAATCAATGATCACTTCCTGTACTAAATCTATTAAGAATATTATAATCTCAAAATACATACTTTCTGTTAATCAAATTATATTCTAACTTGATTTGGATGCTTCCAAGTCCATTTAACATTTTTTTTCAATGAGAGAATTCATAATATATAGTTTTTCTTTTTCTGCAAATTCCACAAATTCATTCCCTTGACAATTTTAAAATGTTTGGACTGATAAAAAGCATTTTGTACACACCTATTTAAAAAATTTCTAATTCATCACAATCTATATTTGATATCTTGCATTAGTTGGAATAAAAACACTGCCTTGGCATTTTTGGGCAGAACAAGTTTGTTGAATGACATGGAATGCAAAATGTCTTATCTCAAATCTCCATAATTTTGTTCTTCCACCTTTTATTTATAATAAATTCCATTTCACTTATACTTAATAATCAATTGTATTTTCCTATTTTTTTCTAATTTTATAAAGTCCAATAATTTCCCATATAATAATAATAGACAATTCTTCATCCAGTTCATGCAATCTTATTTCACTTAAAAGTATTTTAAATAAAAGGTCATCAATGACTGGCAGGCTGAGTTTGCAATCAGGAGATTCTTAGCACTTTTGGTTACCAATTATTGCATTCGCTGGTAACTTTAAAATCTGTTAGGAATAAAGATTATAGTTTAGTTTTACCTGACATGATTATAAATATGTAAAAAAAAAAAAAAACATTTGAAATATACATTCATGTTTCTTGGTTTTAATAGTAAAAAGCCAATAAATTGACTAACATGGCTACAAATTGATGAACAGTCCATTGATGTTCCATTTACAATATGAATAATCACATAATAATAACAGTTATATGTAGGCATTATCCTGCTGGGTTCCTTTTATGCCCTTGAAGAGGAATCAAATGATTTTCCTTTAGCTATTAGCAAGCTCCAAAAAAAAAAATTGTACTTAGATCAAATATTATCAGTAAAAATAAATGAAAACCCCACATTAACATAAAATATATGCTTACACATGAAACAAAAAATCCTGTTTAAATTTTTATTTATAAAATTTGAAATTTCAATGCAAAAAATTTATATAATGCAAGTTCAGTATTTAGAATAAGAGAAAAAAATAAAAATTAATCTGAATCCAACTAGATCATGCAATGTTTTAGTTCTCAAAATATAAAACTAGTATAATTTAGTTCCATTTATTTCATTAAACAAATATTTTTATTATAATCATCTGAAAACTGATTCAAGAACCTTTAACTTTTGAATACATCACTCTTTCATTATGCTATTCATCCAGGATCCTAGCTTTGGAATAAATACTTCTCTGTCTAATGAGAGAATGGGCTAACTATTCAATATGGCATTACAATCAAGTAATAATATGTTAATTATTGATAATATTTTGCTATCAACTCATCATGTTTTTCAATCTAGAATTTTAATATTTAGAATTACATCATACATTTTAATGAAGTCTTCACATCATTAAAACACAAAGAAATAAATAACTAAATAGAGATGACAGTTGACAGCAAATTAGGCTAGAGTAATTCTCAAATGCCTCAAATATGGAAACAGATTTATTGAAATAGCATTCTTTTTTAAAAAAAAATTCAATTATAGAAATATTAAAAAATAATAAAATATTTTAAAGTAAAAGCAACTGAAGAAAACATGTATTTTGAAAAGAAAAGCCAAGTTAAAAAAAAAACAATTATCATGAGCAGCAATAATTTGTATGCTACTAATGCATTGTCCGTGTAACTTCCTTGCATCAGTTACACAATTTCCTCTAATTTATAAAATTAATTTGCTCTCCCATTTCATTATAAATTATTTTTCTATTTATTAGAATTTTCCTCAAATCTTAATATTTTTGTAATTTACCTTCATGCCAATTATAAATTACATTAGTTTTCAACAATTTTTCTGGATGCTAGATCAAAAACACATCTGTGGCGCCATACAATAATACACATTTTTACAAATAAGATTTATTTAATATTTCAAAATAATTGTCAAACATTATAAAATATATATACACATACTTACAAACAAAGCAGAATTAAACAGGTTTTATAAAATCATACCTTTAGACAGGTATTCAATAGAAAAATGTCAGCTGTTTGACGTAGCAGAAAAATACCTGAGCTATTGTGAGGCATGTAAATTATGTAACCTCCATGCCATCTTATGCAAATATCTTACTTGCTTTATAAATTTCTTTGTATTAATTTAAATAATTTTATTAATAAACTAATAATAAAACCAAACAAAAAAAAAGTTTTCTTTTAATCTGTAATCTTATTAAAAATATTAATAATGAAAGGTATTTGTCATTTTTCCTCCACTATAAAATTTGCTTCATTAGTTACCAATCAAAATTTATTGATATAAACCTGATGAACAATTATTTTGAAAATGAAAACAAAGAACTGATATTTAATGAATATTAAAACAAAAAATTTTAATTACTTAATTTTAATCTATTATAATACTGCCATTTACAAATAATAAAAAATTAATTTTTCTATTTCTTTTCACTTTATAATATTTATTATAAAATAAGCAATGAATATTTATTATAAAGTAATGAATCTTTTAGATTACAGTTAAATGAGAAGTGTAGGTGGGAGGGGGGATGATAAAATATAAAAATTAACAATTATTATCTCTAGCTATTTGGCATAGGCCAGAGATTATCCAAATTGATTTGATGTGAGAAATGTGTGTGTGGGTGGGGGATAATTTTGTTAGCTTCAATTGTTAGGGTCAGGTATTAATTTGTTGGTTGAATATCACATTATCTTCCAAAATTGATTAAACAATAAATAAATCAGTGCAGAATTTATCTATAGACTGGCTATATCAAATCCTAGATCCTCAAGATTTTGTCTTAGGTTTGCGATTCTTAATTTATCTTTTTTTAATTGATTTCTATTCAACATGACTTTGGATATCAAATGACATATGAATTTAACATAATCATATTGATATTATATTTTTGTCAATAATTTATTGAATAATCTATTTCCTCTCATACTTTCAGTGGGACAAATATAATACAGTATTTTTTCTGTGCATGCGCTTTTCAGTTTCTATTACCAAAAACACTGTTTTGTGTGTAGCTTTTTAAGCAGTTTGCATGCTTTAAATTAGGGCATATTTATTTTCAATATACATGCAGATTAAATTCTGAAGATAGCCTTTATAAATAAAATGATGGAAAGTTACTAATTTAATAAAGAAATTTTTTTTAAAAAAGGTGTTTTTGATAATAGTAAAGTACACATATAGAAATAATACTATATTATATTAAACTTATATTTTATTATCATCTCTATATTTTTTTCTTTGTCATAAATTTGTGTATATTAAAATATTATCTCTTAAAAGTTATAAATCTAATAAAATATATAGCTAAACATCAATAAAATAGTATAACTTTCTCTGTTTACATTCAGAAATCTAAAGTTTATGATTGACTAAAGCCAATACCCTGAAACTAATCCAGGAATGTGGATGTAGCATTACCAATTAGTGTCCATTCATTACTGAAACTTATAGTAGATGCTTCTGGAGTAGAGAAAACAACAATTTTTCCACCATATCCATTAGTTTCAAACTTCAGTTTAAAAAACATTAAATAAAAAATTGAAAAATTAGAATTTTTCAGTAAGAGTTCATTTTGTTTCATATATCATGAATCATCTATCAGTCACCATTTCCTTATCTCATATACTTAGACAGTTACACTGTTGTTATTGAGGAAAGCATAAAATGTCATTACTAAAATAATCCCAAAGTAAAATGTTAACAATGATGGCAAACTTCTAAATCTAAAAAAAAGATATGAAGTGTTTCCTTTATAATTATAACTATTTCAGCTGATATAAACCATAATTTTTCTATCTAAAAATTTATTTATTTTTACATCATCATGTGTATTGCTATACATCATCATGTGTATTGCTATCTTCCAAAGACAGGTTAATTAGGAGTACATACCGCTTAATTTTTTTAAATTGTTTTATTTATATTTATTTTCGCTTATATGGTATGCTGTCTTTTTTTTTTTTTATGGTAAAGCATGCAATACAATTTTATTTTTTTTATTTACAATATTTATTTTAACTTGAAAGTATAATGATTCATAAAGTTTTTTCTCATGGCAGCATTGCAGAAAAATTGTAAAATCTTTCACCAGAGAAATATGAACATATTATGTTTAGTAAGTTTTTTTTTTTTTGTAAATATTAACAAGAATGTAAGATAAATTGATTCCGGTATTTTTATTCAACATATTTTTATCTATGAAGGTATTTTCAACATGGTTTAAGTTAAAAGTAAAAAAAAAGATTGGCAATATAGTAAATAAGTTAATTATGTTTGTTGGATATGAATTTGTGAATTTTTTATCTATGTTATTTTGAGTTACAAAAAAAAATCCAATTGTTCTTGTAATTCTATGATTTTCATTTTTTTAAAAAAAAAACAACTGTTGAAAAAAGTATAAACAAACTTTGTAATAAAATAACTGAAAGATAAGTTATTTTTGAGAGATAAACTTAATATTCAAGCACCCAAAGTTACATATTGAGGGTATTTGAAACATCTTTAATTTTTGAATCTATCACTGTACTAAACTGCATAAGGCTAATTTTTGTAACCATTAATTTATTGTTTTATAAATATTATTAATGAACTAGTAGAAACTTTACTGCAAGAAAGCATAATTAAGAAAAAGAAAAACTTTAATATCTAAATGTTATTTATAAGCTAGTATGAACATTATGCTAATAGAAAAAAAAAGTAAAAAAAAAAACAAAACAACTAATTGCTAATTTTTACTTTTCTGTTTATAAAAATACCACATAGATATTATAAATGATTTTAAAATAGTATACGGAATATATTGAAATATTAAAATTATTAAATATTATTTATTTAAGTTTGCAACAAACACTAATGTTTTAAAGACAAGAGATGTAATAGTAAAAGTTGTATTACTGAATTGTTATTAAATAACATCTTTAATATGGAATAGCTCTTAAATCAAAAATATTAAATTAAGCCATATAAATTCTTATTCATTTTTTTACGAAACATACAACTGTCCAACTGTATTAATGGTATTTGATTCCAGTTTTTCATGCAAATGCCTAATATAGGATAATACGAAATTCTATATAACCATGCACTTTAAGCAAATATATATATATATATATATATCCTTTATCATTATTCATATATTAAGATCACTTATATATTTATTAAATGATCATTCTCAGACTGAAAGAATTAGCATTAGGGTGTTAAAACATTACATGGTCTCTCAAACAATTAACTTTACAATTATTACTAATTATTCTTTTTTTTTATATATATCTTGGTGTGTATAATTTTTAAACTTAATTATATCACAAATATATATATGAGATAAATAGCTAATTTATAAAAGCCATGTGGATTTTTAACAGTATTTAGAAAAACAACAATGACCATTTGAGATAAATAGCCAATTTATAAAAGCCATGTGGATTTTTAACAGTATTTTTTTCATTTAGTTACTCAGCTAAGAATTGATGCTGGAACCTTTAGTTTTGAGTTGCCATGTAATCACCATGCTAAACTACACAGGGTTGAATAGTTATAATTACGAAAAAAAAAAAAACAATAGTATAATACTAAATTGAACAAGCACATTCACATGTATATATATATAATAATATTTAAGTAAGTTAGCATCCAAATAAATATATTCATTCTCAGAAAAAAAGCACTTTCATTTTATTCTATAATAGAAATTACAACAATTAAAATAAACAAAAACATATGGCTATGCTATAAGAATGTATAAAGCAATAGAAGATTAGTATAGTATTTGTTCCATCTTCTGAAAGTACATTTGTGATCATATGGAAAATTAACTACTTTCCAATTCAATTTTTTCCAAAAAACTATTTTACTTGTGTAACGGCACATACGCCATTACATTATTTTTTTTATTAAACACGGAAAAAGAAAAGTTCGCAAATAAAAACTTCTTTTGTTTAAGAATTAAAAATTGAAATTAAATATGATCTAAACTCAAATATATATATATAAAATCGCACAGATGAAAAAAAATTATTAAAATAAAACTTTATTAAAAATAGAAAAAGTATTTTAAAAGCAAAAACTTAAAAAGATTTAGAGATAAAAATATATCTTTAAGTTTGGAAAACAAATTAATTAATGTTATTGAAAAATGGAAATGATTATTTTAATTAGTCCAAGTGAACTAGCTCTTGGGCATTTAAATGTATAAGCAAAGGTCAGATAGGAGAGGAAAACAATAGAAACTAATAGCCAATGAAAGAAATCCCTCAAATTGGACCTCAGCGAAAGGACTATCACCATCGTCGTGACATAATGTCCACTGGATCTGAAAGCTACTATAAAAAGTGAGTGAAGAAAGAGCTAGAAAAAGAGATGTGACTATATGTGTTAGTGCGGAGTTGAAGCAGAAGAGATTGAAAAGACGCACTCTTCAATCCCTTTAGTTTTGTTAAATAAAAAGAAATGACATTGTTTTTCCTATATTGAGGACCACAGGACATCGAGGTAATTAATACTGGCATCCAAATGGCAAGCAACTGCAAAAAATTAGAAACTACAGACTTGTTAAAACCGTAAGAACTTTATGAACTCTAAGCTTTAAATCTATTTCTAAAACTCCAGTATACTAAACAATAAGAACTTTAATTTTAAAACTTGTTCCGTATTTAAAATAATTGAAATAGTATCCTATCTGACCAACTTAATTTATTAATAAGTAATTTTAATTTGATGTATTTCTTTTGTAAAATCATTTCCATTTTTTTTTTTTTTTGTTCTTTTAAGTTTTATTTATGATTGTTGTTTTTCGTTAAATTAATATTATATAAATGTTAAACTTAAGTCGGGCGTGAATGGCTATATAGATTTGTAAAGTTATATTAGGGGAGGGTAATCTTAGGTTATTTATTTCGTAGTTGGATTAGGTCAATGGATTGGATATATTGGTGTAATTAGTAGATATAGTACGAGATTCGCTATGGGCAGAATCGCTTTATACGCTGCACACTTCCTTTTTGCCTATGGAATGCGATCGTAAGTCGGCAAAATGACCGCAGTCCTTTCCTATGGAGTTTTTTTTTATTGCTCTTCTCGTCTGATGAGAGGCAATTTCTTCTCTTAACCTTTTGTGCTGCCGTATTCGTGTTACATTGAATGCATCGATATATCAGATGGATTGACGGTTTAATTGCGAACTTTTGGCCTATGGTTAAATAAGGATAGAATATTTTCTTTTCAAATGCAAATCTATGTAGTCTATTCATACTCGACACTCTAAATAAATATGCATTAAATTTAAGTTGGGTATGGACGTTGCATCGATTCATTAGCGGTTAATTATGTTGTGGTTTTCATATTCGGTTAGAATATATAAGTCATCGATGTCAATGCGGCTTCTTATGATGAATGCCATTGGTTTCTTGTATTCCCTCTGCAATTGACGTTATCAATGACTTTGTATTTTGATCGGTTATGTTTATTTTGAAATGTTTTTAACCGTGGAATCTATGCAGCCGATCTATACTCAACATTATAAAACAAACTTTTATAAATACATCTGCGCGAACTTATAAAAAATTAAAATCTAAAATAAAATTTTAAAATGTAGTTAAATGCTAAAGTAAACATACTAAAATAATAATGCTAAATTTTATATATATGTGCGTAAATAAATGTTTGTGTGTATAATTACTGGCAGTGGCTTATTTTATTCTTTTTTATATATTCTTAAATAAGGATTTATTATAAAATGTAAATCTCTGCTATTTCACTGAGCTAGTGACAATGGGCTAATGACTGGAATCAATCAATATAATTTTTTTAACTTACGTATCTGCCTACTATATAAATTTTCTAGGTTCAAGTGCCTAGTGGCGCCCTGTAGTGCAGATACGTTAAGTCTCCTATTCTCCGGATCGTTATACTTGATTACCAACATGTATTTTAATGGAAAATATTGATAGGTCTAATTTAGATAGTTTTAAACCACATATACAGTTTCCAATAAATCATCATAAACAATCCTATATTATATTATTATATTGTGTCAATAACTTTTATAGTCAATAATTCATGCATAAAAAGATGACTCTATTAGCCAATAATAATAATAATAATAATAATAATAATAATAATAATAATAACAATAACAATAACAATAATAATAATAATAATAATAATACCCTTCAAACAATCTTTAATGCATATTGCAAAGGCTCTATTCCATCAGTCCATGCAGCCACTTTTGTGCTTTATGCATACTGGTGCACTAGATGCACAGTCACTTTAGGTAACAACACAAGGCGACATCCATCAACTTTCAATATCAAACTGGCAAAACTATGAGCCAGAGACAATAAAATTGCACATCCAGACATCTACGCAGCAACCTGGTCACTGATAACACAACAATCAAACCTCTAAGATGGCTCCCAATAACCAACAATCTATGCCATCAACCAAATATTTAAAAAAATAAAAAATAAATGTGGCAAGTATCTACAAATAAAAAACAGAATGTCGTCTTTGATTGCATACGATTAATATAAAGGACAGGAACAACAAAATCAGAACTCAAATACTGGAAAGCAAACTAAACCCAGAACTGCAATACACATACAAGTTGAAGTTTTGCAAATTGAACAATGATAACCCAAGACTTTTGAGAACTCTGATTACAGCAAAGAGCGCTCACAAATGTAACGTATGCATATGTATTTTTCACTCCCCTTAACAATGTTTAAATATCTTTCCCTCCTAATTTAATTTTTTTTGTACATCACAGATACAAACTTAAACTTGGTTTACTCACTAGCAATGTAAATATATGTATACGAATTGTCTTATGGCAAATGTAACCCTATGGTCATCAATAAAGTTATTTTCTTTGAAGAACAAGAAGGAGGAGGAGGAAGAAGAAGAAGGAAGAAGGAAGAAGAAGAAGAAGAAGGAGGAAGAAGAAGAAGGAGGAGGAAGAAGAAGAAAGAAGAAGAAAGAAGAAAGAAGAAGGAAAAAGAAGGAAGAAGAAGAAGGAAGAAGAAGAAGGAAGAAGAAGAAGAAGAAAAGGAAGAAGGAAGAAGAGGAAGAAGGAAGAAGAAGAAAGAAGGATGATGATGATGATGATAATAATAATAATGGTTAGTTTCTAGGAGGTTTTGTGACATTTTAAAAACCAGAAATGGCAAACCGAGTGCTAATAAAAAAGAAAGAAAAAAGCACAGAGAAATAAAATCCAATCTACAATCTATTTAGATGAAATAAGATATTTATCAAATAATGTTTTTGAAGGATCCAATATTATAAAAGGAAAAGTTTACCGTAAAAAAAAAATAAACCTATGTCAACCACATAAAAAAAATACAATATATAAAAATAAACACAAAAAAGCTTTTCAGAAAATCAAGAGAAGTAGAGATATTGTTTTTAATAGCTGCAGAAGGGTGGAATAATATATGTAAATGTGACAGATTGTCTGATTGATAAAAGAAAATGACCAAAAAGTAGTACACCATGAGTAAAAAAATATGCGGGTAAATACACAGAAATATTGTAAAGATATCTATGGATTTGCCAACCTTAAAAATTCCCCCAACTAGCAGTAAAGACCACATCATAATACAATCATATTTTTCATTTTACTGACCAATCCGGATTAACCCAATCTTTTACCGGATGGACTATTTTTATTGGACAGGGCTAAATTTTATGGATGGATAATATGATTAATGAAAAAAAATTTAAAAATACATTAACAATTGATGCAAACAATAATAAAGCTAGAATAATAGGTACATCGTGGTAAATGGTAAATAACATTTCTTAATGATTCAAGGTAAAACTACTACTAAAAGATGTAAATAACAGACAATATCTTAGTGATAAATTTGCAACAATGAGAATTTCATATCACTTTTCTCTTTATATTTACAGTTTTGAAGTTTTCCAAAGCTGCTATAAAATTCAAAAACACTATTTTTTAAAAAAATTTGATTGTCATTTATGAACATAATACACACTACAAATTATATATACACCTATTGAAATACATTCAATATTTATTTTTATTTACCAATAAAAATGTAACTTGAACTAAATGTGAGTGATGCATTTTTCATACAAAAAATATATTTTTTATTTTAATATTCATTAAATATCTATTCTTTGTTTTTATTTTCAAAATAATTCATCAGGTTTATATCAATAAATTTGATTAAGTTATTTACACAACTTACTTTCCAGGAGAGAAGGTGAATCATTATGCCATGAAAATACGGAAATATACTATAATTGTTACAATAGGGTGTGGTATTAACATTAATGTAAACAAACTAAAACTGAAAAGCTTTCAAATTGCTTTATAATCAAAGATTTGTATTACAATGAGTATATATATATTTCAAGGATCTGGAGAAGTATTGCTAAGCCAAAAATATAACTTGGAAGACTTAAAGATATATAATTATGAAATTTTGTTTTGTGCTGAATAGAAGTCAACTAAAATTTATTACCCATAAATATGCCAGTAATATTTTGGCTTTTATTCTCCTTAAAAACTGAGCAATATAAAGAGTGTTTTTATGTTTGAGTTGTAAATCCATTTTCTCCTACAGGTCCTTTCAGCAATTAAATACACCATAATTGGTCTTTTCTGATAACCATAAATAACAATTTACATATTGCTCCTTCTAAAAGAAAGAAAACATCATTAATTTGATAGAAAAAAAATCTTAAGATTCTTTTAGTACTACAAATTTCTTTGAACTTTGAAAAGAAATAGTTTAATTCATAATAAATATATAAAGTAACTATATGCTTCCCCATATTTGTGGTATACTGTTTTTCTGAAGGAGTCACTATCTACAATCAGTACAAATGTGTTATATTTACATGATGCCATCAAGCTTATAATTTAAGATTGGTCATCATAGTAAAATATTTAAATGCTAAATGATCTGCTGTTTTAGGTTGAAGAGAATACTTTCAGATATTTAATATTAAAAATAAAAACATATCAATGTAACTATGTGATAGACATTGCCAATGTTCTAGCCTGATAATATATGCTCCTTCCTATTTGAAGGCACAGTTGAGGTAAGTAGGCAAGACAGCATTACAACTAAGTTTTAATAATGAATTAAAAGAAATAAAAAGTTAAATCTTTAATATCTCTACTAATTCTTAAAACATTTTGGTGAAGCATTTTCTGTAAAAACAAGCTCGTGAGCATGATTTTTCCTTGGATCATAGGCTAAACCATTTTGTTGATACAATATTTCAACATAAAGAGTTAATTTTTATTCAAGAAAAAAAGTAAAGATTAATAGTAATGAATTTAAAAAAATCAATAACTATAAAAAAGCTTGGGGCAGATTATTAATGTAGATGAAAATGGTGAAAATGGAATCTCCGGTCCTTTGTCGGTGAACAAACTTTTTTTTTTTCTTTGAAGTTCAGGTTCCATGGTTAAAGTCGGTTTATTTATTTATTTTCTTTCTCCTCTGGCGATTCAATATTGTTGCTTATTGAGGCAAATTCTCCGGAATTGACATCCCTTCTCTGCTATTGGCAGCTGCTAAACATTCGGGGGCAAAGGACTTGGACCCTCCGCACATTGAAGCCTCTACCCCAGCCTGACCATATTTTCATGAAGATAAAGATGCATCACAATCACCAAACTGAATATCAATATTTTTTGGGTGAAATGGGTTAGTATTCCCCAAGCCTCATTTAACTTGCTATTTAGCTACAATAAAATTATTGCATATTTTTAATAAAGTTACCATTTTTCTTTTAAAAATTAATATTGTCTGATTTATTGTCACTGTTTAATTCCAATCACAATTATCTTTATATTTTCTTGGGAATATTTTTAACAATCAATTTTTAAACTGCTTAATAATATTATCAATGAATTCTTCATAATTATTTATAATTCATTTATTAATAATAAATACTCTATATGCTTTATCATTCATTCTGTATCTCTTAGCATCAAGATCACTGCTTTATAATAAATTCTGATCACTAAATGCCTTTCACAGTTTGGCAAAGAGTGTCCGACTTGGGATTGGAAAGACCCAGAATTGATTTTGGCACTTACAGTTCTGGAGTTCAAACTTCTTATGAACTCCCAAGCATTAAAATCATATAGGTTTATTTTTTTAATAAAAAAAAACTTTTTTCAAATGATAACATAATACTGGTAAACTTGCTAAAAATAAAGCTAATCTATGCCATCAACACACATAGAACTACAATTTCCCAACAGTAAGAAAGGCAATATTACATAGCAATTGTATTTTTTGTTGTTTTTATAGTCAATGCTTCTACACTCAACTGACCAACTCTCCTTTTAAGGTTACCAACTTATAACCCACTAGATGGTAATTGTATGAACTATATGCTAGCTACCATAGAAAATAAAACCCTAATCTTACAACAACCTAAAAAGATTTCCAAGAATCACTGAAATAACCAAAAATTACAATGATAGCCAGTGATGACACTATAGTTTCCAAGAACCCAGGGCAAAAACAATATTATTAAAAACATCTTACCTTAAACAGAGAAATCTTACTTTTGTAAATAGTTTATGTGCCACTCGGACTTTAAGGAAATCTACTGTAATGATATTATATAGAAAAATAAAGCCTTGTATGTCATTATCTAAAAATTTACCATGATTTACCAATATTTTTTTAAATTTATTTTCCTTATATTTTATTTATATAAATAAGCATTTATTTTTTTATTTTTTATTATAGCGTCTGTATATAATTGTAATTACATTCATATCGGCCTTTCAAGCCAATTGTGCAAATGCTTTGCGAGTGTTAAATAATAAATGCTCTGACCAATACAAGATATAGAATTTATGCAGGAATAAAAAGAGTCAGAGGGTATTCATTTATTATTTAACACTCGCAAAGCGTTTGCACAATTGGCTTGAAAGGCCGATATGAATATACTTATATTTTATTGTGAAAATCATTAATTATACAACTATAATTTGGTTATGTTTAATAGATGCTAATGTCAAATTAGACAACTTTTTATGAGTAATAGACACTTTTATGCAAATTTTAAACTAATTTTCACATAGAAAACGAATAAAATGTAATTTTCTTATATATATATATCTAAAAAACAACTTTGACAATAAATTTAGCCCAATATGAAATAGCTTTGTGAGTAATAAATATGAGTTTTAATTGTCTATAAATAAACAGATTATTATTATATAATTATTGTCATTTTTAAAACCTTATTTTTTAGAAAATTATATTTTTGCGCATTTCACAATTCTTCCAATTTGATTTCTAATGTAAATATTTTTAAATTTGATACTACGATAGTTGTTATTTAATTCTTATCAAATGCAAGCACAGAATCTGCAGCAAGTACCCCAACTGCCCAGTACTAAGAACAATACTGGTGAGAGTAATCCAGAATAGATTATTAGCTCAGTGAAAAAAAAATTCAAATTAATCAATTGAATGAAACTTTTTGTGTGTAGTGCGACTTTGGTGCTTGGACATCACTTAATCTCTTAAATAGTTGAGACTATATACTTCTATTATTGTACAGCCTAAATCATGATTTCAATAATCTCATGATTTCAATAATATTTTTAATTAGTTAATGAATTTCAAAAAAATCTTTTTTTTCTTTTACTATTTAATAAATTTACTTTTTCTAAATAATTAATGATTAATACATGTAATTTAATTGTATTATTTTAGTTAAATATCTCTAGAAACACTTTCTCATATTTTTTATAAGTAAATTTAATCACATTGCCAAATAAACATCATTTATTATAGTTAAATCTGTTATGCAGATGATTATAAGAAAAATGAACAGTAGCCTATAGTTAAAAGTATTTTATACAAATTATTCATAGACATAAACTATGTACAATTTTCAAGATGTTGGAATTGCTGATATAAGAGAAAAAATCAATAATTTATTTATTTATCATAGGGATAGTTGTTTAGACACTCACATGACATTCCAACATTAAAACAATAGCATTATGGTTTCATTCAGTTAACCAAATTGAAATCCCATCTTCCTTAATAGATAATTTAGGAATTTGTAGTTCATGAATTTGTTGTTATGACCAATAATAACAATTCTGTGCAATTTAGTGCAGTGCTCATGATGGGTTAATTTTCAGCAAAGTAAAAAAAAAAATCTTAGTATAGTCAACTGAATGGTCTATTGAGCTTAACATGTACTTCATTGCTCACTGCTAATCTTATGACTATATATCATTAACTTAAATTGCTCAAGACAAAAAAAAAAATCTATGTTTTACTGAGAAAGATGGGTAAATATAATATTATATAATATCATTTGATAATGAGCAAAATAATAGTAAATTTTAAAACCCTGTTAAATTCTTTTAGATACTTAATGCCATATGCAGTTTACTGCAGTAATTGAGTATAAGTCTCTGGAATGTAGAGTCCTAGGACATGAATTTGGTGCTAAAACAGTGATCAACTTCTTAAGAATTCTGGAGCAATAGAGCTATTCAAATATATATTTTTATTACATGGGCGCTCCAGGAAATAATACTATGAATTCATTTATCTGTGAAAATATTACAATTAAAAATATAGAATATATATATAGTCATTTAATGAACAGTTATATGTTCTAAATTTATAAATCAAAGAGTGTTAAGTGAACCATGATCTATACTTATATACATAATATATTTATCATGTATAGTATTAATATAAATAAAGCACATACAAAATTTGAAAAAGCAATCTTTCAAAAATTATTGTTAAGATTGTCTTATTTTATTTACAAAATGATATGTTTATAGAAATGATTCTATGTTTATAGAAATGATTCTCTCCTCCTTGTTTAATAGATATAAAATGATAAGTTGATTCAGTCAAGGTGAACTTTCAGGTTTGCCAGAAAGAAAAATTGATTTCAGGTTTTACACTTCTAATAAAGAAATTTCATTATTTATACCCTAAAGCAAAATATTGGCAAATTATCTCTATGGGGAATGCAACAAAAATTCTACAGTATTAGTCAGCTTGCCAGATGGTGAAGTATTTGGAATAACATAACTCTTGATGCTTTAAGCAGCTGGTATTTTCTTTTCAAATTAGAAAATACTATGCTTTTTATTTAGGATGTAGTAAATATAAACGATTTTATGCATTCAAATTGATTTATATTCCATCTGCCTTCACATTATGTATACAAACAATATATATATACACACTTGATGTGCTTTACTTTGACGAAATTCAAATATATAAAATGGCTACCTTTTTTTTTCTTCATTAGAATAAGGTTAATTTTTCATTTTAAAATATAAAATAAAATTCTATTTTCTATTTCATAAATTAGTTGATTAATTTTTTTTTATCTTTCATTTCCAAATTATTCTAGCTTTTAAGATCCTAATACTTGGAATATAAATATATTCCTTATTAAATACTGCCTAATTGCAATGGCTATCTTAAAGCATTTATGTTATGACTGGGGGGGGGGGGGCTACAACACAATCACGTGCTAATTTTTGACCATTGTCAGTGATAGTTTATCACTGCTTGCTCCTTTTTAATAAAACTTATTTTAACATTCTTAGTTTTAGAGCTGTAATATAAACTTCAATGATTCCTTGCATAATTAATATACAAATACACACATTCATTTTGGAACACTGTTATTTGAAATAAAGTATCTAATTTAAAAATATAGATTCATTTAAGAACAACAAATGACCCAGTATTACTATAGTCCTAGGGTTTGGCTCTCCAGTAACTTAAGTCATATAATGGCATTGGAAAAAGTTTTTAAAAATTTTCTGAGACTTCTTAGTATTACATAAAAGATGAATTCTGAATATGTTTTTAAAGGAAATTAGATGGATGTGACACATTGTCAAATAATATCTTTTTAAATTAAAACAAAAAGATACAACAAACTTGTATAATATTCCAAATTTCAAAAATGAAATCTTAAAAAATGCAGCTCTAACAATACTGCCTAGGTTATATAATAAATATTTTAAGTGTCCTTGATATTTAGCCGAGAGGTATCGCAGCCGCCATGCAAGTAGACGGTTGTGGGTTCGCGTCCCGGCCGATGCTATGACATATGAAAAAAATATATATATATTTTAAGTGTCCTTGATATTTTCGAACATATCGTAAAAAGTTCAGGCAAAACTCTCTATATGTATTGCCACTCAATGCAAGCCAGAGTAATCAATGGATAACAGAAGGCTTGTGCATAAAATCCCCATCTAGTGACTACTCATCCACTATCCCCAGACTAGTTTCTGGCATGAGGCCTTCGTCAGTGAGGAGTCTTGGATTCGAGAGCCCTGTACTTAGATCTTAGGATCTAATGCAACCCTCTAGCAGCCACCTTTTATTTCTACTTAACTACAAAACTATGAGACTTAAATTGAAAACACTATACTATTTTCAATCCAAGTTCATTAGCTTTTATACTCATATAGGCCTGAATTCAGTTCAGTACCCATATATCTTGATGTCTTTGGTTCTTTAATAACCATAGCCACCACTATCTTATTAGCTAGGAATGGTTTTAAGCCAATAAACATCACATGATCAACATTTCTTATGCTTGCTCTATTATTAAAACAGGCAAAACTTTCTATACGTATTGCCACTCAGTGCAAGCCACAGTAATCAATGGATGCCAGAAGGTTTGTGCATGAAATCCCCATCTAGTGCCTACTCATCCAATATCCCCAGACTAGTTTCTGGCTTGTGGCCTTCGTCAGTGAGGAACCTTGGATCTGAGAGCACTGCACCTAGATCTTAGGATCTAATGCAACTCTCCAGCAGCCACCTTTTATCTCTACTTAACTACAAAACTATGAGACTTAAATTGAAAACACTATAATATTTTCAATCCAAGCTCATTAGCTTATATAGTCATATAGGCCTTAACTCAGTTCAGTGCCCATACATTTTGTTGTCTTTGATTCTTTAATAACCATAGCCACCACTATCCTATTAGGCAGGATTGGTTTTAAGTCAATAAACATCACATGATCACCATTTCTTATGCTTGCTCTTAACTGTTATTAAAACAGTCAATTCTATATGCATGGCCACTCAGTGCAAGCCAGAGTAATCAGTGGATGCTAGAAGACTTGTGCCTAAAATCCCATCTAGTACCTACTCATCCAATATCCCCAGACTAGTTTCTTGCTTGTAGCTTGGATTGAAAATATTATAGTTTTCCAATTTGTCTCATAGTTTTGTAGTTAAGTAAAGATAAAAGGCGGCTGCTAGAGGGTTGCATTAGTTCCTAAGATCTAGGTGCAATGCTCTCAGATCCAAGGCTCCTCACTGACGAAGATCACAAGCCAGAAACTAGTCAGGGGATATTGGATGAGTAGGTACTAGATAGGGATTTTATGCACAAGCCTTATGGAATCCATTGATTACTCTAGCTTGCACTGAGTGGCAATACATACAGAGAGTTTTGCCTGTTTTAATAACAGTTAAGAGAAACATAGGAAATGGTGATCATGTGATATTTATTGACTACTATAACATAGGGAATGATACTTCAGATGGTCAAATTTTAATCTAAATAAATTTGTCCATAATGTTATCTTCTTTATAAAATTTAAAATAATCAATCTATAACTTATGTGAATACTATTAGAGAGTAGGGGATGACCTGAGAAATAATGGATACAAATAATAATAATCTGAATGTTTTTTTGTTTTTTTTAGTAATTTAATAAAAATATCTAGATGGTTAAAAATAAATAAAAGTTTATTTTTAACATCAAACCAGAATTGGGTTTCTTGTTGGAATCTCTTTTGTAATCATGACCAACTATACCATAATAACTCCACCCAATGGACATTATTTATATTATACTACAATAAACATAATTAGTAACATATATTCTTAGAAACTTATTGCAATTTTTTTTTTTTAATTTACAAAACAATCTACAGAATCATATTTTAATTTTAAGATGTCCAATAATCCAATAATGCCCATTTCAATAAAGAATGAAAACCTGATTTGATGAATTAAAACTTTTTTTATTTATTTTTAAATGACTATTTCAATTTTGTTATAGAATGATCATTGTAAATTTTAAAGAAATGATGAATAATTTAAAAGTGTGCATTTTTGCTTGTGATATCTGTTAAATATATCAAATAATTTAAAGAATTGTTATATTTTTTTCTTTCTATTTTATATTGATTTTTAATTCTTTTAAACAATGTATTTTATTCTATTCATTGATATTGTTGAGTTTTTTTTTTTGTTTAATTTTTTAAACTTTGTATTGTAAACTCTTAGTTTGAGTTTTTAAATGATTGTTTGTAACTTGATTGTGATTACATCATGGAATAAATTGATTTAAACAAGTTGAAATTGAAAAATAATAATGATTATTATTATTAAAGTAATTCGGATAATACACAATTTTAAAAAAGAGTAATGCATTTGATTAATAATTAAATTCTATACTTTGAACAAAATGACTGTGTGCTTGATCTGTTATGAGCAAATAAGCAATTTTTAAAAATACTGAGACTTTTTTGTTCACAAACTATGTATTTCTTTGAAATAATAACATTTTTCTTAAATGGAAAACAATTAATTCTTTAATTAAAAAAATTATTTAATCAAATTAATTTTACTAAAAATAATGACAATATATTAAAAGTATATGGTAATGAAAATAAGTAGCTGACCTTTTCAATAATTTATTTGCTTATAAGCCTATGCTGAAACCTTCTATTAATGATTTGACTTTTGAATCTATATCTGATTTTTTTTTTTTTTTTTAATGTTTCAGTTATAACAGCTCCATTGATTAGTTAAAAAATGTTTGCACTTCTGATTTAGACAAGTTAAATTCAAAAATTCTTTAGACAATAAATTTGTTTTTATATCATTTCTAGTTTACTTATTTAATATTTTTTTCTTTGATGGTATACTTCCTGAATGTTTATAAGTTCATATTATTATGCCTATTTTTTGAAAAAGGTAATCTATTGATTGTTATTAACATAGGCCCATCAGATGACAGTCAAAAATAAGATGATGTCATTCTTAAATATGCATAAAGTGATTTCTGTTTAGAGTACTTTGTAGTCATGTGCACAATTTAATGTCTTCAATGGATAATGATCTAAGATTGTAGCAGTGCAATTAGATTTATTTAAAGCATTGTATTCTGTTCATTATGCAATTCTTCTACACCGTTTATATTCATATATTTTTCAAGATCATTTTACTGCATGATTAGTTATTTAAAAGATAGAAAACAAGCAATCAAAATTTATGATACTGTTAATGATTTAAAATTGGTTAATATGGACTTCCACAAATGTCTGTATTTGGCCCTAATAATTTTTGATTTATGGAAATGATATTTTTGATTTGCCTTTTAACTTGGTGATTAATGGTTTTTTGCTGGTGATACTGCTGTTTGGGATGCTGTTTCATATGATCTTGAACAGGCAATTAATAAGGATTTGGTTCTAATTACTAACTCTCAGATCGAACCGCTTCACCTATTTAAATGAGTAAGCTAGTGGTTTTATACGCATGTGCTTGAGGCTACAGCCTTAATGAATATTATTTACATAATCAATGTGCGTTTAAATAAATTTATAATTATAACTAGTTTATACTAAACTGTCTAGCATTCAATCATAATAAAATGAGAAACATTCTCTTTCCTTATAAATAATCTTCATATTCACTTAATATCTGCATTTGTAGTAAATATAAGATTCATTGCAATAGTATATAACCTTGTGGTAATATTGTGTTTATTCATAACTATTGTTATTTGGATTGTTTTTATTGATTCTACATTATCTTTGTCAAGTCATATTGTATTGCTTATCTATGTTCTCAAGCCAGATTGTTTGTTTTATTATTTAGTAAAATTCTTGCTTAGATCAATTTTGTTGACTATTTATCTCATTTGTTTTCAAAGTATATTATCTTATAATATCTCTATTTGGAGTGATTGTACTGTTTGCACCTTAACCTCATTATATACCTGCAAAATTATACTAGGTGCATTATTTTCATAGACTCGGAGTGATTTAAGTGCATGATACTTATGATAATTCTCGAGTATTATCAATTAAGTTTCAGAAATGTAGAGTTATTATTGATACATATAGTCATCATCCCTTTCCATATAAAAATGTTTATTGTTAATACACATTTACCTAGAAATTTTCAAATGGCGTACCACATTTTAATTTGAAAAATAGTCGCAGATAATTCAATTACAATGGTGTCCGATTGTTCAATTCTTTTGTTACTATCTAATCACTAAATGTTGTTCATATCTCATTTCTTATATTTAAAAAATGTTTGCAACTGTGGTTATTATACTGCATGCAATTATTTATATTTATTATTGTGCTAACTTTTGTAAATTTATTCACTATAATTATTAAATATGATTAATATATTTGTGTATTCTTTTTTTTTATTTGCATGTACCAATTTTGTTATTGTTGTTTTGTTTTGTTTTGGCATTAACCTGAATAAATTTATTCACTATATCTTTTCATATGATTAATATATATTTATTCTTTTCTTTTTTAAAATTAATTTTGGAATTTGTTAGTTGTTATGAATAACTCCTCACACAAATCTCTTCTTGTTTGAAGTTATTTTATTTTTTATATATTGTGTAATCAATTAATAAATAAATAAAATAAATAAATAATAATAATTATTATTAATAATAATAATAATAATAATAATAATAATTAAGCACTTTGGTTTTCCAAGATACAAATAGCTTTCATACATAATGGTTTAACATGGATTAAAAATGACATAATTTAAATTACTAAAATAATGAAATGCTAATGAGAAAATATATTTCACAAAAAAGTTAGCTTGCCTTAAAAAAAAAACTTTTGCTTAAAGTAACTTAAGAGAAAAATGTATATAGATCTAATTCAAATATCTTCAATTCCAAAAAATACCTTTGCAGTAAAATAATAAAAGTACAAAAATGATAATTAACAATAAATTAATTATATTCAATATTTTTTCACATTAAAAAAATTATTTACTTATATTATTAGGTAATTGAAATTAAGATAATAATGATGATAAATCAGATAATTAAGACATTTCAACTTAATTAATAAGAAATGGAAAGCATGTTTCTAAAAAAAGTTGGATACATTTTATCTGACAATTAATTATTACAATATTCAGCTTTAGATTGTTAAAATACATTTTGTTAAGAGGATTTCCAGCTGCAAACTACCACATCCAATAATTGAGTGTAATTATTTATTTGCAGAATTCTGATGACTACTTAACACAAGCAGAAAACCAAACATATATATATACAGTTTGCAAAAAATAAAGATAATATATCAGGCGAGCACACAGACATTTTATTCAAAGCAGTCAGAATTTAATTTTTAATAAATTAGCAAAATATTTTAACGTCCACAATGGAAAAGGCTTTATTATTTTCTTTATATGAATTATTCTCTTTTTCTTAGACAATGGGAGCACCTTTCAGTGTGGTACATCAGAATTGTAGCTTTCATCCTGGTCTCCCCACACCGAAAACACACTAATCTGGGTCTAAGAAAAAGAGACTAATTTATATGAAGAAAATAATAAACCTTTTCAGTTGTGAACATTAAAAATGTTTTGCTAATTCATACAAATGAAAAGAAAAAAGTAATGTTAAATTTAATTCTTAATAAAATGCATTAATATTTTTTTTGTTTTTTAAACTTGTTTATTACATGAATTAATTTTATATAAATGAATTTTTGTACATATCAGATCCTCATACCAGCATTTTGGTTATTTAATATAATCTTTATTAAGGTATAACTACAAAGAAATTTTACAAATTTGTCCATAATACAAAAATAAAAACAAAAATTAAGCAAATCAAAATACACACCAAACATATAATGAACAATTTCTACAAAATAATTGTACTTGTCACTTCAGGAGATTCATTGTTCTTAATAATGTGTTTCTTAAAATTCCTGAATTTACTTTGACTTTTGCATTCTAAGTATAGGGTTATCTATGTTCAAACCATCTTTTAAATTAAACAATTTTGATTGCAAAGACTATTAAGAAAGATTTATATATATATGGAATATTTACAAACATCCTTATACAAATTGGCTCTAGCGATCTCTTCCAGATCTTCATATATATATATGGGAAGTTTCAATTCTTGTAAGAGTTTTTGGAATTATGTAAATGGGGATCAAGCTAATTAACAACTTTAGAATGGATAGATTTAAAAGCATATATTTACTTTATGATGCCAAGTAAAAATTGAACATTCCATTCAGAAAAATGGAAAAAGGAAATTATCCCTGACTTATACTTTGTTTTGGCAAAGTGTTGCCTGCTGATTTACTAATATTGGATCATTTTCCTCAAAACCAAATAAATCAAAGTTTAATTATTCCTGGAATTCACATTCCAAATTAAGGAAAGCTGACTAGAGTTAAATATATATGATATTTTAAACAAAATATTAATAGAATCTCTTCAGTTCGTTCTTCCTATAGTAGATTTAACAACCTCGTAATAGCAGTTAAATAGTCCATGTCTCATAGATATTGAAAGCAATTCATTTCAGGCTGGAATAAAGCTAGTTCTCTTTATGGATATTTGTCTACAAAGTTTCAGAAATTGCTCACAAATTTATTAAATTATTGAATGATGGTAGAAAAGTGGAGAGGGAGACTATGGGAAAAAAAAATAATTTTACAAAATCTAAAAAAAAATACTACTGTTAATGATAATGAGATTGTAACTCATATGTCAGATTTCTAAAACCATTATTGATAAATAAAAAAAGATCTATCACTAGAACAAAAGTGCAAGGTTATCTTTCATAATATTCCTCTAATATCAATCTAATAAAACCAACAAAAAAAAAAAAGGGGGGGGGGGCTTCAAGAGAAAATAGCATAATTCCCGAATTTCTAAAAAACAAACAAACATAAGGACATAAAGCCAAAGCTTTTTGTCAAAACTGTTTAACAATATTATTCATATATAAACTATTTCAAATATTTGTCACAAAAAAAAAAAAATAAGAATTTTGTCAATATCTGAAAATCATCTATCTATATAGCATGCTGCATTTAGACCAAGAAAAGGCTTCTGTGAACAAATTTTATCTTTAACAACTCACCCTGAAAGAGATATTCAAAATAAATTAAAAACTGATGCTACTTTCCTGATCTAAGTTCAATTTACGATTGTTTGGGAAAAATAGTATAAAAATTTCTAAAATCTTTAAATGCAGAAAAAGTTGCTTGAAAAATGTTCAATAAAAAATCTGAAATGATACTAAATGATAATAAAAGGAGACAGAAAATTTTATAGGATGGTTATCATAGGTTCAGTTCTATTACTTTAACATATTCATTAGTACCATCTAGATATAGCATGCAAGAAATTTATCTACACTGATATCATTGCTTTGACTTTACAAAAGAGATTCTTTCCAGAAATAGAAAAATCAATAACAATATAAAAAATTTGAATTTTTTTTACAAAGATTGGGATCTTATTCCTAACGCAACACAGTCAGCAAGCTTAACTGTTCATTTAGAAAGAAATATATTGTAATCTAAATATAATCTATTGCAACAATAGATTAAAACACAATCCTTTCCCATGCTAATTTAGGGAGTAATCTTGGATTATAACCTAAATTATTTTTCTCGTTTATTTAAAAAAATCTAAGTTAATTTCTAGGAATAATCTTGTTGCAAAACATTACTTGCAGTTGGGATGTATTACAGACAGTTTTTTGGCTCTAGGTTATTTTACTAATGAATATTGGGCTTGCTTTTCTTTTAAATAGAAGATGCATTACAGAAAAAAGATAAAAGACTGTTAAGTAATCAGACTGAATCTCATCAATAATTGCAAAACAGCTTATGGAGATTGTGCTCATCTACTTCATAAACAAAATTTCACATATGTGATTAAACACAAATCATGAACTCAACATCTATTGAAGGACACGATAAAGCCATTCATGATTCTATCTTCTGGTTCCTTTTATGATATTCTGCTAATAGTTAAACTATTTAATAGAAAAATTCCATATACTAAATAAATAATAAGTACAAAATATTTTTCAAAACTTACAAATAAATTTTAAATTTTAGAATGAAGAAAAACCTTAACATTTTTTACCTTGTAAAACATTTCACAAAAATTGACTTAATTTTTATAAATTCATAATTTATCTTTAAATTTATTTTTAATTCATTTTATAAAAACTGACTATAATTATTGCCCATCTTGATAAGATTATTTTTAAAATAAAACCAAAATTTAATTAATTCCTATGCAGGAGGAAAACATTCCTAATTAAATACAATTTATTTAATTATTTTCAGGATATTTTTTATATACTCAATCATTCTTATTTTTAGAATAAAAATATATTACAAAATTTCTATTGTACATATAATGTCCTAATTCTTATTTTTAATTTATTTCTGATTGTGTCAATTAACACATGCAATTTCATACACCTCTATACTAAACTTTAATTTTTTATTTCATTATTAATAATTGACTAAATTACTCATATTATTTTTCTTTTAATATAATCAATTTACTTTAATACAAATTTATATTTGTTGTTTATATATTTTATTATTTTTCTTAATTTATTTTAATGAACAAGTTTGTTTGTTTGTTTTTTTTTTAAAAAAAAGGAAGTGGTAAATTATACAATTTCTGAAGCTGAATTAACTTAAAAAAGAAAAGGAAGAAAAGCCAATTTAAAAATTTAATTTTTCTCAATTAAATAAAAGATAATATAACAATATATTAACAACTTAATGATTAACCTATAATTTTTATAAAGTAAATATAGGTCATATTATACATAAAAGACATTTATTTATCAAAATTTAAACACACACAGAACTCATTTATTCCCTTCTACATTTTCTAATAAGAGCATAACTGTGCACTACACTTTTTTAAATCATTATATAAAATTAGAACATTTTAAAAATATGCTGTGGTATAAAGAAATCATTTTAAAATAGTTCAGCAAATAATAATCTCTGCAAAGATCTCTTGACAGCAATATACATTTTCTAAGAACATGATTTATTATCAGTCATTCACATACCAATAATAAGTCTATTTTTACTGAAAATTGAAACATATCTCAGAAATATTCCTAAAAATTACAATCTTTAATAAATGTTTTATGGCCAATAAGAATTGTCAGAAATATATGTGCTCCTGCTTTATAAAGTTGTACTTTAATATAGATTAAATTGTACATGCATAAATTTCATTCCTTTACATAAAAGACAATCAAAAGGACCTACCATTAGTTGGTACAAGCTGAACCTCATGGAGTTTGTATTCTGAAAGACTACGTCCAAGTTCTAAAGGTTCATTAGGTCTTGCAGGATCTCGAATGTCATAGTGTATTGGTTCAAATCCTTTTTCCTTGCAGACAAGTGACAAAACCTCTGCCAGCAGAGTTTTTGGACTAACCCTTAGAAATGTCTTCTGATTTTGAGGAAGATGCACTTGAAGTCGAAAAGTTTGCTAAAACAAAAATTGTGAACAAGATAAGCAATGTGAAATAATATATATATATGGATTATAAATATATAATTGTGAATGTGTATATAGAGTTTTTGTGAAATTAAATATGGTAAACGAGTACTAATTAATTATAAACATGTGTGTATATATATAATAGTTCTGGGAAAGATGAAAATTATGAGAGAAAAATGAGAACTTTCCTTATCAAATTATTTACATATTTCAATTTCTTTAATTAATATTATAATTGCAATATGACACTAGGAGAATTACTTGAGACTAATTATGATTAGATCAATCTGTTAAGTTGATGCTATTTTTCAGTTTTCATCACATTATTTTTGTTATCTAAATAAAATAATGAGTTGTTAAAAAGTAGTTAATGTATCAAGGATTAAACAGCAAAGAGGTATTCAACATAAGAGTTAATGATGATAATTAACAAATCTTACTTCTAATAATTAATACTGGGAATCAAATTAACAACTTTTTATAAAGAATATAAGGTATTCGCCTAAATATATTTACCAATAGTTATCCATTCGCTTATTCTGGTTATCAAGTATTCTTTTATCCATTTTATTATTATTATTTAATATAAAAGATATGTCAATCATTTACATGTGAATTTAACAACTATACATAGTATAACATCTTTCAAGTAATTATATATTACCATTATTTTTTTAACAAAAAAAAAAAGTAATTAATTTACACATTAACAGATGAACAGATCTCATTTAATGCATATAAACCATCAGATATTAGAAAAACTTTCACAACCACCTTAGATAACACAAATAATAACATAAAATTAAATACAAAAATAAATATTTAAAAACTGCAAACCTTTTTGAATAAGTTATCAAAAATTCATATTAAGTAGTTTAAAATAGATAATAGTGATTTTCAAATGAGAAATTGTCAAATGTATATGAAATGTATACTAAAGCATGAAGTAAATGTGTGAAGTAAGCATCACTTTTTATATTTCCTACAGATTTCCTGTTAGGCTTTTTTTTTCTAAAATTATAATTTACCCACTATTTTCCTTTTATATTTATTGCAAAATCCATGGCAAAAGTACTTCTTACACATAAGACATTTTTGTTATACTTTACTTTTTTATTAAATTTAATTCTTCTAAGATAAATACAGGGGATTTGTTTTCATCTTATTGTTTGAATTTGTATCCCATACTGATTTTGGTAAAAAAGATTGCAGATAAAATAAAAGATAAAAAAAAAAAAAACAATCATGAGATAAGCCATTAATCTGACCTTTATTTAAAAAAAAAAAAAACAATTAAGGAGAATGAATTATTCATCATGCTTGCTAACTTCCTAATGGTGAAGATTTGAGCAATTTTCCATCCTTGTTTTGCAATCTAGTTGGACATAGCAAAATATCCTTTTATCCAGTGTTGGATGATTAACTATGTTGATTAGGGTTCATCACCTGATAAAAAAGAAATCTTAAGCCTGATTAAAGTCTCAAAAAAAATTCAAATTATCTCATCTGAAATTCAACCCCAAATCATAATCATAGCAGGTGGCTTCACTACTACTGTAACTTCCAACTCTCAGTATAAAACTATTAAATGATTTAACTATTTAAGATAAATCTTAAAACATGTAATTGAACAAATAATTTGAATACCTTTTTTTTAACCAGATGAAACATGAAAGGCCAAGTTAAGCAAAACATAACAATAATAGCACATACATACCCCAGTATATTATTTGAAAAGTAAATAATAATTTTATAATCTAAAATATTTAATATTAGATGTTAGTTCTACTAATAACTTTTTTTACAAAATGCAATAGCAAATTATCAGATCCTTATTTCATTCTCATAATCAATCATTACACTGAACAACAATGAAATAGAAAAATTTTAATTTGTTAATAAATTTATACTAATTTATTTAGGAGATCATTATGTTCAAACATTAACCAACATTCAGTTAGTCTGAACCAAGTTTTATTGCTATGTTATTCAGCTCAAAATCATGAACCTTTAGCTTTGGATCTAATACTCCACCAATGCATTAAACAATTCAGAGTGAATTGCTGGAGAAGCTTTAATTATGTATAATGTATCATATTAAAATACAACTTTGAATTTACTTATCAATTTTCAGATAAGATTTGCCTATGCTAATTCAATAGGAATTGAAGCATTTGGTTACCAAAGTTTTGAACTCAGCCTAAATATCTTGCTCAACTTTGAAACCAATAGTCAGTGTTTGCCAAAAGTAACTGTTTACGTTTTGAATAAAAGCAATAAAAAAAATATTTGTAAATGTGTATATACTAGAAATGAACGCTAATATATGTTATCTGACAAATTTTTATTAGCTTACAATATTTAAGCTAATATAGAAAAATTTAATATTAAGATCATAAGATAGCTAAGGATAAGAATAATCAAACCATCAGAAATAGTAATATAATTTATATTGTAATATAAAAGTATCATTATAATGTTATGTATCAAAAAGCAAATACCCACCAAACCAACAGTAACTACTCTCTTCTTTAAGATTATCAACTTGCTTCTACTCCGACTCTTTTTTCTCTACTTTCAAAAGTTCCAATTTATCTTTCACAATCTCTTTACATTAAAGTATATATTTAATCTAAATTCTCTTTCTTCTAACAGTTTCATGACTAACCTTTTTCACTTTGTTTGATGATTGGGCTGGACGTGTGATATGAATAAACAATACGAGATTCAGTAAAAAAATATTTTATAACAAACTTAAAATTGTGGGAAAGATATAACCCATTTACACTATAACAATTATTTTAAAGACATTCTAAAGAAATGCAATAGTTAAGGATAGAAAACAGTAGGAGGGCTACAATTAGACATTGTTAAAAAAGAAAGAAAAGTTTAATGCAGAAGTTATAAGATAGTAAGCATTGCAAAGTATCAAATAAACATAATAATAAATCGATGTCTTCTATATGAAATAATATTTGTGGTTCATACATTAAAGTGTAAAGTAAATGCAAAACTTTCCTACAATATTATTATTACTGTTTTATTTGTTTTGCCTTTTTTATCTTTCTCTCTCTCTCTCAACTGCAAATAATAATAATAATAATATAGTATAACTAAAAACATGCATGAAAGACTAACAATATATAGACTATTTCAATAGTCCTAAATGACATATATACTATATATAATTTATTGTTATTAATGATAATACTGCTAATTTATTAATCTGATTTTACAATGAAATTAAGATTTATAGATAATTATCACCAGCATCACAGTTATCAGTCGCTTGTAAAATAGTATGATCATTTTAACTCCATAATGGAAAAAAAATGGATAAAAAGGCAAAAAAAAAAAAAAACATTTTCCTTTCATCATCCTCCAAAATCTTTTTTCTGATTTTCTAATTGACCAAAGTTCTATTCTATATAAAGAATCATCTCCCAAACACAATATTTCAACAGCCTTATTCTTAAAACATATATAATCTACTATAGAATAAACTCCTATCTTATAAAAATAATGTTCAGCCATTACAATTTTCATTTTATTTTATTTTTGTAATGATGTAACCACTGAGCACAGTATTTATTTGTTCAACTTTACTTCAAATATTTTAATTAGTTCAATGTAGTCCAAGTGCAATCAATATAAATCTATATAGTTGAAAAAAATAACAACTTAAAATTCAATGTTTAAATTTTTAACTGCATTTTTTTTTTAATTAAAAAATATATTTAAACCCTGAAGAAATTATTAAATAGTAGCAACTGTAAATAACAATAATAATAATAATATTAGGTATTGTATGACCAAAAATATGCAAAGTTAAGAAAAACAATATTTTATTGAACAAATGTTATGGACAGACCATTTCAATGATCACAATTGACACACGTATATAATCTAGATAGTTTATGGTGAATAGTGAAAACAATATTTTATTGAACAAATGTTATGGACAGACCATTTCAATGATCCACAATTGACACACGTATATAATCTAGATAGTTTATGGTGAATAGTGACCATACTGACTGTCTACTGCTTTGATTTTTAATACCAAATCATTTACAAACCTATAGAGAATCATCATCATTGTAAGCAGCTACTTGTAAAATAGTATAGTCCAAGGTAAAAGACAAAAAAAAAAAGTTAAAAGGGTGAATTTTGTGATAACTATATATATATCAATAGTATAGAAACACACATGCAAACACATTTAATATATCACATTCTAAAGTTTAAATCAATTTATTCAAATATAAGATATTTTTTTAACTTCTGTCATAGATTATTCTTTAAAAATTTCATCTTAGCTCATTGAAACTATTTACTATATTCTATACTTATATAGGTTGATTTCAAGGAATCAATAGATGCTGTTTGATGTTTATAGAAAATATCACGATATATTTTTCATTCACATATATTTCTCAATTCTAACTGAATGTGATTATTATACCAGTTAGTAGTTTCACAATTAAGAATTCAATTATATCATACGTTAACATATATAATCAAATATTAAATCATCTATTAGAAAGCAGATTAATTGGTGGTTGTTAGTTATTATTTTAGGATCTCATTCAACAAAAATTCCTTAGCATTTAGTTTCTAAGTTATGTACAATTTATAAAGTAATGTCCGATGGCCTACAAATATATACACACGATAGGAAATATTGCGTAAATACACACACAAATACTATATTAACTAATAATGTGTTTTCCTTTTATCATAAGATTTTTTTTCTAATGCAAGGCCCAACATCGTTTCCTGTATGGCATATGTGTAAATGGTAGTGGGTTATACAACTTCCTTATCTTTTTTTTTTTTTAAAAAAAAAAAGACGTGATAATGTTTTAATAAATTGAATATGAATTCCTTTTCTCAATAATCTATTGTCTGATTAGTATATTAATTGTAAATATACTCTCCTTTATAAAAAAAAAAAAATTGTTTATTTGGTATATATAGCACGAGATTGGGAAAGCTTTAAATTCAAACACAGTTATCTTACTAAAACACACACACATAAATCTATTCAAAAATTGCATATAGAGAGAGAATATATTTAGTTTACTTTCAATGATATTTTCATACCTTAATTTCTATTCCAATATTCTCTTTATCGGCTTCCAACCACATTTTTATTTCCAACGTTGAAATGATTGAATTGCTATAACGTACATTCCATTCAAACAAATGGGATTTACATATTTTCCATACTTGGATAATTCAATCTTAGCCAATGAAAAATAGCGTTACATACATAATACTAACAAAATTTAAGTTGCGCTAGGATAGGATACAATGAAAACATTTATTGACATTAGACATTTAAAAAAGAAACGTCTGTTGAAATTTAAATTGTTATGTTTGAAAATCCCAAGAATAGATAAACGTTACCAGCCTCAGGCTACAAGAAAAAGCATAACGATTCATAAAATTTGACTATGTACTGTTAGCCCCTCATAACATAAATAAATAATTTAAATTATGACGATTATCAAAAATGTTAAATAGGAAAAAAAAAATTTTTGCAGAAGTTTTTTCACCACAACGCGCACACACGTGGAAATTAATAGCCTAGTATAAAGTTAAGCAAACGTTTTCATGTTAGGCGATATCATATTCACCGAAGAATTATGAAGTCAACAAAGTATTACACATATATATTCATTTATATGTATTGTCTATGGTTTTAAAGTTTTGAATACAATTTACAGACGTTGATTTAATAATTAACATTCGAAAAACAAATCCTTTACCAACCAGTATGATTATAAACTTAAGAATGTAAATTAATTTTAAAAACTTGGTAGCATACAACATTGACACAATATGATGATGCTTTATTTAGCAAGTGAAACAATATATATATGGCATTTTATAATAGTGATGAAACTATTTCAATTAAAGTTGGGTACAGAATTGCTATTTTGCCTAATTTATTAAAATTCTTAAAAGATAACAAGATCATGAGACTAATCAGTAAATTCTACAGTTTATAGGTATTTATGCAATATAATCTACTATTATAAAAGCATATCTTCATTAAATTGAAGATGTGAAGTATATAAATGATAATATAAATTCTAAAAAAGTTTTTTTTTTTTTTTTTGATAATTTTTAGCATTGTTTTTATGAGAAAAGTATAATCCAATTTCATTATAAAAATAATTTCAAAGACAATCTAAAGAAATGCAGTACTAATTTCTTTAATGGATATGGATCAAAATAGAATTTAAGAAAGAAATAAAAATAGGCTAGATATTAAATTTTCTCGAAAAATATAAGTTCATAATATAAAAAATTAAAAGACAGTATTGCAGGCTGTTAAATAAACTAAAGGACCAGAACCTTACATGTATGTTTTAAGGATTGCTTCATAGAATCATTGCAAATACATCTTTAAATGTTTATTGCCTTTCTATGTATATACATATTTTAATGGCCATTGGCTATTAATAAATGAATCAAATCACCCTAGGGTCATCTATAAATCTTACTATAGATAGCACTAGAAAAGAGAATTCTTGTTTTATCACATATTGAATAAGACAAAGAATTGAGTGATTTGTTAGCATTAAATAAAAAGAATACTAGCAAAAATCAAGTAGTAAAAGTAGTAAACTCTCCTAGTGCAAGCCTTAGTAATCAAAGGATGCACTGGGTGGTACTATTGTATAGTTTTCTACTTTTATTAATAGCTTGTATAAGCATAGAAAATGGTGATCATATGATAAAATCAAGTATTTGTATTGATAATTTATTAGAAGCGTCTATACATATAAACATTATATAATTTATTGCATGAATTAAAAAACTTCTAATAAAACCAAAGTATAAATTAATGATAAGCAATTTATAAATAGTTGTGGTAATGTGTCACTAATGTTCTTCAGATGCCATTATGATAAAAATATTAAAATAGCAATTGTATCATTTTCTGCTTACATTTGTAAGCTTTAACTAAGTATGTGTAGCTCCAATTTATCTTTCTGTGTGTGTATATTTGTTTTTATTTCTAATAAACTTATTTTCCTCGTTTACTAAAGTTAGAATCAAAATTAATTTCTAGCAATAAAACATTCTTGGAAAGCTACCTTTGAGGTTATGATGGAATAATTTCAAGAACAGCCTATTCTTCTGGCAAATACTGTGCCCCTGTTTGAAAAAACAAGTTACCATACTAAGCATATGGATATTCAAATAAATATTACAATGAGAAATATTGATACACTCAAGTTTATTCCCTTGCAATGGCTTCTCATTTTTCACATATTCCTCTGCCAATTATCAGAAGAGATATTGCTTCATAGAAAATATATAGAAACTGTTAAGCAGACCGGACTTGCCAATAACCTCGAGATATTGTTTTACCATCTAAGACTTATTTCTCATCAAGATCCTTTTTCTGGATGTTCAATCAAAAATTACAATATAAAAATTATGACATAAAAAAAAAAAATAGAATTCCTATGAAGTTGCAAGAATATTTCTTTTTCCAGATCCAATATATAAATCTAGCTTAATTTGATCTTATTCACAATTGGAGTTTCATCAGCAGATTCAGGATAACCCATGGTTGATATTTATCAACCACTAATCTGTGAAAATATAGGCAAGCAGAAACTATAACCACATAGTGAATGACTGCTAAATCTGTGGCTACAATGGCAGAAGAAAAAGACTTAATAAAGTTACTGGTCTGTCCTTAATTCAATCTCTCCAGATTCCTTTTTGTGATATTTTGTTAATGTTAATCAAAATTTACAGTAAGTAATAAAGATTGTTTCAGATGCTCTTTTTTGGGGGAAGGGGGGAAGAGAGGTGATAATAAATAATAAAAATAAATGCCATTAGAGCTTCATTTATGATAAGTTCAAAATATGTTAATATCTATAATAAATGATGAGATTTAAATCATTTAAAATCACTATAAGAGATTTTCTGAAATTTTAATCAAACATTGAAACCAATAAAGAATAGTTGTGGAAACTGCTATTTTGAAGAAAAAATATAAACATAAAATTTGCATTGCTATGAATCAACTACAATTAACACCTTTAATTGCAATTCATACACTATAGCTATAATTGTTTTCAATTTTAATAATCAATCATTAATACATTAATCTTAGTGAAATAGGTGAATTTGGCATTTTTCATTCATCTCCCATTCTATCATTTTTATAATAAACTAATAAGAATAAATATATATATATATAGTTAATGTAATATATAAAATTACACACCACTGAGATATATAAGATAAGAACTGAATGAGAAATTTAAACAAATCTTACTTTTAATACCAACATATGACTACTGAGAATGGAATCACAACAATTTATGGTTAGGGCCATGCATTAAAAAAGTTAAAGTAAATTTTTAGATAAATTTAAACCATATACTGTTATGATTAGTTTCATTTATTTAGGATGTTTATTAAATCCTTAACCTGAAATAGGGAGAATATTATATACTGTTGAAATCATTCACGACTATATTAAAAAACAATAGTACATATCTACATATTTTTGTAAAGTGTATTTGAAAATCCTATTAAAACAGAAATTTAATATTTTAATTACAGAGGAGGAGAAATAATTTGCAAGTAAAAAATAAACATTATGTAATGTAAAGTTTTGTTTGTTACATTACATTCTCTTTAACATATACACCAAAGCATTAGAGGTAAATATGGAAATGATAAATTATGTTTCAAATTATTAAAAACAATTACTGACTTTAAAAAATACGGAATAACAATGCTTGAAAATTTATATGTTATGAGTATGAAAAAACTTTCTTTTGTAGGGAAGATAAATAAAAAAACAAGAAAATTAATTTATTTGATTAATAGGATAAAGATTGAAGATGTTCATTAAATAACTATCACAGCAAACAGAAAAATTGGTTTGAGCTTTGGAAAACATATTTTTTAATCAACACATAGCCTATTTATAGAATGGGATAAAAATATTTTTCAGTTTAGTTGAAGCTTGTTGATAATTGAAATGAAGTCAAAAATAAAATAAAAGTTCTACAGTAGAAAACAATTCCAAAAAGTGAATTACCAAAGATTAGTAGTAATCTGCTGATTCTTACACCGAATACTGTTCATAACAATAGGAACAAAATAATCTAGCATTGGGAAAAAATATTTTTTAATATATTCCTTAAACTAAACTTGCTATTATTATAAATTAACTCGCACTCAATATTCCATTTACTTCTATAAATATTTAAACTCTTTTTACTCTCCATATTAGTTCTCCATCTCTCCAAATCCCTATTCTTTATTAATGCATCTATTCTTCTATCCCATTCCTTATCACTATAACACTTAACAATTCTCCTAACACAATCTTCCCACCTTTTGTATAAGTATACTGACATACTATCTTTCTCACCCATCATGTTGCTTGCCCTTTACTCATAACCCAATTAAATACTATTTTGACTATTCTCTTATTATCCATAAACTGCAATCTACCAAACTTTTCATTTTGCTTTTTGCATCTCTCACATAAAAACTTGACTAACCCATTTCTCCTTGAATTGCCTCTTTTGTTGTCCACACATCTGCATCTAATGCCGGTCTTCCTACTTTTCTTTGTACTTTTCCTAAGTTATCTAATAACCCTTTACTAACACATAATGCATCATTACCATATGTTTATTGCCACTCCCTTCCATACAATTCTAACTACATCATACTATTATATGAAAACACTGTTAATTTCTTTATCTTTTCTTTGCTTCATTTATAAACTTTTTCTCCCATTCATCCAAACAGTTTCTCGGATTATTTAAGACAATTCTCAAATAGTTATACCTATTCACCACACTTTAACTTTATATCTCCCAATACAAAATCTTTGTCTTCTCTTTCCCCAGTATTAATCATCATTACTTTTGATTTCTCCTCACTAAATTTAATCTCCATCTCTTTACCCACCCTTGCACATGTCCTCAGCATAACTTCCATATCTTCCTTCTTTCTGTGAACAAGAAGACATCAACCGCAAATAAAAGATCCGATAATGTATATACTCCCTAGTCATCTATTTTAATGGTATCTCTATACCTCTTTTTCATCTTTCTATTGCTCTCTCCTCAACTTACACAACACAGTAGTGACACCTGCCTTCATTCACATCACTTATCTAAATGGTGCTAATCCTGCATATTCTAAATAACTTAAGTACAATAACTGTTTTGATTCAAACTATGGTTTCATTCAGTCATGTTATGAAACAATCCAATTTATTGGAAAAGTTACAGTTCTTAAAAAAAATTGAAAAGGATTATAGAAAACAAGAAAAAAGGATTCATCCATAAACAGTCATTAGTGAGATTTGTCATTGAGGCTGATGATTTTAAAAAAACCCATCTAAAGCATTATCATCTACATCTATCCAGTGGCCTCTTTATTTTTACTATGCTTTTCAAATTAAGATCAAAATCTTTGGGACTTAAAAATGTATTAATTTGAATCCTGTTCAAATGTAGTGCCAATGACATAAACTTTAGATAAAAATTATTATGGAAGAGATTGTTATCATGGCATCAAATATCAGCTTTATTTTTTATCTTACTTCGTATCTGATATCAGTATATAAAAACTCAACATCAACAATTCTTAAGCAATCAAAAGTTGCCTTTTCCAAGTTATATATGGCCAGACATCAACAATGGTGTGGCAAATTGGACACTCCTTGTAAATATGTATTATGGTTTGTGATCTTTCACAGTCACAGTTTTGAATCTATAAATCCCTGCTTGTGCAACAAATAATCACATCTATCCTAGCCTGTTCTAATTCTGCTAATCTTTGACCAGAGTTTTCTTGGAAGGGAAAAACCAACTATTCAGAGAGTAAGGTCAGCTATTAGTGATTATTTATGTTGGAATTATTCTAGACTTCTGAGAATTACCAGTTTGCTAGAAAGGCAGTCTTGATTTTAGCCTGTTTAGGGGACTGATATCACAATCAAGGTGGTTGGAGGATTTGGTAGTTTAAGAAGCCTGTTGAATTTATTGATAGTTGCCAATCTGCATTTAGTGGGAGGGATATTTGAGAATACCGGGTAGCCATTCTACAGGTTGATTTAAGCATTCCAGAAATAATATACAAGATTTCATTGATTTGAGTACCCACAAGTTTAGTATTGTACTTCTATACCATACTGGAGAACAATACTCAACCACAGAATAAACAAGTATTAGACCAGAAGTTCTAAGAATGTCAGCATTAGAATCCCATTTGGTGCCTGCAAGCTTGAAAATATTATTTCTGATGGCATTTTTTTCATGCCTGTAAGATATGGTTTATAGGAAAAAGTGTGATCCAATTTAATTCCCAAGTATTTTGAGCATGATTGATTTTAACTTTGTCACTAAAAGAAATTAACATTAAGAATTTTTTTGACTAGATTGTAATTGAGGTGAAAACAAGTGAATACTGATTTCTCTGGATTAAGCTTAAAGTGCTAAAAACTAAAATAATCCTCAAGATTTAAAGTTAATTTCAATTTCACTGAAGATGTATTCTCTGAAAGCAAGAGCAATGTCATCAGCACAGAGATGAATTGTTTTGAATATTCACTAAGTGGTTATAAAATAATATTAACTGAAAACTTATTAATGCATCTTACAAATGCAGATTAAGTCAAACCATATTGACTTTCTTCAAACATGTTAAACAGTAAATATTGACCAAAATATAAATGCAGTGTGCCTTTACTATTAAAAGAGTAATATAAATTCAAGTGAGATAATGTCTTAAAAGAGTAATATAATTTTAAGTGAGATAATGTCAAATAAAACCAGACTAATCAGCATATTGTCATTCGGTCTAACATCCAAATGTATATTATTACTACTATGTCATAGTTTGTTAACAAGAGAAGAAAAATTATCCAATTAAATTCTAAGGCTTTTTTTTAAGATTTAATGTATTCTAATTTTAAATTCATATTTATTTTGTGCCCCAAAAGTATTCTGAACCTATAATGCTCTATGAAATAATAATTGAATCACAATGTTGCTTATAATTTTTGAATAAAGCTTTTAAATATCCATTACAGGGAAAAACATTTCAGCTCTAATAGAGAAATAATGACAAAGGCAATACTCATCATGCTTAACAATTAGCATATGGTGATGCTAGACACTCACTGATTAATGTTGGATTATGTAGGTTATCTATGATGAAACTATTTAAAAAAAGACTCTAAAGTCTAATTAAAAGCCCATTGTTACTGATTCTTTATTCAAATCTAGGCAAAGGCAAGGTATAAAATATACTGATTATTGCTTTATTTGGCCCATGAAAATTTATACCACAATGTTCTCATTGAAAATAATGAAAATATATAAATATCATAAAAGACAATGACAGATTAGAACAAAAAAAAATGAATTAAAAAGGTGGCAAAAATATAAACAAATAAGCAAAATCAATATAGGAAAGAGGATAAGATGATTTTTCAAAAATATTTTTAAAAAAATTCATAGAAAAACGATAAAAGATTACTGAATCAAAATGATTTAGTCAATTTTTCTCTCAACATTCTAAAAATAATCCATCCATTCTCAAATTAACCCAGAGAAATTGCAAGATGATTTGGAAAAAATATCAGAATTATTCAAGTAACATCATTTTACATGTAAGAGAATAATATGATTTTTGTGCTTGAGCTCCACAAAACATTAGTGATTATAATGTATAATGAATAAACAGAGATAAGATGATTTTTCAAAAATATTTTTTTAAAAATTCATAGCAAAACGATGAAAGATGACTGAATCAAAATGATTTATGTCAATTTTTCGCTCATCATTCTAAAAATAATCCATCTACATTCTCAAATTTATCCCAGAGAAATTGCAAGGTGATTTGAGAAAAATATCAGGATTGATTATTCAAGTAATCTCAGATTACATGTAAGAGAATAATATGTTTTTGTGTTACAGCTCCACAAAACATTCGTGACTATAGTACATAATGAGTAAACAGAGATAATTATCAAAAATCATATCTTTTGCTATATTTTGAATCAAAGCAAATACTCAAGATTCAATAACTATCCTATCTTCTCATTTACATTTGGATAAAGATATTCAGTTTAGTAAAAATAAGACAGCTCTTCATAATCTTAAAAAATAGAATCCTGATAACAAACCCCTATTCGGAGAAATACTAAAATATGGTGGTGATATGTTAGCTTAAAACATCATTTTTTAAGAATAGGATGCTTCAGTTATTCAAATTTTAAAAGTAAACTACACATACAAGATTGCAGTAATTATCATAAAATATTTTATCCACTATAACAGGGTACTCTCAAGAGGTTGGTTGATTCCAGTCATAAATGAATGATTATCTGAGGCATAATGTGACTTTGGAAAATCAAGATATATAGACATGACTTTTGTTGAGAAGCAAATGCAAATAAAATGTTGACAACCAAAAAGTAATTTTATATATAATTATATGCTTTATTGATTTGATCAGTGCATTTAACCTCAATTAATTGAATTGGTCTGTGCCATCTGAAATTAGTTATCCACCAAAACTTAATTCATATTATTGTAGCTTCTATGTGATGACATGAAAGGAAGTGAGTGATATTACTACAAGTAAAATGCATTTGTAATGATAATTAATATTAAACAAAGATATACAAAATTTATGATAGCTCCAACTTACTGTTTGATTTTTATAACTGGTTTTTAATACATATGCAATACTGTTAAAATCTGTTAGCATTCCTATTATGAAGTTGTATTGGCTTGAGATTTCCCACGATTAAAAGTTAATTACGGGAGTATCAATTTATTCACTTCGCATTAATATATCTTCCAATCTATAGAAGACTAAATCACTAAATATTTTAAGGTATTCCTGTATTATATTTTTATAAAACTATTTTTTTCTATCTTTTCAATTAAATTGTCAATTAATCAGATAAAAAATAAAATCGCATTAATTATTATCAATAAAATAGCAAACTTTTCTTATGGCCATGGGTAACCTTACGTCTGATATTAAAGTTGCCGTCGCTCTTAGATCAAAAAGTCACGTGACACGTCTTATAGTTTTATAAATATTTTAAATAAACTTGACCAAAAAGTCACATGACACGTTTTGTTGCTTTATTAATATTTTAAATAAACTTGAAAATTCATGAATGAATGGATATTTAAAAAATATATCAGTTCGCTGTAAATATATTTAAAATAATCATAACATTAAATAATATAAATTTAATAAAATCTAAACTTTTTTTTTAAACATACGTTAATTAGCGAAAACTAGTTAAAACAAACAATCTATCATTTTGTGCTTCAGAAATTTAATTCCAAAAATTTCCTATTACTCATTATATAAATATCCAGGTACTTACCTCCCCTCATCAACCTCAACCACCATTACTTGTTTAATAAATATATATTTTTAACAAATAGTTATGCATAGCAGTTTAGTAAATTTTAGATTGCTTTTAATATCCCACACATACTTACACAATTGCAACAAGGTCACCTTTAAAATATTTACAAATAAGAATCAGACAACTGTTTTATTCCTTCCACGTAAATTATTTCAAAGGGTAATTTAATTCATATCATCCTAAATTATATTAGAAATATCGTACAGTAGTTGGCTCAAAGGCAATAGACTGAAAGAATATTTTTACTGCCCTCTAATGATTTAACTATTCACTAATTTAAAATAGAACTGATAGCCTTATATTAACTCCCAGATCATAATGCCCCCAATATTTTTTACAATTCATACGTAACAAGTGATTAAATTATTTTGATTAGTAGTAGCAATATTCAGAATTGACAATATTTTTCAAATATATGTTGCTGCTTTGTTTTTTTTTTTGAAAAAAAGCCTGCATTTTTTCAATGAGGAAGTTTGGATATACAATATATATAATCTTTTTCACATGTATGTGGTCATGTGTATCGGCTGTAAAGATAAATTGGATAGTTGTAGGAAGCTTGAAAGTCTGAGTTCAAGTCCTTTATAAATATATATAATCTTGTTGTTTATTGCTTGGTAAGACAAATGATATTCGTACATCAAAATATTAGTTATAATTCTATTCATGTGACCAAATTGATATGCCCCCCTCCCTGCTTAACAAATAATGAAAAAAGGCAATAACTGCATTGTATCACTGCTCATTTCTATCATTCATTTCATCAATTAGCCTTTCTTTTATTAGCTTTAACTAATCGATGTATTTTCAGCAGTCTTAACCAGAGACATGCATGAAAACTGTATAGCTTAGCTTATTATAAAAATCTTTATAACAAGAATATGATGTTGCAACCTTCTAAGTCATTACATTAACCATTAGATCAATTTCCACATTACTATAATAATTTTTACTATTATCATATTTTAATTAGTTTGCTTAAACATTTCAAATGTTATCTAAGCAAAGGTTTATTTTTTATGTTAATATTGATACACTGTACAGGCTTAAACCTGCATTTATATATGTAATATATGAGGGATTTGAACTCAGACTTTCACATGACCCACTACTCTCAGCAATATGAGATGGCACTGAGAGTAGTGGTATATTTTCAACATGTGTGTGATCAGGTGGGTCAGCAATATGAGATGCCACTAAGATTAGTGGGTTGTGTGAAAGTCTGAATATGAATCCCTATGTTAATTTTGTTAACTGTAGCTGAGCATGCTCTTGGCTGGTAAAGCCAGATTCATAGCATCCATCATATTTTAGTAAATATGAATATATATCAAAATATTTAATCAAGTGAACCCTAAATAAGGAGTTGAAATCAATTCACAAATATTGTGACAGATGATAGATTCAAGGTAAGTATTTTATTATTTTAAAAGTTAACATTAACATTATTTGTTGCACACAATTTCAATTTCACTATGTTACAAGATGTGTTATAAATCCTTTGGCCAAGTGTTGAAGACTGGAGCAGAAGATTCAATTCAGTCACATTCTGGATGCTCAATTACTATGTTTCAATCTTATCCTTTGTTTTAATCACAATGTTACTTCACAGTCTACTTATATATGCTTGATTCCCAAAATAGCTTCACAATAAGCAACAATTGCCTGTGATTAGATAGTAATGATCATTCAGGAGACATACTCCTCTATATATATGTAAGAAAAGCATAGATCACCTAAAATGGATCATAAGCTCTTATCTGATCTTTTTATTTTATTGGCTGCACTATTTTTTATTTGCTTACCAGATTGTTAGTCTATTTGATTTTCAATCTGTTTTTAGTGTTCTATAGGTAACAGGGAAATTAGGTTGTTGAATTTAATCATTATAATATCTTATAATGAAACATACTAAAATGTGTTATGATGCTTGAACTAATTGAAAAAGATTATCAAAAACAAAGAATGTAAAATTATTCATCACAATCATCATTCCTGACAATCTAAAAAGACAGATCATGCTGAATAAATATTATCCACACGATCTTTAAAAGTAAATATCAACATAAATATTCATCATTTAATATTTGGAAAATAAAAATCAAAGTAGTAAAATGTGATTAGATGTGATATGTTGGAATATTTCTATCATCTATGATGAATGTTGAATGTATAGAAAATTTTAAACTTTATTTAAACTTTCCAAATACAAACAATGGAAATAGTCCAACATATCACAACTAATAATATACCATCATCACAAACCTTCAGACAAATAGTAAAATATGAACTTAAAATACAGAGCATTTATTACTTTGATATAATGACTACTGTAGTAATAATCTTATCAGTTGATTTACAATATCCTCAAAACCAAAAGCATAGAAATCTATTATTATTTGCATATGTTTCAATTCTTTGTCACTGCACTTAGTTATGAATATCTTGATATAACAAATCTTTCTCATTGTAAACAATAAAGATTTTTTAATATATATTTTTTGTATGAAGACAATTTCCTTACCAAAAAAAAATTGCTCTTCAAGTGCAGTTATGGTTTTAACTACTAAAATCAGGCACAAAACAAGTGTTAAGAATCTGTTATTTAGAATCTGATTAAATTGGACAATCCTGTCACCTGGCAATATAAATTTAAAGCTTAATATTCCTGTTACATTTGTAATTTAAATTACTAGTTTTTTTTTTATTGTATTAGGTTTTAATTAAGAATTCATTAAATTAATATATATATATCATTAAAAACCAATCAACACTTAGACAATCCCAATATCAATAACAATCAACAATTTCAAATTGTTGTCAAGACAACCTCCTTTTAACCTATAATATATATATATATATTACACATTAATAGGCAGATGCTTAAAAGACTGTGGTAGCAACATTTTACATAATATGTAGGCTATTCCCATCATCCAGTTTAATTAATAAATATTTTTTTTAAAAATTCAAACTTTATTTAAACTTTTCTAAATTTTTTTGTCTTTAAGAAAAAAAGTGTTGATGGAATAGACTAGTTAGTTAGTGTGATGCCTTAAATTCACTATCACAAATCTGAAGTTCACCAGTTTGATTCCCATCTTAGTACTTTTACTGGTTATGCCAGTACCAAATAAAAAAGAAATGAAAATAATGCCATTCAAAACAATCTGTTATATAGTGACCTGTGTGTTATTACTAAAGATCATTCCCATAATTTTTTTATTTCTTGAGAATTCTTGGTTAATAATTTTTTTTTATTCATGAGAATTCCAAGATCAATTTTTAAAAAATAACAAATCCATTACTTCTATTATTATAAAATATAAATCACAATATAACTGTATGACTATTGTATAAAACACAGAAACATTAAAATCAATTATTCTAGAATTTCAGGAAAAGAAATTTTTAAACAATGAAAAATTATATAAGGATAAATCATTTGAGAAAAGTTAATTGTTTTCTACTACATTTTTTAAATTCATGCAATAAATTTATATATAAGAAAACATGCATTTTGTCATTTTTGAGGGTCGAGATGTCATCGCAGAGTTGGTTGCAAACGTTTGTGGGTTCGCCTCCCAGACGATGCTATGATATATGAAAAAAAAAAACTTTTTAAAACAAAGGCAACAATCTTTTTATAAGTGAAAGAATAATAAAATTTTATTTAATACTCATGAAATCTAAGAGATTTCACATGTATGTGGCCACGTGTATTGGTTGTATAAGATGGAGTGGATAGCTATAGGTAACTTGACAGTCTGAGTACAAATCCCTTTTAATTACATTAAGTTCAGTATAGGCAATATATGTGTATTTAAAAAGACCTCTTGATAAACTGAAGATTCAAATGGCAAAGAGGAGAAACCAGTTGACTAATTAATTCATTATTAAAATGTCTTCAAAATCCTAACAATTTAAAAGATCTCTTTTCATCAAAATCAATCTCATTAAATTTGCTAAAACCCAGATGCAAAGCTTGTTCAAAATAATGTTGTAGATTAGTTAGAGTATTATAAATCTGATTCAGAATTAGGCATAATAATAATAACCAAAGATTCAGTGAATGCTATAATTAGTTTAGAACAATTGAAAGAATCAGTACCATCTAATTTAAAACAGCATCAATCAGAAAATAATTTTTTATTATTGACAAAAAAATTTATTAGAAGTGATTGGGAAAATGGTATCAAATTTGGAAAAATTAAAACTAGTTTTGATAATAATTAAACGTACATCAACACAAAATGAATTTTTCAAATTTCAAGTCCATATTATATCCAAAAACAAACCCCAATGAAATAACCTTTGATTGACATTTTATTTCTTGAAACATTTCTTTTTGAAACAAACTAAGCAAATGACATTATTCTTTCTATTGTTTAATTTTTTTTCCCCCATGTGTCATATAGCATCAGCAGGGAAGCAAACCCGTTAACCCGGGACAAATGCTTGTAAAGCACAATGCCGATAGCACTTGTCAATCAACGTATTTGATTCCAAAATAAAAAGTATGGTTGGTCAAACAACTACCTTGTTGACATCACAAACAATGGTTCAAAACTATTTAGTCTGTTTTCAGTATTCATGCAAAAGTTTTTATGTGATTTTATTAGAAAAGACACATGTCATTTACATGGCATACATCTACTTCCTATAAAAACTAAACTCGGTACATATATATTGTAAAGTATAAAAAAATTTAAATAATTATGTGCCAAAAAATTAAAGCCTTTCAGAAGATTTTTAAAAAAGTATAGATATTTTTGAAAATAGAGCTAAAGATATAGTTTTGGGGTGTTTTGAAGTGATGTATGGGAGGCAACCGATCCTTTCTGTTTAGTACTTTTTCCCCCCCAAATTTTTTTTTTTCATTTTTATATTAGATGGGCTAGCACTCCTCACAATGGCTAAAATTGGTATTATAACAATCACATTTTTATATACACATACATAAATATATAGTAATATTAAATGCCTGGCAAAAAATAATTAAACATCAAATATTCTACACATATTTCTAATTTCTAAACTTCTAATCAAATACCATTTGGTTACGTTATTTCCTTTTCAAAATAAAGTTAAAAATAAAATAAAAATTAGTTGAACATTTAAACAATCAGAACACACTTATCCACAATTCATAGCAATATTCCAACCACCTGTAAACTTAAAAGATCTGAATTGTGGATAAGATAGTTGATTGCTTTGAATTATTGATAAGGTATTGTGTTTGTTTAAATGTTTTTTATTTTTATTTTACTTTCAATTTTGTTTAGCTTGAAAAAGTAGTTAAAAAACAATAAAATCAGTTGATAATAATGAATATTATGGCTATAAGTTAAAAATTAAATAGCTGGTGTTTATATGTTGTTGTTTTTTTAATAATGATATTTGACATTTAATTGCAATATAAAAAATAAAGAGCTCTGCTAATTTGCTCTAACAAAAGCTTTATTGATAAATACCAGCTAGACAAAGCATTTAAAAATCTCTATATTGAAAATGACTCCCTAACGTCAGACCAATGGTTTCATGCTTTGGCACTCTTCAGTAAGATGCTAGGGTAGTTTCAGACACTAGATCTAAAAATACCAAGCCAAAGCTAGCATTTATCTAAAAGTTAACCAACTATTAAGCAGAAAATCTGAAATTTTTAGACACCTAAATGTCTTTAAACCCAGCTATCTAACTTAAATGGCAATATGGGGCTGAGAGATCTTCAGCCAAACCATATATTAATAGCCTTAGCAATATAACATTTCTTAAGACTTTAAAGCAAAGACTATGTGATATATGACTTTGATTTTTTGTTGACTATTTATAGTCTTTGCTCAATGTTATGTTGCAAAGGCTGGTTTGGCTGAAGATCTCTCAGCTCCATATAGCTATTTAAGTTAGATAGCTGGGTTTGAAGATATTTAGGTGTCTAAAAATTTTAGATTTTCTACTTAATAGTTAACTTTTAAATAAATGCTGGCTTTGGCTTGGTATTTTTAGATCTAGTGTCTGAAACTATCCTAGCGCCTCATTGAGGAGTGCCAAAGCATGAAACCATTGGTCTGAGGTTAGGGAGTTGTTTTCAAGATAGAGATTTTTAAATGCTTTGTTTAGCTGGCATTTATGAAAAAAGCTTGTTAGAGCAAAATTAGTAGAGCTCTTTATTTTTTATTTACAAGCTTAAAAATTGAGTCATGTTATATCTGACTTATTTTTTGTTGACTATTTATAGTCTTTGCTTTAAAATCTTAAGCAATGTTATATTGCTAAGGCTATTAATATATGGTTTGGCTGAAGATCTCTCGGTCCCTTATATGTTTGAAGACATTTAATTATCTAAAAATTTCAGATTTTCTATTTAATAGTTAACTTTTAGAATAATGCTGTTCTTGGCTTGAAATTTTTAGATCTAGTTTCTGAAATTATCCTAGCACCTCACTGAGGAGTCCCTAAAGCATGAAACTGTTGGTCTGATGTTAGGGGTGGTTTTCAAGATAGAGATTTTGGTTGTTGTGTACTTGGGGTCATGTGGCCACTTGATGGCATTGTTGCTTGCAAAAATAATGAAATGTAACATTACCGGGCTGATAATTTTTTGCTTTCTGTTCTCCGACAATTTTTCAAAGTATTTTTAAAAAATTTAAGAACCAAAATTTTTTTCTAAATTGCAATTTTTTAATTACATTATAAATTTCAGTGTGCAGCACTGGCATGTGCAGGGAGGGGATCCGATGGTTTTGCCAATCCAAAGGATCGGACATACATGCACTTGTCTGAGCAAACCAAGATTATCATTTTCAAAGCAACTTACAAACCCAACCATATTATTAATCTCATAGCTGTTCTACTTCTAACGTGCCTTTTCATGTCACTTATGTGAAATGATTCTGGGACCTATCCTTTTGCACTTTTTCACCTTCCAAGAAGTACAGGGAAATGCGGTGATGGACTTACAATTATTACTATGTAATAGTATGTAGGTAAGCTGTAAGATCGTTAGTTACTTCGAATGCACATTAAAACATTTATGGCCAGTTGAATTCCATACACCCTCACATTGTAGTAGTGATCTGTGAACTGGGCACTATTTCCATAGTGATGTGAAGAACATCAGCAGGTCGTAGTATTTGTGCGCAACACCATCTAGGCTTGCTAATGGCTAATATGAACAGAACTGTTCTATAGGCTGTAAAATGGGGCCATGTAAATGGCATGTTTTTGTGCTTTTGCAGAGAAACAGCCACATTGCCCCAAGTACACAACTACCGAGATTTTTTAAATGCTTTGTCTAACTGGCATTTATCAATAAAGCTTGTTAGAGAAAATTAGCAGAACTCTTTTTTTTTTTTTTACAAGCTTAAAAATTGAGTCATATGATGTATGATTTTGATTTTTTGTTGACTATTTATAGTATTTGCTTTAAAGTCTTAAGCAATGGTATATTACTAAGGCTATTAATATATGGTTTGGCTAAAGATCTCTCAGCCTCATATAGCTATTTAAGTTAAATAGCTGGGTTTGAAGACATTTAGGTGTCTAAAAATTTCACATTTTCTATTTAGTAGTTAACTTTTAGATAAAGGCTGGCTTTGGCTTGGTATTTTTAGATCTAGTGTCTGAAACTACCCTAGTGCCTCACTGAGGAGTGCCAAAGCATGAAACCATTGGTCTGAGGTTAGGGAGTGGTTTTCAAGATAGATTTTTAAATGCTTTGTTTAGCTGGCATTTATCAATAAAGTTTGTTAGAGCAAATTAGCAGAGCTCTTTATTTTTATTTATAAGCTTAAAATTTGTGTCATGTGATATATGACTTTGATTTTTTTTTAACTGCAATATGTATTGATGTTAGAATCTTGTGGATTATTGGAAACACATCCACTTGCTGTGCCAATCCTTGGGTTTTAATGTTTTTCAATGGGCTTTTTTTTTTCTTTTCAATAGCCAAACCATAGACCTTCAGCTAATTATCCAAAATTGGTTAATTCACTGGTATCTGGACATAAACAGGATTGAAAAATATTTAAACACTATCTTGTAATAGACATGCTTTGGTACGTAATGATTCTTTTTCACTGTTTCTCTGTAAGGAGCTGTTAGAGAGGTATTTCTCCTGCAGTAGATTTAAAGCTTGATTTACCTTTGTCTTCTAAATGCTTATACATAAATATACTAGTATAATATATATATTTAATCGATGTAATTAAAAGGGGTTTGAACCTTGACTTTCAAGCTTCCTTCAGTCATTTACTCTATCCAATATAATCAATACATATGACTACATAATGTGAAAAAGATTACTGATCTCCAATATACATATTTTGTGCTGAACCAGCACTCATCAGTTGGTCTGGATCATTATCTTTCACATATACATAATCACACATATACATAATCCACTGACGAGGGCTGGTTCAGCATGAAATATGTATAATGAAGATCATTTTTCTTTTTCATGTGTATATTGTCAATGTATCAGTTATATTAGAACGAATGACTGAAAGGAGCTTGAAAGTCGGGGTTCAAATTTCCTTTAATAAATATATGTGTAAATATATGGTTTGTGTGCATGTGAATATATGTATATATAACTGTTGCAAGTTACATGTTACAAAAAAACTGAAAGAATGCAATTATTAATACAAAAAATTATAAAATCAATTCTTTTTATGCACATGTACATATATGTCATTTAAATAAGCATATATGATAATAAAATGACCAATGTAATGCATTGTAAATTTTAATTCTGAAAATAATCTCCCAGGTAACTAAAAAAACAATGGAAGAATTTCAAAAGTAATTTATTTAATAGTAATTTAAAACTAGTCTCGAAAAATATAAAATATTTCATACTATTACCACATTTCAAACAAACAGTAGTTACCTACTAAAACATAATTATGCTTAATTTAAAAATGATTGGTAACCCTATACAATGCATATCTATTCGATTTAAACCTTGGCATTATGTCAAAGTTTACGATATTAAAAATCCATACGCAGTGTACATTTTAACATATATAGTAATTTAAAAATTATACATGCAGAAACATCAACAAAAATAATAACAATAAATATAAAAAAAATAATTAACAGTTTTATAATTAATATAAAGTTAATATTCTAATTTTTAAAAAAGTAATCTTTGGTATAAATGATTGAAAATACAAAGTGGCCTCATGACTATATACAGTGACTATATAGCACAAGTTAAAAACATTAACTGCTCTCAACAATAATATTGATATTCCATGTACACTTAACCATATTTGAATATATAATAGTCTTCCTAATTTAGCAAAAAAAAAATGTTAACTATAATGTGAGCTCTGAGGAAGAATGCTATACAGTCAAAACTGTCAGTACGGATTTGGTAATTTTAAAAAATTTGCATGAATTAAATGATCATTTCTTTAAAGATCTACTTTATAAAAAGTTTGCTAATATCAACTTTAATCATTTGAAAAAATTACTCCAGATCATGTTGCAGATAGAATACTATTAAATTTTATTTCCTATAGATCAATGACTTTTATTAACTTGACAAAATTATGAAAGACCCTTTAAATTTTCATAACCAACATTATATAAACAAAGTTAAATTAACTTAATAACAAATCACTTATTTCCATAGATTATGCAATATATGATGTTGAATAATCCCTGATTACACAGTCTTACTAACAGATGCTATTAATGAGTTGCTCTTTAACACTCACACTTTAAAATTAATAATATTAAGCATGGTATGGTAAATTAACTGATGTGAGCTGAATGTTTCTATTTTGTCTTTTGATTTGTATGGTTTGGAAATAGTAGCACAACAACTCTGGAGACTCGGATACATAACACAACTGTTATCTTCTGATGTTCTAACTTTTTATGAACTACCAACATATACACCATTCAATATATAAGTAGTTATCTTTTGATCGATTTTATTTATTACTCAGCAAAAGTGAATTCTTAAAAAAAAAAAACAGATAGAACTGGAATAAAAACTTATCTTTAAATCAACTAAGAAAATTGATGATAATTTCCAAAAACAGGTTTTGATCGGTAAAAAGAATAAGCAATTTTTTTGTGATTCTGAAAAAATAAATATGTATATGTGACTGTAACATACCATTCAAAATTAAATAATAATTCAGTTAAATAATAATATAGAGAGCAAAAGAAATAAGAAAAATAAACTTTTATTATTATAAAATTGTTAAGTATAGGGTATTCATTATTTTAAACACCTGCATAACTGGTACAGTAGAATTAATGGCAAACTGAAGTTTAAGGTCCATGAATCACCCCCAGCTATCACTAATGGTGCTCAAACCTCTTATCAACTCCCAAATCCCATATCACTCAATACTATACTATATCACATAACCCTTTAAATCTAATTCCTTGCTTTTCAGATTCTCAAGTTATTTTCAAATTTAATATAATCAGAACTAACAACAAGAATATTACGAACAATGATATTCATTTGGGTTATATTCAATTCAATTAAGCCTTAAATATAAAATATATTTTGTAATATTATCCATACACCCATTACTTCTTCCTTTCCAAATTTATTATTTACTTACATATTCACCTATTACCTATTATAAACTATAGTATTAGTTTAAATTTCCAGATGCATATATAATCCCCCCATCCCTGTATCCTTGGTTTCAATAACTACAATTTTAGATAATCTATATTTTAATATAAATAAATAAATTAGAAATTAATAAATAAATCCATTTAAATTTAGTCCACAGTATAACTATCCAAGAACATTTATCACAAAATATTATACGCAAAAGGCAATTACCAAATTTTTCATAAAAGTGCAGTGGATATAATTTTTGAATATAATAGCATTTACCTTTTGCATTCACAAGAAGAATGAAGAATACATACAAAGCAATATATTTCCATATACTTATTTTGAAAAAGAATAATACATTTTAATAAAAATAACTTTTAAAAATATTTGTACAGTAAAATGTAATTTAGAAAAGAAAGGATAGGATAAAGGCATTAGTAGTTTTACTACTGAGCATATTAAGATCTTATACATGAGGGGTCAGAGTGCCTTAAAGTCAACATAGTTATCACAATAAGACTGGAATCAATAAAAGCTTTGAGCGTTCCATCATCAGATTTTCAATTATATGGATGGCTGAAAAATTGAAGGGTAAAGAAGACTGAAGCCTATCCATTAAAGTTTGAAGATTTGCTATCTTAATATAAAATGAACACTGACAATATATATATATATGTGGAAGATGATGATCTGGACCAAATGATGAGTGCTGCTCGGCACAAAATACATATATCAGAGATCATGTGTCTTTTTCATATGAGATCAGGTGTATTGATTGTATAAGATGGAGTGGATAATTTCAGGGAACTTGAAAGTCTGGGTTCAAATTCCTTCTAATTACTTTTTTGAAAGAAAAAAGAGGTGAATCAAGTATGTGATCAGGTGTATTGATTGTATAAGATGGAGTGATAATTTCAGGGTACTTGCAAGTCTGAATTCAAATTCCTTCTAATTACTTTTTTAAAAGAAAAAAAAAGGTGAATCAAGTTTTTAAAACATTTATTTTGTATAACACCACTTGAAAGAGATAAAACAATGATCATTTGTTACTTTTATTCTTTTTTAAAAGAAAAAATTTAAAGAGATAAAGTTTTTAAAATATATGCACTGCATAAAATAATTTAGGAAAAAAAAGAGAAGAAAAAAGTCTATTTTATTTTAAAAATAAATAAATAAATAAAATATTGTTTTTAAAAAGATTATGTCTAATTTTTTTGCAGTAGTTTATAAAAATCCTAATTATATTTTATCTATTAGTTTTAGCAATTCTTTTTTGTTGTAGTATTAACATATATAATTTTAAAATAAAATAAATTGTATTTCAAATTGTTGTACATATATATATTGAAATGGTAATGTGTCTCATTGCATACAACAACATAGGGTGTATGCACCATGTGCATGTGTATATATATATTATTAAAAGCAAAAATAGATATAAACACAAACAAAAAAATTTTGTAGATATTTTCTATTTTACACTGGAGTAGGAGTTAAGAATTAAAGTTATTATAAATTATTTTAAATCAAGCATTTAACAAGGTCTAATTAATATTCTATCTTCTAACTTTGAAATTAAAACAAGCATGTTTTTGTTACAATAGCTATACCAATAATTATAAAATTCCACTATCTATTTTGATTTTAAAAATTTTTTTAATTAAAGCTTGTATAAAAATACTACAAAGTTGTTTTTGAAAGGAATAAAGTGAATTGAAAAGAGTTAGCTTTTTTCAATCAAGATAAAGAAAATTTAATTTTTTTTTTTTTAATTCCACCCTAACTATAACCAGAGTTTTACAGATTATGACAATAAGATTACGATTACTATGAAGTTATAACTGAAGGCAAGGGACAGTGGATCCAGTTACTGCTGCTAGTGCTATGATAAACGAGTTTTGATTCACATGGAGACTAGCACTAGCTTTTCTGTGGCTCATTATACCATATATATTGTGTACTAGCCAATATGCCTGAAATCCATCAAATTTTAGACTAAATGTAAGTATGTCAACAATTATTGGATTATATGTTTCCCAAAAATGACAATGCCAGTCTACTGTTTTAGAAGGGATCAACTAGTATATATATATAGTGTTGTATCTATATGCAGAGAAACACAAAATGTACTGCATCAAATATATATAAAGAACTATCTGGTGAGTAGAATGTGCTATATACTGAGAATGATACTATTTTAAATAATTTCTTGAAAATGACAGTTCAAATTTTTAATTAACAAATTTTAAATTATAAGTTTTAAGAGCAAATAACTTTTGTCAACTAAAAATAAAACAAGGAAAGAAAAATAATAAATGATATTGTGTCTAGAAGATTATTTGTTCCTCTTATTGTTCGTAGAATTGAAGAAAAAAAAGGAAGAAAACTGAGTATTTTTTTTTTAAATATTGAAAATGAGGCTACAAGGACCTGAATTTTAAATGAAACTTTTTTTTAGTGAAAATGACTATTATTATTTTTTTTATTAAAAATAAATTAAAATTTTTAGATACAATTGCATGTGTTTCTCTATACATAGCTATTTTCTTTTTACACTGTTGCAAGGCGTTCGCTCTGTAGAGCTTGCTGTGATCTGAAACTGGGGCCATAGCCCTCCTTCACTCCTCCGGGAGGGTGACCCTAGCCCAGGTTTCATGAAAAAGCCAGTCCGGAGCCAGAGATCTATCTCTGTTCCTGAGCCACTTGAGTAATTTGATATAGATGTTGCAGACAACATGATTAGCACTTTCGAAAATACACTTGCATCTGGATAGCCAAATTGCAAAGGTCAGAATAATAGCGATTCTGATTTTTGAGAAAATACCACTCTTTATAGCTTTTTGAATGACTAACACTTCTCTAATGTCAAGCGACATGCTTTCATCAATAAAGGACCTGATTGGCTTGAGAAAAGGGGCAGAAATACAGGAGGTGATGAATTGTCTCGTCTGCTGTGGCACATAGTTGGCATTGCGGGTTAATCTTACTGAACCCTCTTCTCCACACCAGAAAATGATTTGTTGGCAGGGAGGAGAGGTTGATCTTTAGCAGAAAGTCAATGTATTTTGGTTCTAAGAACCAATTTTTCGATTTTGCTATGAGTTGTTTATTGTTTAACCCTAGCTCGTTCTGTAAAATGGTTTGATTGGTGTGTTTGAGTTTGTATGTTTGCCAATATGTCTTTTTTTCCTCTATTACATGTTGCGTTATGTTTGCTGAGTTTCTGACATAAGTCCATATATCCATCATCCATTTACTGGCAAGTGGAGGAGGTGTATCCGTACGCTCCACTGTCAGTGTTAGGTTAGGATTTGTTTGTTGAAGGCTGACCACATGCAGCACTCCCAGAGCCTTTTGGAGGTACAGGATGGACACTGAATGCAGGCCAAGCCTGTTTGACTCTTTGGGCATTTGAACTTTAGCCATGCTTATGGCCACGACATTGCCATTCCAAAGCAGTTTAGAGCATAACGAGTTCATAGATCGTTCAAATGTTTTGGTGGGTTTTATGAAAGGCAGGTAGTAGCTTAGTCTCGGGTAGACTAGCATGTTAAGTAAGGCAACCTTGCCAGGTAGTGATATTGAAATTCTTGACAGTGAGCTGACTACCTTTCTTGTTTTGTCTAGTATTGAGTTCAGGATGTCCTTCGACATGGCTAATCTAGACTTGGCGATGGCAAAGCCCAGAAATGATTGTGGCTGGGCCATGAATATTGAGGGAATTGTTATACCTGTTTTGATTTTCCAGATGGAAGATTTATTGTAATTGACTTTAAGATTTAGTTTTTTGGCATATTTGTTTATGATTTGTATTACGGTTTGAAGCTGGGATTTGTGAGGAATGAATATGGAAACGTCATCAACATATGAGATGTGGTGAACTGTATGTTTCAGTGCTGGCATGTATATGCCCAGTGTACTGCATTCTATTTCCATGAGAAAGGGGTTGAGGTATGTTATGAAGCAGAGGGTAGACAAAGGGGATCCCTGTGGAATGGATAGATGTGGTCTGAATCCCTCTGAAAGCTTTCCATCTAGAGAGGTAAATATTGATCTGTTGAACAGTAAATTGCCAATAATACGGATATAAACATCCGGCACTTGATAGTCATGGAGCGTTTGTAGTAAGATTGATGGAACAACATTGTCAAATGCCGAGGAAAAGTCTAGTTGAATAACTAACAGGTTTGATTTTCTTTGTAATCTGACGTGTTCGGAAAGTAGTATGAAGTGCTGGACCGCATTACTGATGGAGGCGCCTTTGTGGGCGAATTGATGTTTGGTGATGTGTCTATATATCTGTTCTTGTATGAGATCTTTAACTATGGATTCTATTGTTTTAATGAGGAGTGGAATCATGGAAATTGGGTGTATGTTTATTAGCTTTGAGGGGTTGATTTGTTTTTTTAAGAAAGGCACCAGTGCAACCGGGTAGAGGTCAGGGATGTTCTGGAAGTCCCCTGTGAGGACATCGATCATTTGTCGAACTATGGGCATGGTGTATTGGCTCAGATGCAGTAGCACAAATCTTGGGATTCCAGGTAGTCCCAGATGTGTGCTCTCTGGGTAGTTCTGTAGCTTTTGTACTATTTGCGATTCGGTGATATTGTGATTAGTGTTTCCATCTAGTTCTCCCCAAATGCTCCCAATTTCAAAGTTATAGCTTTGTATCTAACGTTGAAAATGGTTATGGATTTTGGAAAGCATTGCCGGACCACTATAGCAATGTTGATCTATGGAAATTATCGAAGGTGTCGGCCTTTTGGCAGCACCCAGTGCCCATCTGATGTAGCTGCGTGTCCAGTTATGTCGATTATTTAAGATTTTGGATCTTTTGGTGGCCACATATTGTGCCAAGACTTTTTGTTTGTTATAATATTGCAATTTAAGGTCCATAATGTCTTGGACAGTAGCGTCTGTGTGAGAGAGTTTACTTAGCCTGTTAGTAATGTTGTCTAGATCTTTTAGGAGCTGATTGGGTCCTTTGTTTTGCTGTGTGTGGAAGTCAATCAGAGAGCTCATTATTCCAACAAACACCGACAATGCTTGGATAGGTGGCAGAGAGAGGATTTGAATTTTATTAAATAAGATGTACGCTTTGGAAAAAATCCATTCAGGCACCGCAGCTTTGTTTAGTAGTCTAATGGTGTGAGAAAAATTTGTTTGAGCCACTGTGTTAGGGTTAATTTGCAATGATATTAACAGTGCCAGGTGATCTGAGAAAGGCACATATTGCAATCGAGCATTGAGATTAAAATGTATGTCTGGGGAGTAGTACAGCAGATCTATTAGAGATCTTTTTTGAAGAGTATAGAAGGAGAAGGCATCACAAAGAAAAAAGCCTTCTCCACACAACAAGACTCTGTTGAAGAGGTGTAAATACTTTGTGTTGAAGTTGTGGTAACTCGTGTTGAAATCACCAAAACAAATTGTTGGTGAAGAGTTAGATGACAGAATAGAATTGATTTTGTTGATTGCTGCATGCACTGAGTCAGTGGTGTTCCTTAAGTACAAGTAGATTATATTGAGTGAATATCTTCCGAAGGTTAAATTTAGCAGCAGTGCTTCTTTGTCTAGGTGAAGTATTCTGAGTTTGGTGTATGGCAGGCTTTTGTGAATGAGAAAGGCAACCCCAGCCGATGCAGTGTTGGAGTGTGCGTATTGAAAGATCCCGTATTGTTGGAATAGATGGTCTATTCTGTAGTCTGATTGAGTGTGTAACTTTGTTTCAGAAAGGCATGCTATGTGGATATTGATTTTATCAATCCATCTTTTAATAGCATAAACACGATTAAGGGAATTAAGGCCCCTTACATTAATGCCATCTATTTTAAGATACATAGTAAGAGTTTCTGCAGGACTTGGACAAAGGGTATAACTATTCTCCAGTAATGAGCTTGTCCATTGAGACTAGTTGTTCATCACAGTTGGAAGCTTGCTGAGTGTTTTTTTTGCATATCTTTTTCTATCATAGGTGATTTAGATAGCACTGGGATTTTAGTTGATGTGATTTGATTTGAATTGAGAGTTCCTTCATTGTGACTATAGTTGGAAAGTGTTGCTTCCAGGAAGGTACTGTCTTGCATGTCTTGTGATTCAGCTTATTTGGTTCTTTTAGACTCCTTTTTCCTTCGTTGATTTTGCAGTTTGTTAGTGTTTTGATGTAGCCAGTTTAGTTCCGTATCTGAGTCAGCGGTGGAATTGGTTAAATCTTCATGCTGGGAGCTCGATGAATCCTGTGTCTTTCTTTTATGTGTAGCAATTTGTTTTTTTTTGTCTGGTTTGTGTTGTGTGCGGTGTTATAATTGTGTTTCTCTTGCTTGTGATACTTTGCTGTTGATATGTGTCTTTTGGTTTGGTTGCAATTGGAACTTCTTGTAACAGCTGAAAAGGCAATTGTGATTGCAATTGCTGTGAAGCGGTGATTGCTTCATCTGTGCTAGTCTTATTTTCAGCACTTATTTCTTGCTTTTTTAACTGTGGTGCTTCCCAGTGAGGTTTATGTGTTTGAATTTTATTCTGCCCTACATCATTAGAGGTGTGGGATTGCAGGGTGGGAGGTGGATTTGAAGGTGTTAGATTGCATTTGTGGTATTTAGTTTTCTTAACATTGCAGATGTCACAAATTCTGTTAGGACAAGTTTCGATGAGGTGGGTCCATTCACCACAGTGAAAGCATTGAGGCTGAACACCTCGAATGGCAATATAGAGGACACTTATTTTCTTCTAGTGTTGCTGGAATGTCAAGTAGAGAGTAGCCCTTGTGGAGTTTGAGTGTGAAGGCCACATTATTTGAAGGTAATTCTAGGCCTACTCTTTTTTCTGTGAGGTATTTAAAGTTGGTTACTTCACCGTATTTGGACAGCAGCCTTTGAAGGTCCATTTGTGCAAAGTTTCTATAGCAGTTGCATGCTAAACCATATACTATTTTAGGCCAGTCCATGTCAATTTTAATTAGGTAACGTTGGTTCAGGTAGAGTTGCTGTCTTTTGAAGACTTCTTTTTGAATTAAATTGTGGAACTCTATTATGAAGTATCTCCTGTTGGGATGGTGGTAGATTCTTCTGATTGCTTCTCCCAGGTTTAGATTTTTAATCAGTTCAAATAATTCATCTGTAGGAAAGGTGAAAAGGTTACAGTTGTCATTAGTGGTAGTAAGAATTAGAGAATTCTCACTGTGGTAGTTTAGAAATGAGTTGAAGAGTACTATGGGAATTCTAGCATTGAATTCCTGACTTACTGTTTGATAGTTTTTTAGGAGAAATTGTGAGTTTTGACTATCTCCAGTAGCTATTGAAGCAGTAAATCTTAGCTTAAGATTGTGCTTCATGTTTCTACCTACTAACCCGCATTCAAATCCCTATATCCCATCCCACTCCTTTTTGTTGTATATATACATAGGAGCAAAACTTACTAACAAAATATTGATGTTTTTAAATATTTATTATATGTCATTTTTAGCTTTTTCTTTTTAAATTGCTTGTTTTTCTATTAAACTATATATTTTTTATAAAATCCAATATGGAAGATGCAAGTGTTGTTAATTGTCTTAAAAATAATTAGGGGTTGGAAGCACTATTGTTTTAATCTGGGGAAGGTATTTTTTTAATTAAAGTTTTATTTAAAATAAATAGGATTAAGTAGATGAAAGATTTACTTGTGTTAAAAACATGTTGTCAAATCTATTTCTAATCTGGAAATAGATTTGAATTTATTTTTGGACATTATCTTACAATTGCATCTTCAAAAACTACTGATAAAAGAAAAAGTATAAAATGACTGAATTTTGAATCACAGAAGAGATTAGCTACTTTTAGAAAGAGGTATTATAAACATATTTCGTTTTGCTTGAAACTTACAAATGATGTAGCAGTAAATCCACCACTCTTCTCAACCCTATGGGTCAGGGTCATCATCTGCCGCTACCATAATATCCTGCTGCCATGAAATGAAGAAAGGTCTAAAAAGAACTTTAGAATGCTAATAGAAGTTTTCTGCCACCAAAGTACTTGCATTTCAATTGCCATACACGTGCAATATTTTAAATTGGACTCTTAAAATTGCAAGGTAACTTTTATGCTACTATTTGAGAATGAATCTAGCCTCACTAATCTCAAATTCTACTATCAAGTTTTCTCATGTATTCTTTAACTTTTGCCTTTTTTTTTTGTTTTATATATGTAAGCTCTTCAATAATTTCTATAAATTTAATCCTATCTCATATGCTTTAACTTCTTTTTAATTTTGGTGCGGTCATTTATTTATATATATTTATTATTTGATTTATATATCTGCTTGCTTATTAATATGTCAATCTAAAACAATCTGACAAATTGAATTTTCTAAAAATCCTTTTTTTTTTAGTAAGCCTTCATGAATCAAGTTTATTAACGTCCTCTTATAATATAACATATTGTTAATTAATACCCTCGCCAGATTGTTTTACCTGCCAACATTTTATTTATTATAAAAATATATTTGTTTAATTCTGGATTTTCTACCCTGTGTAAATCCAGAACTTAAGCCAATTAACGCTTTGAAATCTTATAAAAATATTCTTTATTCATTTCTGAAAGAGTGACCCATTAATTATTTTCTATAACTGCCAGTCTTCTTATATTTTCCATACTCTTAAAATTTCAAATCTTATATTTAAATATTTCAGTTATTGTAAAATCAACGAAGGTGAGATTGATTTATTTTAACTAGCAGAAAAGGGATGGGGGTAAATCTTAATGTTTCTTTTACTAAATCAAATCTTAACGTATATTTTATTAATTTGAAATCTTAATGTTTCTTTTGCTATATAAAATCTTCAAGTATATTTTAGTAAATGAAATCTAAATATTTTCTCTCTATATATATATTATAATTGCATGGCGTATTATAGTATTCAAACTAGGGTCGTTTATTTTAAAAGCAGTAAAATTTATTCAATATTGTTAGTGACATTTATCATTCGTACTGCGTCTCTGTCATTTAGCCTATCTTTGTGTTTTATATATACGTGCTTCTAATCTTTTAATCTGGGGGTTACGACAAGATCGAACCCATAGATTTCTTTTCGTATCTTATTCCATAGATAGTTGAGCTATCTGGAACCACATTTATTTCATATAAAATGCTTCTGGCAGTGATCTCGTAAGTTTGGCACATGCTATGCATATTCACTTTGTATAGATAAAAGGCCTCTCGCATCGGTTATACCAGCAAAAGTCTGGGCCACGCCATGTCTATCCACTTTTCTCTAAGCACTACCCAAGAAGGGGGTGTGAGATTTTGCTTTCATCCAGAAGCACAACCTTTTCCTCTTCATTATTTTAGGCTATTATGTCAGCATCGCAAACTTCTTCATATTATTATTATTATTTCTTTTGCTTCATGACCCAGTTTTAATGCTCTTCTATTAAAAGTAAGCTTTGCTTAAAAGATATATATATATAAATGCCAATTACTTCTATTTATTAATTAAGTTTATGTCAATCTTATACAGTCCCACCATCGTAATTTATATATCTATATTTAAGAGTATCTATATGCCTTGGGGAAAATAAAGCCTTCGTCTTACTATTGTTAAAATAATTTGTCATTAAATATTTTGTCATAAGTTTAAATATAATCAAATGTTTTCAAATGTATTTTATGTATTTTCACGACCATAATGGCAGGAAAATAGTTTGTATTTATATCTGTAATGAATCTCAGAACGCTCTCCTAATATAAGTTAGTCACCACGTTTCTGAACCATAAATCAAAGCGTTAATAGCAATTTTGTGTAACTTCTTTCTAATGCTGATTGGCATTTTAATATTGGACCCACCAAAGATGTGTGTTTATTTGTAATATATTATTTAGCTAATAAATAAAGAGCATATGAGAAATAATAGCGTGAATGACACTATGTAATCATCTACTGCTTGCTCATTCACGCATATACTAATGTACTTAATTTATAAACGTATATAAATAATTTTTCATTATATTAAACTATATTTTATTGTCTAACTTATTTGAATAGTTTGAATTCCTTTTCCTCCACTTCCACATATTACAGCCTTGCTTATATATATATTTTAATATAGTCATAGTTAATAGATGTCTCATTGTTTTGCTCAGCTTTGCTAGTCGGCCGGATTAAGATTAATTCTCATGGGCCATCACTATTATGTTATCCCTTAGGTGTTAGATCTGGGGCTTAGAGAATGGGTTCGAATTCAGGCTGGTCCCTGACCTAAATCTTGGGTTTGACTGGGTTTGAAGTACATTTTGTGAGTTCCAGCTCATGTTAAATGAATAAACATGTTTTGACCGGTACACTATATAAACTATAGCCACCATCCATTCTTGTCTACCCAACCTTATTTCAAACCACAAATGTTCTTGACATTTAACAATATTTAAATATTTTTTTGATACAACACCTATACCACCACCCCTTTTTTCTTTCTTTTCTATTTATACCCTGCCATACCAACTGTTCCAAAATAGGTTCTTCTTCTTCTCTTAAATGTGTTTCCACTACTGCTAATACCTCAAGCTCTTCATTTTCATTTTCTAGTGATTCAAATGACTATTGTTAAAATCTCTAATTTAAAAGTAAAACAATGTTTAAAAACAAAGGATTGATTCATAAATGATTTTATTTTGAAATTTATTTTTTAAAAAAGGTAAACTCAGAACATCTTATCTGAGCACTTATAGCATATATGTGTGGAGATGGTAATCTGGACCAACTGATGATTGCTGGTTTAGCATGAAATATGTATATTGGTGATTATTTATCTTTTCGACATATATGGGTTCAAGTGTATCAGTGTTATGTGATAGTGTGGAGAGTGGTGGGTCATGTGAAAGTCTGTGCTCATATACCCTATATATTACATATATAGACATAGGTATATAATAAGCCTGTGTGTCTCAGAAAATTTTATTGTAAAATGAAGAAACAAAAAACCAAAGGGTATTTTTTTTAAGAAAAGAACTTACCAAACTGAATCTCATAATTTATTTTTTTATTCTTTTTCTATAAACACAGATGGGGGCACACATTTCCATGCATGCACACATATATGTTAAATCAGTCATTAATTATGTATTATAAAAATGAATTTCATTTATAGGTTTATGATAATTCAAATATGTTCATAAATTATTATATTGCACATCTGTATGCTTATATATAGGGGTGTTTTATGTAAACCTATAAAGACATACTATATATGTAAATTACAATGTGATAGTAGATTTCTTTTTGAATTAATCAAAATCAGAAGCTTAATTTATATATATAGCCATACAAATCTTAATTTAATTTTATTAATAAATTTATATTTTATAGAGTTGTTCCAGTGAATTTAATTAATCCTAGAATAGATTTAAAACATTATATGTTAGGATTATATCTCTTGCTCACAGTAACAGTTATAGAGCTTTTGCTCACTGATCTAGATTCATGTGTAACGATCTGTTATATAAAAGGGGTTTATATATTTAAGGTTTATGAACATCCAGTTGATGATAATTTCATTATTTCTCTAATGCTAGTTGGTGCAAAGAGGATATCCTTTAAAGTCCATGCACTACATTTTATTTAGCTTAGTATTTATTACAAATTAAGTTTATAGTTGGCCAGTACATTAATGATACTAAGTGGCCACAGCTCAGGATATTTTTAGTATTCCATCATTATTTTTTGTTATATTTTTATGGATTAGCACTTAAGTTTCTGCATCCAAATTATTGCTTATATAATCTGCCCCAAGCTGGCAAGGGCTATTGATCTATAATAGACTCATTTCAAATCCAGTCACAAGATTGACTGTTGATTTATTTTTATTGATGTTCATTCATGATGATGAATGATTATTACTTTTGTGGAATGCTGGGTGAGTGTTTTTGCTGATCTCTTGTCCTCATTATATTCATTATCATGCCTTTCATATTTGATATTTCATTTGATTAGTTATAGTGAGTTGATGATGATGATGATTTTCCATCACCCAGGTTCACCCCAGTTTCTCCATACTATTACAATATATATATTGGTTAAAACATATACATACAATCTGTATGTTAAAAGTCTATATACAGTTCACTATTATCTGTAAATTTCGGTGTCATAAGGGACTGAACCAAATTATATACAGATGATTTTTCGGTAAACATGAACTGTCCAGGTAATGACAAAAATCGAATTTTTGTTTCAAGTCTTTCTCGCTTGGGTTTCTTGTCGAATTACTGTCCATTGTAGACTGACGCCGTCTTTGAGAATTTTATCACGCTATTATAAGCGAAAACTACAATGGACAGGAATCTTGAATGAACATTACAGAATATGAGTAAAATGTTGACTGAGTAATATTCGGGCCGTTTATTTTGTTTTATTTTAATAAATTATTTTTTATTGATATTTTTTGTAATAAAATTATTTGTTATTAATTATTTTTTTATAATATAATTTTATGCCGCCGTGTATTTGATATTTCACAACAAATTTTTAATATATAGGGTATATGAGCACAGACTTTACCCACCACTCTCCACACTATCTCATAACACTGATACACTTGAACCCATATATGTTGAAAAGATAAATAATCACCAATATACGTATTTCATGCTAAACCAGCAATCATCAGTTGGTCCAGATTACCATCTCTACACATATATGGTATACATGCTCAGATATATATTAAGATAGCCAATCCTCATACTTTAATGGACAGGCTTCAATCTACTCCACACTCCAACTCTTCCACCGTCCATTCAATTGAAAATCTGATGATGTAATGCCCAAAGGCCACCCAGAGGCCGAGATTCTTGTACACCCATGTTGACCTAAGATCAATCTAACCCCTCATGTACAGGACATAATCCATTTAATACATATACAAGGGATGGGCATACATCTCTACTATGTAATAACTGAAACACACAGGCTTATTATATACCTGTGTCTATATATGTAATATATAATTCGACAAGAAACACTCTGGTGAAAAAAAATTGAACTACAAAATTTTTTAGTGACCTGGTCAGTTCAAAGTTACTGCTTTATATGTGGTTTTGTTTTAAGGGTGCGTTAGATTATTATTGCAATGTAATGTTTTTGTTGTTGGTTACAGCAATAGTTTTGTAAAATAAAACAAACTATTCCTAGATGATATTTATAAATTAGGAAGACAAAGAGTTAATGTATTAAGAAATTGTATTTTTGCAATTATCTTTTTTACCAATTATATCATTTTATGTTTGTTTTGTTGTTGTTGTTTTTAAAAAAATATTAATTCAAACAAATCAATACAATGTTTTAGAAAATTTTTATATAAGTCAGACTACATCAATAAGATTAAAAGGTTTCTTTGAAAAGAAAAATATTATAGTAAATCAATATATTATATTCTTCAATTTATAAACACTGATATGCTTAACATTGAAAAAGGAAATTGATGAAATAAATTTCAATAAGAAAACATATCACTACAGCCTGTTTTCTTTGTTTTAATATTTAATTAGAAGAATTTTTCAATAAGTATAACTTAGAAATATGAAGTTAACATGGATGGTTGTAGGTACATTGCATCAAGGAATCCACTTTTAATCAAACTATCTCCTTCCTATAGATTGTAGGCTAGATATAAAATAAGTCTAATTAAAGCTAAAAGAAAAAAAAAATTGAATATTTGAAAAATTAGTTGAAGATAATGAAAGAATTGATAAAAACTTAAATAACTTTTGAAAAAGTTTCCAGAGATGGAACAGATCTTCAGATTCAAAGTTCTTAATTGTGATCTTACATGAGATAATACAATGAACAATAAATCATTTTGGAACTGGATTTCTATATAGAATTCATCACAACAATCACAAATGTAAAGGACCTAGGTTAATATGTTTTAAAACTAACTTAATTTGAAAAATCTCATTAGATCACTATGCAAGCAAGTTGCCCATTTTTAAGTGCTACAAATAGATGTACCAGCAATAATTGGTAATAAAGCACAAGTTAAGGGAAATAATAAACTTATATAATTCAATTTCTTTATACCTGGACATAGGACAGCAGCATTTGTAGTAAAAAAGTTTTCAAAGTTTTTAATTAGATAGATCTACTTCTGGTTAAATTCAACTTTTAAAAGAAATAATATTTATATGTTTTTGCAAGAGTACTATAATTAGTAAAAAAAAAAAAAGTGTATTATACTGGATTTGCTATGAAATCTAACTTAGCACTATCTATTCTTAGAATGTCTATATGTATTGCTGAAAAAGTATTAATATTAAAAATTATTTTGCAGAATTTGTACCTTATTATATTCATATAGTTTTTTTGAAAAAGCTTTTACTACTATTAGATAGTGATAATGACTCAATATTAATAAAAGACCTTAATACACATATTGGTAAATCAATAAACTATGAACCAAAATTATTGGATATAAGGATATAAATGGTTGTGTAAATTTATGCCAAGGATAATAATTTTATTTGTACTTATAATGATTATTTTGAAATTTGGAAGTAATAATATCACATGAATTGATGTATCAAATACTTTGATTACAAGTAAAATTACTGTAAAAGAACTGATGCATCCATTACTCTATGGATTATATTATAGTTAGAATAAAAATATAAAAGAAGTTATTATTACAAGAGCATTTGTAGATACGGATTAATGGAAAGATCACAAATTACTAAACTACAAAGCTAATATGATTAGAGACAACAAAAGTTGATAATACTGCATGAATGAATAATAAACAAAATGAAGAACTTCATAAGCAATATAAAAATTTAATAGTAAAAAATGTAATGATTGATGAAAAATGTAAAAATGGTTTTTAGAAAACTGCAAGCTCTTTTTTTGCATGCAAATATTGTTGAAGTTCCTCCATTAGAACTGATTGTAATACATTCCTGTGTTTAATCAGTTATTATACATTAAAATTAAATTAGGCAGAACTCTCTATACATATTGCCACTCAGTGCAAGCCAGAGTAATCAATTGATGCCAGAAGGCTTGTGCATAAAATCCCCATCTAGTGCCTACTCATCCAATATCCCTAGGCTAGTTTCTGGCTTGTGGCTTTCATCAGTAAGGAGCCTTGGATTGAAGACATTATTGTGTTTCATCTTGGGCTCACAGAAACTAGCCTGGGGATATTGGATGAGTAGGCACTAAATAGGGATTTTATGCACAAGCCTTCTGGCATCCATTGATTACTTTGGCTTGCACTGAGTGGCAATACGTAAAGAGTTTTGCCTGTTTTAATAACAGTTAAGAGCAAGTATAAGAAATAGTGATCATGTGATATTTATACATTAACATTACCAATTTGTCTTTAAAAGCTAATTTTGTTAAAAAGGTTTCAAATGATCTCAAGGAAATATGCTGTATATATAAGTAAATTTGTTTTTTAAGTTCATTTTAAAAAAAAAAACCTTTAACTCATTTCAGACAAAGCAAATATGGCAGTCTCTGGCTACATAATAAAATACGTAATATTTCCTAAAATTAATCATTTCTTACTCATTATTAAATTTACTTCTTCATTCAATATATATATATATATATTCCCTTATCACTAAACTAATCTGGAATAAAAAATCAGTAGCTCTAATCATAAGAATTATGCTAAAACATATTAAATTCAATGGTCTCTTATTACATGACATTTCTACATTTTATCTTCAGAGAGCCATTAATGAAATAACTAAATTAATTACTTTCTTCCCAAGTGTTAATAGTGTAATTTTTGTTAATCCTACTAATATTCCACCATCCATTAACAATAATTTTATCATAACCTTAATAATTCTCATAAGTAAACATACTAATATCTCACCTAACCTATTTTTAAATAAAATTAGTTATTGGAAAACATATGAAACTGAAAATAATAATAGTATATCAAATAACAATCAATCTTTCTTGTTATAAAGTAAAAACATTCATATATTGGCACCTGGAATCCAAATATCTGGACTTCTTAATTAAAATAAATATCAAAGCCCTTCCTATTAATTTTCTTTTCTACAAGCGACACTTCACAAATATAAATCCATTATGTGACCTCTGTCATAAAAATGAAGAAACATTGTAACACTTTCTTATGGATTGTTTCTCATTTCTACTTTGTCACACTCTTATCACTAACATGACTCATTCAAACTCATTAACAATCAACAACCTTATAAAAAAATATACAAGGTGATCCTTTTCCCAATATAAGAATTACTACATTCACTCTTTTCATACTCTGGTTCATAAGATGCTATCTAAGCTTTAACCCACATCTCACAATAATAAATCACTCTCTCTAAAAAAATTAAATAACATTAAAACCGGAGATCAAATCTATGCACCAGCTGATATTTTAGCAGCTACATGGAATCTGATCTTATTAACAACCCAGTAACTTGTTTATTGAATATACTAATTAATATGCACTAGATATATATTGATTATAGCTTTTCTACTTGAAATCTCTTTTGTTTCAATAAGATTTGTAAATAATCTTCAATGTATATAGTGAAAAGTTAATTTAAAACTATATCTGGGATTTCACAAAAATATGATGATTTAAAGACAAAATTTATTGGCTGATAAGATCTACAAGTGATTACAGAATTAAAATTTTAAAGAAGATAAGTCATTTACTAATATAAAATGATTGTTATAATCTATTTTATGATCTGTTGAAAATAATTATGTATCTGAAAAACAATATAATATAATCAAATCACTGGGTGACACTCTTTTATTTGATAATGATGGTATTTAAGAACCAAAGAATGGAACACTTTGATCACTTTGGAATATTAAGATTTAAAAATTCATATGAACATATTTAATAACATATCCACTCTGTCCAATCCACTCTTTTATATGATAATGGTGGTCTTTAAAAACAGAAAAATGGAAAACTTTGATCACCTTAGAAATTATTATGATTAAAAAATCCATATGACCATAATTAATAATATATCCACTCTATCCATTCATTTCAATTTTAACAGAAATATCCAGATTGACAAAGCTAAAATCATTGTAATATTAGATATAAAAAAAAATTGTACATTCTAATGAAATTCCAGTTTCAAAATATAATAGTAATAGTTTTTTTTTCTCATGTGTCATAGTATCAGCCAGGAAGTGAACCCGCTAACCTGGAACAACTGCTTGTAAAGCAGCTGTCGCTGACCTCCAACCACCAATGCTTGACATAATAGTAACAGTTAGCTTCAAAATTATTAATTTTTTTTAGAAATACATGGATTCACAAAATTATTCCATTCAATTTTTAAAATGGTTTTATTGTTCCATTTTATAAAAACAATCAGAATAGAACAATAGTTATTATGGAATATTATTGTTATCTCATACAATAAAAAAGTTTTCAGATTTAAAGAATAGATTGCTTCTATTATTAGATGAATCAGTGAAGTTTTACAAAATCATGAAGTAATTATATAGTTTTTGTTGCTAAACAAATGCAAAAAAATGTTATGAGCAAAGGTGCAATTTATATAGTATATTTCTTTCACCAACTTAGTCAATGCAATTCAGTTAGTTACTTTAAAAGGTTTGAAGCAATGTTTTCAAATACTTAATTGTTCATAGAAGTTTGTTCATATTACATAGATGCTCTATTATGGAATAAAATAGTATTATTTTAGTAGTGAAAAATCTATGACATTTGAAATATAAACTGGTGTTAAACAAAAAAAATATATATTAATTTCAGTTTTATTTTTTATTTCATAACTGTAATCTTCAGAGAATTTATAGGTGCTTCATAAGCAGGCATGAAGATATAAGTTTGATAATAAGTTTTTTATTTTGAATAATTTACTAAAAGCAAAACAAAATCACCATCTTGATAAATAAACTATAATATCTATTGATTGTATTGTTCATGACAATTCAAATGACAATATAGGGAACATCCCTAATGTTTCAGGTGTACCCTAGTAACAACTTTGGTTTAGTCATTATTCCCTAAAACAAAATTTGAAATGGTTTAATCAGTGATGAAAGAAGTATTCAGAAACTTTTATCTTAAACAGCTCTCTGCTTGACAATATGATCCTGATAGCCCTGAATGTAGAGAGTTTTATATACTAAGATATTATAATTATTTCAATGTGGTGTTGAGTTTACAAGTTAAAAAATAATGACATAACTACTTCAACTAAATTAATTTTATAATTACTTGTTTTTCTATCAAATTTATTTTAAAAAAATAAAACATAAATTACCTATTAATATATCATAAAAGCACTGGAAAAAAAAAAATTTACAATGTTCCACAATATTAAAAAAATATAAAGTAAAATCATAAAATAATTGGTACATTTTTCTACCTGCTTAAGATGATATTGAATCTACAATAGCAAAATCATATCTACATTGGATTACGTGTATATGAAATGGAAGAAAATCAATACAGTTTCTAAAAAGTATTTTATTATGAACTTGACTGAGTGTGGATTTTTATGGGAATGGAAGATCACATTTAGTAATAAATCTATTTTAAAGGCATTTCTAAAAGTGCAATATCAATCCCATAAAAAGTTATAAATGCAAATAAAATATATTTAAGAATTACAATTATTAAAGATGTTGAAAGTTTTCAGATAGAAAAGTTTTCCACAAAAAAATTTAAAAAGATAGAACATAGGATAGCAAATAAAAGTATTAAACATGTGTGTTTTCCTGAAGGTTTATGATGATGATATTCTAGTTGTATTTTTATATTGGACTATTTTCATCATCTAATATGCATAGTGAATGTCTTTAGAAAAATTTAACTTTATTTAAATATTCAAGTGAGTTGGTGGTGGAAGAACACGTGCTGTTTGAACACCAAGTAACAAGTAGAGTATAACAGTTCCATTCAATTGACTTTATTCAACTGATAATCAATTCAGAAACCTTTTATTCTTAACACTGCCATTCAATCTTTCTATTAGACAGCACAGAATGTTAAGCAGTCGCAGGATAATCCTCTTGAACATACCTCTTAATCATTCGACAGTTTAGATAACTACCTTAGCCTGACAAATTTAATCAATAACTTGGATAACATAACACTAGTTCAAAAGCAAATTATTGGATGCATTTTTATGACAGCAGTTCGTATTGCTTGGTGGAAAAAGAAAAAAGATGATAAAAAGATTTATGATTTATAAAAATAAGAAAATGTCAAAAAAAAAAAAGATTAAGGATTTAGTATCATATCATAGTAACAAGAAAAGATCAAAAATGCAATATATGGGTAAGAGAACAAACAGTTGTTGCTGACATCATTGAAAGAATTAAAAGACTGAAGTAGAGTTTGTTTGGACATATTGCTAAAAAAAGATGATAATAAATGGACAATTAAAATCTTAAACTGGATTTCAAGAAATTGTAAAAGACCCAGAAAGAAACCACATGTGAGATGGATGAAATAAGAAAGTGTTCAGGGGTGATGTGGAGAAGAGAGACTAGAAATCGGAAAAGATGGATTGAACTTAGAGACCAGCCTGCAGTGGATTGATAATAGTTGTCAATGCTGATGATGATGATCTTGGCATATTAGTTACCCACCTTAATTAAAAAGTCCATATAATAATGTTACACTTTTTATAAATCCAACCTCCTGTATATCATTGAATCTAGAGACCTATATATTTGCGTTTAAATTTGTGCAAGTATGTATAATTTAAAGTAATAAAATATAAAGAGTGCTAAAATATTTATGAATTTATAAAAGAAAATTAACTGCTGAAGTGTTAATTTATCAAAGAGAGACTTACATTCCATGAAATCAATAGGTTATGTTCTTCGGTTTACTAAGCAGGAATAACTTTAGAAATGAAAATAAAAGTATAATAGAAATTCCAATAATAAGAAATAAATCAATAGCAAGAATGTAAGTTAAACAATAATAGTCATAAATATTATTTTTTAAAAATTACAATATTTAGATGTGAAATGTTATCAGAAGATAATTAGGATCCCATTTCAAATAATTATTTATCCATAATTAGGTTAGCAGCGACTATTTTTTTTAAAAATAAAGTTGGTAATAAAATTGTGTTTCTAACTTGTTATTTCTTAATTACAACTAGGCCAGTCCTGACATTTAATTAATCAAAAAAGATGATGTCTAAATTAGCTACTAATTTTTTTTTAAAAAGCTACATTAGAAGTGGGCAATATATTTTCTCATGAAAGTTTAAAATTTAAAAGAGCAAGTTTTAGCTGGCCAATAAATAAATAAGAGCTTGCACAATTATTAAAGTAATTAAAGGCTACAAACGATCTACACCACTATTTTTTAATGATAAAAAACATCACATCTAATAATTATGAGTATTTCATTTTCTGACTCTTTCAAATAGAGTAAGATAATATATGTAAGATTTTATCCTATTCTTATTCATATTTTGAGGGCTTAGCACTCACTGGTTTTATGACTCTTGAAAAGATTAACAATTCTAAAGTTTTATATCACATACATTGTCTAATATCATATTTCACACAAAGCTCATTTAAAAAAAAAATAACTTTAGTAACTCACTGATAACCAAGGTCCTTTTAAGTACTACAGAATGAGAGTTTTCTTGTTTAAATATGCCTTCCAGTTAAGAAATGGTAGAGATAATGTGGTTTTTAAAGACTAATTTAACTTTAACCACATTCAAATGAATAAATATGTCACCATTCACAATCATTTATAAAAACTTATGAGATGGCACTGAGAATGGTGGGTTGTGTGAAAGTCAGAGTTCGAACCCCACATATATTACATATATAAATACAGATTTAAACCTGTACAATGTATTAAAAACTTTGTTGAAGACTTTTTAAAATCAAAATCCATCTTTATTTACAATATGGAGATTTATTTTCAAACTATTAATTCATTCTAGATTTTAATTATTGAGCTTAAAATAAAATGTTATAGATTATGTGACATTTTATATCTTTCTATTTTCAAACCCCACATTGTTTGTAAGCAATAAGTGAAACTTTAAACATCAGATTCCTAAGACTAGTTTGTAGATAGTTTCACTTGAGAGGTAGTAAATTTGCACTTTCTTTATTCAGTGATCAAAAATTATTATTATTAGTCTGCTTTAAAGCCAACGACTTGAAAATTCAAACACTTCAAGCTTTTGAGTGTAAACCATTTAACATCTGTGACTTCTGAAATATACTTTTTGGCTTTTATCAATTAAATGTTTTTTGTGTAATAAATATAATACCAAAAGAAAGTTTCATTTTTAAATTTTATTTATAAATAAAGGTTTTCTTTTTACAAATGAAAATATTACAGTACAGAATGTCATTTTTAAAATTTTCCATTAATTCACTGTCAGATGAATGAATGGAAGAGGAGGATAAAGTCAATTAAAAGTTGGATTAATGTATACCAAGTCAACAAAATTGTTGGATGAATGAATAAAGAATGTACAAGCAATCATTTTAAAATATTGTTTTAGGATGCTATATTTATATAAAGTTAATATCCTAAACCAGAATTTTAAAATACTCCTTAAATTACTTTTGAGAATTCTAAGATTTAATTTCAATTAAAAAAAGCAAATAATGAAAAATGTAATAAAAGCTTGATCTTAATCCTTTCACATCCACTGAGTTATAAAATTTTCAAAAAGTAATAAAACATTAAATTTAAAAAAATAATCAGATAAATAAGAGTTTTCATTGGTGGATTTACTAAAAAAATAAATGTGTAAGATTATAAAATATAATTAGTAAAATTACTGAAAAAAAATTATTTTTTCCTAAAAATTGTTGTTTTTATGCACCCTTTCATGCCTAATGAGTTATGTAAGTCCCATAAATTAAATTTATAAAATAATAAGATAAATAAGTGTTTTCATTGATGGAATAATTATAAATATGAATAGATAAGATTATAAAATATAATTAATAAAGTCAGTGTAATATTCCCCCCCCCTTAAAAATTGCTATTTTTGTGCAAATGGGCACATGCATTACAGCAGTAATGAAGGAGATGCCACAACTGTCATAAAGAAAATGCATCCAAGTGTTAAACAATGATAGTAATAATTGTAAGTTAATATTTATTTCAATAAGAATTAAAAAAAAATTTTTTTTAACAAAGTCTAAAATTTAAATAATCTAAGAGGTAAATTCACTCTTAAGTAATAATACAATATGCAATTGCCTGGGTTACCTCTAGCATTGAACACATTCTTCTAATATGTATATATAACTTTTTTGAATGAACAAAAGAGATTGGAAATGCGTTATGATATTTATTCAAAAAGAAACAAATTTTTAAAAAAAACTCTATTTACTGTTTTGTCAAAGGCTATTTTTTTAAAACAAACAGAAGTGCTTCTGGTTGTGGTAACAAACTTTGGAGATGACTTTTTAAAAATAAAGTGTTTTCAAAGACAATTCCCTATTAGTGACATTTTTGGATTAAAATAAATCTTTTTCAAAAGAATTGCATCATAATCATTAATTTGTGATCTAATTATACTTTTTCTTTACAAATCTGTAAGATTTGATAATTTGGCCTCAAGCTAAAACAGTCTAAAAACACTCAGCCAATCAGAAATTAGCTTTCATAGCTATATCATAACAATAGGATACTGTCAATCACACAAAAAGAGTCATATATTGCTGACATATAGTTTTTTAATTAATAAAATTAAAATTGTAGCAGCAGGGGAAAGTGTAGTTGCAAATCATCACACACCATAATATAAGGTTATAGATAGGCTTAAGCAATGTGGAAAAGATAGACATCACAGCACTATTGTAAAACTAAAACATCAAAAAATCAGAAAAGGATGCATTTCTAAGATAACATGTTTAAATTCAACAGAATTTGTTCAAATTTTGTACATTTATTATAAATCACTGTCAATGCAATATGACACAAATATTTTAGATAGGTTTCATAGTTTCCTTGGCAAATAAAATTTCAAATATTTTTATTTCAATTTATAAATACGTTGATATCACGTTCAAGATACTTGCATATTAGACCTGCTAAGTCTTTTCACATCTGTGATAAATGTCTAAACTTGCAATTCTATCAGATATACTCTACAATCCAATCTGGTCCAATAATGTGTTATGTGATAAATTTATGCTTTCATAATTTTTGTCATTTATTGTCCAGATTTCATTCAGATAAGTTCTTCTCATGTGTTTTTTACTTTGGTGCTGTCAATTGTGTTTTTCAATTGTTTTTATTTCTCAGTGCTATCAGTTGAATTTTTTTGATTTCCTACTATATTATTTTTGATTTTAAATGAGTGAATACAAGTACTTTTTATTTTGATTCACTTTTCCATTTTCTGATTAACATTTACTTTTCATTTTAATTTCCTTTTCCATTTTCTGATTAATACTACAATTTTTTTTAAAACAGTACAAAATGATTGACATTTGAAGTTTACCCACTACTGAGATCAATTACATCAAGTACTTTCAAGTGAAAGAAATCCTGCCATCTGAAAAAGTGTGTCTGAATGGACATACTATTACCCTTTAGATCCAAACTTCAACAAGCAATGATATAGTAATGTTTGAAGATGTAATAATAAAATAGGCCTTTCAAAAGGGAATGTGGTTGGAGGGTTCCAGAATTTCATTTTTAATGGTCATCTGATGTATTTACAGCTGGGATTGTAAATTAATAGCCATAGAATGGGAAAAGACAAAGCTAGGTTTGGCAGACAAAACCATAATAGACTGGAATGACTATATAAAACAAGTTTATGTCACTCTAATGTTAGGGTGAGAAAGACATAAAATTGGAGGTTCTAACAAAATCATTAAAATTGAAGAGAGCTTTTTCACAAAAAGAAAAAACCCAAACCAGATGAATTCTTCCAGAACAGTAGATGTTTGGTGGTTTATGCAGGAAGACCAATGAGTATTTCATTGTAAGAATTCATGACGGAGCAGTGGCAACTCTGATGGAAGCCATCAAACAAAATGTGGAAGAGGAATTGACAATTTATTTAGACTGTTGGAAAGCATATAAAACTGACGAATTATGAGCTGCTGGTTATAACCATTTTTATGTGAATGACAGATATAATTTTGTAAATCCAGAAACTCATATTCACCTTCAGAACATTGAAAGACTTTTGGGTTAAGTGAAATGGGATAATAAACAACAATGAGGAACATCATGACAGCATGCACATTCATATTTGGTGGAATTTTTATAGTGGAGACTGCATCAAGATGACAATGCATTTATCTACATAATGGATGAAATCAAAAAAATCAATCCACCACATTGATTAAATAAAAATCCAGTAATTTTAATTTTTTAATAAAAGTATAATAATTTAAATTTCTTTTTTTTTTTTTTAAACAAAATACTACATTTACTTATTAATATTTCTTGATGAAGATCCTGCACAGGTATTATATCGCACAATCACACAATCACGTGTTAAGGAAGTATCCATTTTGGAAAAAAAAAATTACTTTAGAAATGTTCTTCTCTGGAGAACTTCTGAAGAGAGACAAATGATTATTTCATTGTGACAATTCTTGTATGGAATGTTTTCATTTTAAGCAATTTTATTTGCCTATTATATAGTCTTTTTTTTTAAAAAAAATTTTGGTTTAATGTCTGTTTTGTAATTTTATGCCAGATAGAGATATTTTGGATATATTATTTAGACATGCTTATTTTAGATATAGATGAAGTAATACTTTGGTAATATTTTTTTTTGCCAATTTTGCTTTAGCGATTGTTTTGTAATTTCATGACAGGTTTAAATATATGTATTTTTTTTAGTTTTAAGTAACATTTAGGAATTACATAATGCCATGTCATATTTATTATTTTTTGTGTGAAATTTATATTTTTGGTATTGTTAAAAATGTAATTTTTCAGATTTAGCCTGGTGTGATTACTGTTACATACATATTAGAGCTGCTATGTCTATTCACATATATATATATGTCTGTGGATAACTTTGTACATTTTGTTAAAATATCATGTACACATGATGTCAGAAGTTCCAATGTACATATTATTTCGTCATATCACAAGGCTAAAAAGTTATTGACGGGTTGATACGGATGTGAAAAGGTATAGCAGATCTAATATGTTGCAAATCTAATAAGTAAGTATCGTTTTCAATAATGCTTATGAGAGAATATTCTATATATATATTTTAAAACTTTATATTAAAAAGTATCTTGACAATCTTTTAAAATTGAAATAAAAATATATCTTGATTATATATATGTGTGTGATTTTATTTTCAACCTTAATACTAAAAACTGAAAAATAATAGATATAAACAAAATATTTTATAAGAAATGCTTTTATTTACGGGTTAAGAAAAAATTAACAATTGTTTCTTCAATCACAATTGGTGTTTTTATATTTAATTTGAAATAGAAGTTTGGGGGGGGGGGGGTTATTAAATTAATTTCTATTTTTTATAACAATAGATTGATTTAATTAATTTCTGAACACCCCTCCCACCAGATACTTTTTTTAAGTTAAATAAAAAAATTTCAATTGAGGTTGGTAAATAAATCTTTCTTTAAAAAAATTATACCTCCATTCCTTAACAATTCTTTCATTTCTTTAGTATTTTACTCATCCCCCAATTCCACCCTTTTTTTTGCTGATGTTATTTTTCATATACCCATTCTAAAGAAAATCCATATCTTTCATATAAATAGTTCTCCCTGCATCCATTCTATAGTTTCATAATTTAATCTCTTCCTAACTTAAATCTTAGTCATCTCTAAATTTCTACTCTTGTCTTTATTATTTCCATAAATACTTTCATGTTCAACATTAATGCTTTCCTATTGTGATTTCATTTTTATAACATTACTATTTAACAATTTATACATTCTAACTCATTTCTTAACAAGATTATCTAAATGTCATGGGTATGTTTTTATACAAATGAATAAATGGTAAAACAGCCTACAAATATCCCATTGCAAATCAAAAGGTTTTCCAACAGCTGAGAACAGAGCTGGAAAAAAAAGGCATTATTCAGCAGACATCGATTTGGGGTATTTTGACATTTTCTCATCCTTTGTTTTATTCTCTAGGTAAAAGTATCCATTTATGAATTGACCGGTCAAAGTTAGATCTTAATTAGCTTGACTATAATCCAACTAATTAAAAGAAAAATCCTAAGCCAGTCTGCTTGGCACAGATTCTAAACTTTCAGTAGGTGAAATCCCTTCATTCTAAGAATGTGACAAAATAGATTTTCTATCATCCTCCTCCCCTCCGGTTCCTTTCTACTATTCAATCGTATTATTAACAGAAACTATAAGTAAAAAATCCATTACCCAGCGGCTCTTATATCAGATGTAAATAAATATATCATTGGTTAAATATTTAATTTATATAATTTAAAATGAAAATACTTTTAGCTTTACTGTTTTCATATATAAATGTTCTAGTAATTACAGTTTTGAAGGATTTCCCTATTTATCATCAATCAATTCCTGAGAGAAAGGCGGTACAAACTTCTGCTTTATATCGACAACATTAATTGCACATCTGTATTTTTTCATTCCATTGATGACATTTTTTACTTATTACACTCAATACAGAACAATAAATACATATTATGTTGTCTAAATTATTTAATATATACTTTAATCAATTTTTATAATAGTGTGTACTTCAGTAAATTTTGAAAATATCTAATATTCAATATATGACTTTTAATATTATAGGCAGTCCTCAACTTAATTAATTATGTAAATCAAATTTCAGTACGTGTTTGCTATTAGCATGGCTGCAGAATATTAAAATATTTTTTAACAAATAAAAACAAGAATTGTAATACATCATATGACAGATTCTCATACTATTTTTATTTTGTATATGCTGAGAATTGTTATGTAAGTTTGAATTGACATAAATAGATTTCTAAAATACAAATAATCATATGACTGAGAAAATATTAACAAATTCACCACTTCCTTTGCAATTTATTCATTATTTTGAGCACTTTTTAGCAAAAACCTTTTATTGTGCACATATGCATACATAATCTTATGTTTCGACTGTCCTAATGATATAATGAACAACATAAAATAAAATACATAGCGATATAAATAATACCCTAAAAAATGTAAACAATAAAATTGATAAAATAATAAAAAAACAACATAAAATATAACAAAACTGAAATAAATATAATCAAACCCAAATAAAATAATCCAGTTAATATAAAATAAAATATGCAATATAAAATAAATTATACATGTGTATTCCTGATTGTATACATACACAATCATTTTTATTATTTTTTTAATATTCTTCTAACTACTTCTATTCCTTATAAACTTATAAGTTTATATTTATTTTAAATTAATATTGTATATTTTATTTTACATTAACTGGATTGCTTTATTTGGGTTTGATTATATTTACTTCAGTTTTATTAAGTTTTGTTATATTTTATGTTTTTTTTTTTATTATTTTATTAATTTTGTTTACATTTTTATTGTATTATTTATATAGTTAGGTATTTTATGTTGTTCATTATATCATAGCTCTGAAGAAGATTGCAAGACAGTCGAAATGTAAGATAGTGTATGCATATAAGTACAATAAAAGGTTCCTGCTAAAAAGTGTTCAAAGTAATGGATAAATTGCAATACTATTAAACTAATCTGAACTGAGTTCTTTTTTTTATGTTACCTGATTAAGAATCAAACTTGGAACCTTTAATTAGTGATTATTAAAAAAAAATGAATAAGAAAAATCCTATCCTGTATATATATATATTGTGTACTGCATGTGAATATTAAGTTCTCTGTTTGAAATCAGGTTGAGTTAACTGTGTAAACAAAATGATCATCATTGGTAGCTGTTTATTATAATGCCATTCTCTCACTGTAACTTATTCTAGTAACTCAATTTTAGAGCTACACCATCAACTTTAATGAGCTTCATTTCATTAACATCATGCATGGTTGCCATTTCTTAAAATATTATGGTATTTATTAAGATGTTTACTGAGAAAATAAACAAATAGTTTTTACATCACAAGCACATATGCATATATATACAAGAGTGAGACGTACTTAAAGAGCTGCTAATCACCAATAGTTTCTCAAACTTGTTGATAAAGGAAAACAAACTTAAGCAGTAGTCTAATCACCAATACTCTCCAAAATTTATTGCATAAAGGAAGAACAACTTTAAATCACATACAAAATATTGTATAGTTTTACCATTGGTGATAAATAGATATTATCAAAGAAAGACAAGTTAGGTATTATATCAAAGAATAATATGGTTAGAACATTTTTAATTATCATTTTAATCTGCCCATTTCATTATAATCATTTTAATTTGTCAATTTAAACAAATAAAATAATAGTTTGAGGATGGCTGATAACTCATCAAACTGTTGGAGAGAAAAATGGTTTTTAAAAAAAGTGAAGACAAAAAGTAATGTGAATAGATAAAAAGTAAAAATTAATAACTATGTATGTTAAGCACTTGCCTATAGGTAGACTGAACAACACATTATAAACAAATTATAATACTTAATTATTGGTGATTGTATTTACGTAGCACTTAAATTTTTTCAAGCATTTAACAGCAATTGAGCCTTTAATATAAATGATGCAAAAAAACCTAGTAAAAATAAAGGTTTTCTTAAACTGCAAACTAACCTTAAAAAATCATTATATGAAATATAATTGCAATTTCATGTGGTAAATATCTTTATCTTCAAAACAAAAAGTTTCTTTCCGCGTTATTTCATGTTTGGAAATTGTGTTTTAAGAAACTCTTGCAGTGTGGACAAGGTTCAGAGAGTTGTCTTTGCTATATACTGGATTTTTTTTTACTTCATAAATTGATTGGCTTATATTGTTTATACATCAAGAAATCTTTGTTAGAAAGCAAAAATATGAGGTTTATTTATTTTGGCATATATGTGTTTTTAGGCACTTTAATTACTAACAAAATATCATAAAGGGATGTGAAGACATTCCGATGAGGAGAAGAATTTACTAGTCATTGTATTCAGTCCTTTAATTCTGCTGCTGTATCCATAGAGATAATAATCATTAACTACAGGATTCATAGTTTGTGTTTGCTCACATCTTCATAAGTCACTTGCTGCTAAATAAGTGCAAAAATAATGGGTTTTTGTATCTATGGATGAGATTCTAGTAGTGACCAGAAAGGTACATATTCAAATGATTTTACTGTTGGATCTGGAAAAAAAATTATTTGAAATTTTGTAAGAAGACTATATTGTTCGAAAAGGATTATTAGTAAAACATTCAGAAGAAATAAAGAATACTTAGTAGACATGCTGAATTAATATGTGGTGAATGAAAAAAAAAAATTCGTCAGAGTTTCAACTATGGAATGAATGATAAAAACCTCCTATGCTTGGATGTCTGACTTCTTTTTTATATCAAGAATTGAGGCAGCAAAAGTAATGAAATAATTTCAGATTGAAACATTGAAATATTATCTTGAATGTTTAAAAGTGCTTAAATTATATAATAAGGTAGTGTTGAAGAATGCAGTAGAACATTGATATTTAAGAAAGATGATAAAATATATATATTAGAAATTACAGATATATTTACTCTTTGATCAATTCTATAGAAAATCTTTATCTTCAGAGAATTTTGAATTCTAACAAACCAAAAGAATAAGCTAGATTTGAAAGTGGTTTTAGCACAATGGAGCACATTCAAGTATTGAGAGAAATTATAGAAAAAAAACAATGAATATAAATCGCCATTATGCTTTGGATGTATAAATTATAAAAACAAGTTTTATTATATAAGCATTTCCATAGTCATTAAAGTATTGAACCATCAAGATATAAACCTAAAACATTACCATATTCTGAAAAATATTGTTCAAAATGCAACAGCAATCATTCAATTACATGGAAATACTAAAAATATTATCATTTAGAAGAGTATGCTATGGAGTAATTAATTACTTGTCTCCAAAATCTTTTATACCAGTTTTGCAAAAACTATTTTTTGGATTAACATGAAAAACTAAGAAAATAAAAATAAATGGAGATTATTTAAGATTTTACAGATGATGTATTTGTTTTGCAAATAGTGCTTCAGAATTTCAAAAAGTGTTACATAAGTTGTCAGATGAAAGTAAGAAATTAGGACTAAAGAAAATACTAAAGAGTCTAAAGTAATGTTTTAATAAATTTTCTCAGAAAGCAAAAAATAGAGATTGATAATCATGAATAAAAAGAAGTAAACAACTACACATCTTGGAGAGATCATTAATATGGATGGAAATGTAATATATGATAATTTATTACAGAATTGAACTTGGTTGAAGGGATTTTGGTATAACTAACTTAATACCAAAAAGAAATATGCTTACAAGTTAAAGAAAGTTTTTAATAGATGTGTTTCACCACTTCTTAATTACAGATCTGAGATTTGCATATTTACTTGAAGAGTAATACAGAAATTTCAGACCTTTCAATGAATTATGGAGAAAGGTATGCTATGAGCAACAAGAAGTAATTAGAAATGAAATGCATGTATGAGAAACCAAACATCACCATAAAAATTAAGAGACTGAAATGGAGCTAGGTTGACATTTAGCTAGAAGAAATAATAACAGATGATAGTTGAAGTTTTAAATCAGATCCCAAAAGTCTAAAGAAAGGGACTACATGTTAACTAGATGGATAAAATAAGAAAGCTTACTGATATGAAGAAGAAAGGCTAGGAATTGGTGAAACTGGATTACTTGGAAAGACCTTAAGTTTTTGGTTGTTTGAAAATGATGATGATGATTATTATTACATAGACCTTTTAGAGAATCATTTATAAAAATAAATACAATATTAATTTATTATATTATATGCAATGTAATATTTAGACAAAAAAAATAATGAAAGGAAGTTTAGAATATGTAAGTTTACTATTAAACCACTAAACATCACATGATCACCATTTCTTATGCTTGCATGTAACTGCTATTAAAACAGGAAAAACTCCCTATACAGTAGTGCCATTCAGTGTCAGCCAGATCTATGTGTAGTGTTCTCAGATCCAAGGCTCCTCATTGACAAAGGCCACAAGCCAGAAACTAATCTGGGGATATTGGATGAGTTAGACATTAGATGGGAATTTATGCACAAGCCTTCTGGAATCCATTGAATACTCTGGCTGGCACTGAGTGGCAATACTGTATGGAGAGTTTTGCCTGTTTTAATAAGTTTACTATTGCTATTATTTATTTTTAAAATCTATATCATTAAGATGTATTTTATTGCATTATCAAATTTATAATGAATAAATACTTTTGTTGAAATAAGGCCTTGTCTATACATTTAATCTCATGTTTTTACCAATTAATTTAGTTTTACGGAAAATATGCTTAGAGAAACATGAAAAAGAGTGTGAAGGGTTAAGCATATTTGCATAACATTCAATGTGAAAAAAAAAGCTATAATTCCTTTGGCCTAGTATTTAAGAGTTATATTTCTTCACAAATATTGAACACTTCATGGATGTTTTGTTTTATTTTGCTCTGCCATTTAAGGCTAAATTATTTAAAGTTTCAAGAGACAATAGTTTTATACAATATATTTTACTTAAGTAAATATTTGCAGATACAAAGATAAGTACATTCCAACTATTTCTTTTACACAGAATATGGCTTTCCAATCTATGGTAGCAACATATTCATGTATATCATCTCCATCTTCATCACAATGTTTCCATTGCAATATATTATACAAAAAAAAATGTTAGTTTTTTAAATTGTTATAAATTTTAATCATACTCAATTATTTTTGTAGACTGCTAAAGTGTGGCATTATGGATCAATGACTTAAATATCTGTATACCATTAAAATCTTGCAAATTAAACAGGTTATAATAATTTTTCCACATATATAAAATACTCTTATTTCAAAATGCATAAATTTAATCTTTTTTAACACTTTTAGGTCAGCCAAACATGATATCATAAAGATATTTTCAGACTACAATTTCTGTAGTATACTCATTAATGAAAAAGTTGAATTATTAAATAATCAATTAAAATCTGAATGCTATCAATTCTAAATTAAAAATTTATTTTCATTAATTTAAAATATAAAACATAGTAACTTCTAATGTCAAATTGTTATTCTTTTAGATGTCAAAAAAAAAAAAACATGTCAGTTTTTTATCTGTAATATATTTTTATAAAGAAATTAAACATATCTTTAAACTCTACAAAATTTCAAATTATCTGTAGTCTAGAAACAAAAAAAAATCACAATTTTATATTAAAAATTTGATTTCAATAAGAAATTAAATATAAAATGTGATGGTAACTTCTTATGACAAATTGTTATTTCTTTAGATATTAAAAAGAAAAAAGAATAGCTACGTGTTCAATTTTCTATCTGTAATTTATTTTTATAAAGAAATTAAAATAATCTTTAAGTTCTACAAAATTTCCAAAATGTCTGACTAATTCAGAAATAAAATAAAATCATGATTCTATATTGAAATTTTAGTTTCAATACCTAACAAAAAACTTCTAATATCAAGTTGCTAAATTATTATATCAAACTATTTTTTTTTTTTAAAAAAAAAAAGGATAGTCGTAGTTTAACATCCATAATAAAATGTTTATAAAAACTTTAAGCTTACTCTTAAGAAAGTGAAAATGTCAAAGTTTCTATACAATAATATTAAAAAGTGAAAATTTGCAAATTGTTTACATTAAAAATTATTTTAAAAAAATAATAATATTAATCTTCATACATGATTACATAACTCTAATTCAAAGTGAAATAAATTCTCAAAATACATTTCTTCTTTATAAAAACTTTGAATCATTAAAAAGTCACATTATTTTATTTATTTTCAATGCTATACAAAATATAAAACCAAAATGTTTGAATTTATCTTTAAAATATAAACAAACAAAAAAAGAATTTTTGTGAAATGATTATTTTTATATTATGTTATGAATTTTTACTCTTGGTAACATAAAAATTAAAATAATGTAAATAGTTAATGGATTTATTTGTTTTTTTCCTTAATTATTTTTTTACGCAATACAAGGATTTACTAATATTGAAAATTAAACTTCTGAAGTGTTTATTATTTTACAATATACAAAAACAGTTCAAATTTTATTACAATATAGCATTGTCACATTTTAGAGTTATTTCTTATAATTTGTAGTTGTAGTTTATTGCTCATATCTTTATTTATTTATTTATTTTAAGGAGTGTTCACTAGTAAATTATATTTAAGTTATACTAATATATATTTAATTTTTAATGTTTTCAATTTTTATGACAGACTTACAGATTTATGTTTAAATGAGTCTGCTTTTTCAAAAAAATGTATGAAACCAAACTCAAGTTTGAACCCAAATTTTGAAGTAAATGGTAATCCATCTGTATATAAAAATGTATTGTTGAATATAAGTTTTTTTTTAAAAAAAAAAAAGGGGGGGGGGGGCTGGTGTCCACCATAAATGACAAAAAATGGATCATTAAAGTCACAATCCAATTAACATATATCTCATATTAATTTTTCAGTGGGGTTAACTAGAGAAAAAATTATAGCAATAAAATTGTATTAAGCATATACTCATGTGTTCTGTGTGTAGACAATAAGATCCTATGACTAAATGGCAAAACATGATGCGTTCCTTGATATTTCAAATTTGTAGTTACAATCAAAACAAGGAGGCTAATACATCAATAAGATGCATGCATATGTAAAGTATCATATGATTCTACACAATAACATTTTTGTGAATATGGGCAAAATATTAGAACTGGTCAGAAAAATGTAAAAATATCAAGACTTTAGATAACAATGCAAACATACCTCAAATTAATATAGCTCCTAGTTGCCCAAACTTTATTCAAGCAAAAAACACTTCTAGGATAAAGATTTTTGTATTTTTAAAATTTTGGACAACATAGTATATAAGTTATAAATATAACATCTTCAAACATCCAAGAATTTGAATTCAAGTCTTCAACCTATCCAGTATATGTTGGTCAATTGACAATAAATGTTTGGCCCATAGATAGTATGCATCAACGTACCTCTCTCCATCTATTTCTTATGCATTATATACAGCATTGGTATTCATATACAGAGATTGTGACACTTTAGGCACCCTTCAAACCATTCACCCAAACTGTGAAGACAGATGTCTACTAAATGTGCATAAATGACCAACAACGCCCGCATATATTATTTAATATATATAAAGAATTAAATGTGTTTATTATATTTGTAATAAAATAAAAGATTTCCTAAAGATGATTTATTTATAGGAATTATAAGTTTTCATTTTTAAAATAATCTTCTGGTTTACATTTTTCAACTTTTAGCAAAGTAAATAATTGTAATATCACATCCTGAAACAAGTTAGAAAAGAGTCAATTAACCTTGACCTCAACATTGTCACTGATTTTCCACGTCATTTTTTACTGAAAGCTTTCATGGATATTCAACCATTTTTAATTAAATCAATTTAGGAGCACTTGAAAGAGAGTAGAAATCAGACGAGAATCTCGTCACCAGATGGATCATCCTCAGGGAGATTTTAACTTTCCTGAATAGAAATATTTGTGGCAAAAGTGGCACCCAGTCAATATGATAACAGGCAATCTTCTTGCAATCAAAAAGAAGCATAGAAATCTGCTTCTTTAAAGAGAAAAAAGTGACATGAATTAAATTTCTTAGACTGATCTCCCTCAAGAATTTTTAAAAACACGGAGAAAAAGCATAGGGAAACTTTAAATTAGTGTTCTAAAGACGAGTAAATATTTCAATGAAAATAAAATAATCCCTTATTATGTGCAAAGCTCTTAAATATGTTTATATATACTAATACCTTATCGCTTAAGTAAAAAACTATTGAAAATATATTGATTAGATGCTGTTTTTATTTACAATGAGAATCTAAATAAATCGGACAAGGGAGATGGGGTGTTAAAAAATAAAAACAATCGAATGGTTAATTACTTGGGAGATTACGTGACATTCGAAGACCAGAACTGAGAGATTTGAATTCTGATTGTTCGGCCATTACATACAGTACATCTCAAAATCATTGACTTCCATTTATTTATCCCGATAAAACAATTATTTTTGTTTAGATCACAGTCAATAAAGAAAAAGTCACATGATACTAATGTGAGCTTTAAACAATATTCAGATTAATACTTTCCTTATATGATTTTTCCCCCTCTCTTTTTCTTTAATCAGATATAAATTAAGAAACGTTCAGCTTTCAAGCCTGAGGTCATTCATTATGCATTGCTTAGATTTTCTTTTATTACAACTAATAAAGGCATCTGGTACATATTTTTTTTAATTTATTTATTTATATAATCACAAATTGCTCAAACATTAGATTAGGCTGAGCACAACAATTTATGAAATTGATTAAGTTAAGACCCCACCGCCCTCCAATCGTGTTTTATTTCCTCATTCAGGAAAATGATTAACAATTTTTAGTTTTTTTTTATTAAGGAAAAAAAATGCAGGTGACTGATCACCCGCTACATGATGTAAATACATTTGTTTAAAGAAATCTTGAGATCATAGCGAGTCTGCTCTTTCGGTGAGCTGTTAACTGCTTAGAGCTGTAATTCTGATAATATCTATAGATAAATATTGCACATAAATAACAATAACAATAAAACAGCTTACTCATCAATCTGGCCAAATGCTGGGTGATGATGATTTGTGTCGTTTTCTTTTCCATTTTATTCTCTAATTTAGAATAGCCAGAAAATTCATTTATCAACGTGGTTGGGATAGGTTTGGATCAGCTACTTAAGAAAAAAGCCTAAGCCTTTTGAAAATAGCACCTGAACTTTGAACCCAAGGGTGTAGGCCTGACGAGCAAGATATCTCTACAACATGACCTTTTAATATTATATATATATCACTAATTTAAAACAAACAAAAGAACAATAAAAATGTTTATATGTAAAAATCTTTTACAGTTTAATTCTACATATCTCCTTAAAACATTTGTTTGTGAAGTCATATAAAAGTAATCACTATTTTTTAAAATAATAATTATTTGCAGTAAGATCGTGCGAAGTTCAGACATCCATAAGACAGGTTAAACACACGATTCCCATTCAATAGACCAAACTTAGTTCTTTTTTTCTTTTCTCAGTTGAGAATTGATTGGAAACTTTTAACTATTAGATTCATTATTTCTACCATTAATACATTGAATAAACATTACACAATCCATTAAAAGTATGTTTGTTTATTTCAAAAGGTTTTCCATAAAAAAAAAAATACCTCTTTACTTTCCACCTAAATCTTAACTGACTTGTGTTAAGATCTGTAATGAGAAGCAAATAGAAGAAAATTATTTCAAGTTCAACTAGCCATTATCTAGTAACAGCAACAATAATTGAATAAAATGGCATATTAAAAACTATACGCACATATATAAAATCAATAATACTCTCACTCTAGCTCCAATTATAATAAACTTAACTAATCAATGATTATTAGATAATAATGCATTTAAATCCTCACTCTCGGAGTAGTTTCTGATTTTCTACTTTCATCAACCTAAAATCAATATAGATATGCATCTGGCGACCATTTTTAACTCCTTATCTGCTATGAAGTTAAAATTCTGAAATCCTAAAAATCCTAATGTTTTGAATCAAACCAATTTGCATTTTTAGTTATATAATTCTGACTCTAGATTAATAACTATATTTGAGCACCTTCTTTTCTAACTATAAGCACCTACATTCTTCATGAGGAGTATGTGTACCAACACATATAATCAATTAATTCTTTAGCTTATACAGTATGATATAACTCAGAGAAATTCTTTGTTCTAGTACCAACTATAATTAGCTTAAGTAATCCTACTCCAAGGCTGGTTTCTGGATTTTGCCTTTATTAATAAGGATTTGGGGATTCAAAGTTAAAACAATGTGATTATACATCTGTCAACTATCTTCTTGCTTACTATTAAGCTAAAAGCTTGAAATTCAAAAAACTATAACCAATCTTCTGATGTGGTTATACAGACCTGACTCCAATTATATTTTAAATTTATGTTTATTGTAACTATAGACATCTATTTTCTCTGGTAAGGAGATGTATAATAGCATAATATCACTTGATTCTTTAACTTACACAGTTATAATACACTGTGGTATCTGGCTATTGCCTTTATCAATGAGGACTTGGAATTTAAAGTGGAAACCAATGCAGATATGCAATACACCATCCATATTTCAAATAAAATTGCTTCAAGTAAAAAACAGACTTTTTTATGCATCAATATAAAATGTATTTATATATTTGTACTTTATTAATACTGAAATTTTTTGTCTAAATTTAAATGAAATATAATAATTTTTTTAATAAAAAGTATTTCAACATGTAACAATAAGTTAAGTGAAATGCATTTTTAATAAAGATATAATTATGGCATTTGCAGTACAGTTATGCAATTATGTTTGAAATCCAAAAGAATGCATATTAATTATATATATGTAAAAACCTTAATATTTGCGTTGATATTAAAAATACACACACTTATATAATTCGGAAAGCAAAACTATATATAAATCAAATCAAACCCAATCACTAAATGACAAACTTTGTTGATTCTTCTAACGTTTACCTTCAAAAACGTTAAAAGAATCAACAAAGTTTGTCATTTAGTGATTGGGTTTGATTTGATTTATATATAGTTTTGTTTTCCGAACTATATAAGTGTGTGTATTTCTAATTTCAATGCAAATATTAAGGTTTTTACATATAGTATTGTCTAACACACATTTGAACAATATGTAATAATATTATAATTCGATGTATAACTTGAAAAATTTTATCCACTTAGGAGTGCTTTTGACTATCCTTGTAATCTTTGTCAACTAACACTTTGAAAGGCTAACCTTCCTACAATTCTGTGATCTTAACATTTGCTGCCTGTCTATTAATTAAGCCTTGTTTGTATCTGTATATTAGCATAGCTTCCTTTATTTTCCTTTTGTTGTTATTTTTTTCAATTTGCAATATTTTTACATTATTATAATTGAAGTTAAAACCATAAATACATGACTTATTATGGTTGTAAAAAACAGATGCTGAAACATTATTATTATTTACTTTGCAATTTTGTTTCATTTTCTGAACCCTTTTTAATAACAGCAAGTGCTCTTAAGTTCTTCTTTCCAATGTGCATCTCTATTCTTTTATATATTTGCTACCACACCTACATATTTATTTATAAATGAGGCTTTATCTTTAGAGTTATTTATTAATTTGTTTAATGTAGGAGGTGTGTAAAATGCAATGTAACATATACCTTTATAAATTTTCCTTCAAAATATATGGTATTGATATCCATATTTTTTTATTAGCAGAGAATCAATATTATTATTAATATTTTTATTCTTATATTTCACATCAATGCCATATATTTCGAATGATCAAATAAATTTTATAAGGAAAATTTATAAAAGTATATGTGACATTGCATTTTATGCACTTCCCACATTAAACAAATTAATAATTAACTCTAAGGATAAAACCTCATTTATAAATAAAAATTGCAACATTTATAAATGGATATGTAGGTGTAGTAATGTATATATAGGGGGATAGAGATGCATGCTTGAAAAAAGAACTAAAGAGCACTTGCTGTTATTAAAAAGGGTTCAGAAAACAAAACAAAATTGCAAAGTAAATAATAATGTTTCAGCATTCGTATTTTACGACCATAATAAATCATGTATTTATGGTTTTAACTTCAATTATTATGATGTAAAAATATTGCAAATTGAAAAAAATAACAACAAAAGGGAAATAATTGAAGCTATGCTAATATACAAATATAAAGAAGACTTAATTAACAGACAGGCAGCAAATGTTAAGATCACGGAATTGTGAAAAAGTTAGCCTTTCAAAGTGTTAGTTGACAAAGATTACGACGATAATCGAAAGAGCTCCTAAGTGGATAAAATTTTTAAAGTTATACTTTACATATATCTGATTACTGTATTTATAAATATTCAATTATAAGATTACATATAATTATATATATATAATTAAAATGCTGAGATATATGATCATTTCAAACACTTTTTACAATTCTATTTTAAATATTCATTTTTAAAATCAATAAACACCACTAAATATACACAAGGAAATGAGAAAACATAATAAAATAATAATGATGTATTTAAAATTTAGCTTAACAAATGTATTGTTAATTTAATCAAATAAACCAATATTAAAAAAAATTTAAAAAAATTCTTAAATATTAAAAATAAATTAACATATTAATTCATTTGATCAAATTATCAAATCATATAATAAATGTATATGTCTTAATTAAATACATTATTAAAATTAGCAGATAGTAGATTACATTTTGTTAATGTTGATTTGTTTACAATTCAACATGTACTATTTGCAGTATTGTCTGTAAGTGTAAAACAACTTGTCAATAGATGCTTTTAAATGTGCACAGTATATAAATACAAATTAAAATTATGATATAAGCAAACTTTTAATTTAATAATAATACAATTACGAATAATAAATTGAGTGGAAACATCACATTTACTCAAAAAAAAATTAATTTAATGGTGACTGTATAAATTTATTGGAAATGCATTTGAAGTAATATTTAGATGATTGATAAACAACAAACACAAAAACATGTTGATAATATAACATGCACATATAGTGGATTACAAATTCATTTCTAGAAGAGCTTTTTTTCTTTCTAAGTACATGCACCTTGTGTGCTTAATTTTATTACAAGAAAGATCTCTACAAATCTTAACACAAGATTCGACTTTATAAAAATAATAGTAACCAGTCTTATCTTCAAACTATTTTTCTAATTATATTATTTTTCTAATTATATAGTGAAGAATTTATTAGCTTCATGCTCCCAAATCAAAATGCTTTAGATTTGCCTATATAATTAGAAAAATAGGTTGAAGATAAGAGTGTGGCCGCTCTTATCTTTATAAAGTCGAATCTTGTGTTAAGATTTGTAGAGGTCTCTCTTGTAATAAAATTAAGCACACATTGACATGTAAAATTTTATTGATATATATAGTTACATTACATGTATGTCAAGTTGTTTATCCACAAAGCATTGGATTGTGTTATGATAAATCATCCTCCCACATTAATTTTTAATGCTTAGATGTACATATGTACATGTGTTTTTTTATGTTTATTATTGCCAGTAACATATATATGCATACAATAAAAGAAATTCAAATTGATTTAAAGTGTGGCATTTTGCTTTTGTCTCCATGTGCATTTGATTTGTATACAAACACACACTTTCAGAATGTTTAGTTAAGGAATGGGAAAGATGCACAATCAGGCATACAGGTATGTCTATTTTTTTTTGGATATTAGAGGAAATAACAGTAAGGCTTAGTGTGTGTGTGTGTGTGTGTGGATAGAAACTCAGACCATTTCATTCAGGAGTATTTATATGAAAATAGGGAGGGGAGTTCCATAGTGTAAATTGAATCAACATTTTTTCTTATGTTTTTCTTCTCATATTGTAACTCTGGGGTTAATAAAGTGTATTTTATTCATGTATATAAATGCTGATGGTTTATTTGAGAAAAAAAATATGTGTTTTTGTTTTTAAATTACTTCATTACAAGTGTCTCATTTATTTTTATTTCTCTCTCTCTCTCTCTCTCTCTCTCTCTAACAAGACTATATACATTTTTCCAAGCGTAGCATAATCCACTAGTTACCAGAGATCAAGAGATGATTGAGCTATGCCCATGGGATACAACTATCAGGTTATTAAGTTTGTTACCATGTTGATATCTTTTCTTGATTTATTTGTTTTACATGTTTAGTTGGTAGTTGAATATCTTTTCGGGAGTGGTTCTCTCTTTCCAAAAGTCGCATGTAAAGGCCAGGTTCAAATCCTTTCTTTCAAAATTATGTGACAGTCAGCATCCTGATATCAATAAGCATGGCAATGGAGTTTTGGTAAGAAAAGAGATCTGAAAACAATTAGCTTTGGTTTGATCTATCTCATTTAAAAATTCAATTAGTTAACTTATTCGTTATTACAAGCACTTAAAGCACACAAGAAATTTCAAATTATAAACATCCAGGTTGAGGTTAAGATTAACAGAAATCTACACAGGCTATGCAGGTGCTTTTTACACTTTCATTTCCATCTTTGACTATACTTTCCAGAAAGGTAAATTTTATTTTTCTACAATAAAAAATAAAAAATTTTATGATAATTTTTGTGATCAAGTAGATTGAATTTTTTTGTCTTTCTCTTATTTTTTTGATAGCTAACTGGAGAACATTTCAACATGAAAAATATATTGGTAAAAATTTTTACTTTTTCCACTGTATTTTGAAGAAAACGTTATGGGAGACTGATGGTAAGTATTTTTATTTTTCTATATTTTTAAATTATGATTTTATTATATGTTTTTTTAATTATTATTTTAGTATATATTTTTTAATATTATTTATATATATATATTTGATTACAAAAAATAGATCATGATTACCCACATTTTTTTTCTATAATGTGAGCTTGAGTCGAGTAATTTGAATTAATTGATATGAGACAAAAATAAATATATTTTGGAAATATAATGACCTGATTTAGATTTTTCTATTATTTTTTGTCTGCATTTTAATAATAGTAAAAATAAACAAATGCTAAAAATAACCATTTTGACAGTACATAAACTTAGGCTGATTATAGACTATTGCAATATAAATTTCAAAACTGCATACTTTTTTAATTATTATTTTATTCGTATATATATATTATAACGGAAACGTGGTTCTCCGGTTGATTACCCTTTTTGGAATCTATTCAATTATTATATTTAAGCAGTTGAATATTTTTTTTTTGTGAATATTTCATATACTGGTTGTTCCTTAACCACGCCGTTACAATGCAAGCAGAGATCTAATACAGATACAAGCTTAACCCTATATCTGTACTCTTGATTGAACCCCAAGGCAATACGTGCATATTACCTTGGCATTATTTTTCCCAATCAAGAAATCCCGACTGCTGAACAAAGTAAGTTATTCAAACTTAAGACCGTCCAGCACTTGCTATTTATTTAACTCGGGAATTCGCTCGACAAGCAGCACATGAATATCTTAAAACCAATTAGTATGCCCTCCTTTAATCACTTTACGGTTTCCCCTCTATCGTAGCTTGGCGGTAGCAAAATAAAGCAATGACACAAATTTAATAATAAACATGTTTAATAATCATTCACACTTATAAATAAAATAGATTACAAAAAAAATACATAATAATATGATTAAATACACTCTTAAATAATAATATGATTAAATACACTCTTAAATAATAATATGATTAAATACACTCTTAACTAATAATACAACTAGACTAACGACTTATAAATAAACCCATAATTTGGTTCTTAGTGACTTATATGTAAAGTTCTATTTCAAATGTTCCGTTTCCTTTTATTTTCTTTTTTTTTTTTAGATTTCGATCATGAACAGAGTACAACAATGCATGCATGCTTATATTATATTACCTAGGCTTTTCGTACTGGTCCCATGGGTATTCCTACGAGCTTGCGATTCAATTCTTCCATTCGTGGGGTTATTCCTTTCTGCTTGCGATTTGATCCTTTAGGTTATCCAGTTACAGACGAGTCCCTCCAGCAGGTCAGGCACGATTTTACACGGTGAGATAGTGGTGAGACGGGTTAGATGCGAACCCATGTCCCTTTACCGCTACTAGCCACGCATTTCTTTCATTTCTCTTCTGGAGCTGTTGTTTCCACAACGTCCCGACTGCTAATTCCCTAGATAACTATTTAATTTCTTAAAGTCTTTCTGTTCCTTGCTTTTGGAATTTTTTTTAATTAATATTTTATCTCTCCAACCAATCCTTATCATCAAGTTTTTGATTTATTTAATTTGCGGTTGGAATGTAAGTCCCAATTACTTTCGTTGTTATCATTTCCTTGACCGTAGTTTTAATTAAACTTTCACACCTACGGCCATATTGTTTCTTTTAACATATTACATATTACATTTCTTTATTTAAGTTTACAATTCTTTCTTTCTTTTTTTTTTTTTACATTCGTATTTGACATTTTATTTAATTTGCTAACATACATTTTTACTAAGAGAAGCGCATTTAAATTATAGGAGAGAAACGAGAGCATTCTTTATTTATGCACCCCCCTCCCCTTCTCTTACTATTCCAAAATTTTAAAGTTATTTGACCGTAAAACTTAATTTCTTCTATGATTTCCTTTTTTTTTTTTAAAACTAACAGCTACTTTTATTACTTCATTATTTCTAACTTATTCCCAATGTATGTGGCGACAACTTTACGTGGTCGTCACAATATATTTGCTAAAAAATATACGAAAAATTTACTATTGAAACTAACATAAAAAAAAGCTTGTGATTATGTACATTTATATTGCAAATTATTTGCATTTTTCGATATAATGTGAATTGATATGCGACAAAGATGAACATATTTTGGAAATATAATGACCTGATTTAGATTTTTCTATAATTTCTTGCCTGCATTTTAATAATAGTAAAAAATACACAAATGCTAAAAGTAACGATTTTGTCAGTATATATATAAACTACAAACCTATTGTAACAGTCAGAATCGTCTATCTCGCTAACACACTGCAAAATTCAAACCCCAGACACGAAACTGAACATTCTAGGAGGGGTTGCCTTCTAGATATACTAAGTTCTAATCTAAAGCCCAAATTTCACAGCGCCATCTACGTGACAATGCATCTGATGCCACTACTAGTATGACCTTTGACCGGTGCCTGGTGGTCAGGGAGAAACAAAAGACTATACTAAAAGAAGCTTGGGTGGCTAATTAACGTCTATGGATTTACGAAAGAAATGCAGAAAATATATATATATAGACCGAGACAGTGATAGGAATCAAATAAAATAAGAGATCAAATTTAGTTTTAAATAATTTCATAAAATTTATTTATATAAATTATATATATAATGCCCTGTCTGCTTATATGAGACAGGGACGTGTATTAAATAATTGTTGGCATTATATTCCCACAACTGACAAAAAAGACTTTAAAACAAAGTGATATATTCTATTCCTCGGGCTAATAGCATTACGATAATGTGCTTGACAAGATAGAAACATGTGCGAGGTGCTTTGAGTAATTATACAAGTTTAAGAAAATATTTGAAAATTAAGTGTTCTAAAATATTTATTGATTTCGAGAATAGCACGGACTAAAGCTTACTAAACCACAAAGTGGGAATGTGATCAAAGCATTTATTTGAGAATAATAATAATAGAGTTGCATTGGGAGGTCAGTATTGCTGATAATGAATTTATTAAAATTGGAGGGTGTGACACATTTAAGTCATGGATGCTTTGTAAAAATAATTATAAAATAAAACAATATTGAATATCCGGAATGATTACGGAGGGCATCTCACCACTAACCCATAGGAAAGTATTTTATGAACAGCCAAAACTTAGCAACTGTGTGACGATTGCGTTTAATTCCAAGGTGTGTCATTTGTGAACACACTCTGCCTGGAAACTGCAATAGCGAAAAGAGTCCTTGGAAAATTAAAACAAAGCGGTCTCAACAACCAATTCATTTACCAGCAATATGAGACTAGTGTATATAAAACATACTGAATGGGTTTTACTTGGATTAAGAGAAATGCCCAATCAAATTCCCAGAAATTCATTTAAAAGGGTCCGCACATTCTTGACGTCAATGATGAACTTTGTAATTAAAGTAGAACACAGTAATTAAAATAGGAAAATGCATGCTTGCAGGTTTGAAAAGTAAGTATAGATTTATATATGCAATCATGCATTAGGGGACAAATTTAATCATTGACCTCACACATACTCTCATATTAGATTAAAATCAATAACATGTAGATTTTAAACTATGTCATTATATTATATATTAAAGAATAGAATCGCCCTTGAACGAGTGATTTGCTAGATAATAAAATTGGAAATTATTTAGAAATTTAAAATATGCCTTTATAGCGGTGTCTTAGTTTCAACAAAAAGAATAATTCACTCGGTCAAAGACGATTCTGACACATTATCATAATAAAATAACAGAAAGCTTAATAAATAGAAAATATTAACCCAAGGATAGAGAGTAAAATGTTGAGTATATTTAAACACATTAAAGAAATACATAATGAAGTTATGTAAAATATCAGAAAACAATTTAAAATAGCTATAGCATGTTAGTTATCACAAGAGCTCTTGGGTTAATTTAGGGTTACCTCTGGAGAAGCATTTTAGGTAGATTGATGGTTGGCAGGTTTTTATATAATTTAACAGCAAAATCTGGAAATGTTCATATTTTTGGCAGCAGCAGCAGTTCCGGGGTTCCTTGTGTGATAACTTCCGATGGTCTATGGCAGCATATGACCATTTCGGAGAGAAATAGCCTTCTTGCACTCTACTCTGCCATGTCAAGATTTACAAATTACTACAATAATTTTGGTTAGACACATTAGACCTCAGAATGATTTCTCTTAGAAACATTAGAATAACTTGGAGAACAAAAGAAAACCCTTCTTTTATAGTAGACTTTAACAATAGAACTGCCCTGGAGCATTACAAAAATATATTGGACTTATCAGCTGTAATTAAATCTATCCGAATGTCTAAAGGAATTCAACATTAATTAATTTCTTTTGTTAATTTCCCTGTCGACATTCGAATTACAAACTAGATTTAATTAAAATTACTTTTATTAATTAAAGAAAACCTTAAGTGGACATCTGCTGTTTTTAGATAAACTTATATAATATTAACTAATTAAACCATTGTCCCTCATTTATTTTAAAGAAATATTTGGAGTGACTTTTATTAAATTAAACGAAAATTATTTTACTTTTAACTTGCAATATTTGAATCTATTTACTAAACGAATATTTACTAAATGAGTTTTATTTTAAATCAAAAGATATTACGATGGTAATATATTTGTAAATATATTCAACAAAATAACTTTAACAATTTATAATTTTGATATGTTTTAAAATGCATATCATAGTATATGCACAATTACGACTTATATAACTTACTTTTTAATAAATCAAAATCATGTGAACATATACATAATCTATAATCTTTTATTTATTTGGGAATGACTTATATATATAATACGAGCATTGTACTCGTGGTTTAAAACTAGGTGGGATTTTCGGTATATAAGCGTATTGCAGACACACTACGATAGATTGGGGTTCAAACTAAGGTATGAGGGTAGGAAATAGGTGAGAAAAGGTGAAACGAAGATCTGCAAAGCAGATCTTACTGTTTCACTATGTACCTCAAGCTTAACTCTATAATGAATTTAGTATTTCATTCACTTTTTATTTTATTTTATTATTTTATTTTGTATATAGTGACTATTTTAGTAGTACTTTTTAATAAATTACAAACTGTACTGAAGTTCTTTATTATAATATTCAAATTATACTAATTATTGATCAATATTAACTACTTGTTATAAGGGATGTTCTGGGGATGTCTTATACATTGCAAACCCCTGTATGGAAATGCATTTTGAAGGACTATTGAGAAAAATGAAAGTGATGGATTACCTTAGTAAGTGTTATTATATGCCAAATTTTTAGAAATTTTATGATGAATCCAACTAATTTACTAACAAAACAATAGTTTTAAGTTGTGTGCATGATAATTTTGAATTTATAAAATAATTATTAGAAATATTAACTTTTATTCTATTTTTTATTACTTTAAATATCAATAACTATAATTTTTTCAATTTAATTTCATTCTTTGGTGATTTATGTTTTAAAAAATATACATTGTCATTTTTTAGTAATATAAACTTAATTCATGATAAAATTTGTAGTTTAACATAATTTTTTAAATATTCAATATGGCTGCTTCAGCAGTGATGGCCAACATCCTAATATCAATAAGCATGGCAATGGAGTTTTGGTAAGAAAGAGATCTGAAAACATAACCAGTTTGGGTTTGATCTCTCTCATTTAATAATTTAATTAGTTAACTTGATGCCATTAAGTTTAGAGTTTATTATTGAATTTATAAGAATGCTGGACTCTGATCTGTGACAGTAAAGGCAGGCATCGACTGTTACAATATATGTATATATATATAATACTGGAATTTTTTCCTCAGCAGATTTCTTTTTTCTCATGCTTCTATATGTGTATAGAATATCATAATATATTTTAACAGATTCTTCTATCAACAATAATTTTTTGTACATGTTTAATATGTGTATAGATTGGTCTCATATAGTTAGTCTTACAAAAATAGTTTTGTTAAAGAGAACAGACAATTCAAATATCCGTGGCTTTCAATTCATGTAACCCAGAGGTCCCCAACCTTTTTGCACTTAAGAGCACATTCTATAATACCGGCCCGGTGGTGGGCACCATTTATTTTTTTCAATGTAAATTTATGGTTGGAGATTGTTAATAATACACATAATGTACAAAAAAAATATTTATTTCAAAAATAAAATTTTAACATTTGATTACAATATAATACAATAATTTATAAGAAATTTTAAAAATTAAATTTATTTGTATCAGATAAATAATTTTTTATCATGTTCGGATAGTGGGGGCACACTTAAAATGGTCTGCAGGCACCATGGTGCCTGCGGGCATAGGGTTGGGGACCCCTGTAATAAATGAACAACACAGCACTAGCATTATGCATCTTTGTACAATCGCAAACTTTGATTAGTATGCAGTTTTGCTAATAACTTTCTCCTAAATGCTATGAGCTTTCAAGTTAAAGTATCTTAGTATAAAGATTGCAAATATAATGCAATTGTTTTTCTTTATCTTACATTCATGAAAGTGTGGATTTATATCCTCTTGATTAGGGACTAAAAATAATTTCTTATATAATTTTTATTCTTAATCTTTTAAACACAAAATACATTGAAATTAACTTTTATAATCATATGCTCATTATTACAATCATATGCTCATTAAAACAGCATTGTTTTTACAAAACTCCTTCGCCCCTCCCCCCCCTCTCTCTTGTTTACATTAATATTTTTGTTTAAAGTAGTTCCCCTCCCCCTTTCCGAATCAGAAGTAAATTAAAGAATCTATCAGACCTTATTGTGCAAATTTAAATAACTTGGATATTTTGAAATAAATAATTAAAGATTAAGTTTATATCAAAAATACTGTTAGTTACTCAATTAATATTTAAGTCGTTCTATACTCTATTTAATATTCATAGATGTAACTTTTTTATGTTTATACTGCTTTTTTTTTGACTGTATAAACTTTAAATATACGTGTACACCCACCCACACACTATTAAGAGTATATCCACTATGTTTCGAACAAGAAACAATCTGTCTCAAAATGTAGATTTTCTGGCAAGATCAATCATAAGATTTGGTCAGATCAATCCCATAATGTTATATACGAATTCTGCTTAGAAGAAGAAAAGTTTCTGTGTGTAAGCCATACATCTAGAAATCCTGTTACCATAAATGACATCAGAGTTCCAATTCGAGAGGCCGCAATAAATAATGAATGAACTCAATAGATATTATGTAGCAGCATGTATACACATAACATGTGAAGAATTCCATGATGCAATAGTAGCAGATCTGCCTGCTATGGTGAGATAAACTTCAATTTCGTTCCCCCCCCCCAAGTTCTAATCAGGATCAAGATTGTTATTTCTAGTAACTAATTCAAGTAGCTAATTCTTAGCCAACATAATTAACCATAATATATTAGTAAATGGGTATCTAGGTACTTTTAATCAATAAAGTAAACAGAGATGCAAAAATATTCAAACTCCCACCATAAGAAAATTGGGAAGCCATGACAAATAATATCTTCTACTTTAGTATTATTTTATAAAAGCTGTTAAAGATATGTAGTTGTTTTTTTTTGTTTTTTTTGCAGACATACATATATATTAGCATTATTTAAATATATTCATCATAGCAAATCAAATGCTACAATATGAATAATGAGTAAATTCAATAGAAACTAAATGGCAAGTAGTCACATATTGACTCTATTAAAATAAATCCATTATTTTTGCCAAAAAAACATAATGAAGATATACTGAATTGAGTAAATTAACGATTTGTGTAGTTTATTAATCAAAATATATCAAATGCGCTAATTGTGGGGGGGGGGGTTAAAATACATTTTATCAACATATTGAATACATTTTATTTTATTTTTACTTTTCTGAATGCTGAAAACGATCGTAGTTTAACAATTTAATCAATTACTAATTTTAAATAGCCAAAATTAACTGTGCCCTCACATAAAGTTGTTTCTTTTTAATACTGTATATAATTTCATGCAACCTTTTCAGAAGATTCTCAAGTCCTCCGACCAAATATAAGACCAATTCACCATCTATAAACCCACTTGCGGTTATCTATGATGGTCACCAACACTGTGCAGACTATTAATTGTAAGATTGTGGGGTTGAATATAAGAGGTATCAACTCCATTGCCCGTGTATATGCCATAAAACACTGGTTTCAAAACAACCTACCACATATACTATTCATGGGAGAAACTAAATATCACATAAACTCCAGCAGTATTATCATGGAAGAACTATCCAAACTGGGTTACACTCAGTTTAGCACTAGTAATGTAGCAACTGGAGGAGTAGGCATAATTATAAATAGTAAAAATGCTCCAGATGGTTTTAAAATTACTTACACAGACAAAAATATAATATCTATCAAACTCACATATGGAACTACCACCTTTAATGCTATATACATATACACTCCTCACAATGTCAGTTCATATATTAAAATAGTTAACAGCATCAACCTGATAATCTCCACCAGTAGCTGGCCAACAGTGATTGTTGGGGATTTTTAACACTCCCTATGGAGAATTTGTCAATAAATACCTTCATCTTCTGAATAGAGGCTTTCTTAGTGGGGAAGGTTTTTTTCCAGAGAGTGCTTTTTCATTCTATACTAGAAGACACAGATCTTTGATAGATCTGGTCTTTTACACACCCGAATTCCACTACATTATGGAGGCAGTACTTCAGCCTGTAGCATTCTCTGACCACTTTGCAGTGGTCATCTCAATGCAAATTGATAACCTCACACAACTGAATCACAACAAAACAATTAGAATGCTAACAAAGGCCAACATAACTGAAGCCATCCCATCAGAGGCATATATTCTATTTAGGAAAATAGATATACTTTCAAGACCACCTGAGGAGGCTTGGTTTGCACTAGTGGGAGTTCTGCAAACTCTAATAGTCCAGTACTCCAGCAGGTCAAAGTGCCCAACCTCATTATTAAAGGACCTAGAGAACATTAATGCTCAACTTAAACAGTTATCTACCGAAAGCAACTCGATAGATGACATCATCTCACTTAAGAATGAATATAAAGCAAAGCAAAAAGCCCTTGCTGAATATGTGTCTCTGAAAAGATCCAAGATATATCTGGCTCCTCAATATTGTTGGACTAGAGGATATCTCAGGTGGGCACTGGGGCCACAGAAAAAACAAAATACTCCAATACTAATTAAACATCAGGGCACCAGCATGACTGGATATCACATGCTTGAAAAAAAATAAACTACACTTTGAAAATAAATTAAAAAAACACAATTCATCAGTAGATCGTGATTGGACAAGACATTCATCCAGTGATGATCATTTGATCACAGTCCAAGATATTAAAAACAAACTATGCTCCCTTCCAGACAGCATCCATCCTGGAATGCATGGGATACCTAAATTTCTCCTCTCCCACTTAAGCAATTTTACTGTCCCAATCATCATGTTAATGATTGACCATCTTGCGCAAAAGCAAAGGTTCATTAAAAATTTATATCCAGTTGCATTGGTGCCATTTATCAAAAAGAGCAAAGACCCTACTGATATAAACAACATAAGACCCATAACCATGTCTCCACTCTTAATAAAGATTATAGAGGGTGTCATTAAGGATAAGATACAACATAAAATCATGAGTCATATCATGCCCTCTCAGTATGCCAAAAAAAGGCTCATCAGCACTCACGGCGATTGGTGAAACCAAAATACTCTTGGATTACATCAGAACCAACAGAAAATCCAAGCCCATTGCCATACAACTTGACATATCTGAGGCATTTGACTCAGTCAATATCAGCACACTGCTGAATATTTTGGAGGGCCTTGGTGTTCCCTCCCAGATAATTCAGATACTGGAAAATTTACTACACAATAGGGAAATTCACATATCACTCAATGGAGTATATACAAACAGTTTTACTCTGAATACTTCTATCCCACAAGGATCTCCACTCAGTGCTCTCCTGTTTGCCTGTTACATCAATCCACTTCTTAAAGACATTGAAGATAACCTACCTGGAGTATATATATCCAGACTCAAAAGAGCGATCAAGGCAGTTGCTTACATGGATGATGTCTTGATCATTCTGCCAACTCAGAAATATCTAAACACACTATATGAAATATTGGACAAATATACCAATCTATCAGACCTAAAAATAAATACAGGAAAATCCACAGCTTGGTCTATCCTATCTGGAAAAAAAATCAAATCGCGCTTCCAAGCTGAACCACAGAAATTTCTGGGATTTAATATTTCCAAAAATCGCAATCAGCAATGTCTAAAGAACTTCAGGCAAAAATCCTCCAGTCCACAGACCAGATCACTAAGACCCTCTCAAAGGTATACCTTTCGCTCTATGGTAAGGTTTCACTGCTAAATATAAAGATTTACAGCAAAATTGCATACTACCTGCCAATGATGAATGCAAATAAAACATTCATCAAGAAAATTGAGCAATATTGCTCAAGATTACTATGGAAAGGGCAAACTGTTTCCATCAGCATGAGAAACATGCAGGAAAACAAAAGATTAAATGGAATGTCTCTACATTCCATCACTTCAATAAACTATCAGAAATCACACACTCTGATATATAATCTAGTCCAAAAGTATGGCCATGACCAGATCACCGAATCCATAATTCCTACCGACACCCCACCCCCCAAAAAATTAAGCTGGCTTGACCACCTAATCCTGTCAACAATGCAACAAAATACAAATGCCCATAACAACTATTCAAAGCAAGATCAAGCTGTGGGATGCCCATCGCATCCTTAAACAAAATAATCAAATCTCTTCTACAAGATTAGGAATAACTAATCACAAGCTGATTACCCTATTCAAGTATTGGTCTCTAGAACCAAAATACTTAGATTACTTACTTAAAATTAATCTGGATGCCATGCCGGTCAACTGGTTCCTCAGATATAAAAGATCTATCACCAAAGTTCAATCAATTTGCCACAGCTGTGGCAGGGATGAGAAAACATTTGACCACATAATTAAAACATGCATGGGTCTAGGTAATATTAAAACAATAATATTTAACAATTCAAAGATAGATTACTACAAAATATTTAATATAAAAGAATGCATTCGTGGAAGAGATATTCCTACAATCAGGCTGTCAATTTTCATCACCTATGCCATTTGGATTGTAAGGTGCAAGGCACAATACCAACATCCCAAGCCAGATGAAAACTCATTATTTATTCAGAGCATAGAGAAAATTAAACAAAGAGACAAAACTCTTGCCACAACATTCATTTTTCAAGAAACATGGAAGCTATATCAGACTCTCTAATAAAGTTAACAAAGAACTTAACCACTAAATACCTATCCCTGTTTAACTCAATAATGTTAGTTCCATAACTCATCTAATATTGTAATTGTTCATTATCCATATTTGTAATATATCACCCATATTAATTAGTTTAATAAATGTTTTTGAGAAAATGCGCTAATTGGGGGGAGGGGGGTAAAATACATTTTATCAACATATTGAATACATTTTTTTTTTTTTTTACTTTTCTGAATGCTGAAAACGATCGTAGTTTAACAATTTAATCAATTATAATTTTAAATAGCCAAAATTAACTGTGCCCTCACATAAAGTTGTTTCTTTTTAATACTGTATATAATTTCATGCATAAATAATTTGAAACGAAAAAAAAAACAAAAGTTAATAATAATAGAGGAGATAGGAGGGGTATTACTTTTCAATTCAAACCTGTTGATAGCTTTGCATTTTTGTAAAATTTATAATTTTATTCGTTAATCAGTTTTCAAGAGATATTCGGAGAATATGTAAACAGTAGGAGAAGCGCACTATGAATAAATAAGTACTTTACTAAATAAGATCTATATTAAACATTTCACAAAATAAGTTGGGAAATTAAGTTAACATTAATAAAGTTTACAAGGCGATTCAAATAAGGAATTTATTTATGAAAGAATTTATAGTCTGTCCAATTGAACTGTTAAAAGGGTAAGCACAAGCTCGGTACCAATATGAATATGACCTTTCTCTCATTGGTCAATTAATTGCATCATATTTCAATCATGTTCTTTTTTTATTATGGGTGTATAGACACGCTTTTTACGATCCAATTATTATTGACTTATTTAGCATAGCAGTCTTCCAAGCAGCTGGCCCGGGTTCGCTTCCCGGTCAACACATTTGACACATTAAAAGAAAAAAAAGAATTTATTTATGACATAGCTTGTAGTTTGTTTTTTTTAAGAATTATAAAAACAAATTGAAAAACTTTTGTAGTACCATAACTGCTTAAAAGTTAATTGAAAATACAATCTCAGCACCAATATAAGAAATTTCTCTCATTTCTCAATTAGTTGCGTCATATTTTAATCTTTTTTTTTTTTTTTTATGATTGGTGCATAGACACACTTCTGATTAACCAATTATCATAGATCTATTTAACTTATAACTAAGAATAGCTAGTTTATTTTTATCCAATAGTGGATAATTAGATTAGTTAAATGAACTACTGTATAAACCTACTTAAAAAAATTCCCACCATGTCTTTAAACTTGAATAGTTTATCACAAACAGAACACAAACTATTGCTTTAAAAATCATTGTAATTATTAGTAAAAAATTGTTAAAATTCAAGTATTAATATAACGGTGTTCCAGAGATCAGATAAAAACAGTCTTCATCATTTGTTAGCAATAATCAATGGGAAAATATCGGAGTTTAAATGGGTTTATCTGATGTTTATCTTCGTACCTCTCTGATAATCCACATCACATTGTGGTCTATTTCACATTTTCTTATTTCTCTTAGAATCGAGTTTAAGATTTCAATTGAGATTTTTTTTTTCTCAGTGGTGAATCTATTATTATCTTCTCTAGTAATAAGACTATCTCAATTCTGTTTTAGCTTCTTAATTTTTTGAATAATCTCAGCAATTCTTGTTTGTTTTCTCATTCATATATTTTGCTTTTCATACATCCTTGTTCTTCTCAACATATATCTTACCATGTTTCATAATGCAGTGTAAAGTTTTTATATCATTCTTCTATTAAGTATCCAAGTTTCAGCTCTCTACATAAGTATTGATAAAAAAGTTTTATTTAAAATATTTCTTTTTATGCACATAGACATATTTCTTCCCTTTAAATTATTTCTATTAAAAAAAATTCATAAAATTTAATTATCAATAAAGCAAGTCATATATAAAGTGACATTGCTTTTATAAAATTTAATTTCATCCATTATATTTCTGCATGAATACCTTGGCCAATGTTAATTGCTAATTTATTACTGTCAATCTTTACTTTCTTCTTTGTGAAAAGCCACTGATATAACATTAGTTTTTCTAGTATTTCTTGCTTTTCATCTGATAATTTTTGTAGCATTACTTGAACCTCTGAAGCATTATTTTTAAAATTAACCACATCACCTGCAAAATCAAAATAATTTAAATAATATTCATTTATTTTTATTCCCTTTGCTTCATATTTTAATTCTTAAAATACTTCCTGTAAAACTTCTGTAAAAAAAATTTGGAGAACTTAAATCATCCTGATATTAATTCTTATATTTTCAAGGTCAACAGGCACTTTATTCTTTGCTATTATCTTTTAGTAAATGTTTTTTTTTAATATGACAGTATTTAATATATATATATATTGATCTGTCAAAGCTTTAATGATTTAAGGAATGTCAGAGACTCAAATATATTTACACAATCTATAAATTCATTGCAAAATGACATGCCATATTTACATATCTTTTTTTCAACTATATACTTAGATATGGTCAATTATGATACAACCACTTTTTAAATCCAGTTTATTTTTGTGTTAACGTAAGTCTAATGCTTTCTCTAGATGATGTATGATGACTTTAGTAAGAGTTTTATAGAGAACTGATAGAATAATATATCTATAATTTTTCATCTTTTTAATATCAATATCATTTAGAGATTTGCTACATATTTTTTTTAATAATCTCTATCTTTATCTGTATTCTTTTAAATTACTTACATGATTAAGTCATTTGGGAAAATTTTGCATTTTTCATGGATTTAATTTTAATTGCATATATCATCATTTCCCTTAAAATACTTGGTATTTCAAAAGATATTAACATAAATCTCAAGACAGTTCATTTGACTGTTTTTTTATATCATTTTCCTTAAAATACTTGATAATTCAAAAGATGTAACATAAATTTAAAGCCAGTTAATTTAACTATTTTTATATTCTTTCCCTTAAAATACTTGGTATTTTAAAAAAGATTAACATAAATCTAAAAACAATTAATTTGACTTTTTTTATTATCATGTTATAATTATTAAAATTATCCCACACACTTCATGATATCCTTTTTTCAACAATAATGCCATTTTATTATAAAATAAAAGCAGCTCCCCATTCAACAGCCATCTATAGCAAGCTTAAATAATCAGAGTTTTCTACATAAAAATGCATTTACATTCCCAGACCAGTTTCTGGAAGTTTATTCTTATCAATGAAGGTTATGATTCAAATTTTGGCTGGAAATTCTGCAAATATGCAACTGTTTTAATTCCATTTTACTACCTAAGCTAAGAGTGAAGAACTGCTCTTCTTTAATCATATATTGGATAACCTAAATAATTAAGGAATTGCTTGTTATTATCCTTTCTTCTTATTGGTGAACTAACATTTCTTTTAATATAAAGATGTTTTATATTTCTGACATTTTATTGCTTTCTGTATCTTTCCTTGCCATTTAGCAATTAACATCATACACTTTACAGAACCAGATCTGTTCTTATAAATGCCATACTTAAAAATTACCATTATTTTTTTTTAATTCTTTTTCATTGATTACTTTATCTTAGTTGAGAATTTATTAATGGAATTATTATCTTTTTTTGCGCCAGAAATATGTATAGAACTGTCTATGTTTATAAAAAAATCTGTCATTTTTCAATAACATCATTCAAATGTTAGACCTCTTCAAAGTCTTAATATTTTTAAAAGTATGTAAGTTTCAATTAAATTCACTAGAACATGATTTTAGAAGTATCAATTGTTGATACTATTTTACTTAATAAGTTTGCCTTTAGTTTTCCACAATATATGTATTTTATCTTACTAAGCAATGTCACTTCTTGTATTAAATCTATCATACATATGACAATCTTGAAATAAATATCTTTTATTAGTTAAAATATAATTCACCTTTCTGTGCATTCATTTGGACATTTTTGTATTCAATTCTGATTTTGTATTTTTCTCTAAACAAAAGTTCATAATAACAAGTTTTAATTTTTCTGCAAAGCCCATAAATATATTACCACTTTCATTTTGATTTTGTATTCAAATTTATCCACAGTTTTTTTTTCCTTTCAAACATTTTCCACTTTTAGCATTAAAATTACAAACAGTTTTAAAATGTTTAGTCTGATCAAAAGCATATTGTATATTCTTGTAAAAATCCTCTACTTCTTTTTCAGAATAAGATCTTGTCAGGGCATAAATCTGAATTAATAGCATTTGGTAATTAATTTCAACAATCAAATCTATCATTTTGTCTAATATTCTATAGATCTTCCAAAAGTTGTTCTTCAATTTTTTATTTATAATAATTCACTCTCTATTTCCAATTGTAGTTCCAATATTTGTATACAGTATTTGCAGTAAAGTACATGTTCACTGTTCAAATTAATTTTTTATCTAGTTTTGAGATGTTCTATAAAAAATAAAATTAAGATTGCTATTAAGCAAATCACATTAACATGTGTAAAAGTTTATTGGCTTCTACCTCCTAATTTTAGACCAAAAACAAAACCTTAAATGAGATAGATTAATGTGAACAATCTTAAATAGATGAAAGTTCCAATTGCAATGTTTAAAATACTTATAGTGCAAAAAAATAAATTGGACAATTTCTCTTTAGGATATAATTGTTAGTTCATATAAATGATTACCAATGCTCTAAGCAGTTGATGAGATAATTTTTCAAATATAAATATATTCCAGAGAACCTGATTAGTTTTTTTAATGGTATTATGACTGAATAATAAATATTTCATGCATTATAATTAAAGCTACATATATCCAAGTTTGTTTACAAATATTTCCATGTGCATTAATTTATTTAAATATATGTATACTATTACAGATATTTAAAAAAAAGTTACAATAAATACATAAAGCCAAATTATTTATTGCTCAGGGAGTTTGTAAGAATATTGAGGAGCAGAAATGATAGAAAGTCACCATATCCCAAACCATGGTTCTGAATAAGATTATGAAATTGGCTACTTGCAAATCAAGTCTGAAATGCTACATTCATTTTTGACTATTTGAATATAAATGTAACTAAAGTTTACAATAGTAGTCAATGGATATTACAATTCTGCTCCAATCAAAGCTAATCGACAAAACCTCTGTGGCACAGATATTAATAAAGCCATTTTCCCACCCATAACCTAGTAGTTTAATTTTAACAGAGAGAATCTTGGAAAAAAAGTTTTAAATAACAAACTTTTTTTTTTCCAAGTAATTAGCACATAATCAACCCTGATAGCTATCCAATATTGGTTGGCAAGTGGATATCTAATTATTCTTACCTTAAGAATAAACGTTCAGTTTAATATGTATTGGTTGAGCTAATTCTTATGCACTGACTTTTAAGCAAAATATGATCACATGGTGCAACTTTTACCACTGGAGAAAAGAAAGTCACAGACATAACCACACTAATTTTATTTTTGGCTTATCTTAACTTTTTTTACTTAATAACCAGAAATTTATTTACTTTACAAAATTTGGCTGAATTAACAAAAGATTTCAAATAATAATAATAAAAAAAAAGGCTTTGGACAGTAAATTTAATTCTAATAATGGTGTTATAACAGCACAAATATTGAATGAAGAATATGGATATTGGCTGTTGCTATCAGTTCTAAAACTGAAAACCTATTCCAGCTTTCATTGTCTCAAATCATCAGGTTAAAAATAAATACTACATATCATGTGTAAACATATCAAATTCGCAAATATTTTCGTATTACAAATATATTTTAATATTAATATTTTTAAAAGATGAAATTATGTTTTCAATATTTAATATTAGATTTTCATTGAAAATAAAAATGCATTTTAAAAAGTTATGCCAATAATATATATCAGCAAAAAATATGTTTAATTAAACAGTCAACAAAAGCAGATCCCCTACTTTTTACTACCGCTAATGTTTTATAAAAAAAAATTTACAAAGGAAAATCGATAACACAGCTAAAGGCAATTGTTCATAAAATCTAAGTTAAATTTTTATTATTAATAACGTAAATTAAATTTGTAAGAAGAACATATTCTCTATATACAATAAATACTTGTGATTTTTAAAAATAATCATATTTAATAAGTGTGTGTATATATATAGTATCGAATGGCGTCGCGGAGCAACGGTACATTACTCCACAATAAGTATTACAATTCGAACTACGTAAACAGGCTATAGATATCCCACAGCCATTACAGATAACCATCCAATTTAAATCAGTAAAATTGGAATCTATCAAGCGTTGGTGGCCTAGCGGTTAGCATAGTTGCCTTCCAAGCAGCTAGCCCGGGTTCGCTTCCCGGTTAACGCATTTGACATATATAAAATAAAAAAAAATTGGAACCTGTTTATTCTTAGTTAAAGAGTTTAATAATAAATCTTTCAAACCATCTCCAACTGCTAATTAGCAAGTTAGGTGAGTAAATTCTTCTCCTTCGTGTTTCCTTTATGAGGTGATGCGGTTAAAGAAATCTTTTCTTTAATAGAATATTAAAAATCATTTTATCTTTTTAACTCTATATACGATGCATCAGTGAGTAAACATGTGATATAGAATGAAGAAAAAATTATCATAAAATGGCATGCAGCAGGACAATAATTGTATAATAGATACCAAAACTATGTGCATGCATAATAATGAATTTAATGCTGACAGTAACAAAGTAATCCTAACTTTAACAGAAAGTACAGCCATCACACTTGTAAAAAATGGAACCATTTCTAAAATATTAAACTATTACATTATTATGTTAAGTACTACATTATGAATTTATCTGTTCATCTGTTTATATATCAGTAATTTGATTACTTAATTATTTGACCTTAATTTGTACAAATGTATATATAATTGTTTAAAAGCTATCTTTTTTATATGTTAATTGGGAGATTAATTAAGAAAAAAAAAATAATGATCTTAAGATTGAAATAATGATCACACAAAAAGAAATTACATTCAAAATGCTGAACATGAACAATAGAATCAGCCATCTAAGATTTGCAAATAATATTATATTGTGCTCAGAGTATATAAACAATATAATAGAAAATTAAGAAATAAGGGTTGATAGGAAAATTTATATATAAAATTGGGGGGGGGGGGACATAAAAATACACAAGCCACACATAAAAGTAATTGGTAATCCATTTGAATAAACATCCAAATTTCCAAACCTTTAATTGATCCTACCTGTCATTTAATATCAGAGAGGAAAAATAAATAAACAAGACAATTTGAAAAAGGTGCTTTGGTTTAAAAAAGTCGATTTAAAAAAAAAACATAGTTCATACATAATATTTATTTATAATAGTCAGATCTAAACTCATATACATAAACAAAAATTAAAAATAGAATGACAAAGAGCAGTAGAAAATGACATGTTTAGAGTGAGTAAATAATAAGATAGAAAGAAAGCATCAATATACTTTAAAAAATACATAATGAAAAATGTTTAAACTGAAAGTGAATAAAATATATGAGGAAATGAGAAAACCAAATGAGAAGTTAAACTATTACTTGATATACAATAATGGCAAGACAAAGAAGAAAATGAAAGATAAATTTAAAAATAAGCAGAGCAATCTTTTAAAAGAATAGCTAAGACAAAAAACCAAAAGTGCTTAAAGATGTATTTGGCTAGCAGATAGTTATTTATGTTAAAAAGTACAATAAAAATTAGAAAAAGTTTATATTCTTAAAAAAAGTACTATAAAAAAAAATCAGTTCACATAAAATTTCATTATCACAACAATAAATCTGCTTTTAGTGAAGTGAGAAAATTCAAACAAAATAGGCAATATTCTAAAGAAATATCATCTATGTCAGTTAGTAAAAGACCAACACAATATTAACTGAGAATACTGAACTAATGATAAAATTATTTCACTCCAAAAGAATATCATTTAAATTGATTAATGAAAAATAAAACAGTTAAGATGGGACTTATTTTCCTTTAAGAGAAATACAGAGAGGATTTAATTAGGAACAATAGCACCCTAAAAAATATTGATATAAATAAAAATTATACATTTAATAAAAAAATTTAAGACAAATACAAATATATTTTTTTTAAAAAAATAAGTAAACTAATATATAAAATCTTTTAAAATATTGAAGAAAAAAACTTAAAACAAATTTTAAAAAGTATAGAGAATACATATAACAAAAACAATATAAAAATAAAAAGAATAATTATATTTCATGTTAAGAAAAAGCTTTATTGAAAGTATTTCACTATAATAAATATAAATTATCTTATCAAGTTATACATTTAACAATATAAAAAAAAAAACATTATTAATCCTAAATCCCTATTGCCAGGGGGAGGGGATGTGAAATTTCCAGATTTTGAGATCTTTTTAAATAAACATTAATTTTGCTATCATACTTTCATTTATGGTAAACACTATCTGCATATTGCCTAAATTTATTCTATTCATAACAATATAAAACTTTAAAATAAAATGCAAAAATTATTTATAGTAGTACTTTCAACTTTATTTGTAAATGAATGCATAAACTAATTTATTAATTGTAAAAGGTTAAAAATCACCTTTGAAATTTTGTTTGAATAGTTTTTGAATAATAGATATTTGGATTAATGGTATTCTAAATTAACTTTTGCTTAAAAATTTAATCAACTGTACTCATGAAAAAAAGTACAAAAATAAGCTTTTACAGCAAAATTTTATATAATATATAGGGTATATGAGCACAAACTTTCACACCACCCACCATTCTCCACCCCATCTCATAACACTGATATACTTGAACACATATATGTTGAAAAGATAAATAATCACCAATATATGTAATTCATGCTAAACCAGCAATCATCAGTTGGTCCAGATTACCATCTCCACACATATATGCTATAACTGCTCAGATATATTAAAATAGCCAAACCTCATACTTTAATAAACAAGCTTCAATCTACTCCACACTCCAACTCTTCAACTGTCCATCCAATTGAAAATCTGATGATGGAATGCTCAAAGGCTACCCTGAGGCTGAGATACTTGTCACACCCATGTTGACCTAAAGTCAATCTAACCCCTCATGTACAGGACATAATCCATTTAATACATATACAAAGGATGGGCAGACAACTCTACTATGTAATAACTGAAACACACAGGCTTATTATATACCTGTGTCTATGTAAGTAATATATACGGTATATGAGCACAGACTTTCACACCACTCTCCACACCATCTCATAACACTGATATACTTGAACACATGTATGTTGAAAAGATAAATAATCACTAATATATGTAATTCATGCTCAAGCAGCAATCATCAGTTGGTCCAGATTACCATCTCCACACATATATGCTATAAGTGCTCAGATATATTAAGATAGCCAAACCTCATACTTTAATGGACAGGCTTCAATCTACTCCACATTCCAACTCTTCAACCATCCATCCAATTGAAAATCTAATAATGGAACGCTCAAAGGCCACCCTGAGGGTAAGATATTTGTCACACCCATGTTGACCTAAGGTCAAAATTTTATGTAAATCTACTTTTATTAAGCACTGAAAAATCTGTAATTGTGCAGAAGGAAATTAATCTGTGATCATGTGCTGTTTTTGTAACTATTATAAATCTCCATATATTCACCTATCAGTAAGAGTTTATGCCAACTCTTTCTAACTGTGCTTATATCAGGGCTTGAATCTATCGCATACCTGATGTTATAATTGACAACTGTACAAATTTAGTTGACCTATAACAGGAGAAAGACAGTCTTATTTTTAATCAACTGTGATTAGACATATATTAATTATGAATAAATGTAAATTTATTATCATTAAGTGATGAAAAATCTGTAATTGTGAGAAAAAAATTAACCTCTGATCATATGCTGATTTTGTAACTATTGTAAATCTTCAAACATTCTCCAGTCAGTGCAAGTTTTAAAAGCTTAAGTGAATTACTTAAGCTTAGAGCATATTCATACATACACCAACACTTACTGCCCATGCTTATATCAGATGAGAATCTATTATGTGCCTGGTGTAAAAATATTGAAAATTAAAAACAGACTAAATTATTTAATAAAAAAAATGGTGGAAAACAAAAGTGATGGGTTAAAATCATATTTTAAAAACAAAATTAAAAAAAATGCATAGTAGATTTTTCAAACAGATTTGATAATCAAAATCATTAAAGTTAAACTTATTGTTTTCAGTGTAAAATCAATTAAAACTTAATAACATTTTTAGTAGTTTTTCATCCAAAATTTTTTAACCAAACAAATATAATAAGACTAAAATTGGATGCACTTTTATAAACAGTACAGCATCACTAAATGATTAATAACAGATTATCTGTATTATCAAAATTATAAAACAACACATATCAATTTTGATTTTTGAAAAAGGTTAATAAAAATTGCAAATGTATTTAAATCCTAGTCCTCATTTGGTTTTAACTTTAAACTGATGTTAAAATTTAACAACTCAATCATCATATTTTGGATTGTGTGTTTCTACAACCACATTTCCTTAGCATTTCTGATTCCAATTCTTTTTTTTTTTAACTCCAGCTCTCTCAAGAATTAAAAAAGGAATGATAGGGACTGGTTTATTAGGTGACAATTCTTAGTTGTGTACAATCACTAATAAATTTATTTACAACAGGATTTGAGGCAGAAGTTTGAGCTACCAAAGATTGTATGTTTAGACAACCCTATTCAGAGATTCCATTGCTTATCATAGAAATAGAAGTGATTTAAAAAATATTGACTAAAAAGTAACTGTCTCACACAGTCTGGTGAGGTAGATTATGGTGCTTAGTAAATTAGTCATTACAGTGCTAAAAATAGTATTAGCAATGGTGATAAAGCAGGAGGCAGTGATAGTACTAACAATAAGAATTAAACATCTATTTTTTTCCCGAGTGCATGAAATTTTCTAACTTTATTTGATGGAGAATCCAAGACCGGATTGGAGAACTGAATTGGCAACAAAGTAGGTTGTCAAGATTTAAGATTGAAAGGAAGTTTAAAAGAATAGATAAGTAAAGAAGTTTTTTGGAAAAGCAGATTAGTCAGTGGAAAGAGAGTGCATAGTATTGGGTGTACTGTAGAATCCAAGTTAGTATCTTCTAATTGCTGAAATTCTTCATTATATCAATGAAAGGTTAACAATGTTAAAACTTACCTTATTAGTGACTATGCATTAATCTTAGATTCAGAGAAAATTAAGGTAAGCTTTTATTTCATGCTGTATAGCATTATTATGGCAATATTATTAAAAGATCACAAAATTTTCTTTTGTAGATTTTAATGCACATTAGTAGACTTTGGCCAAAAATTATTGGAAATAATAGTATTAATGCTGTAAAATTAAATGTTTTTTTATTGTTGAATTTTTTAACAACACGTGGATTGTGTATCACAAACATTTTGTTTAGGCAGAAAAATCACTGAAGAGGAACATGAATGCATCCATTCTCAAAACAGTAGATTTAATAAATGGCATTATAGTCAAGAGGCAGAATCATATTACATGGGAACTTACAAGCCCAGGATGTTAGACAGATCAAGATTAATATGCTCCAAGATTATAATGAAGCATTAAAAAGTAAATCATATTCCAATTATATTTACAAGAAAATTGATATATATTCTTTAGAAGTATCTACTATATATACTAAATTTCAATAGCTATTAAATCTTAAAATTTTTAATTTGGATTTTTAGGACTATTATATTACTAAAGCATGAATTCTTTTGAGGAGAGTGTTACGGATATTAGTAAATCTATTCTTGGGTTCACTAATAAGATGAATCTTGACTAGTTTTCTGACAATCATTATATTCTTAATAATTTTATCAAATAGAAACATGAGACATTTTCTGTTTGGCAGAAAATAAATTAAATGTGAAACTTCATAATAAATATAGATTTGTTGGTAGAAATTGAACAACTGACAAAAAAGCTTTAAAATGTTTGGTGGATTAAAACTGCAAAGAAAATAGATATTTGCTGATGATGGTCATGCTATATTTTTTTGATGAACTGAAGGCATTATATAAAACTGAGAAATAGTACCACAATCCTATTAAATCTAGCAATTGCCTCTTATATGATGACAGCGATATTTTGAACCATTGAAAGTATTTTGAACATCTTTTGAATAATGACACAAAAATTGGAATAACTTTTAATGATATATCCACTTTATCTACCCATTTAGATTTGAACAAAGATATTCAACACAGTGAAGTCAAAATAGCTTTTTGTCATCTTAAAAATGGAAATAATGCAGTTCCTGATGAAAAATATGGTGGTGATATGTGAGCTTCAAAAATACTGGAATTTTTTAGAATATATATGGACTTATGAAGTTGTATTAACTGATTTTAAGAGTGCTTCTATTATTTCAATTTTTAAAAATAAAATGAATAGACAAAATTGCAATAATTTTCATGGACTATCATTACTCTCCACTACAGCAAAGATACTAAGATTTTACTGAATAAATTGCTCCCAGTCATAGATATATGGTTAGCCGAGACTCAATAAGGTTTTAGAGAATCAAAAAGTACTATAGACATGGTTTTTGTGCCAGGATAAATGCAAGAAGTATTGGGAACAAAATAGTGATTTACATTTTATTGATTTGGTCAGGATATTTAATTAAAGTAATTGAACTGGTTTATGACATTGTTTACAATTAGTTGAATGTCTATAAAAATTTATTAGTATTATACAGTTTTTACATGGTAGAATGAGAGAAAGTATTGTTACTACAGATAAAAAAAATCTGAGGCATTTAAAATGAAAACTGATATTAAACAAGGATGTGTACTTTCCCCAACACTCTTTCTGACTTTTATGATGGCTATCTTTGAAACTGTGTATAGGTAGTCTTATGAAACATGAGATAATAATGCAGTACAAGACTGATCAGTGAAATTTTGAATCAATTAAAAGCAAAAACAAGAACTTCACCTTTTTGGATTCTGGATTTACAGTATACTGTACTGCCAGTTTAAAAGATGATTTACATAAAGTATTTTAATATTTTGAATGCTATATATAAAGACTTTGGTTTATTAATTAATGTTCAAAAACCTCAAGTTCTTTTTCATCTAGTGATAAAAAGACCCCATAGAAACTTTTAATTTGGATGGTTATCAACTTGAGGTTGTAAGATAATTTAAATAACTTGATAGTTTTACAAACAGAAATATAGATTTAGATGCTGGTGTACAACAAAGACTCCAGTGCTATTGCTGTTTTTAACAAATAAAAAAAAAGAGTGCTTTATCACAGAGAAATAACTATGGCAACTAAGTTAGCAGTACACAAACTGTTATTTTATCTAATTTATTATACGGAAATGAGACTTGGATACCTACTGACACTATATAAATGCTTTTAAAAAACTTCATTTAAATATGACCAATACAATTTTAAAAATACAATGCAGGATTCGAACTCAGACTTTCACACAACCCACAACTCTCAGTGCCATGCTATATTCCTGACCCACCTGATCACACACATGTTGAAAAGATAAATAATCACCAATATATGTATTTCAAGCTAAACCAGCACTTATCAGTTGGTCCAGATTACCATCTCCACACATATATACAATCAGTACTCAGCTTTATATTAAAATAGCCAATCTTCATACTCTAATAGACAGGCTTCAAACTACTCCAACCCACAACTCTTCAGCCTTCCATTTCATTGAAACACCTTGGCACTAATGTGGGCTTTGAACATTCCATCATTAGATTTTCAATGAAATGAAAGGCTGAAAAGTTGTGGATTGGAGTAGTTTGAAGCCTGTCCATAAAAGTATGAAGATTGGGTATCTTAATATAAAGCTGAGTACTGATTGTATATATGTGTGGAGATGGTAATCTGGACCAACTGATGAGTGCTGGTATTAATGATTATTTATCTTTTCAACATGTGTGTGATCAAGTGGGTCAGCAATATAAGATGGCACTGAGAGTTGTGGGTCATGTGAAGGTCTGTGTTAGAATCCACTATTGTAAATCACAGTTTTTAGTTGGATTGGACATATAAATAAATGAAAAGGGCACGACTTCCTAAAAAGGTCTTTTGTGATGAATTTGAGAATAGGTTTTTATTAGAGAATAGATCTCATTTACATTATAAGGATTATCTCAAAGTCATTCGAAAAAAGTGTAACGTTTCCATTGGGAAGACATGGCAGATAATATAATGTATTGGAGATCTACAATTAGATATGGTGATGAAATATTTTAGAAAATTTCTACTGACGAAATTAAAAGACCTTATCGCAAAATATCAAACTGAAAAATGGACTATCATATTCTATATGTAGACGTATTTGTTATTCATAGATTGTTTTGTATAGTGATTTCAAAATTCATTTCTAGATCAGTTTTTTTCTCTCTTTTCCTTCCTTGGAGTTGGAATGGCTATACTCGTTTAAAAGTGACTGCAGAATGTATATATATTCTAAAAGCTGTTTTTTTTTTTTTAATGTGTTAAGAATTTAACAAAACAAAAGAAAAATAATAATTTAATTCAATCTTCCTGATTTCGAAAAAATATAATCAAACAGTTGAAAACAGTTCCAAGAAAAAAAAATCAAATTTAAAAAACTGCATGTCGTCACACATTTCAGGCAATCAAAAAAAAAATAATAAGAAGAGTATAATCAGCAATTAGAATCAAGAATTCTTTATGTGTTATTGATTGATGAGATTAAAATATGATAATGCTACAGAGTATAATTATATTCTTTAAATTGAGCCAACTCCTACCAAGACAACTGACAGTTAATAGTTAGTAAATAATTCTAAAGAAGTGAAATGTGACCTTCAACAAAATCAAGTTAATATTTTTCAAATTACAGTATAAAGAAAATAATTCTTAAAACAGATTTTTCATTAAAAATAATAATAGATAAATATTTACGCATTAATAAAATTGATTACAAAATATTAATAAGTAATTATCAATAAAAAGGTGATTAAAAAAATACTGAGACTACCACTGCTTAGAAAACTTTAGAAAAAATAATTACGCAAGATTAATATGTGTGTGTGTGATACGCTGAAAAGCAGGTTTATTGAATCCAGAATTTTAAAAATGTGCTTCAAAATGTCTTGTATAGTAAGATCAAATAATTCCTAATACAAATTATATAAATATTGTAGGTCCGCTGCTAAAAGGAAAGTTTAATATACAAATCTATATTCTCAACTTTATTCAATTTTCATTTTTCTTTTTATTAGCAATGTAATTAACCCCTTCTTTATGCCCATTTTTAATTAGTTTACCTTTATCCTCTTCCCTTCCTTTTTTTTAACTTGTAAATATAATATCATATATCTTCCTTATGGGGTTACGTATAGAATATACATTACTACATGTATTCATATTAAATTCATTAAATATTTTGCATCCCTGTTTTAAAACAATTGATTAAAATCTATGAAAACGAGTGTGTATATAAATTTACACACGCATTTAGACAAAATTGCACTGGATTTAATCGATCATCAATATGTGCTTTATATAGAAATATATAGCTATATAGGAGTTAAAGGCAAAATATTTGGGTCAGTGACAGCTGCTTTACAAGCAATTTTCCCGGGTTAGCGGGTTCGCTTCCCGGCTGATGCTATGACACGCATAAGAAAAAAAAATTAAACTAAAAGTAATTAGCACATATTTGGTGATAAACAAATATTCATAATGGCAGAATTAATTTTGTAAATTATAACAATGGGTAAAATTTTGAATAAATATATATTTTTATAGATATTAAAGAAATAGATAACACACAAAACGCTCTAACTAAAGTATTATTTTATAACTAACTTTTTTACAAAAATGTACTGATTGAATGGAATTATTACAACTATTATTGCAGTTGTACATTGATAGAAATATATAAAAATAACTATTCAATATTAGAATGAAATTTAAGGTGTGGAAAATACATGGAGAAAATGCCTTTGTGACCATAGTAAAAACAATGGTCATCAAATAAAACTAAAGAAACAAATAAGCATATATTTTGAAGATAAATCAAACTGGATAAATTAATAAAAATATATGAGTGGTTTATTGTTTGGGGTTTATAAGAATTTTAAGCATTGGGTTGTGATCCACCAATCTAGCTTTTGAGTCAACCACACTACCATTACACCAAGTCACACAGAGTGATGAAGTAATTTAGAATTGTTTTGAAAGCAAAATATCTTGCTAAAAAAAATAAAAATATTAATTTAAACTGTTGCTAAATTTACTAAATACAAACTTAATGACCTCAAATGTAATGTTTACCACATACATCTATCATAGAATTGCAGAAATTTTTTCAGATTAAAAATAGACTTGGGATTTATTTATTTCAAAAAGTTGATCTATAGCCAACTTAGAACTACACAGTAAATAAGTATCTGACTATTATTGGTTAGGATATATAGAGTGATCTGTCATGTAAGATTGATGCACTAATTGATAATAATAATAATAATAATAATAATAATAATAATAATAATAATAATAATAATAATAATAATAATAATAATAATAATAATAATAATAATAATAATAATAATAAAATTGTAACATGAAGTGGCTTCATTATTGTGAGGATATGCTTAAACCATGATCTATCTTTACATTCCTAATAATTAGAAATTAACAATTATATCAATATATATATATATTAGATCATGGTTTAAACAATTATGTACTTGTGCAAATAAATATGATTACAACTGTTAAGTAAGAAATCAAATTATAAATATGATATATGAACAATAATATCTAGTAGAATGTTTTTAGAAAATATGTTAGAAGATAAAGAGATTTAAAAAATAATGATTTCTTATAGGACATAAAATGAATGATAATAATGACAAATGGCAGTCTTCCCAAAAAGTAATATAGTTGTAGTGTTTGAATATTAAAATATATTTTGGGGACTCAAATGATGAGACCATTAGCCCTAGCAGATTAAATATAGCCTATATTTAGCATATAACTGGTTAATTTTATCTACAGTATTAAGTACGATCTTGAGCTTTCAGTGGGTAACTGATATGGATTAGCAATAATCTAGATTATTGTTTCAACAATAGTATAGAAGTATAAACGATGTACGATTAATTGCCACAAAATATTTGCACATCTTACTAGCAGATAGAATTTAATAATAACTAGATTCAGTTAGGCTGAAATAAGTTTTTTTTTTTGACGTCAGCTACAAATTAATCCTGTAACTTTTAGTCCAGAATCTGCCATTTTATAGCTGCTTTAGAACAAACAGAATGAGAATACAATAAATATCTAAGATTTATATTAATACGTAATAAGAAACACGAAATGAATTAATATATATAGTGTAATTTTTTTTATATAAACTCAACTCCCTCCCCCCCCTTCTTTTTTCATTCCATTATTAATTCAGAATTTTCACAAACTGATTAAGCAATATATAATAAAATGTAAATAAACACATAAACATTTTAGCTAATGTTTGCCTGTGAAATGTGAGACGATACTAACTTTTAAGCGAACAATATAATGGTAACTTAGATTTAATTATATTGTGAACACAATCACACTTGCAATTATATATATTCTAAAGTATTTTTGTTTTGTTTTTTATCGAAGCATTCCACATTTCAACTCTCCCATATCACAACTATCTAGTAGCATAGAGTCAGACAACCAGTCTCTATGCATGTATTTTGGAACCAATTCATTCTTCAGGCGAATTAAACATAAACACATGCAATAATTTATGCATATTTAAACTTAATATATCTTTTATTCTATCATACATTCCTGAAACATATTAACAAAGATATTTTAAAAAAGACATATATATATAGTTCTGATACATATATGAATTTGTAATAATGAAATAATTAGACAGTCAAGAGTTCATGTGGCATTCAGTCTTCGATCCCAAAAATTGTCGATTCTACAGTACCTCACTCTACAATTGCACCAAACCATATGTAGTTAGAGTTAGTTTATATATTTGTCATCACCTATAATTTGTGCTCAAGACATAATTACTGTACGGCAGTTTAAGACATCATTTGAACAATCACTACCAAACCCGCAAGTCATGGCAGAAAAAGCTTTATATCGTACTGGGAGAGCAAGAGTGGATAAAAAAATATTCAAGGCATGTATATATATGCGCAAAACACATATATGGGTGTGTTCATATACTAATGTAGAATTATAAACACATATAAATATTTTTAAGTATTCATAGTCGCAGTACCCTAATAACAAAGACCGTTCAGTTAATAAACTTGCTTTTTGCAATTAAATGGTTAAGCAACCTCCTATCCACCCACCTACACATTTCAACTTAAAAAATATGCATGATATACTCCGAGATATTGAGAAAATCATGAACTGTCACCCACACCAATATGAATACAAATATAGGCACATATAAAGCAAAAATTATATATTAGCAATTGATTAAAAAAAATTAAATAGAAACAAACATTATCTACTAAATCTAAATAATTGGAAGTAAAATTACTACTCTAAATGTCATTATATAAATCATACCTTCAAACTAAACGATGCATTACTTGGCCAAGAATTAGTCCAATTATTGGATTTCTTAGTAGTTACGACTTTATTAAACCATTGATACATTATTGACTGCGTTTATAACATTTCTTTAGATAAGTTTTCAAGTTTCTTCCCCCTTTCACTTTCTTCCTTAAAATGGAAGTTACCAAACAACTTTAAAACTATTATAATCGAGACTTTTAAGTGACAACCCTCTAGGTACACCTACCTTATGCGGGTTAGTTATCTTTACAAATTATGGTAATCAAGTTCGTTTTTCCCCCTTCAGGTATGCATATAGTATAATGTTTTTAAGCGTATAATACATAGTATATGTATATACTGTATATAAAAATTGCTGTGTTATTGTTTAATAATAATCTCTCAAATCAACTCAATAAACTTTTTCTAGTAATTATTTATATATGATGGACGTCACAAAATAAGGGGCAGTTTATCTATTTATCGTGTGTTTGGTTTGAATTCGAATCCAGATGAAACTTTGAAATTTTCCTGCTATTTGAAGATTTTCAAGCAAATAACTTTTTAAAAACAGTTATAGACAATCAGATAATCATATAATTACTGTACAATTAATGGATGATTAGCTAATTTTAGCTAGAGGATTAAACAAAAATAATAAAAATCCTCACAAAAAGATAAATAACTAGCCAGTTATAAAAAGTGTTCTTATATATTATTCTTCTAAAGCAGAAATAATGAGCAGATCTTTCTTTTATAGACCGCCTGCATGATAAAAGATTACAAAAAATATGCAGAGCAATTTCAATATTCATCTATTATATATGTGAGATAGTTTTTTTTTAAATTGCAGACCTTAATAAAAATTTTGATTTAGATTTGATAAATGTATATCATTATCATTTTCAACCATTATCAATCCACTGCAGGATAATGTTTAACTTGGTTTCTCGGATCCCTAGCCCCTCTTGTCAACATCACATCAGCAAACTTTCTTATTTCATCCATCCATCTCATAAATTAATTTTTTTTCAAGCTTTTATAATCTTTTGGGATTCAATTCATACTTCAATTATATATCTACTATCAGATCTTCTACCAGTATGTCCAGCAGCTACATTTCATTTCAATCTCTTAATTCTTTCAATAATATTAGTAATATCTGTTTGGTGATCTCTTATCTATATATTTTATTTTAAATCTCTTCTTGTTATTCCTAACATATATCCTCCATATGTTATTAAGAGATGTGAAATCTCTGTATTGCTTTGCTATTAAATGTTAAAGTCTTAGATCCATAAGTAAATACTGGTAAAACCCACATATATTAAAAACTTCCATTTTAAATCCATACATATATTTATTTTCAACGTTTAAGTTATTTCTACCAAAGCACTCCATTCAAATTTAATTTAGCAATTAATTTCATTTATTATGTATTTATCTTTACTAATGATCTGACCAAGATATCTAATTCATGATTATCAATTGCTAATTTTTTCTTCTGAAAAACCCATTGTTGTTCTTTAGTTCTATTTTTTTATTTTCATTTGATGACTCTTGCAACATTTTCTAAAGTTCTGATACATTTTTTTTTTTTATAAAAACAAATACATCATCTGCAAATTTTGATGACCTAAATAGTCTCCATTCCCATTTTAATCCATAGAATACTTTTTGTAAAGCTTCTGTAAAAATTTTTGCAGATATAGAATTATCCTGCTATACTTCCTTTTCAATGCTAATCTTCTTAGTATCACCATGTAATCTATTCATTATTTTTGAATTTTAATCAATATTCTTAAGAATATGCAATATTACAGATATCTTGATAATCCAAAACTTTAATTACTATGAATATGCTTTAAAAAAAATCATATTAAAAGTTAAATAAGACATTTAACTACTAATATAGATATCTGATGAACTAAAAGGATTGATTACATAATAGCAAATGCCAAGTGTTTAGTGCTCAAATAGATATTAAGATTTTTTATGTGCATGAAATATTAAATTTTCTGCACGGAATCAAAAAATCAATGAGTAACAAGTTAAACAAACTAGATATCATCAGTACCAATTTGTCATTGCAAGTCACCCACTTAAACCAATTTATTCTAAAATCTTATGCTAAAATCTATAAAATAAACTTTAATGAGATCTTTACATTATTAAGATGCATAATTATATTCTACTTAACTTATAGTACATGTATGAAAGGCTGAACTACATCTATTAGTCCAAACCACATTTTGTAAAACTTAAATTGAAGATGTTTTGATTCGGTCAATAAATAATTAATTTAATACTAATTTTTTCTATAAGTTCAATAATTTATGCATAAAAACACGCAAGTATAAATAATAATTTCCAATATACAAGTTACACATACATTTTTTTTCGCATCACCATAAAATATAAATTAAAGAATTAAACTATGAAGCTTATGAGTACTCATACAACTGTCTATGAAGAATTAAAGTGCAAAAGTAATTTCACTCATAAACATCCATGATAAAGACATAATTTTCAAAAGCAGTACTGCAAAGTTTTCATTTAATCCAAAGAAAATAACATAAAAGCAAGGACAACATTATTTCAGATTTTAAAAATCCATCTATGCAAAAAAACATTATATTGTCAATGATCAACACAATACAATAAAACTTTAAGAAATGATAGAACTAAGAGATTAATTCCTTGGCCAAAAAGAGCAAATGAGATGTCCTAACTATTCTAAATTCCAGCATTTAAATAATTGTACACTTTTGTTTCAATTAATAATTAGATTTCGTAAATTAGAAATGTGCATGAACTCTTTATCTCATGTTCACTATTGATTTTTCTCAGATTATAAGTTTATTAAAATAACACACGTCACTCATTTCTTTATTCATTTATGAACACCCACAATCATTTGTTATATAGTTGAATATATTATGCAATTTAAATTAGCTTTTCTTCATTTCTCTTTACTTGATAACATTGCAAATTTTTTCATTACATTTTGATCAATAATATATATTATAATTATACAAACAGGAGATTTCTACTCTATCACCATCTAGTATAAGCTTGCATAATTATTAGTTAACAGTAGCAATAGATATTAAATCTGTTCCCAGCTAGAACAATTTTTAGTTTTTGCTTTTATGAAGATGTGAAATTCAAAAGCTGGAACCAAAGTAGTTATGCATCTGATTACTCAAACTTACAATAAATGACCGTAATGTAAAGACTTGCTCTTGTCTGTGTGATATTATAGTATGCTAAGGAATCAATAATGTAGTACTGGTAAATATGCAATTAAGTTAAGTAAATCATTCTGCCTTATGGAATGAATAAATGACTACATGTTTAACATGAATCAAGAATAGAATAGACCATCTATTAAATTCTTTAAGTTTGTCATAGTTATAAGCTTATCTTGCCAATACTGATGGATATTCAGAATAACATTAATTGAAAATATAATATTAAACTTTCAACTGGCAAAAAAATTTCCATTATTCTCCCTTCAACATTTAATTTTTATATTAAACTTTATTCTGTAATAGAATTTAATAAATTAGACTTGATTTTTTAAAAATATAGGAAAATTTCATAAAAAATCATATTTGAACTTTGTAAATGTAGAAAAAATAATACTAAAGATAATACGCAATGAGAACAATGAACTTTGTTCTGATTGGATGATTATAAAGGAAAGACAATTTGCCAATGAAAAAAGAAAATTAACAAACCTTTTTAATTCAACTTTATTTTTAAAACATATGCAAAACAAATGTGAAGTCATCATAAATCTATCAAATTATATTCTAAAATTTAAAATTGCACTTATAATTTTTAAAATTATTTTCCTTACTATGATTTTACCACCTTAGTTTTCTATATACAGTCATGATAGAATTTGTTAACTTATCTTTTTTAAAAGAAAACATCTTGAATAAAATCAAATTGTAATAATGTATACATTTGTTTTTAAACGATTATTACACAAATATTGTCTAAAAATAATCATAAATATTTAAATAAATTATGAAAACAAGGCAATTCTTATTCTTTCAACTGCTTTCTTCCAATCAAAGGCCCATTGAGCATAGTTTGGACCCTTTGAAGCATATTTTAGCCATGAAATTTTACTCTCTTTTTAAATACAAAATCAATACAGTTTCTGCCATCAAAATTGTAAGCAAAACTGGAAAAAATAGCATTACATGTCCATCAGCCATCTCTCCAAAGAATTCTACTTTGTAGTTAATAATTAAATCAATTGCATAAGAGACCTGCAACATATTGGACCTGCTACACCTTTTCACATTTGTATCAATCCACTGATAACTTTCTAATCTTGTGATCTGACCAAATAATGTGTACACTTGGATCTTGTACAAACTTAAAATGATAAATTTGTCAAAATGGACCATATGTACATGATGTTTTCACAAGATGTACAAAGTTATTGGAAGTCTCAATACATATATGAAAAGGTGTAGTTCTAATATGTGACAGTAATTGCACCAGATTTAATCTAATAATACTAAAAATATGAATTTCATATAAAAATTAATCTGAAAAAGTTTTATGCAATTCTCAAACGTTATTTTAAATATGGACACAACAATCACTAAATTATAAAACACTTAAAATACACACATGCAGTACTTACCGTGTAATATATAACAGGAATTGTCGTGATAAAACAATCAATTCATCTGTTATCTACTTTATTTTAAATGGATAAAATTTTGTTTTAAAATAGAGACTAAAAGTAACATTTTTTATTTTTCCCAAATGGAGACTTACTTAACACATGTTTGAGCAATATAATGCCTGCACAGGATCCTCACCAGAAATGTTAATAAATAGTAAATGTATTTTCTCAAAGCAAACAAAATTTTAAATTACTAAACTTTTATTATTTCTCCAATATGAGGGACTAATTTTTTTGATGTCATCCAGTATGATTCACATAAAAATGGTCAGTAACCGGCAGCCCATAATTCAGCAGTTTTGTAGGCTTTCCTCTGAATAAATTATCGATTCCTCTTGCAACATTTTGTTTGGTTTCCATCAGAGCTACTACTGTTCTTCCATGAATTCTCGTGATGAAACATTCATTGGTCTCCCTGCACAAGCCATCAAATGTCCACTGTTCCAAATTCATCTGGTTTGTTTTTTGTTTTTTTGTGTGCAAAAGGCTCTCAATTTCAACGATTTTGTTAGGGCCTCCAATTTTATGTTTTTTTCTCTGCTAAACCAAGTTCTGTTTTTCACCATTCTATGGATGTTAATTTATGAGCCCAGCAGTAAAATAAATTGAATCACCATCAAAAATGAAATTCTAGAACATTCCAACCATGTTCCCTTACGAAGGCCTATTTTATTATTATATCCTCAAACATTACAATGCTATTGCTTGTTCAAAGTGTGGATGTACTTGACCGCATTGATCTCAGTAGTGGATAAACTCCAAATGTTTATCATTTTGTACTGTTGTTGTTTTTTTTTTTAAAAAAGAAAAAAATTGTAGTATTAATCAGAAAATGGGGGGGGGGGGAATCAGTAAAAGAAGTAAAAAACACTTTGAGAAGAACTTGTCCAAAAAAAAAATCTGGACAATAAATGAAAGTGTAAATTTATCATGTTATTGGACAAGATCAAATGAGATTGCAGGGTTTATGGGATCATAAGGTTAGACATTTATTATGAATGTGAAAAGGGTGTACTACGTTGCAGGACTAATGTGTAAGTACCAAATAAAGACAGAATCTCATTTTCAATAACTTTTTCTAATAATCCAGTTATAAACATGAAATTAATAAAGCTTAATTTATATGTAAATAAGAATAACTGATCATTCTTCTTCAGAGTATGTTTAACAAAAATCAAGAACAAAATAATCATCTAAACTTTAAGCTTTTGATGTTTATAAGCTTAAACTTGCTAACATTGGTGGAAATTTAGAAAGAAATTAATCAATTATAGAAAGATGAAGACAACATCTATCTTTTAATAATCTTATTTTAAAAAAAATTAATAATTGTAAATATGAAATTAGCATAGCTTAATATATATATGTAAGTAGGGGGGGGTCATTTTTTCAAACTATGAATAAATAACACTCCACATGTTTAGTAAGGATCAAGAAAAGGATTGACTGCCTATTCTTTAATTAAATTTTTGACATTTATAAGCTTTTCCCAAAAATTCAGAATAAAATATATCAGCCAGATGAGAAAATATACATTAATAATTATTAAAGTAAGAAAGGTGCCGATTTAGTTTGTATTCACGAACATTTTGAAATTTAAAGAACATCCAAAACCACTGCTGACACATCCTACTGATAAATGACATTAATATTGAATAAAAGTACTTTAAATTCATATTTTAAAAATTATAAGCTAGTAAAAATAATATGCCTTATTTTATTAGGGTTTTTTTTTTAAAAATTTACCTTCATAAAATATTTGAAATATGATGGCGCAAAGCACCGGAATATGTGGGGAGGGAGAAGAATGGTTGGCCGATATGAAGTATCATCCAAAAGATGCAGAAGTCTGATCAAATCAAGTTTATAATTTCCAAATACTGAAAGATTATACTATATCCCCATATGAAATAAAGCATGTTATTTTTACTAACTTATAATTTCTAAAATATGAATTTAAAGTACTTTAATTCAATATTTATGTTATTTATCAGTTGGATAGGTCAGCGGTGGTTTTAAATTTCAAAATGGCCATGAGCGCAAACTAAATCAGGAAAAAATATTATAAAAAGAATGTCGACAGAATCTAATTTTTAATAAATTTCTTTTTAATAATCAAGCAGAAGTTAATAATTACAAACAGGAAATTACCGTAGCTTTATAATATATACCATAATCAGAACATGTATGTGCATGAAATATTATATGTCAAAAGAGAAGTTTTTTGTTATAAATTTTTCATCCAAAGACATGATCTTATGGAGCCATTTTTCCAAAGGTTTCAACTATGAAAAAATCTTCCCGTCATGACTGGTTTTTTTTTTTATAGTCGAGTACATCAAATATATTTTCCTTACAAAGAAGGAAATTTTATTGTTTTAAATACATATATGTATTTCCTTATTTGTGTTATTTTTTTAAAAAGTTCAAAAATAAATCATTTCCTATTTAAACAATATAACAAATATTTTTATTTTGTGAAATGGGTTATTTTTTTTTTTTTGAACAAAAATAAAGAAAGTAATAAAAAAATATTATTTAATCAAAAAAATTTCACCAGAAAAATAACAATTATTGGATTAATATCACATGGGATTTTTATTTTTTCATGTGCTCACATGTTTTCAAGAGCAGTTGTTTTCACTCTACTCTAGAAACCTCTACTATAAACTTGAGTAATCAATGGATGCATGATAATATATATATAAAATCCTTACCTCAAGACTAATTTCTGATTTTTGTCTTCAACAATAAAGACTAAGATTCAAAGCTAAAATTAAAGTACATATCCATCTAGCATTTCCTTCCTATTGGTCCCTTCTTAGCAAAAAATGCTGCAAGAGTCTATAACTGTTGTAATACTAAAATTACTAAAAGTATATAGAAACTTATCTAGTACCTGATCAAGTAGAGTAAAAGATGGCTGCTATACTCATATGTGCATTGTTTTCTGTTTTATAATCTTAAATCTTGACTAGTGAAAACCAGAAGCTAGTCTGAAAATGTAAATTTTACAACACAACACTATATGGTATTCATTATATGCACAAACTTACAATGGATGGCTTTTGAATAGATAACTGATGTGAAAATTTGGATTAATATTACTATCCAAAGAATCTATATATATATATTGTAGTAATACAAGCTTAACTAAGTACAAGCTTAACTAAGTATGAACTAGTTCACATTAAAAACCACCTTAAATCTAAATAGAGGACACATCAAACATTTTAAAACAATGAAATAATAAAGAAAAGAGGAGAATCTGTCAATTGATGGTTTAAAATTAACTATGTAATTTAAATAAAATAACATAATAATAATATTTTGTAATATATAAAAGTAGTTTACTAAAACGAAAATATTTGTAAAACTGTATTTATTCTAAAGTAGTTTTGCATGGTTATAGAGAAATCATTCTTATTTTCTAGTCATTGATATTAGAATGAGCATGGTTAAAAACATATATTTAAATACTTCTTATAAAAGAAATGAAGGAGAATACAGATTTATAAGTTCAAATTAAATAGTTTAGATATGAGTTTCCAGAAAGTATTCTGCAAATCCATTCAATAGGATAATTAAGGTTAAAACTAATAATATATTGATCAAAAAATAGTTGAGCAATAATAATTACCAGATTTAATGAAAGTTAGAACAAAAAAAGAAAAATAACTGATTGGTGTTAATTACCAGATAAAATATAACAATAACAAAGAGAGAAAAACTGCAAAAAATAACACAAGCTGAGACTGATGGGAAGAGATGTCCTCACTGCACATTGACAATAGTTATATATATATACTAGATAAACTAAGAGAAAGGAGGAAGAGGTGAGCTGAGAATCTAATTCCACATCAAGAGTAAGTAGATGATAAAATTAAGAAATCCATCAAAACTTGAGAGATTCTGAGTTATAACAGTTATATCTAACCACACCAAGTACATAACTATTGTTTGTCTTCAAAGAATATGGACATTAAAGTACTTTTTAGTACTAATTGAACACACCTATAATGGTAAATGTATGGTGAAAAAGATGAAATCCATGTGGTTAAGTAAGTCAACCAAAATGGACCAGCTGAAACGAATGACAGCTCTTCCAACAGTGAAAAATACCAGTAGTGAATCCAGAAAAAATGATGATGTAAAATGTAGCTTTTGATACTAACAGTAAACAGTAGAACTGTTTTCTCATTGTCTGCTGTTACAAAGACTGCCTATTGAAGAAGAATTACCGAGTTATTAAAGAAACTGCAAAAATTTTTTTTCATTTTATGTACATATAAGACACCTCAAATATATATATTTTTTTAAATTATCAAGATATTTTATTATATATATATTTTCAAATTATATTCTTATCCCAGTGCATCTTTTACCTTAGCTCAATCATATCATAACCAAATATCAGCCCATAAGTCAGACCAACCTCTCACACTAAGATACATTTGAAACATATATATTTTTCAATTATATATATTTTGTGTAAGCATTGTCTTAAGTTTATATATACACATACTAATTTTGTAAATCAAGTAGACATATTTATGTAGGCAATTACTTATATGTAATCATTATAAATTTTATTATATTTTTCTTGCTCAGTTAAAAAGCTAATAATGTTAACTTAGTAGTTTCATTCCAAATGAGTACATGATCAATTCATCACAGATCCTGAAAAATCATTTCCTGAGCAGGCAAAAATGTTAAAAAATTATTGGAGAAAACTGAAACATTACCAGAGAATAATATAAATAATAATGTTCTTCCTGAAAAAAAAAATTGGTGCTCAAATTTAGGGAAGGGCATAGTTCAAGCCCTATCTATAAAAATAATAATATATATATTTATGTATGAAAGTTAAATGCAATCCTCTAATAGAGAATTTAGTGTATGATAATCAGGAAATATAACTAGATAACTTATACAAAGCAATTATATAAGTGATATTTGATTTGATTATCATTATCAATTTTAATTATATTCAATTAGACAAATTTAAAGTTCAATTAGTCTTCATTAAACCAATGACTCATCATATTGATATAAATATAATCTAATTATAGATAAATATATTGCTATGTGCATATAAAAGTAACTGCTTTTTAAGTTCTCTGCCTAAAGATAAGTTGATAATTAGAAAAAGGATCCAAAATCATATGTGGTAATTTCCATTGCTTAATCTAAATTTAATACAATTTATTCCAGCAACTTAATAATAAATAAAGATTAATAGCTTGTAATCATAGGCATAAAAGTTTCATTCCATTTAATAAATTGAGTTATCTCCATCTAGAAATCAGTCCATGAACTTTAAATTCATTATTCTAAACAATGTAGTAAAACATGCAAAGCAAAATAAATAATGATATGGTTAATCAAAATGTCATGTTATGAATATAACAGATCCATTCAATTAGAACTTTTTTTTAAATTTCACTCAACAGAAACTTGATTCAGGAATTCTTAGCTCTTATAATCAGCCATTTTCATTGTTGTGCAAAATATGCATGATGATGTAGCAATATTACTAACTTATGTAGAAATCTTCTGTGTGGTTTAGTATAATGGTAGTAATAAACTGGTGAGCAAAAGATGCATAGATCAATGCTGAAATGTTACTTTTGAGATTCAAATAGCAAGAGGAAAAATATATCATTTATTTTAAAAGTATTTAACATTAGAACATTAATTATAATATCATTATTCATAATTTAATTGGAATCATATACATATATAATTAAAAAATCATTAATGATAGCATTTATTTTTAGAACAATTATAAAGAATAAAAAGTGCAAGATCATCTAAGGATTCTTTATGACATAAAGAATACTTGCCCTTTTATGGCAAAGGGCTATCTTGTGCATACATTTTCCCTTTTAATGTATTCCTTTCATGTTTAGAATTGGAAATATGCATCGAAATGCTTTTTTTTTTTTTTTTGTTATTATTGTGAGATTCAATAATGGATGTCTGAAGATTTGTCATGATTACATTTTATTAGTAGTTATGTATTAGACTATTTCCATCATCTAGTTCAGGGGTGGGCAAATAGTGGCCCGAGGGCCACATGCGGCCCACCAAGACAATCAGAAAACTCTGCTTTGAACTGAGATTTCCTTCCCATGCATGACCAAAGATTCGTCTCATATTTTCCACTAGAATAGCCATGTCAATATACATGCACAGTGTGGATATGATGTGCAGTGCTTTTCCAGTTGATCTGGTTCATTTTAATTTTGTCTTTCCATTAGCAAATATATACATTTCCAACTTGAGTGAAACCATGAACCCTGCAAAAAAATGTAAAATCGATGATGAATGTCATGTGTTTAATGAAGAATGGGCAAACAAAATATTTCTTTGGTAATATAAGGAATAAAACAGTGTGTTTATTGTGTCATGAAAAAAAGGTGCGGCCCTCCGCTAACCTTCGCTTCCTCAAAGTGGCCCCTGATGTGGCCCTCCACCAACCTCTGCAGCCCCAAGCCAAAACAATTGCCCATCCCTGATCTAGTTGAATTGTTAAATATAAATTTAGAAGAAGCATGAAATATACTAGTCTCATTTTTTATACAATTTTGTTTCTTATTAAACTACTATAATTTAATTGGCAAAATCTTGGATCAAGTAAGCATAAAGCTATTAATATTTCAGGCCTTAAAGTTTATTTTTCAATATGTTGTCCTGTTTAGTTTAGTACAATAGTTAAACTGTTAGTCACTAGAGTGTAAAGTTTTCGGATCAATTCCAGTTCTGCCACTGCCGGAGCTCAAACTTCTTCTGAACTCCTGAGCAATAACAACAGTTGATTTTTTATTGCTAAATGTTACCACATTGCAAAACTCCTAACTTTTACAAAATCTATACTTGAAACAGTAAAAAAAAAAAAGGCACCTATAAAATATTAGGTAAATATGGAAAAATGTATTGATGAAACAAAACTGATTTTAAAAGCATAAAGCAATGATTAGAGAGAAAAGTGTCTAAAATAGCAGACAATGCATGTACCGATGAATTTAGATTCTAGGAAACAAGAATATTAAGCAGAAAGAAAAATTTTAAAAACTGCTTCACATGACAATGGCAAATAAACTCATAAACCAACCTAGTGTGATAATTCATAATATTTTGAAACCATTCATTAATCTTGCCTTTAAAAAAAATGAAGAAGTGAAGTGGACACTCATAGATAAATATATAAACTTTCTAGTAGCAGTTACTTTCTTAGTTACAGCATTCTTAAATTCAGTTAATGAATTGATTTCCACATTAACACTATCAATGGTGAGGTCAGTAGCATCTGTTAATTCTTTATTATTTTTTTATTATTGGGTGGAGATTCTTAATCGATAGTATTCACTCAAATTTTTACATGTTCGTTTTCGACTAACACTAAGATTTAACTTCTTTTATGTGATCTAGGTATCTATCAAGTTCATTATTGAAATTTGTTTATATTTTTATATCATGCATAGGATGTCCAGTAAAAAGTTGACTGATTCTCTCTCTCCAGGATGCCTTCAGTACCATCTCTTAAACAATGCATGTGTTACATAGTAACATAGTTTGGCCATTTATTACAAAATTGTCTGAATCACAAGTTATGGTGCAAAATGTGATAGTATGTTTCACACTTGTGGATCATCTTCGATTTTTTCCCTGGCATCACAAAATCTGGCAAGCCAATAGGAAATATTATTGTGGCTAAGGGCTTAAATAACTTCCACAGTTCAAATCATTTCAAATATTTCAGTAGTAGTTTTGCCCAATTTAAAACAAAATGTAATATTAGATCATTATTCCATTATTAATTTTCTAAAAGATATGAAACACATTGTAACATTTCATGTTGTAACTGATGAACAAGACATGTGAAAACCTTAAGAATATTATGGTAAAGTGCTAAATGATGCCTACACAACTTGTGTGTTAAGGTAGAGATGAAGCTGTGAGAGAATCATTCATCTTTACATTGGAATATCATGGCTATATCTGATTTTTAGCTTAAGAGAGGCATGTTAGAAATTTCAGTAATTACAATATGACAGTCATGTCAAAAATATATATTCTTAAATATGGTGACAGTTCTTAAAAGTATTCATTACTAATGAAAAAAACTGTCAAATATATGACAATTATTATATTTAATGCATTACAATTTATTGCAATCTATCCTATTCTATTTTATTTGAACCATGATGGTCATGATTTTTTGACACTATAATCTAATCCAAGAAATAATGCAATTATTAGTTTACAAATTGTCTCTTTTTTCCCTGTTTAAAATAGCTTTTAAGATATTGGAAATCAACTTCTTTGTATTGTTATAATCCTAAATATTAATCCTTAAATACCACTGGAGTGCATAAAATCCTACATGTAGATCAATCAACTGGCTTTTATTGATACAAAGTAAACTTTTTATATCTACTGGTCTTATTAATTCAACACTACTTTTATTTGAGCTTTGAAGAAATATTTAAAAGAATGTACCCCAAATATGCAGATATATCTTTTGTTGGTAAACCACTATGTGATGACTCAAGAGTTAGAAGCATCTAGATCCAAGATCCACTCTGTCACTTCTGGTCCTCAAATATCATATGATCTATCAAGTGATGAGCTATTCTATTATTTTTATAGAATATGTTTGCAATAAAATTAATTAAATCTTTTCACTTGATTGGTTATAAAGGTGCAAAGTGGTTTCTAAAAAAACAAAAAACCATTATCCATTAAATATTCAAAATCCATTAGTTTCATAAAGAAATAATTGGAAACCTAAATGATAATTGCTTATTATTAATAAAACATCAGCTAATAAATTGCTGTTAATAAATTACTTCTAAATTGTTCTAATAAAAATTACTAACAAACCACACACAAACTTCTTTATAAATCTTGATTTATTATATAAACTATTATAACATACAAAGTAGTTCATATAATAAGTCAAGATTTATAAAAAAAAAAAAATATGTGTGTAGTTTGTTGTATATATATAAAAATTAATGGGCTATTTTTTAAATATAAGACTGTGTTTGTTTATTTTTTAATTTATAAAAATTACTCAATTAAAAAAGACATTTTTATTATAAAAAAAAAAAAAAACAATTATAGAAATATGCGCCAGAAAAAACGACAGTAGTGACCTCTACAAATCTTGGGTTAAAAATTTGTAGAGGTCCCTATTGTCGTTTTTCCAGACGCATAGTTTTAAGGTTATAGCCTTAATATATATTACTTTACGTAATCATTATGCGCTTTACAAATATAATTATTACAATTATAGAAATATTTGAAGCATTTTATCGTTTTATCTTTATAATTATTTAGTAATTTTGTTCACTTCAGAAATAAGTCCTAATCCAAAAAAGGGCAAATTAAACACGAATGTCAATCAAATATAAAATAACTTTTTTATCTTATAAAATACACAATTTTAACTACATATTAGGATGGCATTTTGAGGATCACAAGATCCAATAAATAAACTTCAGATCCTGTCATGAAGTTTCTGGACTATCAAAACGTGTGTTAGGTATACATTTTAATTAGCATATTACCTATCTATCTCTATAATACCTCCTACAGATTTTGGTTAACCTCTCTTTTTTTTAATAATTAACTTAGTTCCAAGCTCAAAAACACATCTCCTCTGTTTACCTTTAATTAAGTATCTATCTAACATAATATATCCATTACAACCATAAAACCTATATTTGTAACTTTTCTCTAAAGTACGTTTAATTTAAATATTTTTAACATTCATTTTCCTAATTTTGAGATCAATAATAATTTTCATTTAAATCATAATTCCCCTTTCTTATTGTTGCAAGCAAACAATTATCAGTTTATAAAGCAGTTACTTTTGCAATAGATACTTTTTGAAGCAGTAATCTATTTCATGCATTATTTTTATTTATATCAGAATTTATTTTAAAAGAAACAGTTTAAGATGCAATTAAGGAAATATAAGCGCTTGCTGTAAACTTAATTCTCTCATAACACTTTTTTATTTTATTTCTTGTTTTGATTTTTCTCTTTCCTTTTTTTTTTTTTTCAAAAAAATGGCTATCAATAATTCATAGGGTGTGGCGATGTGTTTATTTGTCAACTGACTAGACTCAAATAATTTCTTCACTTTTGTGGTCTTAGGTATTTGAGACTTTGATTTATATTTTCAAATTTATTTTTCCTCATAGATTTCTCCAGGGCAGATGAGTTTTCTCTATCATTTTCTGATAAATTATTTTCCAGAAAATTAAATGCTTTAACCATTTCAAATAAATGCTTCTACTTCCACTACTTGAATGTAATTGTGAATATAATTGGTTTACTATATTAATACATATTTCCAATACGGCATCTTTATTATTAAAATCTAGTCACTCGTGAATATTTTCATAAAAAAAATTTCTAAACATTTTAATATTCTGCTATCTTATTACCATTTATTTCTTTTGTTATGGTAGTTAAAATGGTTGATGCTACGAATCGTAGATCCATTATTAATATATATAAAAAAAAAGATATATAAAAATTATGTGCATATATATACATCAACATGGTAAAATAGAATTACTCTAACTTAGAGGGGGGGGGGATATAAACACAAAACATAACATCTGAATTATGCATTAAAAAAGTGGTCACCCAAACACTGAATCTGTGTCATAATTATTACAGGCAACACTCATGACATAAAAACATCATGGTGACCACCAAGTTTTATATCAATTTAAGTGATTAATAATAGCAAATGATAGAATAGTCTAAATATCTCTTTCAAATAACCCTCTCCCTCCGCCAAAGAGAGCAGTGGGGTAGGGGGCATTATACAAGATGACAGTTTGATAACTTTTTCCTTCTCTATTTTGTCTTCTTAACTAAAAATACTTACACATTCATTGGACAGCTAATTGAAAGAAAAAAAAGCTTCCTGATACCTGAGCTGAACTTAGGGCTTGTTGATACTTCGTGCAGATGTAATATTAAATACAATATATGAATATGAATAACAATTAAAAGTCTTCAAATAGCCCATTACAGATTCTCCAATATTATAAAACAATGAAAACAAAAATACTCACATTAACAATCAAATGCCAATTGGTGAGAATTTGTGGATTTTCTTTCCTTGTTTTACTTTTTTATTAAGGATAGCTTTTTACCTATCAATAATAACTATATGTATTCCTAAAAAAAAATTATATTTTTGTATTTGAAGTTTAACCTGTATTTTAACTTCAAGTCTTGAGCATTTATATATTGTAACCTGCAAATGGTCAAGAGACATGGACCAAAGGTCATTCAGGTATGCACCAAAATAGCTATGGATTTTTCAGAGTATGAGTCCTCTTAATAATATCTAATTATAATTGCTAAAATATCATCTTAAATCTTATCTCAGGTTTTTTTACTTTATTTAAAATGTAAAAATTTAGGTTCTTCTTATAATTTTAAATAATTTCATCTCAGATTCTAAATGTTTAGATCTCAGCGTTCAAAAATAAAATGCATTTGGCACAAGAAATATAATAATGGTAGAATACTTTAAAATTCTTAAAAGGTAATAATGATTCAAGCTACACATTAAACATTTACCTTCTTCTTTTAGTTTTATCATTAAATATATGAATATATAATAATAAAATATTTAATTATTTAAATAACATATTTGTAAAACATTTTAAAGTTTTTCAAGATAAATATTTCATTTCTACCTTTTATAAAATACCTAAACTTTCAACAAGTACTAATATGAAATACTGCAGCAGCAGCAAGAAAGGGTATATTTTATGCTATCAACTATATTACAAGTGCATTTGAAATAAACACAGTATTTATCTTCTTATAATGCAGGTAAATAAATAATAAGTAAAGCAGATAAATAAATTCTATGTGACCATTGAAATATACTCTTATAAAACAATGAATGATGAAACTTTATTAAATTAGATTTTTTGAGTAAAGGTTGTAATAATGTAACAATGGCAATGAAATAGAAACGTATTTAATTAATAGCAAAAATATTTATTTATAGTATAAGATATTATGTATACAATAAAATATTTATTTACAAAAGCATCATTTTTAATTTAATTTAATTAGGCTAACAAAATATTGATATACTTGACATATAAATTATCTCTTTTCAGAAAACATTGCTAAAGTATTTTCAATAAAATTATCTATTATTACCTAAAAGTTATCATATTTATCTAATATGATCTTTTTCAACATTGTGTACTCAGAGTAAAATACAACATATGTGTGCCTATATGCAGGCCACCAGTAGAATATTATATACTTTACAAAGTATTTATCAACTCGCATACACATTCAAAGGCCTAACAACATATCTGTTTAGTCTGTATACACTGGCAAATCATAATCGCATAATGATATTAACATTAAATTTTGTACACTATCCAAATCCACACACACTGTACAAATACTTACATTAATACACATTTACATCAAATATAAAAGACTGTTATACTTCTGGTATGATAATTCATTCATTAGTCTGAAATAATAATTTAGGGAACTCTCAATAATAAGACTAAATAATCTTTAAATAAATCCCTTACCAAAATATTTCTTACTCAATCCACTTCATGGTTGGGTATTACCGTAAATATATTTATAATACCATAAATAATATTAATAAAAAGATTAATAAGAATAAATCAAAAATTATATAATGACAATAATTTAAATATAACAAATATATACCTAAATATTTTGTTTTATCACTTCAGATTAAGGATTAAAATTCTTTTCATCTTACATTGAAAATAATCCCATTTATTTAAGTCTCTTTTCTTATCTTCTTTAGGAAAAATACTGCAAAAGTTTTTTAATTTGGAAATAGAAAATGCACAAATCATAAGGTTGAAATCAGGAATTTCTTTATAACATTATTCATAATTGAAGCATAAATTTGAGGAGAAATGAGCAGAGAGAAGATATTAAACAATATTAGTTCTTTTGTGAAGGTTACATATATTCTTTAATAACATTTTAAATCATTTCTTCTTTGCCAAGGTAATATAATATATTTCAAACAAATAAGCAAAGTAGAAAATATTATAAATAAGTATGTAGATGAATTCAAGATGAATAATTATATCAATAAAGTATTAGCTTATTTGCACAACAGAATAATGAATAAATAAAGTCTTTTTTAAAATATTGAAAAGAACACTGATTCTTATAACTTTTTCCTTTATAAAAATTATGTAAAGCAATTTTAAACTATTGTAGTTTATTTTGTTCCTAATACCATCAATATTTTTAAGATAATTCATCATTATTATCCTTTTCATTCAACATAAATATAATGATTTTTAAACTTACTTCCAAATCAAATTATGGATGATTGTCTTTCATAAATTAATTACTCACACAAATTATTTATCCTTAGTTTAAGAACTTTATCAAAACTTAATAAGTACTTCATTAATAATTAGAATTAATGTCAATAACAACTTAAGATAATATCTGTAAAGTGTTAAAAGCAATTATTATTTATAGCCAAAAAGTTCAAATTAACTAACATTTTATGATAAAGACAAAACATATACTTCCTAATGAGTAGTCAATTTCCATTAGCTTTTTCATATAAGAAAACTTTATAATTTTTAAAAAATAATTTAATTTATCACATCTTCCCATGATTTACTGTTCAGTAGATAGTTGAGGACAAACATTTAGAATAGTATTGCCAGGATGACTCTTCTACCTAGTCCTTTAGAAAAAATCAGCTTAAAACTTTTTAATCTGATGAAATAAAAATTAAACAGAATGTGAGGATAATAGTAAAAACAAAAATATATTAAGCTAATTAAATATTTTATTTCTAGTTTTCTTTTTATACCAAAACATTCATGCATGTATAAAGATTTCTACTGCATTATTTTTCACATGAAATAGTTCAACACACCCCATTTAAATATTCAAGTGGAATATTTAAATTACTAATGCTTTTTCTAATTATCTAAAATGTTTATTTATAGATTTTTGACCTTGAACTTACTAATTAAGATGTCTAAAAATATATTTCTTAATGTGTGATGTCTAGACTGATAATGAACTTAAATATAATTTATTAATTTTTATTAATTGTAATAAAAGTATTTACTTATTAAGACAATGTCATAATTTTATACAGCATAAACACTCTTTTTAACTTTATTTAAACTCTTAATACTGTTATTATTTAATGTACTCTTTTTATAAATTATACCTTTCCATAATTCCTTTTAAACTTTCCAATTATTCAAGCCATGCACATATACTTACATACATATATTAGACATAACCAGTAATTTAAAAGTAATGAAGCTAAAATTGTTCCAATTAAAACTTATTTAAATTAAAACCTATATCAACTAGTTATATTTAAGCTCAATATCTTTAACTTTTAACTTTAAACAATTCTTATATGAACCAATATTTTATGAAGTATTACTTCAAAGCTAATTATTTTAAAACACTAGCAAATAAAGATCCTAATACAAATAAAATAACTATATTTTATTATAACAGGGACAACTTTATTTATTCATATAATTAAAGCATAGTGGGCTTTAAATTATTCATATTGAACTATTAACTTATGACTTTTAAGCAAATACTAAAAAACGAATATTTCTTAAGCAATTAATAGTTAAATATGCTGAGTAAATTACTTTAATCAATAAATTAAAACATTTAGCTAAGATTTTATAGTTTAATAATGATAAGGAATGTATTTATTATAATTAAAAAAAAATTTTAAAGCATTACAGCATATATTTAACACACAGGGCCAAATGTAGTTACAATATATATGTACATGCAAACAAAGAAATAAGAAGGAATTACTATATAATAATGAAAAAACATCCAGCAATGGTAGTGTTAAGTAACCATTAATTAAAATCGATAGCCTCAACTTGATCCATTTGCTCTAGTTACTAACAATAGGTTTATTTGCTTTTAGCCATAAAACCCAAGATATTATATAAAAGTATGAGCTCAGAGATATATACATAGACACTAATATTTCAATGATGCTGGAAATATGAAATTATTTGAATGACATTAACTCTTCATACAATACCTAGACAATTTTCTAAACTTTAGACACTATTTTACTAAAAAATAACCAGTCTTGGTACAGTGTGTTCCAGGCTCCCTGTCTTCAGAAGATGAGATTGCAAATTGTCACTGACATATATAAGTTATTCATATTTAACAATTCAAAATACAGCAAAACTCTCCATATAGTAGTGCCATCTTGTGCTAACAAGAGCAATCAATGGATGCCAGAAGGCTTGTGCATAAAATCCCTATCTAGTGCCTACTCATGAGATAGTGATCATGTAATGTTTATTCATATTTAAATAGTACTGCAACATTATATTTGATATTAACACATGACAATTCAAACCAATAGAAAATTTAATACATTCTTATTTCCAGTAGCTTAATTTTAATGTACTAATCAGAAGCATATAAACCTTATATCTATATAAAAAAATATTGTAAATAAACATTTCAATGCAAACAATTGAATGTTACTTTAAATATGAAACTATATTAAGCGATATTAACTCTTCATACATCCACTAAAGGCTTTTCTAAACATTTTCATATTATCATATTAATAAACAAACATTTTTACCATGGTACATGTTATAAGTCCTGAAAAGTGATCTAAAAATTATCAATCAATTCTTATTAACATAGCAATATTACTTTTATTTAAATATAAGTGCAATGCTTAATTTGATGTCAAAATTTGAACATTCAAATTAGCAATTCATTTAATATAAACTTATTTCCAATAATTTTGATGCAGAGGAGTAAATATATAAAGCTTTTTTTTTTCAATAACATAGATTGTGCATGAAAAATTACTACTATCCCAAATAAGGTCATGCTTATGATATTGCTGAAGTATTACTTTACATATTGAGATATTTTTTTTCATATACATGGTTGTTTATGAAAAAACAAGCTGATCTAAGCTGCTGAAAATAAGGCTATATGCTTTAACATTAAATTAAACATTGTAGTGCATGATATTTCAATAAAAGATCATTGTTATATTGATGAGAAGTGACAATTTTTAAGATATTTAATGAAGGCAAAACCTAAAACATGTGCCATGCCAAGAACAATGGCTGTTATTAAAATGGAAGTATATAAGAATTTAGAAAATCCAGTTTATACCACATGAAGAATTTATATCATTTCAAATAATTTGATACATACAGAGTTTTGACTGGCACACACACATTCTCTTTCTCCCCTTCCCCCTCTACCTCTCTCTCCCCACTTTCCATCCCCCTCTTTTTCTCTAAGCTGCCAACATTTTGACTGGCATGCACACATTCTCTTTCTCTCGCTGTCTCCTCCTCTATTTCTCTATCCCCCCCTTGCTCTCCCCTCTCTCTCCACTCTTTCCCATCTTCCGCTCTCTCTCTCCCCTCTCCCATCCCCCTCTCTTTCTCTAATCTGCCTACAGTGCCACTTCCAAATTGAAACATGTGGTAATTTACCACAAAAATTTTAAGGGACTAAGCATGCATTGATCATGACTTATAAAATGTATCAGTGTCTTTAATCTCTTCCTGCCATTATAAAATCTTGCAAACCATTCTTGCAACTGGTGGCTTCACTGCTATATACAGTTTGAATCATTTCAAATATTTCTGTAAACGTTTTGCCCAATTTAAAACAAAATTTAATGTTAGCATATTGTTCCAACATTTAATTCTGTCATGCTAGTACACTAAAATTTTTGTGGTGAATAGCTAAATTCTGTTACTACAGAACATGTACACAGACTCAGAAATAGCTCTTTGAAAACCTTGGAGAGAAAATCAATCACTAGTCATCTTTTTATTGGAACACATGGTTTATATACATAAAAATATGCATGTATGCATTTCATGATACTTGAATCATTGCTTTACAAAAAATTATAAATATAAATGTAAGCATACTTTTTTAAGTGTTAATAAAAGACAATAGCAACAAACTATTGATAAATATCAAATGCCCTTCAACAAAAATATTTAATTTACAACTGATGTTTAACATATTTGTATTGCCTAGGTTTATCAGAAAATTTAAATATTGGTTATTTTCAGCTTCAAAGGACTAACATATAACAATCAGAAAATACTTTATCACTATTGGTGACAGTTTGCGATTGTAACTTCTTAGACAATTTATTGCAAGTGTGCATAACTAATAGATAAGAGATAAATATTATCTAGTACTGTCACTGGTCAGGCTATCAACAGCTGAAAAAGAGAGAAGAAAATACCTCTTGAAACATTGTGCATATACTAACTTATGTAACTTGAAAATTTAAATAGTTTAATTTTTCTAAAGACATTCAATATTTAATATGAGATTACAGAAATAGTCCAATATCTAAATACAACTAAAATACCATCACAACATTCAGGAAAAAATATTATCTTACTCATGTTTGAATATTAAGGCAGACTGATTAACTAGGTGCAGAATATTAGGACCAAATGGTAACACTGATCATTGTCAATATTAGGTGTTCTTTTATAACATATGTTTCATGTTATCTTTCGTAGACAGCATAAGATCTAATAATGAAATTGAAGAAGTGTGAGATCAATACAAATTTTAACATTTTTGAATTATGCATGTAATTTAGAGATTATGATTTTACAGATTTCAGTAGCATATTTTAAAAATAATATATAATTTTTAGTTATATAGTGCAAAAAAAATATCCAAAATAAAGTAATATAAAATGACAGCCACTTTGAAATTTCTTAATATTAAATACAAAGTAGTGTGGGTTAACATTGCTATAGGACTTTATAACAAATCTAAAACTACTCAATTGACATGTAATGGTCTTCAGATTTATGAAAATAAATTGTGTAATTTTATACTTTTATTCAATAGATGGAGTCTCTTGTATTTTTAAAAAAGTCTCATCCACTCATGCAATAAAAAAGATGTTATATTAAGAAGTTCCCATAATCTTATCTGCAAAATGAATAAAATGTGTAAATAATTTGTGTATTTTTTTATTTAAAATATTATATATATAATATTAAATTTACATTTAAATTGAGATGGGGTTTTTTTTATATACATATACAAGCAATATATAATTCAATTTTCAGATTTTAACATTATTATTATACATTTTAAATGTAGATAATAATATATTTATTTCAAAATTGGGTACTATGGTATTAGAGCTGCACATGAAGAATTATAATCGTTTAATCATTAAATTAATTAGGTTATTAAATCAAATACATATTTTAAAATCTACATTAAAAAAAAAAACAATTTAACAAAAAAAAATACGAAAAGCATTAATGTGAAGAATAGTTAAAATGCGTATTTAAATCAAATTGAGTGTGTGTTTGCACGTGCATATTCTGCATAATCTATTTTAATACATTGTATAAGCTTACGCCTGCATTTATATATGTAATATATGCGGGATTCGAACTCAGACTTTCACACGACCTACAACTCTCAGTGCCATCTTATATTGCTGACTCACCAGATCACACACATGTTGAAAACATAAATAATCACCAATATAAGTATTTCGTGCTAAACCAGCACTCATCAGTTAGTTCAGATTGCCATCTCCACACATATATACAATTAGTACTCAGCTTTATATTAAGATAACCAATCTTCATAGTTTAATGAGTGCTAGTTTAGCACGAAATACGTACATTGGTGATCATTTATCTTTTCAACATGTGTGTGATCAGGTGAGTCAGCAATATAAGATGGCACTGAGAGTTGCAGCTCGTGTGAAAGTCTGAGTTCGAATCCCGCATATATTATATATATAAATGCAGGTGTAAGCCTCTACAATGTATTAAAATAGATTATGTAGAATATGTGCAAACACACACTCAATTTGATTTAAATACGCATTTTAACTATTCTTCACATTAATGCCTTTCGTATTTTTTTTTTGTTAAATTGTTTTTTTTTTTAAATGTAGATTTTAAAATATGTTTTTGCTTTAATAACCTAATTAATTTAATGATTAAACGATTATAATTCTTCATGTCGCAGCTCTAATACAACAGTACCAAAAAGTGCTATAAAATATTTTTGTATTTTTTCATTAATACTGTACATACTTTATTGAAACACTACATATATTGCACTTTTTTTGTACAATTTCTTGGTGGAATAAAAAAAAAAAACTAATCATTAATTAAATGTACATATATATATCCTAATCCAAATGTATATATTGCTAAACTAAAATTAATAGTAAATTAATCACTCGAATAAAGTTTAAATAAGCAGCCAATAGAGTCAACATTATATTAAAGATGTTATGCGTAACTAATAATGATTTGATTTGGCCAGTCTGTTTAAACTTCATTTGAATAGTTTATATATTTACCCTATAAAAGTACCACAAAATTGATCAGCACGTATTTTATTTAGCTATTGAAAATCAAAAAAAAAAACATTACAAAAATTCTCACTATAAATGAACTTTTTTTTTTTTGAAAAGAGATCTTGAAAGATCTTTGACTTGTAAAGAACTATTTACGATTCTTTACTAATAAGTATAAACTATAAATTTTTTTGAAATAAACTACCATTCTATCTAAAAATTCCAAGGTTTTCATTACTGAACAATAGTGTCTTTTGGATAGAGGTGAGAGAGGGCATAAAATCTTATTGAAGCTCTTTGATGATTTGATTGTGACCTCTAATGATCTTCACAAACAATTGGTTAGGTGAACACAAACAGACTGATAAATAAATAAATGATGTGATTCATAACAACAGTAACAACAAAAAACTAAGCTATTGAAATAATATTTTAAGGAAAAATAACTCTGTATTATTCCTATAATACCGCTTGTTTTGGCCAGAACTGAGTCATGTTTCTGATGTTACACCTATTGATATTATACCAAATTATAAAGTTTTTATATCAATAAAAAAAATGTAAGAATCCTTTAACAGTCGATAAAACGTGAAGTTAAAAAATTCAGGCCATCTTTATTAAATAATTACAATAAATAAATAACCAAAAAGTTTATTGTTTCTTAAGATCATAAATTCAAACCCACAGAAGTGGCAGGGCTGGATCTAGAATCCACTATTCTATCACAACACTAAAATACACAGGGCAATAATTACAGTGATTATTAGCAACTAATTAAAGAGAAATTATTCTAGTGCAGTAATATTTGGAAAATCGATTTGACAGATCAATTGATCAATGGATAGAAAAGATTGATATAGATGAGTTAATATATACGATTTACAATATACTAATAAAAATTAAGAACAAAAAATATACAAATTTTTCATGAAAAAAAAACACTAATGAAATAACGTTTTGAGTTGTTGTTGTTGTTGTTTTTAAAAAAGAATGATTACAGTGCAATAAAATGAAAGAAAAGACCAGAGAAGCATGGTGAAGAATAAAAAGTATCAGTTGATTACTGATTTTCATCTTTTTTCTAAAATATACATATCCAACGCTTAATATTAATTATATAATTATATATTGGATTATTGTTATATTTTCATTTACCATTGTCAAACTCTCTCCACTCACAACTTTGACGCCATCCACTTCAGATAAATACAATAATGATTATTACTAATCATTTTCGAAGCTAGAGATTATCTCTAGCACAGATATAAACTTTAAACCTCAGTTCTGAAGTAAATGGCGTCAAAGTTGTGAGTGGAGGGAGTTTGACAATGGTAAATGAAAATGCAACAATTTACTCTAGATAAATACTTTACATATAATAGAGATAGATATGTATGAGAGATAGTGGCCTGGGCCAACTGATGAGTGCTGGTTCAGCACGAAATGCATCTTGGGGGGTCATTTGTCTTTTATTATATCTTTATTTATATGAATTTAAAAAGAATGGGGAAATATGGAGGTGTTTATTATATCTATATTGGATTGTTTATAAAAGATAAGTAAAGGGAGGCAATTATAACATGCGTTAAAAATGTGTGTGTGTTTATGAGATATGAATAATAATATATAAACTCGCACACACGTGCATAAACAGTGACATGTTTTGGTTTTGTTTTGTTTTTAAATCTAGGAATCATTAAATGCAAGACTATTACATTAAATAAATATAATCAGTTATATCTTTAGAAAAATTCCAATTCGTATTGTGTTTATAAAAAATACTTTTCTACAAAAAGGGTGAAAATACGCGAAATTTGATTTCACAAATATTAACTTGTCAATAAATAATCATATTGTATGATAAGCCAATTATGACCTTCATCTTTAACGACTATCTATTTTTCCAATTAAAAGCTGTATCAATCAGAAGCAAAGAACTCACTTCATCCACTGCATCACTTAAAAGTCTCTCTTCTATCAATCATATGGCTTAAGCAAAAGTTGTCTCTAATTTACAGTTCTCATTTCCCATCATGGCCATTAGTGACTAACAACTTTCCAATAAAAATCTCTTCTTATTCATTAACAGTGCACAAAGAAATAACTATTTTTCAACAGAATAATCTCTGACATCTTTCACAATAGGGCTGAATATCAGTCTCAAACGGTTATAATATTGAAGCATATGATGCCAATTTCACAAATAATAATAATAAAAAATTCAGGATAGTATTTAAAAAATACAGAAAATGAAATATTCTAAAATATATAAAGAAATAAGTACAATTATATTACAAAAAAATTCAAGAATAATAAATAATTTGGGTGCATAATATCCTAAGATAAAACAGCTAATTTTTTAATTTAATTATGAGAGAAAATGTATATGCCATTAACCACACAACTAATTAATTATTCTACTATATATTCTTTTTCTAAGCATGTTTTCTTTTTCATTTTTAGTGTAGATTCTTTAATTTAGTGATCTTTTCAAATTTTACAGTGTTCAACTTTGAATATTATTATTTCACTTAGTGTAAAATATTACTGATGTTACTCATTACATGACAATTTAAATTGATAAACGAAGGTCAGCACAAAAAACAATATTATATTGCAATTCCATATAATATAATTACAAAAAAATAAATATATTAAATAACTGCTAAAATAAATAAACAAAAATAAGAATTACTAAAAATAAAAATAAGATCAAAAGCAAAACTGAAAATATATCAGTTTATATGTACATGCATTTACACTTATAATGAAGATACAATTACATGCATATAAAAAGATTTACTTATTTTTAAAATCAAAACATTACATATACATCATCATTTGTCATTTTGACTAAAAATATGCACACAAAAAAATAACATAGTACAGTGTGGCCAAAGATAGAAGGACACCCAAATTATTAACAATTATAAGATTGATTGCAAAATGTGGAAAAGACAACTTTCTTAAAAATCAATTGGAAAAAAAGGTAACTTGAAAAATGTCAATTTGAGGAAACAAAATTTTGAATATAAATATAATTGGATATAATTAACATTGTGTTTTTAAAAACCTTTACATTTTATATTTTTAATAATGTGAATCTTTACATATGTTGTCTCAACATTCATTATTTCATTTGTGAGATAGTGGTTAATTTTTATTACACCACCCATTCTAAGTCTCACACTGTCACATCTCACCTTTTCCCTCAATCATGCAAACTTATTTGTCCATATATTTTGCAATTTAAATGAAACCAATGCAGTTGTTTTTCTTTTTAATTTTTTAAATCTGCAATAGCTACAGGCAATACATGATACTACTATCAATTTTCAAATGCTCTAATTATGTATTAGTTTTCAAATTGAATGAGTATCCCTCTCAATACTTTTTATAAATATGGATTTATTTAAAAAAAAAAAAAAACAAGTTAGTTTGAATTTAGCTTGGACAGTTTAAATTGTATGCTCTACTTTTCAGATAAAGTGATATCTCATATTGCTTGTAATCTAAATGAAAGTTTGTTTTTTTTTGGTCTTTTTCAAATAACCATTTTTTTCACTACTTTTAAAAACATCATAAAAGTTATTGTAACAAATGGCAGAAATAATAAAAAGCAAATTTATTTTATTATAATAATTAATTATAAAAGAGGAAGTCAATTGAATTCAGTTAAACAAAAGTAATTTTATTTCTTCATTTTTGCAATTTTATGACTATATTCTTTTAATTTTTTTTTTTACAAACATTTTAACATATATTGTAAATAATTTTTATAATAAAAACAATTAAATTTAAAAAACTATTTTTATAAAACAAATACTCTTTTTAGGAGCAATATGAAATACACTCACAGCATTTGTGTGACTAAGCTGCATTTCATTTGAAATAGCTTCAAAAACAAAGATACTGACCAGAGCAATTTTACCAAGCTCAATAGAAATTGTGAAATGCCTCTGTATTGTTAAAATAATAATTGTTATCCTTCAATTATAAATAATAAAAAATTGTATTTTGAAATAATAAAAAGAAAAAAGTAAATCCATTTTACAACAATAAAAAAAAACCCACACATTTCTTTTGGAATGTAATTGGATAAACACACACAAACTAGAATATATATAAATAAGTGGATTCTCCATATTATTCTCTTTTTTTTAAAATTATTTTTGACTATAATAATGTATAAATTATAATTTTAAATTATGTTACAGGTATGTGTTAAACAGCATCCATGCATTCTATACATTTATGTTTGTGTCAAAAATAAATGAAAATATACAGGATGGTACAGTATATAGTATTGTAAATAAAGCATCAGTTAATTTATGCTTATCTGCTAGTGTAAGAAATAGTGGCCTTTGCAGGAAAAATTATTGATAGGCTTTTGACCAACAGCAGATTTCTTATTTACAGACTGCTTTACTTATATAACAAAATATATAAGAAAATAATTATAAATTATTATGAACACTTAAAATAATCCAGCACTTCTGATTTGATTCTTTCTAAGTTAATTACTTTGATATTTCTTAACCCCCCCACACACACACACACATCCATTCAACTATAAATTTATTATGCCTTTAACACATTCATATATAGCTAGAAACTTAAATATTAAATTTAAAATAACTTTTACACCCCTGCATTTTATATATACAGAAATATTTTTAAAAATAACTTTCAGCTTTTCAAATTTCATATCAGCAGATAAGTTTTAATCTCTGATTCTGATTTACTTGGGTTTATTGCAGCTAATCAACACTTTTTTTTTTTTTAGGAAATTGAAACATAACACTCAACAAGGCTTATTAATTACAGATATTTATTTAAATGTGTTTTCGTTTTATTTTCAAATGAGTGAACTGTTATTATTTTAATGTATGGGTTTTCAAAATCAAATAAAAATAGTTTTATTTGATAGAATCTTAACTCATTAAAATAATAAGATTTGGTGGCTGAGAAAATAAAGTGCTTCTCAGAATTTTTCCCAGATATTAGTTGTTACCAAATTTTAGGAGCTGAATTTTACCCATATATTCATGGCCAAATCGTTGGGTTTTTTTTTTTTACAGTCAGGAATTTAAAAAAGAAAAAATCAAATAGTTATTTGTTTATGTGACATTTGTGCAGCAGAAATAACAGGACTGAACTTTGATCCAGAAACTTATTTAATTCTAGACACTATAGTGACATGCCACACTACATATCACCACTATCAAAATTAAAATAATAATAATGATAAAAGCAATAGCTAATTCTACTGATAATAATCAAGTATGTCTATTTCAATATACATATATATTACAAAACACAGTTATGCACATGTCATTCTCAGTTCAGGGCTAATCAATGTTACTGATGATGATAATCTAATTAACAGCAGCAAAAACACCACTATTGCCAGCAGTAATTTATTACTGCTCGGTAAATAAATTAAAAAATCCATTACTAAATAAAGAGAGAAAATGCTTATCACCCCCTTAGTACAATGTTTAACTAACCTTCTAATTCTTAAATAAGCATATATTAAACACTGGTGCGGGATTCTTCAACATTAACTAATAAATAGCGTCAATAAAATGTGTTTCTATTTTTAAAAATTATCCTTTTCTTCTTTATTTTTTATCATTCACTATTTTCTACAGTAAATTAATATAATAGGCATCTTTTAAAACAAAAATTTTAATTAGATTTTTTGTTTCTTTGCGAATATTATTGACAAGCCCAGAAACCATAAATGTTTGACTAAAGAGCTCTTCAATTTATCAATATTATTCCCACAAGGCTGCTTGGAATTGGTTTTAAGTTTGATAATTGTATGGTTTTACCCTCCTAGAGTAAACTTAATCTCTAGCAAACTAGATTTTTAAAAAAATTTCTAACCTAACCCGGAATTATAAACAACAATAAAAAAAATGTATTTCAAATCCTCCTACATAAAATATGACTAGAGGCTATAGTGACAATTCTATGAAAACTAAAGACAAGTAAATAAAATATATATATAAAAGATAAGATTATTCTCCGTTGAAAATAATATTTGAAAAAAAAAAAGTATTTAAACCAGGAGTATTATTTGCCCAAACAATAATATTCACTCTGAATGTTATATATAGAGCCTGCAAAACAAGCTCTTAACAAGCTTTGAGAATATCCTCAATCCCAGACCGGTTTCTGCATCTAGCGTCGTCAGTGAGGTGTCAGGATGTTCATTAGATTAAAAATACTAGGATAAGCCCAGCAATTTATCTAATGTATAACTATTGAGAAGAAAATCTGAAACTTTCAGACATCCATATGTCTAAAAATCCAGCTATCTCACTCTGAATCTATTTAGTCAGTGTTTAAAACAATTACGAGATAAAGAAAATTGGGTGAATAAATGTTAATTTAAAGTCAAAAATGAATAAGTTGGACTCTATCCACCCTTTTGTCCCAAATTTTCAAATAATGAATTCATTGTGGCTGATCAGTAAATTCAAATTATATTTAATTCTTAAACTATCTAATTTTTATTTTTAAAATGCCTCAGTTCCGGTCAATTTGGCACCAGTATTTGTTAAGATAGCAGCAATATGTTCAAACGTATGTATTTATTACAAATCAGTTTTTGCAATTATGTAATCTTCTTTGACTTTTTGTATAGTTTAATTTTGTCCAACCTTAAAATGTTAGACAAATTTCCCACTTATTAATTTTCATTAATGCGACAGCTTAGGGATCTAAATTTTGGGGTACTTACAACTAGTCCGGCGGTGAAATTTTAGTCTTCCATTGTTTATGATTATTTAATGCTTGCTAAATATTTGATAGTACGTTTTATTTAACTAATTAGGTAAATTTAACCCCCAACGAGTTAAAGAATTATTTTTAACAAAGTTATAAATAACAACTCCACTTTCAGTGTCAATGTCAATTTATTTACGTAGCAAAAGATGATTATCGATAAAACAAAAGTAGGTCAATGGTAGTGAAAAGTTAATAAAGAATATATAATCGATATAAAAATACTCTAGAGATCTTCAACAACTTATCTTTGAAAGCTAAATTTACTTACTTAATTAAGTAAAACGTAGTATCAAATATTTTTGCAATTATAGATAATCATAGTGATTTTAATGTAGAGTAAACTTTCACCGCCTAATATAGTAAACTCTATTTTTTGTTATTGTAACTCTTGATAACTAATATTAATAAATTATGCATACAACTCATATTAATCTAGATAAAATACATTCTTATATACTACAATAAATTACGTAGGGTCTATTGGTACATAATAATCAAAGTTTAAATATGGCTTACAAAAATGTGCCAGGTATATGGATTCATCCTCTGGGCTAAACATACCTGGGTTGAAAAATCGCCTTCTATTGCAGTAATCAGTCTTCAGAGTTGAAAATGCACACTAAAATATGCTGTTCTTTTTATACTATCTTTGCTTACTAAGTATGCTTTTTTATTTCTGAAATAACTGTTGTATTTTTAAACTTAATTAATGTTATAATTATTCTTTTTCTGTACATAGTTGTTTGTTTTTTTCTTGATTCGTCTACAGATTACAATTCAATGACCAAAATCTATTTTTAGTATTAAGAAACTTTATTATTAGATAATCTATGTTTGAATCTTTAATTAAATAAAATCTATTTATTTAACTTTTTAGTTATTTTCAAAAATCAATTCAAATTGACTTTTTTCTCTTTTTTCCCCTTTCAAACCTAGCACCTATACAAATCTAATTGGCTCATATTCTATGAAAAGATAATCTCTTACTAAATCAAATATTTATTCTAATTTAAATTTAGTTAAATATTCTAATAAATGCATTTTTGCCATATTATAACAATATATATATATTGTAATTAATATAACTATTATCTGTATAATAAAACATTTTTTTGTCTTAAATGGCCAAGTGTGACAAAAGCGCACAATATATATATACATATCATTATGAAATTTAATGTGTCAATATAAATATTTGACTAAGATATAAATATAAAAAATAAAATCACAATATTAATCAATAAAATATTATTCATTAAGGCAATTCAAACTTTTCCAATAACAAATCAATCATTAATTTATGAAATCTAAATATTACATTTCTTTGTACTTTTATCACTATTAAGCTCTGGAATATCTATTAGAAAATGATACAAAGTTAATAAACAATTATAAAATTACATATCTTTACATAGACTTTTTTATAAATGGTTTTAATTTAAATAATCCAATTTTATCTTTATGCCAATTTATCTCTCTCTTTCTTAGAGATAATCCTTAATCAGTACAAGGATTCAAAAAAATTTCAGCTTTTCCACTTTCATTAAAACTTTTGTAATTCATAGTAATCCATTTAACATCTTGCATTTAATAGGATTTATTACAATTTAAGTAAATTAAGAATTCAAGTGGCAGATAAGGAAATGATCAGATACAATAGTTAACTGCAAATAACTAATCAGCAATGATACTTCCTACTGCATTGTAGGATATGTTTCTTCATCAAAGACTATGTACTGTTACAATGCAAGAAGTTTTTTCTCCATTCTTTCTCTACTCTTTTATCTTACTGTCTTCAGTCAATAGGATCTAGCTGTCATGAAACTCTCAAGCCATTGATCATTTCTTCATACTAATGGTGACAATAGTATTGTGTTTGTACAATCACATTACCCTCCTTTAATTATACCCACAGAAATTCAATTTCAGACTTTCTCTCTTTGTGTACACAAGTCTTTGGTATTGGTAAACATTACCGGAGGAGAAAACCTTAGTTATGATTTTCATTTGAAATAAAATTGGATTCAGAGAAAAAGTTTCAATTTAACAATATTATAAGTTCAGGAAGCCCCTTAAAAATGGAATAACTTTTAAAAAGGTAGTCTAAAAATGGTCTATTTTACATCATCTATTATACCATCCTGCTTGTTACATCATTCTTCAAAATGATAAAAATAATTGCCAAATCAGTAATGATTTAAAGCAAAAAATAGTTGTAGTAATAAAAAGTACTTTAATTTTTTTTAATATAGATAAATAGAATATGCAAATTTTGCTAGATCACTCTTCAAGATGTGGAAGACAGCATTTGTAGTTAAGGTCTTAGGAAGGTGTAAAATTGATATATATTCACTTAATGAAACTTGTTTTCCAGTAGAAAAAATTTAATTGAATATTCTGTATATTCTAATCTGATATTTTCTATTCTTGAAATCCTTAACTGTATCAATGAAAGACTAATAGTATAAAAACATGATTTGTGCAATAGTGTCTGTGACATGTTATCAGTGTTTCTGCTGCATTAGATTAAGAGAATTTAAAGAAAAAAGCTATTTCTTATTGGATAGTTTTGTTACATCAATATCAATCAAAAAAGCAAAATTTCTTTTTGGAAAGTTTTAATTATGAGTTGGCAAAAGCAATAAATTTGGGCTAAAAATTATTGGAAATAACAACATTGACACAACAAACCTGTATGATCTGGGTGTATCAAATTTGTGTACAGAAAAGAAATTGATTATTACAGGCACTTTGTTTAGGCAGAAAAACTGGTGTAAAAAAAATTAGATATATCATGCTCAAAATAATGGCATCTAATGGATTAAATTATATTTGGGAATCAATACACAAAAGAAAAATCCTATTATTTGAGCACTTGTGAATACATAATATTAAACAAAGGAATTAATTCATGATTACATATGGCAGCCTACCTATCCAACTTGTATACTAGATATATAATAAAAAAACAAATTAAATAAAAACAAATGTATAGAAAGAGTTTAAAGAAACATCAGTAATATTAATGAAATCAAACTTTCAAGCAAAATTCAGACAATCTGAAGGCAGTTATTATAAAATTGAAGAATAATTAAAAAAATAAAGTTAAGACTAGATATAAAGAAGTTAAATCTGACTTTAAAATTGATGAAAGACATAAAAAACATCATCAGTATTTGTTTTCTTATATCATTTATCAACAATTAAAGGATCAACAATTAAGTGATTAATAACAGAATGACAGTAAGCAGCTTCTAAGAAAAGTCTAAAAAAATATTGGGGTGTAGAAGCATGTCTCTAAAAAAAAATCAGATTTAATCAACCTGCATATAGTATTTTCTGCAGCTCCTTCTATGACATAAAAATTAATTAATAAAAAAAAAAAATGATTCTTTTGCATTATAATGCTAAAAAGACTTAAGAATACCGTGTGTAACATCATAGAATATTAAGAAGATATAATTGGTCATATGATTGTGCTTGAAGAACAATTGATTATATTGAAAATGTCTAAGTTTTGTTCACAATATAATATGACCAATTTCATCCAAAAGGTATATTCAGTAAGGTGTTATGCTGGAAAAAAAAAATGACTTGTATTGTAAAGTAACAAATAGTTTATAGCTTGGGAGAACATATATTTATCATGGAAAATGACAGGACCAAGCTGCAATCCATGGATCTTTATCTCTCTAATCTTAACGACTAGATCTATGCGGGTGACTTCTATTTATCACAATAATAAATTGTCATTTAAAGAGTCTGGCCAACAAAACATATGATAGAATGAATTTATAGAAAACTGATATCAATTTGGTATCATCCAATAATACATATCTGACATATAGTGTTTTAGTTTGGTCATAGTATCTTATTGTTTACCCTTTAGATAAAGAACCCAATATAAATAGATATTGTGCAGATATCTTTTTTTTATTTAAAAACAAGAGATATATAATATAAGATAGAAAAATTATTGATTTCCACCATTTTTTTTTTAATCAACTGAAGTGTTCAGAACTCTGCAAAGATTAATAGTTATGGCATTAACTAATCAAATCGCCAAGTCATAAAACACACACACACACATTAATAAAACTATTCTTGGAATATTACACAAAATTTTAAATATTTTCATACTATATAAAAGTAATTAAAATTTTTAAGATTCTTAATTTCTTAATGTATAGTAAAATTATTCTAACTAGAAAACTTTAATTAGTAAAATTTACAATAGTTTAATATATATATTCCAAAAACTATTATCAAAATTTTATTTAAGATTTGACTCACCTTATAACTTATTTTTGTAAATAACATTATAGTATTACGTTCCTCAATTTAACATATGATATTGGAAAAAAAAAAACAACAACAACAAACAAGAAATTATCATATCTTAAAATAAATAGACTGGATTTAATTAAATCAAAGTTGAAGAATGTGATTAATTTCAATAATTAAACAATATTCAAGAAATAAAGATATGAAAGATGTATGCTGTTTTATATAAGTACTGTATATAAAGTTTCTATACAACATTAGGTTCCGATAATTAGACAATACGGCGCTATGATTAGGTAATACAATTTGTTTCTGTGTTTCATATCATAATACAATTTAAGATAAATATAAATTAAGAATTATTATTGTTGATTTTTTTAAAATATATATTTTCAATTTTTTAATAACTGACTTAGGTTTGTGAGTAAGAAGTTACTACAACCATCAAACATGATCATCATTGGTAATACCTTATCATCATGGACAGTGACACAATGACAAACTCAAAAAATGTTATTGGCTGAAGCTCAATCTGTTCACTATGGGAGAGAATGTCATATGACTATAGGAGAAACTAACCAATTAATAGTCACCTCTCTGAGGAGTGCCAAAGCACAAAACCATGTTCAGGGGTTTGGGGAGGGGTTCCTAACAGAGATATTTTAAGTGCTGGCTATGGCTAAGCATTTATCATAAAGCTTGTAGAGGAATTGGCAATCCTCATTGTTTATAACCAATTAATTATTATTATTTTGTAATACCAATTGAAGAACTTATTATATAAAAATTGAATGGATTTATTTCTTGGGAGTTCATAAGAAGTATGAGTGTCAGAAGTAACAGATCAGACAATAATCCATTGATCCTAACCTCTGCCATTCTACCATTTGCACCAAATAATGCAAAACATGAATATTAAACATGTATTCAAATTGACTTTTTTTTTGTTAACAAAAATCAATTATGAAAAGTATTTTTAAACACTAATGTTAATACATATCTAGTGTGTATAATTTTAACTCTGTAATATAATTAGATTACTAGAGAAAAAGTATTAATCCTACAAAGCCTTTTGATTAGATAAAATTTATCTCAACTCACTGAATATATATTTCTGTTTAGCATATTTATAAGCAGTACCACCCTTTGGATTTTGAGGCCCCAGGCACAAATATGGAGTGAGGACCCCCAGTAAATAAAAAAGTGAACAAATAAATAAAATCCTTAATTTTTAATACAAGTAAGGAATATATATATATAACATTTATTCATATCTAAATAGTAATATTTAACTTATAACACATTAATATTAAAAAAAAATTAATATGTAAATTTTAAATTAAGCATAACTCAATGTATATGTAAACAAAGGGAATAAATCACTCTTCCCAGACTATGACTTTAAAAAGCACTCTATATGTTGAACAAATAAGATTTAAAGACTAGGTATCATCAAATTCCCATAACAACTAGAATAACTAAACTTTTGATTATCAACACCCACTTAACCTTTATCTCAAGAATGATACTAATTCATACAGTGATTAATAAAATCAATGCCCTGCTTTCATCCAATAAATCACCCTCAATCTGCTTTTGGGATTTTAACATGACCTATCATCAGTTTACTAACAAATATCTCCATTTATTCAACAAAGTTTTGCTATGTGGAGAAGGTTTCTTTCCTCCTCAATCATTCTCATTTTGCACACAATGCAAGCAATCACTAATTGATCTCTTTTATTCCCCCGAACTTCATTATAATCTGCATGCCAAGCTGCAATTAGTGCCATTCTCAGACCACCTTGCTATAAAAATCTCGCTACAATTAGACACCAACAGGATAAGTCTTTCAGACCACACAAAAACTATAAGACTTTTGAACAAAGCCACAATACTGGAATGGATATTCTCAGAAGCACATATCCTTCTAAATAAAATACAAGTACTTACTTTGCCACCGATGCAAGCATGGTCTGCTTTCATAGGAATCTTGAGCACCCTCATTAACTTTCACCCAAAAAGATCTAAGGGATCAAATCAACTTCTACCAAAACTCAAGAAATACTGGAATTAAAAACTCATTATCATGAAAAACAAAAAGCTCTAATTCAATACATTGCTACAAAGAGGTCCAAAATCTTTTTGGAAAATAGTCATAACTGGACTAGAAGCTACATTTAATGGGCACTTGGATCGGCTGTTAGACCAACATCATCTATGATTATCATTAACAGCAAGTGCTATAGTGGACCAGAAATGTTGGAGAATTCATTCACACTTCAAAACAAAGTTGCAAAACAATACTTTTCAAATAGGAAACATATGGAATTATACCACAACCAATCACAATCACAACATAAATGAAGCCCAAATATTGCAAAAGCTACAGGCATTTTCTGAAAGCACTCATCCAGGCCTTCATGCAATCTCTAAATTTGTACTATTACACTTTAGTCACTACACTATTCCCATAGTCAAGAAGATGACTGACATGCTGGCCGACGACTTTCAGAACATTCCAGATTTGTACCCAGTGGCACTGGTCCCTTTTCTTAAAAAACAAGAAAATCTATCTAGTATCAACAATCTATGACCTATTTCCATAATACCATTGCTAATTAAGACAACTGAATCCTTAATCAAGGACCGGATTCAACCCCAACTCTACTCACATATTTCATCTTTTAAATTTGCCAGAAAAGGATCGTCCACCATTGATGCAGTTCAGTGCTTTCTTTTACTACCTGAACATGTCAGACAAATCAATAAGTCAAAGCCACTGGTTGTACAACTGGACTTCTCAGTGTTTGACTCAGTAATATTATCCATACTGTTTCAGACAATGTGGGAATATCAGGTGTCTGACATATACATCAGAATAATAGCAAACCTTTTACTAAATCATTCCATATTTACTTCTTTAGATGGAAGGTTGTCTACAGGTTTTAGACCTCATATCTTGATTCCTCAGGGTTCTCCCCTAGCATCACTATGTTTTATAACTTACATCAACCCATGCTCAAGGACATTGAGAATATCTTGCCAGGCATTTATGTTCCACCATCAAAAAACAAATCAACCATATCTCCTATGTGGACTATGTTACCATTTTTTCCCCAGCAAAGCTCATCTTCCGACACTCTTCACAATTATTGACAAGCATGCCAAAATATTAAACTTCCAAAATAACAATAGTAAATCTTCCATCTGGAGAATTAAAACCGAAACAACAATTCCATCCAGATTCACAGCCAAGCCACAGCTTTTCTTAGGATTCCCCATGGCAAAAACAAAAACTATCATGACCTGAGAAATTCAAAATTCAATCCTTCAAAAAAACCAATAAAACAATCAACTCTCTCTCTCTAGTATTTCACTTTCAATTCCTGGTAAAATCACACTCCTTGCCATGCTAGTGTTTTCAAGACTCAATTACTATCTACCAATCATCAAGCCTACTAAAATCTTTGGTAAACAAATAGGTTCATTGTGTACTAAGCTATTGTGAAAAAGGTAGGTTGTGGTCATAAGCTTGGCAAAGGTCCAAATGCCTAGAGAACTGAATGGTCTTGGTCTGCATTTGGTTGCTAGGTTATTCTTGCAAAAATCACTAAATCTGCTTCACAACTATTCATTGAAAATGGACTACACAAATTTAATCCAAGAATTTCAACCTACTGTCATGCCACCTCCCCATAGTAAAGGATGGTTGACTGACATCTGGACACATGTCAATGGCTGTATAAACTTAACTCCAAACATCTTCAATGAAAAAAAAGTCCTACTGGGAAACGTATAGGCTAAAGAAAGATTGTTCCTCAGCTCTCCATAATGCTCTTGGATTAAACAACAAATTATTGATCAAAAAATCCAAACACTGGTTTCTGTAACCCAAATTTATTGGATTTTCTTCTGAAATTAAACTTCTCATCACTACCCACTAATCAGTTCCTCATAATGAAAAGGGGTTTTAACAAAATTAGCTCTCAATGTCAACTCTGTCAGAGGGATGAGAAAACAATTCAACACATTTTCCTAGATTGTCCATCTCTCATCATTCTTAGGTCTTTCATTGATGAAAAGGTAAAACACTATTATATAGATGCATTCTTAATCCAGCAAGTAATTAAAGCTGGCAATTTCGCTAACATTAGATTAGCAATTTTCCTATCCTTTGCCATCTGGCTAATGAGATGCAGTTTTGTTCTGGGCAATGCAAACACCAGTACCCTTCAAGAATTTAAAACACTCATCAAGGGTAATATCATCAGAGGTAAAATGCTTGCCCTGGATTGGCTGCATCAGAAAACCTGGACAACACCTCCATGTTAGTTCACTGATTATTGCAAAGCTAGCAATGATCAAATTTGAGTCTCGCCTCACCAATGCAATACCAAAATGAGCTCAATCATATATGAGAACTCTACCAGACAATCTAATGACTACCAATTAGTGGATTGATCACACCTTCTACCTCAACAATAAAAATTAACATATTTAATCATGAACGGAATGGCTTAACTTATAAGAAAGTGACAGATTTCAAGATGTTTGGGCTCAGACTGATGGATTGGGAGTGAATCACTGACCTTGTCAGCATTCTCCCAACCCGCTTAGCCTCTGCTTCACATCTTGATTTTAAACTTATACTCATTATAAATTTTGATGTGCCTTTCAATGCTCAAAGAGGCATGCATGATTGTTCAACTGGGACAAAGTATGGACCAATCTAGAATTCTACTGAAGTGTTTATCCAACAATCATGTATGTATTCACTTCTCATTTACATTGCTTGGTATTCATGTAATCATCATTGTATAAAGTTGTATCAATTGTTTAAATAAATCGTTATTTTTATAAAAATAAAAAAATAAAAATTATCATATGGAGTAACAACAACCCCAAAAGAAGGTTGCCATGACAATAATTTGAGATTGTTGATTGTTACTGATATTGGTCTAGTTTAAGTGTTGACTATTTTCAATGAATTTATATTTATTAATGTATCTAGCATTGGGCACTATTAGCATATTTCATTGTTGTGCCATTTTGTTTTTTACATAGCAAGAGAATATGTTGTAACTCATGATTCATTAAATTAAAATAAAGCATAAAAATAAAAAAAGTAACTACAACATACATTTTAAAATTAAAAAATAGCTTAACATTATTGTACATTTTTTTTTTTTGATGCACTTTATATTCTCTTATAAAAGTTTTTTTATTTTTATAATTAACAGCATCATGGTTGTTTTTTTTTAATCACTGCTCTGCAAATTGTACTTATTTTACAGAAATGCATGTGAAAGAAAAAATTGATAATGAAATATAATGTATAGTCCATTGTTGAAGTTTTAATAATCTAAATCAGGAGTGGGGAACATCCTGTCCTTGAAAACTTTCAAAAACCTATATAAAATAGCCCTGTATAAAACTTCTGTTTAAATGCATGCATAATTCATATATTGAATATTAAAGAATTAAGTAAAATAAAATATTTATTTTCTCAATTACATGCAATTTTTATAATAGTTCTAGTTCATTCTATCAGAGGTACAATAGGCCAACAAATTATCTATATTGTGTGGTCTAGGTGACTATAGATTTATTCTACAATGCAGATGGCATTTTGTTTGATTTTATAGTAATTTTCACATTAATTGTATATTCTCAAAAAAAAAATTACAATTTTACTTTGTTTTATTATTATTAATTTGCATTTATTTTTTTATGATGGCTACACAGAGTAAGATATAAAAAAAACTGATGCAGAAAATTGCATATTTCAATAGAAATAGATCAATGCATATATATATATATTATACAAACAATGAGTGAATTTATATGCCTGACATGTCTGGAAAGTATTTCAGTTAATAAAGAACACTATTTATTAAGCATTCTGATTCCAAAAAAAATGTTGGGAAAGAAAAAAATATTAAAATAGAAAACTTGAACTGGAGCTTCATCAGGTGGCTGACATGTCTCATAAAAAGTCCAAACAAGTCATAAAATTCTATGAAGGCAAATTATAAAAAAACCCACAAATGTCAAAATCATTTTCTGAAGGAGAGTTTATAAGTGATTGCATTCTAGCTGCTGTAGGATTAATCTGTCCAGAACATAAACAGAAATTCAAAAATATGCCAAGAAGAATAGTTACAAGGAAAATTGAAAAAAATGTCTTTACATGTGGAACAGTCATTAATAATAATAATACTTTATTTTTAATTAACAAAAAAAAAAAAGACCATTTAAAAGAGAAAGTTGAAAGTGACTTGCCAGTTGAAAAGATTGCCTACTCCTAAAAGACAGTGGTAAATTAATTAAATAATTGATCAAATATATATAGTAGGCTATTTTTTATGTCACTAATCTTTTATGGCTCAGGAATGTTATAAATATCCAAATAGCCCTTGGCAGAAAAAAGGTTCCTCACTCCTGATCTAAAAGATTAAATCTTTTTTTTTTTTTTGCCAATACCATAAAGGTGTATATTTTTATAACACTTACCATTACCATGAATATCACAAACAAATTACAAGATTATAGATAATAAACCACTAAACATCATATGACCACTATTTATGGAGAGTTTTGCCTGATTTAAGATTATTGATTTAATATTTTATATTTAATAATTTTTGATCATATAAAGTTGATTATTAACTGCATATATGCATGATTTTTTTTTTTTAATTATCCAAAATACATGTAATTTACAGTTAAGATGATTATTTGACTACAATTATAATGTATATACGAACTTTAGATTTAATTAGAGGGGATTTGAACACATACTTTCAAGCTCTCTTGAGCTATAGAACTTTAGATTTAATTAGAGGGGATTTGAACACATACTTTCAAGCTCTCTTGAGCTATCCACTACATTTTATATAATCGATACCCATGACCATATACATGTGAAAAAGATATATGTATATACTCATGTGTATATAAGATAGAGTGGATAGCTAAATGAGTTTGAAAGTCTGTGTTCAAATCCCATCTAATTACAATTAAGATGATTGTATCTTCCATACAGGCAAACTTACCATTCATAAAAACTTTAATCCAAATGTAATTCACCTTTTAATTTTTAATGTTAAAAACTCAGTATTCTGTTTGCTAAAAAACAAATGTAATTGCCTGATAATTAATCAAGTTGTTTATTCATATTAATTTAATGGATTTTATAAAAACAGTATTTACCATTTTAACCTGAAATTTTTTCCGTCAATTACCTTTTTATATATATAACATATAAATTATCATTTTTATATCATTATTTTTAAGCACATTTAAATAATTCTATACTATTTTTTTGATTTACTTTCTTTAAAAAAATGTAGTTCAACTTTCTATTTTTTTTTCTTTTGGTACAGGCCTAAATAATTTTATTTTTCCTTTCCATTTAACATTTCTATTTATAATAGTATATTTATTTTTGAAATTGTTTATCTACATCTTTCGGTCATATATTAGTAGTATTCTTTATCTATGGGTAAATCTTTGTATTTACTAAATTTTATCAAAATGCATCAACTAATATGACAAGCTAAAAAATATTTCTAAAATGCAATAAAAGTTATTAACTTTTTTGTGTAGCTAATATGATGATGATGACAAATGAGATCAATGGGATTTGATGCAGGAACTATTTCATTCTATCATAAGAAATGCATTTATTTTCTTTGATGTAGCTGTTTATGATTATCTTATTATATTAGAGAGTACTGTAATAGTATTATCAATTCATCCCATTGTGTTGGTAGTATTTTATTATTAAATTATTAAATATTATTATCGGAATTAATTTCTTTATTTCTTTATTTTTACTTTTAATAATATATATTTATTTATAATGAAAACTTTTACATATAATCAATCATTAAGCAAGGTTTAACATCTCTTGTTCTATTGACAGTTGTAATTATGAATAAGACAATCAATGAAGGCAAGAGTATATTAGTCCAAGAGTTCAGTGTTCAAGTATGACCGTGTGTCTTCAATCTTTTTTTTTTATAAATAGCCTTCATCCCTTTTCTTGATTTTCCCCAAACTGTTACAAAACAATTGAACTGCTTATGATTTTCCAATAACTATTTTACATCTGGTTTTTTATAATAAGAATATGGTGAAGATTGCAATTTCTGATCAGTCCAAAAATTTTGTAATTTATACAGTCTCGTATTGAGGTGATACAATTTACTCCCATTTGGGAGTGGTCATGGATAAATTTCCTGACTTTGTCTAATCATGTATATGCTCCAATTAGGTGTTCAGTTGTTTCATCTTCTCACCCACACAATTGGTATATAGAATCAAGTTTTTTAAAACCCTTTTATATACAAGAAACCAATTGGTGGGCAAAGCAAAATGATTTGATTACAAAATCAATAAATTTTGGCTCCAATGCCCAGAATTTAGTTATTGATAAAAGCTTATTGTTAGTTAGATTTAGTTTATTTGGCAAACATTGTAACTCCGGATTCATCAGGTGATATGCTTCCCATAGTCTGATCTTATTTGCAAATGGTAATTGTTCTGGTATGGTGAATTTCCTTAGGTATTTATTCAGCTTCATTATCCAATCCTCCTTTGGTGGTGGCTGGTCTGTGGGAAAAACAATTTGCATGATCTCATGACACCTGTATAGTAGTGTCCAATTAACAATTAGATTATAGGCCCTTTGGGCATAGATGGCTGGGATTGAATGTAAAGAGAGACCATTAAGTTTCTTAGGCTGTTATATTTTTACTTAAACCTATGACCACCGCTCTTTTACCCCAACGTATCCTGGAACACATAGAGTTAATTTTGTTTATAAAGTTTTTATTCAGCTTTATGATGGGGAGAAAGTAGGTAATCTTTGTAATTTGGACAATGAGTTGGTTAACCTTTCTGTTGATTCCAATATTGCATTTTGTATTTCTTTTGTCATCGCTGTTGGTGACCTGAATATGTGAAAGCCAAGAAATTTTTGGGGTTCTGTTATAAATTTGGCTGTAACTTTTTTCCAATAGAAAATTTCCAGGCTTCTGATTTATGAATATTGAAAATGAGTTTATAATCAGCTGTGTATTTGTCCAGTATTTCATACAGCAGGTTTAGATATTTGATTGATGGCAAAATTACTAATATGTCATCCATATATGCTATTACATTAATTGATTTTTTTAATTTCAGGGATATAAGTACCAGGGAGCCTTCTCTCTATGTCTATCAAATGGGGCTTAATATATGCTATAAAGCATAGGGTGCTTAGGGGGTGAATTCTGTGGAACCGAGAGTGAGGGTTTGAAGCCAGAAGCTATTTTACCATTCAGAGTGATGAAGATCTCTCCGTTCCTCAATAGGTCTAATACGTATTTGGATATATGCACCTGAGGTGGAGTATTAATCCAGTACCTCCAACTCTGAACATAATTTTTTACCTCCAACTCTGAACATAATTTTTTACCTCCAACTCTGAACATAATTTTTCACCTCCAACTCTGAACATAATTTTTTACCTCCAACTCTGAACATAATTTTTTCTATCTCTATATATGTGATTGTATCTGTGCTCAACATATATTTTGTTCCTCTTCTCAAATGATAATGAAAACATAATACATGGAAAGAGAGAAAGAATTAGGATTCATGTATTATTTCCTTTTAGGATAAAAGGTGGCATCTCTGGAAGAACTTTATATTTATCCATAAATTAAATAAATGTTCTTGATTTTTTTAAATTCTTATTGATAAACTTTTCAATATAATTTCCCAACTTGTGCACATATTTTTCATTTTCTTTTCATTTCTCAATGAATGTTCTGAGAGCAGAGCTTTTCAATTTTTTTACCTAAGTGCTCCCTTTTTCCATATTAAATATATTATAGTTCTCATATTTTTTAATAAAGATACTAAAATGGCCAAAAGTTTTAGATTACCAGATTTCATTATGTAAATCTATGCTACACCTTAGTCAAGATGATCTTATTTGTTTGAAATGTAATAGGAATTCTTTGTTCAATTACATTTTCTACCAAGTGCACTCAAAAAATTAAAAAAATATTTTTTTTTAAAATCAATTAATAAAAAAAAGTAAATTACTATCTTTTTTCTTTTATAATCAAGTAACTTTTTTATTCAACTATTTCATATATGATACTTTACAATGTAAAATTTTATATTTCTTATATTAAAAAGTTTGCATGTTTAGGCTTTCATTTTTCTTATGTATATTTCATATATATAATATTTTAGCATGTTGATTCTACAATATTATTTCATAAATATATTTGTTTTTTATTTTATTTTATATATTGAAATATTTGTTTTCCAATGGGTGTTTTTTATTTCATATATAAAAGTGCTAGAGTTTAGATATTATATATATTATGTAGATATTTAATATTTTTTGGTAGATATTTTGATATACATGTAAATTAGTATTTCTAATTGATGCATAGATGTTCTGCTTTATAAATGTCAGATCTCAGAAAACTAACTTTATTGGTAGATAAAAATGGCATCTGCATCAACTACTGCATCAACATTCACCATTGATGACTGTATGCCTAAAATCAGGTTTGATTGCTCTAATTAAGAATATGAATCTATTACCAAATTCATCACTTCCTTTATTTTACTATATCTTATATAAATGCAATTTAATGCAATTTATTCACTGGATTTTAAACACTTTTTAGCAAAACCTTTTATTGTACATGTATGCATACACAATCTTACATTTCAACTGTGAAGAAGACTGCATGACAATCGAAATGTAAGATTGTGTACACATATATGTACAATAAAATATTTTTGCTAAAAAGTGTTTAAAGTACAGTGAATAAATTGCATTTAATGTGAATCTATCTGATCTAATAGAGATGAATCATTAGTGAAAAAGTTGCAAATATGAATAATGAAAACAGTGATGAAAGAGAAACCTTATGTATAATGCTAGGATCTTGGCACATAGATCTGCAAAATATTCCCTATCACTCCAATAGTTTCCCTTCCATGAGAGATTAAATATCACTATCGATATAAACACAAATTTTAAGGTATTGAAATATTTAGATTTTATTTTTTATTACACATTGCTAAAAAAGATTGTTATGGAAATAAATAGTTATGTTGATCAGTTTCAACAAATACACATTAAAAAAAAGACCAGACATAATAACTGGAAATCCAACTCTGTAAAAGAATAAAAACTGTTTTCTGGGGATGGCCAGAAAAAATAAATTTTCAAAGTCTCCAAATTTTCTGAACTGATGATGAGTATTGGGTATATATCACTCATGAAATTTCTTTATTCTTCTAATAATGAATACGGAGTATTCAAAAGAATGCTTTGTGGATATTCCAAAGTCAGACTCCTGTTTTAGATGAAAATCTGATGCTTTTCAAAGAGTGCTTAGTTAAAAAATTTATATAGCTAAAAAGAGAGTTCATTTTGAAAAAATAATGGCTTTTTTTCTTGTTTCAATACAAAAAATAAAATAATTGTTGGAAGAAAAAAAACTTTTCTAGCAGTCACACATTTATGCTTAATTATATATATATACACACTATGGTATTATCTTCTCCACCAAATATTGTTTCATTAAAATGATTATTCAATGTGAGTCATGATCATCTTATCATTAGCTAACTTCTCAATTTTATTCTAGTGTATAAAATGGCAATCCATCTTTGAGACATAATCCATCTAGATACCACTCCAAGATTCTATTATATATTTTTGCACACTAACATATGGTTACATATATATTTACCAATTTCATCATTCATAGTTTACTATAAATAAAAAACTTAAATATTTATACAAATAATTTCACTCGTATCTACATATTATCTAATAAGCTTCATTACTTTATAATGTAATCCAAATTTGAGATTCTAGAATAAATTATGCAATAACAAACAACTACCACTATAAATGATCAAGTATTATCTCTTGGTACTATTTTGTCTAGTTGTCCTAATCTGAATTAAAGCAGAAAACTTAACATATCTACCTAATCTTAAAATTTATGCAAACAATCTCACTCATATCTATGCATTATATAATCATACAATACTCTCTTAGTGTCTTAGTATTGAGTGATTTTTCATGAATATGCAATATGTACAATTAACTGGAACAAAAATTATTATCTTATTATACAATGACACATGTATACATCAAAGATGCAAAAGAATTAATAATACATAGTAATAAAATTTATAGATATAATAAGCACCTCCATACTTCCCCCTTTTTTTTAAATTCATATAAATAAAGATATAATAAAAGACAAATGACCCCCAAGATGCATTTCGTGCTGAACCAGCACTCATCAGTTGGCCCAGGTCACTATCTCTCGTGCTTTTAACATCAATACTTCAATGCAAATATAATAAAACAAAATATCATAAGACTTTCTCAACTCAATCTATTGCTGCTACATTATTATTAGAAGATAGTTAAAGCTAACCAATGAAATGCTATTTATAGGACCACCAAAAATTGTTATTAATTTATTAGTACCTAATATAGTATATTTCATAAACAATGACACTCAACCAATTAATAGAAAAGACACCTGTTTCACCATTTCAAAGAGATGGACAAACTAATCCAAACAATATTTAAATATAATACCAAAAACACCTAACTTATTAACATAAATTAGAATACTCCCCCTCATCACTATCAACTGCACGCAGCTATGAGTATGAAGCCATGGAGCTTTGAAAGTGCTAAGCATTAAATAAATTATTAATAAATATAACTTTTCTAACAAGCATTAAAAGCGCATAATTATTGGTATAATATAAAATATATTATGAAAACATAATTATAGTGTTGATTATTTTCAAGATAAAATTTTAAGAAACTTAAACGAATATTACATAATACTAATATACAGTATTAATATTGTCATTCATTGATATACTATTATTATTTTTTATAATGATAAGCTTTATTTGTCTTGAATGGTTACAAGAGTTTACATAACTTGGATTGCTGAGTTTACATGGGCAATCCGTAGTTGTAGGTTTATATATATAAAAGTTGATTTATTATTTTACACTGGATTACAGGAATTTTTACATACTGTGGATTAGTTACATGGTTTTATATAGCTTGGGTCACTTTGGTTACATGGGTAATCTGTAGTTGTAGATTTACATATGTAAAAGTTTTTTTTTTTGTTTTGTTTTAATCAAATTTTGTTTATTTTAAATTCAAAGTAACAATATATTTCTTTATACTATAGGAAAAGTCTAATTTCTTCTTTAACAATAGATACTTTCTATTGTTTTGTTTTTTTATTAAAATAATAATACTAATCATTTCCATGATAGGAGATATGTATTCAGGTATAAAATGGATCAGCCTTAGGGAGGCAAATTAATTAGCTTCCATGTGGCATCATAGATGTAGGAGGGGCCAAATTCTGGTCCCTTTTCTGAACTTTTTCCATTTTGTCAATGTATAAATCAAGCGGGCACTTCAGTGCATGATTAAAGGTGAGCCAGCACTGGGTATACCATAGTGAAAACAATATGAATGTTGATGAGCGTATCTCTGGGATGGATCCACACAGTATATTGTCAATGAGAGTAGATAAGGAAGGCTTTTGGTCACTTAGCATGGAGGCTATAAGGTCCCTGTAGGGTTGAAGGAAAACACAGTGGCAGAGGAGGTGAAGAGAAGTTTTCTCTTCTCTGAGGCATAGAGTGCAAGTGGAATCTATGTTTGAGAATCCTCGGTGATGTACAAGAAAATGTTTAGTAGGCAATGTGTTGAGGTTTATCTTCAACAGAAAGTCAAAGAATTTGTGTTCAAAGAACCATCACTTAAATTTCACATCTTCTGTATCTTTCTGATGAAGTCTTTGGTAAAATTGACCACTGGGGTGAAATAGGATATTCAGGGGAATATTAGCATATTCATAAGGGAGGACTTGGCGAACATGGACATGTAAACTTTGGATAGGGAGGATGTGATCTTCTGTGTAGATTGAAGTAGCTTATTTTGGACAGGCCCGGAATGATCTTACCAGAATATAAATACCAGGCGGATGATTTGGCCATATTAAATTGGAGGCCAGTTTGATCAGAGAACTCTCTAAGCACTGATAGAAGTCTGGGGATTAGTTTTTTTGAAGGAAAAAAAACGGTCAAATCGTCCATATAGGTAATGTGATGAATTGATGTATTTAATGTCGGGATATGGATGCCAGGAAGAGAACTCTCAATTTGAAGGAGCAGAGGGTTGAGGTAAGTGATGAAAAACAGGGCGCTGAGAGGAGAGCCCTGTGGAATGGAGGATTGTCATTCATTTATTACATTTCAGTGAGGAGATATCATACTTATTTTAATACCTATAGAATAAGTATTTACTGCCCATTCACTATACTATGTTAAATATTTTTTATATGTCTAAATTAATACTTAAATATAAGTATATTATATATACTTTTAAGATAGATGTAATTATAGAGGATTTGAACCCAGACTTTCAAGATTCCTTTTATCATGGAATGGATGACAAAAGTGAGCTTAAAAGTCTGGGTTCAAATCCCCTATAATTATATCTAAACTAAGTATCTGACATATGTTAATAAGATGGGCAAATAATCCCAGAGGACGAAACCTCGTTTAATTATAGTAATGTATTATCGAATCAGTGGCTCTACTTATTTTCGAACCGAGAACTTAACTTATATATTTATATTTTATAATAAAAGATAAATAAATTTTTCAATGATGTTAAAGTTCTTTTTCTTTTATATGTTTTTTTTTCCGCAGTAACTTCATGACAGCTTAACAATTAAAATTTATCTTTTTCTTTTTTCCCCTGCTTTTCTACAAGAAGTTCCTACTAGCTTTTTAATAATAGCCTTTTTGTAAGCAGCAAAACAAAATCCATTTGCTATTTTGAAGGGGAAAGAGTGAAAATCCAGATTAATATGAAAGCAATAGAGCAATTTTATTTTATTACTCAAGTGACAACTAATAGAATTAAATGAGAAACGAGCATTCTTGTCAATCTTATTGGTGCAGAGAAACAAAAATAAAAGTGCAATAAATAATCATAATAAATGTATTTTTGTTTTACTTTATTAACAGCTGAAATAGCATATTTTATCATTCTTATTTAGCAAATCAAAAATTTTACTATACAATAATTTAAATTATTACAATGTAATCTACAAGTGCCAAATTTTCTGCAATGTAATAATAATAAGATCACTTTTAAATACATACCTTAATGGTTATTACTAATTCTTGATTAGACTAAAAATTATATCACGTTTGCCTAGATATACACTTTAAATTTTAATTAAAAATTAATACATTTACTATTGTATTATAAACATATATGCAATTATATTGAGATCTCATATAAATGTATGCAATAGTTTTCATAATTCTACTCATAAAATATTGAAGTAAATAATTTCCAACATGATAAAAATAAATGGGTACATTAAGAAATGGTCTTAACCAATAAATACATAAAGCAAATAATGTAAGAAATTAATAACTGTTAAATTTGAAAATTCATGAATTACTACAAGGAATAAAATTATTATGGCAATTTAAAAATAGACACAATACTTTTAATTGATCATAAGGTGCGCTTTAATTCCTGTACTAATTCTCAACTGAGAACATAAAATATACTGACTGACCAAATGAATAACTATTATGCTCAATCTTTTGCTTGAATGTTTCAATGGCACATGACCTCTCAGATAATTAGCTGCATGATTATTTATTGTTATCTAATGTCTCTGAATTCTCATTTCTCAGAGTGATATCATCTATAATATATATCCTAATAATAAATCCTTGCATTTAATTTTGAATTATGCATGAGCTTTTAATAACAATCTTAAAACACTAGTAATTTAATCATAGCCAAATATTTTTCCAATTTTTCATATTATATATTACATAATTGGTTTTCAATTAGAGCATTCTCTATTAAAGAATAAATAGAAAGTCTTCTTTTAGTATAACTTTTTCATTTATTCTTTAAGATTAATCCAAAAGACAACAATTCAATAAAACCAACATAACTGTAGTAGGTTCTGGTACAATGAACATAATTGATTCCAAAAACTTATTCATTCATTCATTGTAGCATACTTGCATGAAAATCAAGTCATACATCATGACTTAATTTAATACTATTCTTGTGCTACAAATGTTATATAATGAGCTTGTTGATAGCTCTTAACAAGCTTTTCCTAGCATCTCATTGATGACAGCCAGTATCTAGAAACCAATCTGAGGATAGGAATATTCGGAAAAGCTTGTTAAGAGCTATCAGCATGCTCATTACATAACAATTGTACTACACATTGAAATATATATATATGTAATTATATAATTGAATATTTGTAAATACAGTAACTAAATAATTAAAAAAATTTATCCACTTAGGAGGGCTTTCGAATATTCCAGTAATCTTTGTCAACTAAAGCTTTGAAAGGCTAACTTTCCCACAATTCTGTGATCTTAACATTTGCTGCTTGCCTGTTAATTAAGTCATGTTTATATTTGTATATTAGCATAGCTTCCTTAATTTTTCTTTTATTGTTATTTTTTTCAATTTGCAATATTTTTACGTTATTAAAATTGAAGTCAAAACCATAAATACATGATTTATTATGGTCGTAAAAAACAGACGCTGAAAATATTATTATCTACTATACAAACATACAAAAATACAGACATCGAATAATATTATTACATATATATATATATAGGGATAATCTATTCTGTTTCAAAACCTAAATCAAAATTATCCTCCACTACAATAATTTAAACAGAAAAAATATATTACAAAATCAAAAACTTAAAATACATATAAAATTAATTTTCTGTATTTAACTTTTATATGCTGTACTACACATGTAAATTTGCTAAGTTCAACTTTAGTTAAATCAAGACTTTAACTTGTTCAAAACCAGCTACATTTTGATAACTCCCTAATAGCAGTATCTGTAATAGTTATTTTAACAATTAAATCTTTATTTTAGATCATATATTCTTAATCTTTATATTATTTATTGCACATATAATTTACAAATGAAAAATATTCCAAAGATAATACTTTAATTTTGCAAATATAGAACAGAAAAAAAAAAAAAAGATTAAAGTGAAATACAATGAGAACAATAGCTTCTTTTTTATATTGGATGTTTGCCTTTGTCACTTAAAAAAATATTGAATTATGTCAAGCGTTGTTAGCCAAGAGGTCATCGCAGCCACCTTGCAAGCAAGTAGTTGGTCGCAGACGGTGCTGGGTTCGCCTCCCGACCGATGCTATGACATATGAAAAATATATATATATTGAATTATTTCTTATTTAAACATCATTTTTAAAACTGCAAAAAATTATTGTTCAGATATCATAAAGCAATGAAATTATGTTTTAAAATTTAAAATTACACTTATAATTATTAAAATATCACAAAAAATTTTATACTGGCATTAATAAAAGCATTTCTTATCAATGAATCAATCATAACTTCCATTTTACCACAATTATGATTTCATTTCACTTATCTTTGTAAAAAACAAAACTTTTCAAATAAAACGTAATTGCAATGATGAATATTTCTTTTTTAGTATAAAATAAATATTTACAAATATGTTTGATAAATATGTAAATACACTACAGAAATGTTTTTTTTCTTTCTGAAGTAACAAAAAAACTACCAATGCCCTAGCAATTCCTTTGATTTATGATGCTTCCAATCAGTAGCATTGTTGGCTTCTTTGAATTTCTGATATCTGTATGACACTGACATCTACAGATTTTTTTTTAACTAATAAATCAATACAAAATTTAATTCCAGTTTCTAATATTAAATGAATACAAATCCAAAAAAATAGCACTAGATATAGACAAGAAAATGAAGAAAATCCTAAAGTAAGTGCAGTATCATCAGAACACGGTGAGTGCTTAGAGGCAGAATGCTTGAAAGACATAAAAATCTATGCCGTTCTTATTTTCATCCTTGTTTTTTTAAATAGTATATATTGTTGTCTTAATCATTCCATATTCAGGGATTTTAATCATGGCTAAAATAAATTTTATTATGTAGCAGAAGTTTAGAAATTAAAAAATATATAGTACTGTATTTTCATTGCTAAAAATATAAACAAACTGATACATCAATTAAATTAAGTAAGAGTTACAAAGTTTAAAGCCATCTAATGCTCTTATCAAAGTAGAAAACTCTGAAATGTCTTGTACAAATGGATATAAAATTCATTGAAAAAAACTGTTCACTGATTAATTTGTTCAATGATGAAATGCAACATTATAAAATTTTCAAAATGCAGATTTTCTTCTACTTCAGTAAGCATAAAGGTAGAAATGCTTTATTAAACATTTACAACAATCCAATAAAATATAGAAAGTAATCATCCTTTCCTTACAAGCACCATTAAACAGTGGTGTTCAATCTGCAAGGATGCTCTCACACCAGTCACAAAATAAGAGACTTTAAGGGATAGTTTTACTACAATCTAAAAAACACAGTACTTTCAAAATTTACCAAATATTATATAACAATCCCAAAAATGCAATGTAAAAATTATTAATTTTTTAAAATATGAATATTCTTTTTTTGATCAGCATAAAACATATATGAAACTTTTAAACATTAAAGCTCTCTAATAAAACAAAAATAAATAAAAATAATAATAATGATTAATTCATTACAGCCAAGCAATACAGAATATTTATTTGAGTAATCTTAATTTCCAGTAAATTATAAAATTTATTAATGTAATATTAAATAAATTAAATAAATCAACAGTTGAATATTTCTAGCATCTAATAAGGAGAGTAGAAAGGTCATGAATTACAATATAATTTCTCAAATCATTATAATACAGGTGCAATACAATTAATCCGATACTCTGGCTTTCTGAGCCTTATGGATTAGTGATTCCCTTAAGAATAAGAATAATTTAACAATATCTTCTTTCTCTTCCAATCATTATAAATCTCAATCCACTCATCTACAATGAACACTTAGAATATTAAATAAAATACATGAGAGGGTACACAAAAGAAACTGGAATTATATTCTGGAAAATGGGTCACTTGTCAGACACTGTAAGGGGTATCCCAAAAAAAAACAGAATTGACTTCTGAAGAATGGGGTACTTGTATAGCAGTTTCTGCTGCTAGATAAATGTTTAGGAACTCTTCACAATCAATATGCCAGCTGACATTATTGGGAAAGGATGCATATGGCTCCAGTGATTTTTTTCAAGTTGCTCAATCTGCCTATTTTTGTGTGATTCACACAAATGATATACACTATAAAGTTTTATTTTCTTTTGGATAAAGAAAAGCATCAGAAACCATTGTTATGCTACCAAATTCCTACAAGGAGGCTAACATTAGTAAAAATACAAGTTTATTAATGTTTATTTCATTTTATACAAGATAAAATGTTGATGGTCAATCTCTTCTAGATATTCTTCAATTGTTCAAAGTGATGAAATTTTTCATGCCATTCTGAAAGATCGTTGTTAGATCACTGGTAAACTCTTGGTGTTGCCAGGAATTTTATGGAGTTCCTATTAATAAATTTTAATATAAGAATTGAGAATGAAATGATTTGCAGCAAAATGCGTGCCTTGCTTTCCATATAGCAGTGAGTGATAAGCAATTTTTAACCAAAAACAACATGATACTCTTGCCTTATCCTCAGTATCATTAATTTCATCCCATGCAACTTTTTCTTATTTCCACAGATGAAAAAAGACCTTAAAGAAAAATACTTTTTTGTTGACATTGAACAAGACATCAACAATGAGAATTTTAAAAAAATGTGTTGAGCAGTGACTAAACCATTTGGAAGTTTCAAAATGTAAAAATAAATGCACTATTTTTTAATAAATGAATTCCAAATTCTTTTGGGTACCCTCTTGTATATGAATATATGTGAATATTTAATATATATATTGTTTACATATCCATTTTATATATTTATTTTTTATATAATCAAAAAAATTACAATAATAAATAAAAATTCACTTGTTAATTCCCTATTGGTTTTTTTTTAATTTAGTGAAATATTTTTAAAACTGTACCAGTTTATTTAAAGATATTCATTATGGCATCATGAAACACTTTTATTGTTATAAAAAATTCATATTTTACTATATTTTCACATGTATGCGGTCATGTGGGTCAGTTGTATAAGATGAAGTAGATGACTAAAGGGAGCTTGAAAGTCTGAGTTCAAATACCTTCTAATTATATACTTCAGTATCTTTGTTTGTTTGTTTGTTTGTTTTTTTTGGGGGGATACAAAATAAAATCATGTTGAAAATTATTATAATAAACTGTGGTTTCACTTACAAACGTGAAAACAATGGGGGGGGGTATATTCACGCATAGCATCTAAAGCTATCAACAAATAAATTGCTATAAAATAGTACCATTATAAATGCTACCTAAAAAAAAATTGAAAAAATATTTTTTTATACGCACTTCAAATAGTCATATAATTGTGCTTATTAGTTTACATGTATTTTGCATCTAAATGTATTTTTATTCTATAATGAATGTATGCATCGATTTACTTATTACGTTAGATTTTTTTCCCTTTTGTAATGTGTGTATTCAAGATTCAAAAGATATATTATTTAAATAAATTATAAATAAAGTAATTGAATGGTTCATTACTCAGGGGTTTATAAAAAGTTCAAGGATCAAAAGTGAAAGAGCTGGGCCACTATCCAAAATCTGCCACTCTACCATTGAATCAATCCATTTAAAGAATAAATTGTAACTGTGGGTAAAATGTTTGGCAGTCAGGAGAACTTAAAAGACCTCTTGTAATTTTGCTCAGATAATAAAAATTGCTAACAAGTGAATCAAATTAACAATATTTTATTTATATTCACGATTATTTCTGCTTGAATAAACAACTGCCTGTGTGTATGTCATTAACACATTATTAAACGGTATTATTAAATTAGATAAAGCACCAAATTATCACCTGTCTAATACTATAATGTGAGTCACGATATAATATCAAACAGATTTTTTTTACATCTCTTTTACCTTCTTATTCTCTTTATACATACGTATATTTGATGAACTGTAAAATTATTATAATAAACTCGAAGTTTTATTTAGGCATTAAAATATATATATACAAATGTGAATGCTTCAGCACCTAAAGCTATTAAACAAATAAGATGGTACAAAATAGTACCATTATAAAAAAAATGTTTTCTAAGAAAATTATGAATAATTTTTCCTGATAAGCATTTTCAAAATTATAATATTTTTGACAGCATCATCTTTTTAAATCCCGTAAAAAACTACAAACATTTTAACATCATATATATAGTAAAAGGTAAAAACAGCCTATAGATAGTATGTGAGAGCAAAGGATTTTTCAACAAACAGCAAAAACAAATCCCCCTCCCCCGTGAAGAATACATATGACATTAGATTATTAATTCACGATGCTTTAAATATATGTAGTAATTATTTCTTCCTTGAAAAGTTTAATGTTTTCCCATAATGAAAAAGACTAAGTTACATTTATGTTTGATTGATAGTTCAGTCTGAATACTATAACATCAGATTTGCCATCTTAATAAGATCTGAAGAAATGGTCGTTTAAATGTGCAGAGCAGTTAAAAGAGGTGTCACATTAACATTAGCAGCTTTTGTAAAGTTCGTCATTGCAATGTTTACATATAGTTTGATGCATTGTATTTATTAGTTATTGTATAGATACATCAAAGTATAATTATTCACCTAAGCAGTTTAACTCAATGAAACAATGGCAAGCTCAAAAGGATAATTCTCAGAAAATTAAATCAAAAAAATCCTCACAAAAAATTCGAAGTGATCTAATTGAAAGAATCTGTTGTGTTTATCCCATCACTTTGGTGCCCAAATATCCCATTATCTCTGAGTAACTGACTATATGATTACAAGAAGTTTTCAAAAATATCTACATCACTGACTTATATTATTGTAAACAATTCAATCTATCTTCAACAAGTGAAATCAGGATAATCAACTGCATTTAAAATTACAAAGATGGCAGCTATTTAAAAAAAAACCAATAAAGCAAGATTATATTACACAGTTAGTTGACAACAAAACTTTACCTTATTCACGATTCTAAGTTACAAGTATATTCCCTTGCAGTGATTCCTGTTCTTTAAATAATCCTTCACCAGATATTAAAAGAAAAGTTTTCTCACAATATCATCATCATCAATCATTATCAATCCACTGCAGGATGAAGGTCTCTCCAAGTTCAATCCACCTCCGATCTCTAGCTTCTCTTCTTCACATCACTCCTGCACACTTTCTTATTTCATCCATCCATCTCACATGTGGTCTCTTTCTGGGTCTTTTACAATCTCTTGGAATCCGGTTTAAAATTTCAATTGTCCATCTATTATCATCTTTTCTATCAATGTGTCCAACCCAATTCCACTTCAGTTTTTTAATTTTTTTCAATGAGGTCAGTAATACCTGTTTGTTCTCTTATCCATATATTGCATTTTCAATCTCTTCTTGTTACTCCTAGCATGCATTCTCCATACTCTCTATATTGCTCTTCTATTAAGTGTCAAAGTCTCAGATCCATAAGTAAGAACTGGTAAAACACATTTATTAAAAACATTTTTAAACGCATAGGCATATTTCCTTTTAGTATCAGATTATTTCTACCAAAAGCTCTCCAACCAAGTTTAACATATAAATATAATTAACATGCTAATAGCTCTAAACAAGCTTTTTTTTTCAATAAATGCCACAAGAGAAAGCATTTAAAATCTCTATCTAGAATTATTCCTATCCCCAAACCACTTTCAAGCTGATGGCTCTCATCAGTGAGACACTAGGACATTCAGACACTAGATCTAAAATACAAACCCAAGCCCAGAATTTATCAAATACTTAACTATTAAGTAGAAAATATGAATTTTTCAAACACCTGTATGACTTCAAATCCAGCTATCTAACTTAAATAGCTATATGGTACTGAACAAAATTCAGATCTACCATGTATTAATTGCCTTAGCAATATAACATTGTACAAAGCCTCAAAAGGCAAACTATAATAATAAGAAAGTCAAGTCATACACATGACTTAATTTAATAAGTTTGTATTTACAAATGTAACTAATAGTTCTAAACTATTTAATACCTATTTAAATTAGATAGCTGGATTGGAAGACATATAGATGTCTGTTCAGATTTTCTACTTAATAGTTAAGTATTTGATAAATGGTGGGCTTGCATTTGTATTTTAGATCTAGTGTCTGAATGTCCTAGTGCCTCACTGATGAGAGCCATCAGCTTGAAACCAGGTTGGAGATAGGATAATTCTAGATAGAGATTTTAAATGTTTTCTCTTGTAGCATTTATAGAAAGAAAACAAAAAGAGAGAGAAAAAAAAGCTTGTTTAGAACTATTAGTACACTCATCTGTGGATACAAGTTTATTAAATTGTCACATGATGTATAACTGGATTTCCTTTATATATATTGAAGCAGATGATCTGATGCTCAGATCCTGCTTCACAGCCCATGTCAAATCTCCTACCACCTAATCATGTTTAACCCCATCCTTACGCACGTATAAATATTTATTAGTACGTATATATTTTTTGCTTTATAATTTTAAAATAAATCATGTAGATATTTATATATCTTAACCTAAAACTATTTAAGAAATAAATAATTAATATTATTTTCATGTGTATGCATGCGTAATGGATAAATATATATATTTTCAGTATAGGAGATTGCTTAGAAATCATAAAAATTATATTATATATAGTATGTATTTAAAGTTCATATATGAAACTTATTATTTTTTTATATTTAATTTAGCAGTCAGAAATGATGCAATTCTTTTAAAAAGTTTCTCAAAAACAATTATCCGGAAAGGCCCATTAGTTAAAAGTAAAAGATTACAATTTTGTAATAGTAAAATAAATCCATTAGTGGAAATTTCGTCCATGCCAACTTGTTTTAAAATCATAAGTCTTATTTTAAAATAATCGTTCAAGAAACTGATAACAGAATTGCATTGTTTTAAAAATCTTACAAGATAAAAGAGATCCAGTCAGCCGATTTTAGCTTGGCTAAAGTGCACAAATTGCCTCAGGTCCAGCAGTAGTTGCTATGCTACATCACCAAAAAAGAAGTATAAATACTGCTAGATTTGAATCCAACAAAGGAGGAGACAACCATAAATTTCATGATGCTAAACCAAATCCACGTCAGTCTGAAATTTTATCCAATGTGCAGTGAGTAGGGGAAATTTCACCTTCCCCTCCATTCCAATATGCTTTTCCTGTAACAAAGCTCCGGATCCCGTACTTATGAACTCTAAAATATCTGCCGATTAAATAAATAAATGCTACTTGTCATGTTGTATTCAAACCCTAGATCTAGTGCATTAATGCTGATGAACATTAGTCGTATCAAGGACTGCTACTCCGTATATCAAGGTAAAGAACTCTAGCCGCTCTTGATTATCAAACTCAGCTTTCTTTATAATAACTATCATCCTGACGCTATATTCTGATATTATGTTTAAATGTTTATATTATGTAACTCTCTGTAATATAACTCTATATAACTTATGCTATCATTAAGCCTCTACTTAACATGTTTTCCTTTTATTTCCATGCGGCAAATAATTCTATTTCATTATGTTTTATGTATTTATGTTTTTAAAATGCCAATAATATTTTCAAAATTGCTAACATATATTTTATTTCTGTTTTTCCTACCCATTGTTTACGGGGTAATTAAGAATGTAGGTTAATTAAAAATAAGTTTTATTCAGCTTATGCAGGTGTTCATGATTTTGGAAAAACAAAGTCATTAAGTTATAAAAATTGCTATAGAAAACAGATCAACATCTGTTTTCATAAAATGTTTCTTTTCTTTTTAAATAATAATAATGCGCTGTTCTTAACTTTTAATATACTTTATATATATAAAAATTTATATTTTATCCCAACTATTACCACCACCCCAGTTATTTATGTATCAACTTATTTACTTTCATAATAGCTTTTATTAACCGAGATGTGTATTCAGTAAACATGTGGGGAGTTATGAATAACTTAAAGTAAAAGGGAGGGGAAATCTTTATGTCTTAAATTTCTATATTTAGTTAAATTTATCATCCATGCCTGTTTAGCGAGTAGATCATACCATTACGCAGGGTATTCTATAATTTATGGGTAGTAAATATTTAAGATAGTCTTTAAAGCTATACATTTCGTAATCCCCAAGTGTTGCGTGCATATAGGTGATTTTGTTCTATATTTATATATTCATGCTTCTCTTCTTATGGTCTCGCAAAGTCGAGCCCCATCATCGTTCTCAATGTCCAAGAACCAGGCTTAAACCCCCCAGGGACATATTTGGTTGTATGTGCGTGCTTATATGGGAATCGCTCTGAAGAAACCAGCCCAATAATGCATAGCCAACCGCTCTTCGTTTCTAAACCGATCCTGCCAATGTTTGCAGAGTATATCGGTATATTTTCAAAATGAATTCCATGAAGCACACATTCGGATCCATGACTGGATCACATCATAGATGCCATCATGCACGTACCGCCTGTTGTTATATTTCTAGTAAACCCATGAACATCCATAAGCCATAGTGTTATGATTTTACTAAACAGACATCTATGTCCATTATTAAAATGCACGTCATTGCGACAAATTTATTATTATTAATATAAATATTCATTAGCCGTCCCACATGTCTGCCACTTTATAAACCAAATTAATAGTTATATTTTATACAAATGTAATGTTTCCTTATTAAACAATTATTCTCTTTCAAATCGGTTAAATGCTATTTTTTGTTTTCTTTGGGGGTGGAATAGTATTTCAATAGTATGTTTCTAAGAGCGCTAATTCTTTATGGTATCTATTATTGGCATCGCCGCAAATGTAAACAAAGGTATTGTAAAAATCTGATTTTTGATGTATAAATCAAAGATAATCTTATTTCTTAAAGTCAACCATTATATAATATTTATGAGGCCAGTGTCTGACAAATAGTCAGATGCATTTATTTATGTTTTATCAATATAATAAATCTCAAATATATATCATACATTTCTGAATCATTGTGCTTTCTTTTATTTAAATTAATATTAGTTCGTAAGTTATGCTCATGATGATTAGATGATCTCCGCTAAAATACATAATTAATATGCAAAATCATGAGCCTTCATTGATTCTAAATTAGAGTTCATTTTAAATTAGTCTATCATTAAATTTAGCTTAGAGACTTTTTGTGTCTCCGATGAGCGATGCCGGCGGTGAGAAAGGAAATTAGCTCGATATCCTCGGGATTGTTGCTCATAAGTTGGTAGATCTGGGAAATAGGCAAATAGGGCAGAATTCATGAGTGTTCCTGACTTATGTATCTTGCGCATGATTGGATTCGAGGTACTTTTGCCTAGATGCTAGGTCTTGTTATGTGAACATACAAAACCGACCGGTACAATATATATATGAAGCTATTAAGTAGATCAGACCTAAATGAAGATATAGTTTCACTACCCAAAACTCATTTCAAATCAATAACCCTTTCTGGATGTTCAACAAGAATTTTTTCAAACAACAAAAGAATTATGGTATAAAAATATTTTTTTCCAGATCCACCAATAATATCAACTGGATTTAATTTTTCTATATACAGTTGGGGTCTCATCAACAAATTCTGGATAACCCATGGCTGTTGCACTCTCCTGCTTCATAAATGAAATTTAACAGCTATTGATTTATGTAGATGTTAAACCATTAAGCATCACATGATCACCATTTCTTATACTAGCACATAATTGTTTATAAACAAGGCAAAACTCTCCATACAGTAGTGCCACCCTGTGCCAACCAGAATAATCAGCCCCATATGACTATATAAGCTATTGAGCTTAGATTGAAAATATTTTTGTGTTTTCAATTTCATTCTTATAGTTTTATAGTTAAGTAGAGATAAAAGGTGGTTGCTGGAGGGTTGCATTAGATCCTAAGATCTAGGTGCAGTGCTCTCAGATCCAAAGCTCCTCACTGACGAAGGCCACAAGCCAGAAACTAGTCTGGGGATATTGGATGAATAGGCGTTAGATAGGAATTTTATGCACAAGCCTTCTGGCATCCATTGATTGCTCTGGTTGGCACAGAGTGGCACTACAGTATGGAGAGTTTTGCCTTGTTTATGTGGATGTTGTTAACACAAACCAGAACTACATAGTTAATGGATAAACTGGCAGAAAATAAATCCTCTGGTGTATTCATTTCACAGTTGAAATCTCTTCACATTTCTTTATGATATTTTGTTAATTGTTAAGCTGTCTTAAAAAATATATCCATAAGCTAACTTAATTTAATAAAATATTTTCAAAAGTAATCCTTCTATAGTGGGGATAATATTAAAAAAAATAGATCCATAATCACAGATTAGATAATAATACTTATTACTTTAGAATATATTATATTTTTATTCACTATAATAAAATAAAGTATGACTATACTGTAACATAATTTGTGTAAAATATAGGTATAAGATAATTCAAAACTTCTAAATAAAGTATTACTCAAAATGAATATATGTATTTAAAATTGAAATAATTCTATCATGAATCTCTTGACAATAAAGTGGATTAAAATTATAATAAATAAAGTATGTAACATGCTACATAAAATAAATCATTAATAAGAATCCAGAATAAAAGCTTAACAATCCATAGAAAAATGAGTGAGTGTATCAAATATAATATTATTCTATTGATAAATCCAAAACTACATGGCAGTCAGCCAATAATATTTGTTAGTAGTTACAAAGTGATACATTACCTGAACATGAAAATTAAAGTAAACAAATAAATACATATTTCTTTGTATTAAAAAAGCCTAGAACTCAATTGTGGCTAATAAAAACTAGATACTAATACATAATAAATAATATACTTCTGGAGAGCAAAAATTTGTGATTCAAATGTGGTTAAAAAAATAAAATTACAGAATAGTCAAAAGTAGATTAGCTATGGTAAATTCATCTAAACTAGACAAACCTCAAGGACATATTAAGTGAACATATGGCAAAAAACCCTAAAAACTCTAATGATGAGAAACAGCATTGATATTAATGGACTAAGATTATCAATAAATGATATTAATGATGTAGAACATTAGATATTTATTACCATATTATACATATTCAAAAAATAATCTCTTAAATCATCAATAACAAACTGATCTTATGTGACTTAAAAATCAACTATAACAATAGTAAGCAAATTTTTAGTATCAAGTATTGTACTTTATCAAAAGCACTTACAAACAAAAAAGTATTCTGATTTCATGTAATTAATGTTTGGTGCAATTAATAAATAATATAATTTTATTTTCAAAATTCAGTAGTACATTGATCTTTGTGAAGCAATTTAACAATTAATGATCAACTTTATTTTAACTATTTTATTGATTTATATTCAGTGAAATCTCAATTAATCATTTTTCAAGAGACCAGAAAAATAAATGAAAAATAATAAAAAAATCAATATTATCAGTAACAATTTAGAAGTTATATATAAAAACAATTTAATAATTACTCTTTAAATTGTCCAAGTACTTTACCACTGTTACACAATGCTTTATTTATGACCCTTTCTTACAGTTTACTGTTTTGATTGCCCCAGCAATCTTCTTCATAACTTTATATCTCCTAACCTCAACTGTTATACTTTATTTGCCACCCTTTCTTACAGTTTACAATTTCGATTACCCCAGCAATCTTCTTCAGAACTTTATATCTCCTACGTATCTCCTACAGTTGAGGTTAGGATATATAAAGTTCTGAAGAAGATTGCTCAGGCAATCAAAACTGTAAACTGTAAAAAAGGGTGGTAAATAAAGCATTGTGTAACAGTAGTAAAGTGCTTGGATAATTTAGTATTATATGATAAAAATAATTTAATGATTATTCATTGAAATACATGTAAAATGTAACTCAGATTTTATAATTCAAAACTTTTCATTCCTATTATTAGCAGAGAGTATTTAAATACTACCCTGATATAACATGTCATTGTTATAATTTTATATTGCTTTGAATATGATTACTTAATAGTTGAAACTTATTATTTGTGGACAAAAATGTAATATTTTCTTAATAGATGCAGCTAATGTGTTTACAGTGAGTTACATTGAATTAAAATATGTGTGTATATATATATATATTTAATATCACAGTAATTACATGGATTAATATTAATTATAGTGATTAGATACAGCACAATATTGTTAACAATCTTATTTTATTTTATATAATTTACAAATAAAAGTAAAGATAAATTTCTTACTTACATATATTTTAATTCAAAGTATAAAGTTCAATGAGCTTGGAGTGATTTTTCTATTTCTCCTATTATTGATTTAAATAGTAGCAATAGATTGTTTTATTGGGAAGTAGTCATGTCCTAATTTAAAACAATTAAAGCATCAAAGTGAAAGGATAGGTGAGGTGAAAGCCAAGAGGTTGAAAATGGAATATGTTTTTGTTTCAATTTGAGAATAATATTGTGTCTGATTTTTGAAAAATATATATATAAACTTTTCTGACTACTTTTTGAAGTCCTTTTTATGTTCGAAAATAAAATACTACTTAATATTATATATTTTTTAAACTACCAAACATCACATGATTACCATTTCTTATGCTTGCTCATAACTGTTATTAAAACAGGCAAAATTCTCCATACAGTAGTACCATTCGGTGCAAGCCAGAGTAATCAATGGATGCCAGAAGGCTTGTGCATAAAATCCCTATCTAATACCTACTCATCCAATAGCCCCAGAATAGTTTCTGGCTTGAGGCCTTCATCAGTGAGGAGCCTTGATCTGAGCATACTGCATCTAGATCTTAGGATCTAATGCAACCCTCCAGCAGCCACCTTTTATCTCTACTTAACTACAGTACTATGAGAATAAAATTGAAAACAATAATATTTTCAATCTAAGCTGTTTTTTTTATATTATATATATATTTTAATACATTATTTATAATTAAAATTTATAAACAATGAGCAATATGTGGGTAAACCATAACATTTATAAATATCATCATCCACTATTTCGAGTATATGCTATCAGAAATAAATAATAAACAAAACTAAAAAATATATATAAACAGAATAAAATTTGAATTTTCTACCTCTCATTATAATCACCTCACAATGCAATCCATATATTTCACAGATATCACAGTGTTACATTTTGAATAAAATATATATTGTAATAGTTTTAACTAATACTGTATAGTAAAAAACTTCCACAGTCAGGTTTGAACCCATTAAAGATACATAAAATATATATAAGATAATAAATGAAATCAACTGCATATATAATGAAAATCTTCCACATGTGTACATAAATATTGTCAATAAAAAGTTGAATAGAATTCCAATAATAATACAGAGTTTTCATAATACTACTTAACCAATGTGATGATGATGACTGGACTTTATAATCACAAGTACTCCTAACAGTATTTTATTTATTTTAGGTTTCAATCAAAAAGCAACTCCAGGTACCAAACCTCCTCAACAGAGAAAGTTTACTGAGAATACCAATAAAATAATGATCACCATCACTGCCAATTATTACCATGACACTCCAGTATATTTTCTAGTGGTTCACAAGTTATCACAGAATTGTGGATGATTCATAACTAGCATATGGGTGTTGAAGTTATAATGTTTTAACAGAGTTATAAACAAACAAGTAGATTGATAAAACAATTTAACAATTTGTTAACAAAAACATGCTTAAGTTGGTTGCATATTTATACTAGTGATTCCCAAATGCAAATATAAAATGAAACGTGTCACAACAATTAATATATTTTCAGTTTTTAAATCTATACTCATGATTCCAAATGCAGATATAAAATGAAAGGTATCACAACAATTAATATATTTTCAGTTTTAAATCTATAATAGCAATTGCAACTGTAATATAAAATATAACATATTTTTAAGTCTAAGGCTTTTTAATATTAAAATATGAATATCTTACTGGTAAAAATATTTAGAGTCATAAATCATGGGTATTTAGATATCATTTTTCTTTTTTCTGTAATTACGATCTTCATAAATTCACTTGATGAGTAGATTTCTACTTACATACTGGAGACTTGAATTATAGTTACAGCAGCCTGGTGATATATAGCATGTAAAATATCAATAGGTTTTTGGCAATTTAGCAGCATATTCTTTCCTTACTGGCATCTTAGAGGCTGTAGCAATCTAGTTCCCTAGACTTCCATGATATTTACTGGATTGGATTGCACAGTTAGGATCTTCCAACTGGTGGACTACTTTGTTGCTTAGCCTTGCATGGTAATTAGTCCAGTACTGGAGGGAAACATTATCATAGCTTCTGATGTAGGCATTGCAATTTTAATTAACTGTAAAGTCTCTTCTTCTGCACTGCTTATTTTAATATATACAGCTTGCAATCAAAATAGCTTTATAATGGAAATCAGCAATGCAACAAACTCCAAATCAAAAATGAATTACTGCTTCTCTAGTGGATTTTGAATGGCCCCTTTTTATACCTGTTATTTTTCTACTCCATATCTATGTCACTCGCTATCAATCGAAGCATAATATAGACCATTCTAAAATCTCTGCCCCATCCCAGCAAAATATTCGATTATTCTCTTCAACAACATGTGGAAGGAGGGGGGACAAACTTATATATAATATTGCGATATTTTATAATGAAAGAAGAAAGAAATAGCTGTTGTTTTCTTTTCTTTATCTATCCTCATTCCAATACAGAAAGATATAAAATTATTTGCCGACTTTTCTCTTTTCACTTCTAATTTCCAGATATTATTAATTCATAATTTTTGATCTTACATTTGAATTCACCATTATAAGAATCTACAAGATTTTATTTGTAAATCGATTCAGAATAGGTAAAACCACAAAGATCTCAAAAATGCCTCAAAATTTAAAGTTTATTTGCGATCAACAGCATTTTGTTTTTCTTTCTTTCACAGTCTCATTTATTATTATTTTCCTTCTCACATATTAGAGGAAAGTGATCGATAACATTCTGCATAAAATACCTCAATATTTAATATGATTAGAATGTATATTAATATTTTTTTCTTTTAGTCTAGTGGACAACTTCTTCAATTTACTGTATATGCGTGCGTACATACACGCACACGTTATTGTTCAAATCTTTATTAATTAACTTATATATATATATTTATGCATAGTTTGCCCTTCGCAGTGCACAATAAATAGTACTATTGTCAAATGTATAAATCAGCTTTCTTTTACTTTTTTATGTAGTTTCCTCCAATGGCACATAATAAAGTAGTTTTGTACGCTTTTCTCTCTCTCTCTCTCTCTCTCTTTTTATTTTTATACTGATAACACCCTGACTAATGTGGGCTGCATAGAATTATGTTAAAATGTGATTTTGAAGTGAAAAGGAAAATTTATTTGAAGTATTTATTTGATGTTGACTATTTGATAAAATTGCTTTTACTGAAAGAAAATTAAAATGAAAAATTCCTGATACTAATTTCATATGTTGGTCAATAATCTCGTGTTAATTTAAAAAGCCAAAAAAATCTATCAAATGAAAAAATAGTGTGTGATATTTGACAATATGGCAGATGTAATATGAAATTTTATAAAATTCAGGAATTTATTTAGCATAAGAGTTTGAGATGGTTAATTGTCAAGTTATATCTGTTTTTTCCATTTGATAATTCTAATATCATATTCCCATAAATTATATAAAAAAGTTATAAGTGAGTCCCTACTGTTAAGGATAAGAAAGAAACTTTTTTTTTATTTGATTAAAAAAATGAATGATATTGCAATTAGTTTGTGCTGTACAATTATATAGAAAACAATCGATTTTCTTATTGATGTCCTTGCTGTAAAAAAATTGTTTAATCACTGAATAACTTTGGTTTATATAATAATTTATACACACAAGCATAGCATCTCTTGAATGGGATGATAATGTTATAATTACAAATAAACTTACACTGTGATATATATCAGAATAGTTTTGAATACATTAATGTTTTGGAACCACATGTTAAAGTTCGTAAAACTATTAAATCTAGGAGATCTAAATTGGATAAATGTTTGAATATAACACCAATAATTTTATCTCTAAATTTTGACTAGGAGGATTCTGTTATTTAAGTCATACACTGTAGTTTAGATTTTAAAGTGAATTCTGATATTGACAATATTAATAAATTGTAGTCTAATTAAATATTTTAATCAGATCTCATTATTAATGGAAAGAATAATTCTGAAAACAAATATTATGGGGTTGATAAAAAGAATATGATAGAGTGTATAAAGAATTTAAAAGTAGTGAAATATTATTAGATGATATGATAGTTAGAGAATGTGAAAAAGTGTTGGCTAGAAAGGCTAGAGAAAAGAATGTTTCTACATGGAGTTACAATTTTAGATATTATCAAAATATTAGGAAAAGCAAATAAATATAATAGTGTTACAATATTAGTGGAGACAAATAATATTACAAAAAAGATATTAAAAAAATAATAAAGCACTCTAACAATGTGATTATGATTTTAAGAGAATTAAAAAAAAGGGGAATATAAATTACTTTTAAAAAGTGCATCTTAGAAATTGTAAAAAAATCTATGTGAGTTATGCTGAAATTGGGTAAAGAGAAATGAGTGTATGAAATAAGTGGAGACAAATAATGTTACAAAAAAAGGTACTAATAAATAATAAAGCACTCTAAGAATGTGATTATGATTTTGAAAAAAATAAGAATAAGCACTTAGAGATGGTAAGATTATTATCAAGATTTGTTAATGAAATAAAATAAGATTTGTGAAATTAACTTGAGAGTTAAATGTTTGTGTCAAAATAAGCATTAATTATTTAGATGCATTGAAAGTGTTCATTAGAAAAGGGATGGGATATAGTTTTTACAAAGAAAGTATAAAATATTAGGTGAAATTATCCATGCAACTAAAAAAGAAAGGTGTTATAAGTGTTTGTGTGTATATGTATAAAGAGTAAGAAAGAGTAAAAAAGCAATGTTGGAAATAGAAAATATATATATATATTAATATGTAGAAATGTGATTAAAATAAAAGATAATGTGAATAAAAATGAAATGATGGCTAATGTATTTACACAGATTTTTTTTTTAACAGATGTTGCCTAAAATAATTAGAAGAAAGGAATATTTAAAAGAAGAGACAAAAGTGTTAATGTAAAACTTGTTTTTATGAATATGTAAGAAGATAATAATATGAATAAGAGAAATAAAGGTTTTTATTGAAAAAGAATTAGATTTGTCAGCTATGACAGAAACACATTTGAGGGTAAGATAAGAACCACATCTTTAGAAATGTAAATTGACAGAATTAAAAAGATGTCATGAGTATTAAAAAAAAGAGAGAGTATAAGTTATTTTTAAGAAGTGCATCTTAGAAATTGTAAAAAACATTTGGATTACACTGAAATTAGATAAAGAGAAATGAATGTATGAAATAAGATATTTAGGTATTAAAAGTGAAGAGAATGTAAAAGAGTATAAGGGAGTATTTGGGAATGTATATATATGAATATAAACAGAATTTAGAAAGAATAAGTGAAAAATATTGACTATAGATGATATTATTAGCCATATTAATACAATTGGGGTATAAAACATGAATGCAGTATGATTAAAAAGGATGTATTAGAAAGGTGGATTGATAACTAGTGGTTTGAATAAGGTATATGATAGAAAGTTTAAGATATTAGGATAGAATGCCAAGTATTCTGTTGATTATGTGTTCATTAGAAAAAGAGAAATTATAAAAGATGAGGAAGAAAATGCATGTGATAATGATTGTAATTTTATATTGGTGGAATTAAAAGAATCTGAAAGACTACAATGATATTGAATAGGCAGTTGTCAGAAATAAATAAAAAATAAGCAACAAGATTAACATGAGTAAGATTAGTGCTTATTTAGTAGCAAAAAAAAAATGATAAGAGAATATGAAAGAAAAAACTTTAGAAAATTAAAAAAAGAAGAAAAACACATAGGGATATTACAAAGAAGTTGCTAAAAAGCAAATGGAAAAGATGAGGTAAAGGTAGAGTGGAGTAATTATACAATAAAAATTGAAATAGCTACAGCATAATTTGAAATTGAGTGGGTTTAATAAAAAGTTAATGGATAAAATTATCAGTGTGGAAAGAAAGGGTTGAGATATATGATGAAGAGAAATAAGAAAGAAAAAAATGTTATATTAAATGCAAAAGGAATGAAGTATTATGATAAGGAAAATCTTTAAAAAATACATTTATAATAAAAACTTTGGGTGAAAGAGATTTGATAAGTAAATTTAATTCATTAGAGAACTTAACTTAGAGAGTAATAATATATGCAGAAATGAATACAACAACAAGTAGATTAAAAAAGAAGCAAAAAATTACAAAGTTTGGCAAATAAAATTTCTATAGGAAAAGAACATATGCAAGGTTTAGTTTAATAAAATTCAATTGATAATAAGATTCTAAATGAATAGAAGGATGTGAGCTGTGCATTATTATATAAATGAAAAGATTTTAAATTACCAAACCAATTGCAATAACTTCCAAATTAATAAATTATTTTCATATATTTTAATAATAGTTAGGATTTAAATAAATGATAATGAAATTTTGAGGAAGAATCAGAATAGATTTTGTTCAGGATAAATAATTGTAACAGATATGTTATTGATATATATATAATCATCAATGAATATAATTTTTCTGAATGCACTTAAAAACTCTTCTAGACTATAAATTTATCTATAAAATAATAAACCTGATAAAACACAATGATTATCATTAAAAGGTATGCATATAAGAATATGTTATTTTAACTCCAGAAAAAAAAAAGATTAAAAAAAAAAAGTAAAGAGGAATTTACAATGTTAATGTGACAAATAAAAAAAAAAATATAACAAACAAAAAACTTTTTTTTTTTTTTTTTTTTTTTTTTTTGATTTTATTTTTTAAATTTTTATAAAAATTTTTTTTAAGGGAAAATAAAGTTTTAAATTAAAATTTACTTTTAAAACCAAAAGAAAAAAAAACATTTACAGATTTTTATATATGTATTTTTATAGTCCCTTGGAAAGCAAGTTGGGATAAACAGGTTAATATATGTAAGCGATAATCTTTTGACATTGATAATAATTTGCCATTGTTTGGCATCTTCTTACTACAATTTATTCTACCATGTTAATATTTAAAGCTGCAAAAGACAACTTTAATAAAGTTTTATACCACTATGATTTAAAATAATATTAAATAATTAAGGTAATTAAATTTTCATAGAAATACAAATATAATGATAAAAAACTTGTAAAATCACTCATAAAAGAAAAATTCCTAAAATGTACAACAACAACAAAAAAATTAATTATATAATTTTTCACAGAGGTAGATTTTCTTTATTAATAGAATACCAAATGTAAAATAATTACTATGGTATTAAATGATTTGTTATGTGCTCATGTTAAATTCTACGGTATAGCATTAGAATGTTGGACTCAAACACTAAACGTTTCTAAATAAATTTCTGATGAAGTATTAAACAAATCTCAGTTTGGACAATTGAATGAAATTGTTGTGCTCAGCCTGCTTCTAGAGGTTCAAATGACATATAAACCCTTGGTCAACTAATATTTATTTATAATTCAATGAATTATTCTTTGAATTCATCTTTTTAAGCAAAGAACACAAATTAAAATAGTAGAAAAAAATATTAATTGTGATGATAACTTTATTAATTAAAAAACTTCTGAAACAATCTTGTTACAGATTATTTTTCCAGGCATTGCTGCACTGATCTTCAATACATGTTTATTAGTATAAATGATCACAAATTATCTATTTTTGGATATTCAATGATATGTTTGCCTTTATATCACAATGAAGACATACTCAAAATAATTCAGGCTATTAGAGACAGTTTTTTTAAAAAATAGATTTTTACAAAGATTTTAGATTATAATTTTTTGTTCACTACCATGTATTCATTAATGTGTTTTTAAATTATAGTTCAGTTGATTGATTCTTTGCAAAATATCCAATTTCACAAAGCAAATAAATTTACTACTAATTAATAATTTAAAGTTGTAATTATAAATTTATTAAATGCACATTGATTACGTAGTAATATTTACTGAGGCTATAACCTCGATAATATGCGTATAAAATGCGATAGTAGGGACCTCTACAGGTGTTTTAACCACAAGCTTATGATATAAAACACCTGTAGAGGCACCTACTATCGCATTTTATACGTATATTATCAAGGTTATAGCCTCGGTAAATATTACTAATTAATAAATAAATTCATTTCAGTTTTTCAAACAAAGAACAAGCATTTAAGTTTATTTCTGATAATTTGAAATTAAATATTAGTAAAGTTACTAATTTTTCTTTTTGAAACTTGATAGATTATTCATAATATAAACCAGTCAAATAGTTTTCCACTGTGATAATTGTGGTTAAAATTTACTGATGTTTAGGTTTGAAGACCTAAACTTTTTCCCCCTATACTGATTCTTACAAAGCTATTTGTCTTGAAAATAAACTGAACTATAAATAACAAATTCTTGAATATCATATATATCTCACTCTTATATGTGCTAACAATCAGATATTATTATAATACCAAACAATAGAGTCAAATGTCTGTAAACTATAAATTTTAATCATAAAATTATATACATGGAGAGAAATTTTTTATCTATCTATTAACAAAAACATAAAAAAAAAATTATGAACTCAACAGTTTGATAAAAGTAAATTGTGTCAATTCATTAAAAAAAAAATTTTTTTTTTAAGTATTCCCATAATATATATATACCAACTTGAATTATTATATTCACACTACTTTTTCCAATAAAAAAGTTTCAACAGATTAGAATCCAGGTTATTGCACTAGAAAAATCTTAAAGAAAGCATTAAAATTATAATGAGAGACTAAGAATCAATCTTCTTTCAAATTCATATTTGGAAGCTTAGAATTAAGAATTTTAAATCAGTTGCATAACAAATATACACTTATATTTATTAGTGCAACATATTTTAAAAATTAATATAAATAAATATGACCTTTAAGTCAGAAAAATAGTTGAAATATCAGTAAATAAACAGAACAAGCACAGATAAATAAATGGAAAGGCTAAGGTGAAAGTGACAAAAAAAACAAGATTAATCACAATACTTACATAGTTTTTTTATTATTGCATAATCAAAGGCAAAACTCTCCATACAGTAGTGCCACCCTGTGCCAAACAGAGTAATTATGTGCTAGTATAGAGATGGTGATCATGTGATCATTGTATAATCTTCACTTCTGATATTAACATAACTAATTGTACTTCATGTGATATTTGAGTACCATAATCACAGATTAAATTAGAAATTGATACACCTTTAGATCTTGATTCTTCCATTCTACGATGTATTAAACCACATAAAGCTTCACCTCTGGTTAAGGAGTGTCAGAAACATATGGGTATCAAATCCATAGCCTAATTTACTTCTAAAAACAATTTTTAAGACTTCTTAATTAGCATAGAGTTTTATTAGCAATTTAATATATTATTTGAAAGATTAAAAAACAAAACATTTACAGTGATATGAGATAATATAAACTGACCGAGATAATATAAACTGATATGTTCTCAGTGGCACAATATGTGTGTGACTATATTTATTAAAATGCATCTGGGGCAGTTTTCAATACTTTTCAACAAATTATGATAATAAACCATTTTGATGTATTACTTAAGATTAGAAAAGAGTCGATAAAAATAATAAAGTAATAAACAGTTGCTCGTAAAAAAATTTTTTAAAAAAGTCATTTTCATTAATCCAGTACTATATATATGAGAGAATTCATAATCATTCGGAAAAAATCAATAATAATTAATTTGAAAATAAACCTAGCTTATTATCTGAATATCATGCTAAAGTGTTATTTTTCTTCACAATTTAATAATAATACTTACTTCAGCTTTTCCTGACATCCAACCTGCTCTTTACCAAACAATCAGTTTGTTTTCACAGAGGTTTACCTTTCACTTTAAATGCATATTCATAATTTACAGCAGAAAAATGAGATGATTCATAATGTGCCCGGTATTGACGATTGGAATGGGATTATTTCTCACATTTCATACTTATCCATTTTTCACTCTATGGCATTCAATAAAAAAAAAGTCAAAAACAATAACTAATTCATAATTCATTTAATATTCAGATTCGGAGAAATAGGTGTTACTCAGCGTAATTAATATGCAAAATTTACTAAATGATATAAGAGTCATGGAAGATAGAACTTTTTTTTTCCTGGTTCAAAATGAATTTTAATGATATGATGGAATTGTAAAAGAAACCATGTATTAAAACAAAATTAGAGGAATGAAGTCAAGGATGCAAGAAAGATAAATTGAAACAATCAATTTCTTAATTTGACACGCGCGTGAAGGCTGATGTAGCTAAAAAATGCGAACTGTTATAGATAATTAGTACTCAGAAATTTATAAAAATAAGACTGAAATTTTAATCCACTTTTTTAAACAATCAATAAATTGAAAATAAGATTTAAATTAACTTCTTCGGATGACAGTCAACAGTCCTCAACTATTGTATTTTCAAGAAAAAGATCAATTGTACTCCACTCTTTAATAAGCTAGATTTGAAAATCTCCTTTTTTTTTTTTTTTGAACTCTCTTTTCTCAAACTTAATTTTAAAAAATTTCCAAGTACATTCTATATATATATATCATAAAAAAATATCTCCGTGTCTATGATATAAATTTAAGTTCAGATATCACTGAGATTGGGATGAGAGTCTTCTGGAAATTTTTCAGTCGCTGAAAATTATGAATATACTTGGGCTATTCAAATATCTATATAATATTAATCACTAAACATATATCTAACTATTATTAGCTGAGAGCAACCAAACAACGACAAAAAGGCTTGCCTGGTAACAAATGTCAACATTTATGGAGCGTTCTAGGAGGCATTAGCTCCTTCAATTGACCTACTTATGACTTTCATCTTACTTTATTATTTATTCATTTTATATAATAGTTTGACCTTTAAAAAAAACTTAGTCAAAAAAGGATCATTTAATTTATGTTTATACACTATTTTTCCGTTAAATGAATCATTAATTTTAATTTCTGACAATTTTATGACATTTGACTGGCATGTAAATATTTTTTAAATATTTTACAACTTCAAAAATATTTTATTCTTGTAATAACATGTTTTCACTTCCGTTAGTTTATAAATAAAAATATATAATATTTCAGAGGAAAATTATGGACAATAATAAAAAACAATTCAAATAATCTGATAACTATTAAATTGACTGAATTTAAATGATTAATTAGTTGTTTGATATATGTATTTAATAATCTGTCTAATGGACAGTCATTATTTGAAAAGTATAACATAATTTGACTTTTTGAACAAAAAACATGTTAAAAAAGAATAACTGATATACATATCAATGGCTATAAACAAGCACAAACATGATACGGAGAAGAAACAAAATCTTCAAACACTGATACCTTTACCCCATTGTTTTAACAATCCCTCAAATCCAGCAGCAAGAAATCTTTTGTCTGCGGTTCTGCCAACTGAGCTCCACTTTTTATAGCTAGTTTTGAAAAGACTTGCACAATTAATATTTCACCATTTTTATAAACATCTGTGCACAGTCTCTTTTTACCCACAAAAATGCATAGTGCTATTTTATCTACATTCCTTACATACTGTTGTCACTTACTGAAACTTAAACCATCTTCAAATCTCTGTAATAGACTTTTTTCCTCAATTATTTCTAATTATACCATGATAAACACATCAATTTAGATACAATCTAGTAACTTGCTAAGTAAATCACGAGATGTTAAATCTACTTTCCAATGTATCACTTAATTACAAATAGTTTATTTAATTGAATTATATATACACACATATATTAAGATCTACAAAAACATGAAGATACAGATTTTTTTATATCTCTAAATCATCTATCAAGCAAAGATGGTCAGACTTTTTGCCTGGTGCATAGATGCAATAAGATGGAGTTTGAAAAGAGTAGTATACACAGCAATGATAAACAATGCTAATAGTGATAAAGCAAGAGATAATAACAATAACAATGGTAAGCATTTTAATCACCAGCCCCCAAACTTTCCAGAATTAAATGTAAGTCAGTGCTTGCCAAAAATTAAGATTAATATAGCTGCTCCAATAAAATTTGTCTTCCAGAGGAGGAAAGTAAAACTAAACAGCAAGAAGGCTACAAAATTTTTTTTGAAGAACAAATCATCTAGTCAATAATATTGCATGGACAGATTTTACAGTAAAGTATAATTGGGATATTTTATTCTTGAAATTAGCTAGATGTATCAACAAAGACCAATGATATTAAAAAATTGTCCTGCATAATGGCACTCATGCCTATTGTATCAACCTTTCTACTTTAACATTTATATCAAAAAGATAAAAAAAATGTATTCATTGTTGAATAGTTGGAGACTTTAATGCATAACATTAGTGAAAACACTAGACTGTGGGCAAAAGTAATTGAAAATTATGGTTCTATCCTTATATATTCAAATGTTCTGCCATTGTTAAATTTGTACAGATATTGTGTAAAAAAATAAAAATACTGTATAAAACATTGGCTGCATTCATACTTAAAACAATATTATTTTATGAATTATATTATATTTAGAAATCTGAATAAGGAAAAAGTTATTATACAGACACTTAACTTATAAGTGCAAATATTTAAACATAGACTTATGTTCTACAGTTAAAATCATAGGTGCATTAAAATAAAGTCTTAATATAAATACAATGCTAGGAAATTTGATGATTGTTTTTTAAAAACAATTATTACTTATGCTACATGATAACAGCTATTTACTATTAAAATTGCGGATTTGGATTTTTAAGTTTGCCATGCTATTGAGGCACAAAATGTTGTTAGTATGTGTGTGCAACAAGCAATTGCTTTTGCACACACCAAAAATAAAATAATGATAGTTAATTCTCTGTCAATGATCATATTACTAGTGTGAGTATTAAAAATTAACTTTTAGTATTCTCTGATTGGAAGAATAATAAAATGAATGTGGAACTTCACAAAAAATAAAGAAGTTTATGACTGACAAGTATTCTAAAAATTATTAATGAATTAAAACTGAAAAGAAGAAACAATCATTCACTAGTCACTACCACATTAAATCTTTGTTTGAAGCAATAAAAAATAACTTATGGACCTAAAGAATAATATCATAATCCAATTAAATTCATATTGTTCTAATTTATATAAATAAATAAAAAAACAAGAAGGTACAAAAGATGAAAGTAATTATTGTGGAATATAGTTGTTATTCACTGTAGTACAAGTATGTCAAAGGTTTTGTTGATTAGGTTGCTTTCCCTCATGTCTTGACATATTTTGTGAAACTGTTAATTAACTTCCAAAAACTATGATCATAAAAAATATAGAATTAGTATATCTCTGTATGTGAAACTTTTATTTCAAATGTCACAGATCTTAAATCAGCCATAATAATTCTTTCTCTTAGTCCATTATAAGTAATATTTACTGAGGCTATAACCTCGATAATATGCGTGTAAAAATGCAATAGTAGGGACCTCTACAGGCGTTTTAACCACAAGCTTACACTATGGAAGAAAAGAGGGGAACCCTTCTTTACTTCAACCTACTTTCTATTTAAATAGGTGAAGCTGAAGCGGTTAGATCTGCAAGTGTGAAGCTATTCGATACTTCACTGATTAAGTCCACATTACTTATTACACATTAATACTCACAAAATCTTTCGATTTACAATGAGTCAATGGAAAGATTTTATAGTTAGAAATCTATTAAAGTAATTTAAAGTTGTAATTATAAATTTATTAAACACACATTGATTACGTAAGTAATATTTACTGAGTCGATAATATGCGTGTAAAAATGCGATAGTAGGAACCTCTACAGGTGTTTTAACCACAAGCTTACACTATGGAAAAAAAGAGGGGAACCCTTCTTTGCTTCAACCTACTTTCTATTTAAATAGGTGAAGCTGAAGCGGTTAGATCTGCGAGTGTGAAGCTATTCGATACTTCACTGATTAAGTCCACATTACTTATTACACATTAATACTCGCGAAATCTTTCGATTTACAATGAGTCAATGGAAAGATTTTATAGTTAGAAATCTATTAAAGTAATTTAAAGTTGTAATTATAAATTTATTAAATGCACATTGATTATGTAAGTAATATTTACTGAAGCTATAACTTCGATAATATGCGTGTAAAAATGCGATAGTAGGGACCTCTACAGGTGTTTTAACCACAAGCTTATGCTATGGAAGAAAAGAGGGGAACCCTTTTTTACTTCAACCTACTTTCTATTTAAATAGATGAAGCTGAAGCGGTTAGATCTGCGAGCATTTTTACACGCATATTATTGAGGTTATAGCCTCAGTAAATATTACTTATGTAATCAATGTGCGTTTAATAAATTTATAATTACAACTTTAAATTACTTTAATAGATTTCTAACTATAAAATCTTCCCATTGACTCATTGTAAATTGAAAGATTTCGCGAGTATTAATGTGTAATAAGAAATGTGGACTTAATCAGTGAAGTATCGAATAGCTTCACGCTGGCAGATCTAACCGCTTCAGCTTCAGCTATTTAAATAAAAAGTAGGTTGAAGTAAAGAAGAGTTCCCCTCTTTTCTTCCATAGCGTAAGCTTGTGGTTAAAACACCTGTAGAGGTCCTTACTATCGCATTTTTACACGCATATTATCGAGGTTATAGCCTCAGTAAATATTACTTACGTAATCAATGTGCGTTTAATAAATTTATAATTAGTCCATTATGTAAAAGTCATAGAGTACAAATTAATATCAGTGAACAAGCAGATATTTCAAGCATTATAACAAACATTAATTACATTGCTAAAAGCAATATATAAATTGCATCTTCTTTTTTTTTTTGCATTGCTTCACAGCAAAATCATGCCTATAGAAATTTTATTCCTTAATTAAATCACAATAAGTTTCTAGAAACTATTTATCTATAGCTGGAACACCATATATCCAATAAATTCTTGAAAATACTTTTGCTGTGGTAAATAATAATAATATTCTATGATAATTTAAAGTTGTATTAACAAACTCCACTTCTCTCTCTTTTCATTTTTCATATAAATAAAGATACAATAAAAGACAAATGACTCCCAAGATGCAATTCATGCTGAACCAGCACCCATCAATTGACCCAGGTCACCATCTCCCATATATATCTTTATTACATGAAGTATATTTATGTATGGTGATTTTTCACATTTTCTTTTTCAACTGCCAAACTTACTCCACTCACAACCTCGTTTTCATTCACTTTTAATAAACTTAACTTCATTTATCATTAATCAAAACTAGAGTTTTTCACTAGCACAGATATATACTTTAATCCAAGTTAACGATTAATATATTTAATTTTCTATATTCACACATACACGTCTTTTTTACCTTTTGTATGTGTATTAACGTTATCGATGTAGTAACAAACTCCACTTCACTCTCTTTAAAGTTCCAGAAAAATTTAATTGTCATTGCAACATTAAAATCAGTGCATAACAACAAAACATCCAATGATTTTCACAATTGATTTTTAATATGAGTACCACTATCTAGTATCCACTGGTTACTCAAATTAACAATAAAAGTTGTGGGCAAAGGTGAAAACTGCTTTTGAAAGCATAAAATTAGCGTATTACATAAATTCTATTTAATATGAACTATTAAATCACTGTTATACAAATTTTACTTTATAATTAAATAAAATTAGATTATAAAAAGTTAATAACCTTGAGAAGTTTATTTGGTGGGTAAAATAGATTGATGGTGTTGCTAAAGAATCTATTCACAGGGAGACGATTGCAAAAAAAATTATAAAAAAAAAATTAATGAAACTTATTTATTTGATTAGTAACTGATTCAATTAAATAAATAAAAACCATCTTATTAAATAAAGAATAAAAAAAACAGTTATAGAAAACCTTTCTAGAAAAATAATCACTACACTTCACATGAATTTCTTTGTTTATTTTAAACATTTGCATTAAAAGTAGTGCTTCACTCTATTTATTTAATTCCAAAGCTATCTTTATAAGCTTGACTAATCAGTGAACATCAGATGATAGTATTTTATCACATCTGCAGACTAATTTCTGACTATTGACCATCATCATTGAAGAAATGATTTGACTCAAATTTACCAACTATTGGTTATTTCTTTTTTATTAAACTACTAATCTGAGATTCAGAAGTCTCTAAACTTCTGATTACAATCATCTTCCTTCTGTGCGATATATTAATCAAGGTTACAACAAATGGAAAAACAGAGAAGTCATACGGGTTCTTGACCTACAAAGCCCTGTGGAACTTTGCATATTATATTCCAATGAATATGACCTTGGTTACAGCTAAAAAATCTTTAATATTTATAGCAATAATAAAGAAAAACAGAGATTACATCTTTAATGATAACTTTTAATAAATTAGAAACATTTCTGAAATTTAATGAGTATGAAATCAATTTTGAAAATAAATTTGACGAATAGCAATATTCTGTTGTCTTCCCATAGACACAATCTTAACATCTGAAGTTTCAGTTATCCATAATTCAAAAAAAAAATTAGACAAAATAAAAATAATGATAAAAAATGTTTTAAATCATAGTGCATATATAGTATATACTACGCACACTTATATATATATATTATGTGTGTGCACTATACGTATTTTCTACATGCATGTACAATATGTTAAGCATATTTATATGTACATAAACTAAAATATACATTCAATATGGTAAATTTCAGTAACAATGCCAAAGTATGGAACTAAATGTCACACAGAGCACTATTATAACATTTAATTAATTTATTCTGCTAGTATAAATTTTTATAGAAATCTTGATCCATATTTGTTACTTTTTTTGTTAAAGAGAATTCAAAAAATATTGTTGTTTTAATACTGGAAAATGGATAATGCTTTTGAGAATACAAGAAGCAGCAAAAAACTGAACATGTTGGATAGTTTCACTTGAAATATACATGATTTTATTAAAATTATCTTATTTTAATTATATCATAAAATAAATCAATTTATTAGAAAATTATATAAATCTTGAAAAAGTTGAAAAAAAAAAAAGATGATCTGTTAATAAGATAAACACCCTCTACTATCACAATAAGGAATATCATTAAGAAATATGAAAAATGAATCAAATAATAAGCCATTCTTAAATAAATCTTCTTTACATAATCGTCATAGGTCAATGATGATTTGGAAAGAATTTAATAGTAATAATAATAACAATACTAATAGCCACCAAAATATTCCAATGCAATCATTATAAGGATAGAAAAGAAATAAAATAAAAAACTGAAAATAGCTGTCACTAGGAAGGCAAATAAGTAACATACTTTCAAAGTTAAATATTCAAGATTTAGTGATTCAAGACTGAATTACAAAAGAGATGTGGCAAATCCTTGGTTCTAGAAAATCAATTTCAGTTAGCAGTCTTTTTAGTGACTCATTCAAATTTCAACAAAAGCCAATATGTACTGAGTGTTAAATTCTTAAATCCAATAATCCTGTGATCAATCGTTCTATAAGGAATGCAATCATTTCTCAATTTAAAAATAATCTTTCTTTTTTTTTTTTTGTCTATTTTTCTGTACATGTATAAATGTGTGATCTTGCATTATTTATTCCTAAAAAACACAAATGTGTCTTTACAAACAATATTTTTACCTATTTTAATAGGAAGAGCATTATTAACTTAAAAAGTATCTAAATGTAACAAGTGACTGATATTCATTTTATATATTTCAGTCAATGCCACTGTTATTCCCACATAAAAATTGAAATGGTAAACAAACATGGACAAAAACTGATGTGGCAAGTACTTCAGTTTTCACCTATAAACTTGGAACTAAAAAATCATATAATCTTCCTTCAGGAGCAAAACAGTTTTTTTTTTTTTTTTTTATTTGAAGACAGAATGAATGACTGTGTCTATATAGAGACAAGTGTACAAATTTATTTTCATTAATTGTACTTATGACACTCAACCAAAAATTGTGGCTATTATTTCCAAGAGTGGAACCAAAACAGTATTTAGTGATAGTAGGCAGGACCTATTAAAACCTTTCAGAGATTTTTGACCTAAGCTATGAATTGACAATCTGTTCTTTCTTGATCACATAAAACAGTAAATCTCCTTCAAATAAAAAATTTAATGAATTGAGGGGAAAAAATGATCACACAATATTAAAGGAATAATGAGAGATTTTGTAATGCTACAAAAAAGTTGATAAAATAATCAATCTGATAAGTTGAAAATACTTTATCAAAAGGTAAAAACATTGGAATGGAATCGATTATTTAAAAAAAAAAGGATGAACAACACTGAAAAATTGATGATATAGGAGTCAGAATAGTATGATTGGTTATTCAACTTATTAAAAGAAGCCAAATGCAGAAATTATTCAGGTTTATGCCCCAACAATTTTTCATTCTGATGAAAAAGGATGGGACTTCCATATAGATTTAATAAAATGCTTTTCATTAGATCAAAAATTTGAAAGGCAAGAGAGAAATAAGTAAATTTGGATATAAGAGAAAACATGGATTTGTAAACTATGAAAAGAGAATAAATATATTTTTGAAAAAAATTCAAAAAAGAATATAGACCATAAAAAATTCAAAATGAAAACAAAACACAACTACTTTACATTGTGACTAATATATATTTCACTATTGTAATATATCTTACATATTCCAGCACAAAAAAATATTTACCAATTAATAAGATATAAGGTATGCATTAATGAAGAGATAAGAAACATGCTAGTCATTAAGAAAACTAATACTAACAGTTCATATCCTTAACTATCAGAAATAATTAATAATTTAAGTTAGAACTCATCTTAATGAAACTTGAAACAGATTAATAAGAAGTTAACAATTTTTCTATTAAAAATAAATACACAAATAGCTATAACAATAGTGATTCAATATATATATATTCCATCCCTATTGTTAAAATGAAGTTGCCTTGACAACAGTCTGAAATTATTGATTGTTATTGATATAGACAAATATACCCATTTATAAGAATTGAATGTGTAGCATTCTATAAAATACTGTGGAAAAAGTTTAAAAAGACATAAAAAATAAAACTGTGAAATTAGAAAACTAGTTATAAAATAAAAAAAGGAAAAGTATTAAAACATTAAAAGTCATCTTGGGATTGAAAGGAAACTTATTTCACCAATAAATAAAAAAATAGTGCAGTTCTAAAAATAGAGACTATATAATAATATATTTACAAAATCTACAATAATATATATAGTTTAAAAATGAATAATAAATCACAGAAGCAAATGCAGAAACATCACTTGAAAAGCCATATATTCTAAATATAGGATTTATGAAAATGTGGAAACCTCCAAAAAATGATAAAATGATTATATAAAATTTAAAAGAAATACTTGAAGAAATAAAGAAGTTGACAAAGTTTTATACAAAGTATATGAATAATAAAGATTCATCAGATCACTGAAAGAAATGCAATAGTAAAGCTGATACTCTGGTCTGCATGATTTAATAAAATTCTAAAATGATGAATCAAAATCTAAAAGTTTATGCATTGCTGATCAAATCCATCACTTCCAGGATCAAATGTCATATGACCTCCCAAATGACAATCCATTCAACTATTATTGACATTGTTCAAGAAATATGAAGAAGACAATATTAAATAATTATAGATCAATCAATCAAAAGACAATCATTTATATTTATTAAGATCATTACAAATAATCTATAAAACAAACTTTGGACTTGAGCAAAATAAAAGAACAAATTGAATTTAACCATGGTTACAGATCAATAGATCCCAGCAAAATATTGACAACAACTGTACAGAGGATCAATGATTGTGAGTTCTTATTTTGCACTGGATGTTTAGATTACAAACAAAAAGGGGGTTATAAATAGTCAAAATAAGAGTCATAGATCAATTCATAGATCACATGACCCTATCTCTTAAGCTTGTAAGTTATAAACAGTGAGGATTGCCAATTCCTCTACAAGCTTTATGATAAATGCTTAGCCAGAGCCAGCACTTAAAATATCTCTGTCAGGAACCCTCCCCAAACCCCTGACCATGGTTTCGTGCTTTGGCACTCTTCAGAGAGGTGTCAGGGTAGGTTCAGACACCCTGACACCTCTCTGAGGAGTGCCAAAGCACGAAACCATGGTCAGGGGTTTGGGGAGGGGTTCCTGACAGAGATATTTTAAGTGCTGGCTCTGGCTAAGCATTTATCATAAAGCTTGTAGAGGAATTGGCAATCCTCACTGTTTATAATTTAAAAAGGGGGTTGTTTCTATAAGCATTTTTTGCTGGAATTAAAATTGAAACTTGACACAGATCCAGGATAATATGAAATGTTAAAAATATTTATCAAAATGAATTGTAGTGATTAAATAATGTGGTAGTTTGATAAGATTATATGGCAGATTATTCCATTTATCCCTAAATATTTCATAGTAGTTTTATGAAAAATATTTTATGAATTAAAAAGAGAAGCAAAAAAAGTAAAACTAAATGAAGAATGTGTGTCTGGATTTTGCAAATAATACAAAATGCAGCTAGTGTTGTTTCTGTAACTTTTATGGACTAATAGTTCTGTTTTGTTTTTGTTTTTTTGCTTTCCAAATTAAGAGAACAAGTGTAATATTAATCAATCAATACTATCTAACACAATATCTTTATCCAACTTAATATACAATCTGTACATCTTAAAAGATATCATATATTGATATAAACTTAAATATTAATAATAAATATTAATAACAATTATTAATTTTTATATCTATTTCATATATACATTTACAATATAATTTGCATATATATATATAAATTGTATTAAAAATTGATATTAAACAAAATAAAAAATATACAATGATCTATTATTAGCATTCCTAAATATATACTTAGTACAAATCTAATTAATATATGAAAAAAAATATTAAGTTAAACCATTAAATATTACATGATTACCATTCTTTATGCTTACACAAGCTGTTTACACATAGGCAAAACTCTTCATACAGTAGCATCACTCGTGCAAACCAGAGTACTCAATGGATGCAGGAAGATTTTTGCATAAAATCCCTATCTAGTGCCTACTCATTCAATATCTCCAGACTAGTTTCTAACTTGTGGCTTTCATCTAAGATCTAGGTGCAGTGTTTTCAGATCCAAAGCTCCTCATTGATGAAATCCACAAGCTAGAAACTTGTCTGGGGATATTAGATGAGTAGGCACTAGTTAGAGATTTTATGCAAAAACCTTCCTACATCTGTTAACTACTCTGGTTTGCACTGAGTGGTGCTACTGTATGAACAATTTTGCCTCTGCGTAGTGGTTTAATACCAATCCTGCCCAATAAGATTATGGTGACTATGGTTATTAAAGAACCAAAGACATCAAAAAGTATGGATACTGAACTGAGTTCAGATCTCTACAACTATACAAGGTAATGAGTTTGAACTGAAAACATTATTGTGGTTTCATTTTGACTTGAAGCTTTATAGTTAGCTAAGAAGTAAAAGGTGGCTGCTGGAGGGTTGCATTAGATCCTAAGATCTAGTTGCAGATCTAAGACGCCTCACTGATAGAAGCCACAAGCTAAAACTAATCTGGGGATATTAGATGAATAGGCACTAGATAGGGATTTTGTGCAAAAACCTTCCTGCAGCTATTGATTACTCTAACTTGCACTAAGTGGTGCTAAATGTATGGAGAGTTTTGCTTCTGTGTAAAAATTCTAAACACAAATTATCTATTTATTAAACTAAAAATAGCAAAATATAACAAATGATAATAAAAATATATTTTTAAATGAAGTTGATTATGAACTAAATAAATAAAAAATATTACATTTTATTAAATATATTTATAAGCACAAGTTTATTTACCTTTTTATATTATTCAAGAAATGTAGATTCATTAAAAAATTGTTTAAATTTTTTTCTAAGTTCTAATTATTAATTCATATATATATATATTTTTTTTTCAAGCTGCAAACAGAATTTTAAAAGTAAGTAAATTACTCATTCATAATAATCATTACTGTTTAGATTTGTTTTATTGTAAGATTGCAAAAGGCATTTTTAAAATATAAACTAATCGTTGATACAAACAATTAGTATTTGGTTTAATGCAAAATAACATTCGATAGCATACTTCAATTGCATATACCAGACATGCTCATTATTTTAAAAAGTATGTTCATTTTCTTCAGTTCTAATTATTAATTCATAAATACTCTTAATTTTTTTAAAGGAAACAAACACTGCGTCCATTTTTATTTCCTTCTAACAACTGATAACAGAGTAATAGAAGGTATCCTCTGTAGAACTTTTTATGCATTTATTTATCAATATTTCTTCCATAAAATTTTGTTTTTTGTTTGTTTTATTTTTAATTATTTCAGTAATACTTATTATTATTTAATAATTTCTATTTTATTTAAATTAGGGTTTTTACATGTAACTTTATCTTTTTTAAATTTAATTTTTAATTCCTATAAAATCCAAACAAATTGGTAAAATGCTGAAGTTGTGCAATATATTCATAAAAGCATTACTGTGATCTAAGTAATTAAAGAAAGTCTGACATATTGTTGAGTTTTGAATATTGTAAATAAAGTTTTTCATTTTAAAATGTTAATCAGCTTCTCAAATGTTTTGACAGTGCCTCTCATGGGTAAACAAAAATCTTAAATAAATAAACTAATACTATTTTTATTAAGTAAACAAAATCAATGTACAAAAATTAAAGATCCAGTGATGTAAACCAAAATTGATATGAATGATTTTCAAAATATTGTATATATATAATCAAAAAAAGGTTATCATTCTTGAACAATTAAAAAAGCAAAATAAAAAAACAAAACAAAAATTAATTACCACTAATACAAATGAGTAATGATTGCTGAAAGAGGTTTCCATTTAAATACATATACAATTTTTAGTTCAAAAGCCTAAAGCTAAACTAGTCAATAAAATAATCAAAATTACCCAAATTCAACACTAATGGCAGACACAAGCTAAAACTAGTCTGGCGATATTAGATGAGTAGCACTAGATAGGGATTTTATGCAAAAATCTTCCTGCAGCTATTGATTAAACTCTAAAACACAACCAATAGTTTCACTGCTACAAGCAGATTTCTCAAATATAAATTACTAAAATAAAACAACCAATTTAATATTAAGGGTGTATGGGATATAAGTGGAATTGTGGGTAATATTTAGTATAAATTTGTTAATATTTAAAAACCACACACTCTTCACAAACCTGAAGCTTAATTGTAAGCATAGGGGATTTGAACTCAGATTTTCAAATACCCAACAACTATCCACACTATCTCATACAACTGATACACATGACCACACACAAGTAGAAAATATAAATAATCACCAATATACATATTTTATGCTAAACCAGCACTCATCAGTTGGTCCAGATTATCATCTCCCACACTCATATATATAATCAGTGCTCAATTTATATTAAGATAGCAAATCTTCATACTTTATTGGACAGGCTTTAATATACTCCAAACTCCAACTTTTCAGCCATCCATATCATTGAAAATCTGATGATGAAAACTAAAATCTTATGCTGATGCCAATATTATTGCCATACCCATGTTGACCTGAAGTCACTCTGACTCCTAATGTATAGAATCTTATCCCCTATACTTATAAATTTGTTATGTTTTAGTCATTTATACTTGAGAAATCTGTTTGTAGCAATGATACCATTGGGTCTATTTTAGAGTTTCTTTTCTTTGGCTAGTCTGGTTTAGTGGTGAATTTGGAGTAATTTTGATAACTTATACTAGATGTAAATATTAAAAGATTTTTCTGTGTATTTTTTTAAAAATAAATTTCAGCAGTGATGAACCAGGCAAATAACCAAACTGAAATCATATTATCATGTAAAAGTATTTGTTTGACCTAATCTTTAAACCAAGACTGCCTGTATTTCAAATCTTTAAACCAAAAATAAAATCACTTTTAATTTATTACTCCAAGATTATAAGTATTACAGATCAAACATTAACACATTATATATGTGAAAACTAGAAATATATTTGCACAAGTAAACAACCACTCTTCTAAGAGATGATGATGATGATGATGATGATGATGATAATAATAATAATAATAATAATAATAACAACAACAACAACATGATCATGAACTTTTAAATAATAATATTAATAATTTTAATAGTATTTTTTCTATATTTTTCAGATATGATGTAACAATGTAAACAACCAATTAAAAATTGGCATCAAAAAGGAAATTCTGATTTCCAGTAATAGTATTATATTTGTTTGACCTATTTTTTAACCAAAAGTGAAATGACTTTTAGTTCATAGTAGAGGATATACAAAATAATTGAATGATTGATTAGTATTTAAGGTTATGTGACATTTGAGTAACAGAAAAATGACAGGTAGATCTTTAATCCAGAGAACATTAGCTGACAAGCCTGTCACTTTACTGATACACTAAATTGCAGAGGGTAACTGAAATGAAAATATTTTAACAATGCCTAGCATATCAAATTTAGAGGCAATTTATTGTTTTGATTGTGGAATCAAAATTAGTTTGAATGGTGGCAAAGCATTGGCTACAGATATGAAAGTTTAGCAAACAAAAATATTCATAGGAATCAATGGCCATAACAATTTATGCGAACAAAATTAACATATTTCAAACTTACCATTACTCAACAATAAGAACTTCCCATTCTGAAAGTTACCATTATACAAAAATAAAATATACGATTTCAGAAATTTAAAATACAAAACATATTTATCTATCAAAAAATATATAAATAAATATTATTTCATGCAATAATTTGTTGTTCTTGAATATTTATTAAAAACAACTTGGATAAACTATAATTTAAAAATGCAAATATAACTTATGTATATCATTACCTACACCCATATACAAATAACAATCAATGGGTATAAGGCCTCTCTAACAGTTTCTCTTGAAGAACAGTGAAAGAGAGGCAATATTCATTCAGGATTTCCAACTTCTAGGTAGCAGAGATCTGAGGTTTTTATCCTTATTTTATTCTAGCTAAAAATCAATTAATATTGAATACTGGATTGAATACAGACTAGCTATTTGAAGTAAAATCCTAAATCTAATAAAAAAAATTCAAAATTTATTCAACCTAAATTCAAACTTAAGTTGTAAGCATAGTGAGCAGATGCAGTAGTATTGCACAACAAAATCATACAGTATGCATATAATAGCATCTTATAATAATTAAGATTTTCACAGACTTTATAAATGTAAACATTAAAAAATATAGACAAACTTCAGCTGTAATGTTACTAAGCAATAGTAAAACTGACAAATGCAAACTGAAAGCATGTCATCAAGAAAAATACTTTTGAAAATTAATTGCAATACAATTTATCAGAGATACAAGCAAGCTGAGTAATCTTTGACTATCCATTTATTAATTATGTATAAGCAATTAAAGTTTTTTAGCACAGTGAAGAAGATGCTGTCAGTAGTAACAAAAACAATTAAATTAAATTAATCTAGGCCTAGTACTTTCGAGGTTTTTCCCTCATATTCATGGCCAAAAAAGATTATAAACCATTGCTGTAATATTACTAAATAATAATGTATGCAAATGTGTATGTAAATTAATTTGTCCATTTTCTTGAAATAGCAAAACACATGTCATGTCTATTGATCGCATTGTTATCATTGATAATAAAATATGCCTCCTTGATCTTTCTTTTACAATCACTGGCTTCAGAGCACACTATTTTGGGGTTGCAGGGTTCAAACACATGACCGGCCTGCTTCTCATGTTCTAAAAATATTGGGAAGTTATCATTATTTTTTTTTTGCTCTTCTGCATGTATACATGTGCTGAGCAACTCTATTATGGACAGTGGCCTTGGTTTCCCCATAGTATGTGGCGCTGCATCCAGCCTGAGGGCATGAAATGCTGTATATGACCTGGGATGCCTGAGATGGATCCATTCTGTCCTTCGCATTATTAATAAGTCTGTTAGTATTAGGGGGAGTGTGGAAGCCGATTTTAAATTCATTAACCAAAGTCTTTATAAACTGTTGAGATAAAATGGGAAGAGGGGAGGGGAAAAATACATTTTAAAAAGTAATCTAAATTAACTTATCACGTTTGTTTGAAAAGAATGCAAAAAAAAAAAAAAAAAACATATCCCATAATGAAATAAATTAATTACTTAACACCAAGTGATGTATTTGGTAATCAGATTAAATCTACAAAGACACATGTACACACTATTTTAAAGCATCATGGATCTATTGCAGGGTGAAGGTCTTTTTAAGATTAATCCAGTTTCTCCAATCATAGCCCCTCTCCTACATATAACACTAGCAAACTTCCTCATTTTATCCATCCATCTCACATGAGGTCTCTTTCTAAGTCTTATCTCTTGGAATTTGATTTAAAATTTCAATTGTCCATTTATTACCATTACTTCTAGAAATAAGTCCAGTCCAACTGCATTCTTTTAATGATGGGACACTTGGTTGTTATCTCACCAGTATATTTTATTTTCAAATCTTTTCTCATAACTCCCAATATATACTGCTCTTATATTAAGAACAGAATTATAAGATCCATAAGTAAGAATAAAACATTTCATCAAAAACCTTCCTTTTCAAACACATTTCCTTTTAATACTAAGTTATTTTTACTAAAATCACTCTATCCATGTTTAATTCCATGATTATTTACCATCATGTTTCCAGCTGTATTACTAAACTGACCAAAGATATTTTAAGTTAACTTCTAATATATGATTAAAATCTTCATTTTCTTCTTTAAACAATGTCCACTGAACATTACTTTTGTCTTTAATCTTACTTTCAACTAATAATTCTTGTAACATTTCTTGAAACACTGAAGCATTATTTGCAAAAACTACACAATTTGCAAAAACTAAACAATTTAAATAACCTCAGTTTCTCATTTTAATCAACAAAATATTTCTTATTAAATTTCTGCAAAAAGTTTTTATGGAATTACATCATTGTACATTTTTACCGATGTTAATCTTCTTAGTATTATCATGTAATCTAATCACTACAGTTGCACTTTGATAAATATTCTTCAGAATATGTCAATATCCTTAGTCTTTGTCTTAATAAACTAAAACTTTAGTCATTATGGAAATGCCTATTATGGATTGACTGTGCTAAAACTAGTTTTAAATTCAGCTGCTCTTTAAGCAGCTATAGAATCTAAAGTTTACTGTAAAGAATTTATAATTATCTTAGTAAAAATTTTGTATAAACTGATAAAAAATTGTTCCTGTTCTAATATTTTTTGTATTATCTTTCTTAAATATCAATACTACTACTACTGTATTTTTCGAATTGTCTGGTATATCTTTATTATTTATATATTTTGTTTATCATTTTGCCAACAATTTTTCTATTTTTCCATCTACATTTTGTAAAATAACAGTAATAATTCTATCATTTAATAGAGCATTTTCCTTCTTTGTAGATTTAATTTTAAGTCTCATTCTTCACTTAAAATACTTGGCAATTCAGAAAACATAATAATTGTAAAGAATACTTTATTTTCTTACTTTTTATTATTATATAATTATTTATAAACCTCTTCAACACATTCCATGATGTCATCCCTCTTTTTAATAACAGTTTCATCTTTTCTTCTTCTTGCTGAAATACTTAGATGTCATTTTACACTTTTGTTCTCTTCCATACCTTTCATTGCTGATTCACAATTATATTTCCTTATACCATTAGTAATTCTTTTCCATACTATTTTACAAAATTCTAGATAATCACTTATTCTTAATAATCTTTTTTAAAAAAATTTAAATTCCTTCTTTTTCCATACAGACTCTTGTGTCAGTAGAAAATTTAGTTGTTGTTATTTTGTAGCAATTATTTTTCTTGCAGTTCTTAATAAATTCTGGATTATGTCTTCATTGATTTTGATCAAATCTGCACAATCTTCAAATTCTGTTAATATTTAAAAATAATTTGCAAGTTTTAATTAAATTCATTGGAAAATACTGTATCTCTAGTTTTGTATTAATACTATCTAATATCTCACTAATCAATGACCACTTTCTGTATTGGATCTAGTAAAATTCAGATTTTTTTCTTAATGCTGAAACAACATTCCTTCCAACACCATTGTTTTACACTTCTGAGACTTTAGTTCTCTTCCATAGTTTTCCTTGCCAATTCATAATTATATTTTCTAATATCATTATTAACTTTTTTTCATACTATTCTACAAAATTCTTGATATTCAATTCTTCTTAAAGGATCATTTTTAAAATTTTTCTTATTCCTTCTTTTCTTCATAGATTCCTTGTCTCAATAGAAAAATTACTGGTAAATTGCTGTTTTGAGCCAGCTATCTTTATTTCAGTTATTATAGAGATAGCAGTTATCTTCTTACTGATTTCAGTTAAGTATGAACAATCTTCAGTCTTTCAATATTTTAAAAATGATTTCCAAGTTGTAATTTAAATTCATTTGAATGTTTTCAAAGTTTAGGAATATCAACTTTTAATTCTGTCTCTCTTAATAATTTTCTTCTTTTTAGGGTTTCTTCTCTCTAGTTTTGCATTAACACATATCCGGCACTATGTTTACGAGTCACACGTTTTCTGACCGTTACAGCATTAACACGTATCTTACATTCCACTAATTTATGATCACTTTCTCTATTGAATCTATTAAATCATTACAATCTTGAAATACATATTTTTTTGTTAATCAAAATATAATCCAACTCTGCACTACCTTTATTTGAATGCTTCTATGTCCATTTCCACTTAGCATTTTTCTCAAAGAAAGCATTCTTAATTTGCAACAGTTATAACATTTTTTAATAATGCAATCATTACTGCTCACCAATAACCCATTTAATATTAATCAGTTCTTCCAATTGTAGCAATCTTTCTTTATGTCAAAGTGATCTGTGTTTTAAGTGCATAAATGAAAAGGTCTCACTGAATCACAGCATAGTCCATTGCCAGGAGACTCTTAGCTCCCTTTTTCTTCTGCTATCTTCCATTCTCTCTGATGATTTTACAGTATCTTGAGAATAAAGGTTATAATTTATTTGTTATGGCTATAGGTGTCTATATTTTAAAAAAATCACACACACATTCCTTCTGCTTTCAAGAAAACCCAACCAATGATTCAGTTAAACACTATCAGGTAACTGAAAAGAAAAAACTCAGAGATAAAATGCTAATAAATTCATCACACTGGTTGATACGTTATGATGATCAATTTATTCATGTTTGTTTGCCATGGAGTGGACATTACGAACTAGTCCTGCTTGATTTCTTTAAGGCTTCAAAAAGAATCAGACAATCTCCTTTCAATTAAAGCCAAAAAATTTAATTTTAATTGTTCTTTGAGTAATCATAATTTTTAACAAATATTCTTCAATAAATTAATATTTAACTTTTTGTTGTATTATTAATTGTTGTAGATCATGTGATGTTTGAGCATCCTCATGGAACACAAGTATAACAATTCCATTAAATTGTAGGAATTGACTTTTTTTTTTCCATTTACATTTCCCAACCAAAAAGCAATCCTAGATACTTTAATTATGAATTTATTGCTCTATCAATACACTAAGCCACATAGGACATTAATAGTTAAAAGATGTGGTCTAACCATATGGTCAATGCCAATAGAAATACACAGCACCACAACAGTTGAAAAGTCTGATACATATTACAATAAAGCCAGCTAATTGAAATAAAACTTCTGTTCAGTAATATCTTTTAAGTTTCTAAAATTCATTGTTATTACTATCAACTGATTAATATAAATTATTAATTCAAAAAACCTGAAAGCTGAAACTTCTAGATTAATGGTAATTGATAAGTATTCGAATGTTTTGTATTATAAACTAATTTAAATCAGTAAAAATTACAATAAACATACAATTCGGGTTTTTTAGTGAGTTGAATGTGAAAATTTTCAGTATATAACTGTTTCAGTTGCATATAGTCATCTTTTTATAACTTTTTTTTTTTTTTTAAAAAAATGCTAATCACAAAATATGCATAGAAAAGAAATTAACAAATACAAAAATACATATTCTAAAAAAAAAATTTTCTTGCTTATATTAAATCACAATGCTTTTTATTAAATTGTCTATCAATTTTGACTGTTTCAACATTTTCTTTCAGGGTTCTAAAATAAAATTATATTACATTATTTTTTATTTATTTATATTAAACATATATCTGCAGAAAGAAATTTGCTGTTAACTGAATGGACACCCTTTGATTCCTCTTAGAGGTCTTAAAACAAGTGAACAGGGCAAATTCCTAACACCCACTCTATATGTTCTAGTATTACAGCTGCTATTACTATGTGATTGTTCATATAGTATACACACATGTACAGGCTGCTCACCAACATGCATTAGCCAGTGTGGTGAGTTTATTCATTTTTACCTCAGCATAAAATCAATAAACATCTTTCTTCTCAGTTGCCTAATAGCTCTTTACTGTAATCACTTGAGTTTTCTTGAAGGCAGAGGGTATGTGTGTATAAATTAATTTTTTTCTAATAAATATTTAAAATCATGACAGAGAAAAATAAATCATGGCTCTTGATCCCAGAGGCTGTTAAGTTGTCAGCCAAGGCAGCAATTGACTTCTGAAGGTCGAAGATGCTAAGAATCTCCTGGCTGCAGACCCACTCTGCTATTTCATAATGACATTTTAGTTAGATACTTACAGCTGCAGATCACTTTCAAGTAAAAGAAGATTGCAAGAATTGGAAGAAAAATTTTCTCATATTAAATGGGAAATTATTGGGCTTTGTAATATTAGAAGAAAAGGTGATGGACATGTACTATACTATAAAGACACAAACATTGGAAGTACAAGTGGACTAGAATTTATTATAAATAAAAAGTGAAAAAACAACATAGTGAATATTGATGGAGTATCAGACAGAGTGGCAAAATTAGTTATTTAACTTAATAGCAGATATCAAATGGAGATAATTCAGATTTATGCTTCACCAAGTTTTCATTGTGATGATGAAGTAGAGGATTTTTATATGTTGAGACAAAAAACTTTTTGATCAAACAAACAACATTTTAAAATTGTCGTGGGTAACTTTATACTAGAATTGGTAAACAATTGAAAGATAGAAGTGATGTAGGTAAATTTGATTATGGTAATAAAAATAAGAGAGATTCTTTCAGGGGAAATAATCCCCATTATATTATGAATTCTTTTTTTTTGAAAAAAATGGAAATGGATATGGAAGCATCCAAATGCAGATATGATAGAATTGGATTATATTTTGACTAAAAAGAAAATATGTATTTCAAGATTATAATGTTCTTAATAAATTTGACACAGGAAGTGATCATCAATTAGAGATGTGAGATGAATGTTAATACAAAACTAGAGAGACAAAAATTATTAGGAAAAACAATATTCACATTTGATATTCCTAATATTCAATGAATTTAAATTAGAATTTGCAAATTGTTTTCAAATATTAACAGATTTTGAACATGATTTAGATTTGAATGAAATCAATAGAAAATAACTGATTCAATTTTAAAAGCTGCAATAAAGATAACTGGTGGAAAATAGCAACAACTGACCAGTAAAATTTCTACTGAAACAAGACAATTTATGAAGACTAGAAAGAATATCAAAATATATAAAAATGATTAATTAAGAAAGATTGAATAAAGAAGTGTTGAATATATCAAATTTTTTAAAATGATGTGAAAAAGAGTTGATAATGATATAATAATTATTAACTAGCAAAAAAAGCTGCAGAAAATAAGTCTCAAAAGTGTAAAATAACATCTTAGTAATGATAAAAAAAAACTTATTTCTTCAATAAGAAAAAGAGATGGACTGATTATTAAAAAGAGAGATGCCATCATGAAATGTGTACAAGAGTTCTATAAAAAATTATATAGCAATAAAAAATAAGGAAAAGTATCTTCTATAACTTAGATCTCTTGAATTGACCAGGATTTTAAATGAAGAAGTGAAACATGAAATAGAATATATGGAGATGGTAAAAACTCCAAGTAATGACAGAATTACAATCGATATCTTAAAAGAAGCAGGAAAAAAATAGAAAAATGTTGGCAAAGTTATATACAAAATGTCTAAATAATAATAAAAATGGATCACATAATTGGAAGAATGCATTATTAAGATTAATATTTTAAAAAGGTCATAAAGAAAATATTACAAATTACAGACCTATCAATCTTTTATCAGTTCTACAAAAAAAAATTATTAAAATAATTACAGTGAACTTTGGATTTTAACCAAACAAAAGAACAAGCTGTACTTAAAAGGGGTTTTAGTACAGTGGATCATATCTAATTATTGAGAGAAGTTATAAAAAGGCCAATGCATATGTGTTGCCATTATTCTTTAGATTTATAGATGGTGAAAAGGCATTTGATTCTATAAGCTTTTTTTCAGTCACTAAAGCATTAGATTAGATCCAGGATTCTATCATATTTTGAAGAATATGTATTGTAACGTTTATTTATATACGTTGCAAATATACTGGCATTTGGTAAAAGCTAAAAAATAAAAGTAAATTTAGATTTTTTTTTGACTAATTTTTTTTTTAAAAAAAATAACGTACAATGAAAGTTAAATTATTCTTCGTATTTTTTTTAAATGTAATTAGAAATAAAAGTAGAATTGGAGAGAACAAAAGACATAAATTACCAATCTAGATAAGAGAAAGTAAAAATACTTCAACTAATTAAAGATGGCAGAATTATTCTGAAAAAAATAAAGACTTTGTTATATAAATTTTATAAAGAATATATAAGATTATCAACGTATATTTTGACAAACAAAAGATATGCGCAGAAGTCGGAAAACTGGGCCTCTAGTATAAAAGGCAGAGGTCAGCTTGAAGAACTTCTTGTTCGTTGGTTCCTCTAGTTGGTCTTGGATAACAATAATATATCCAAGATCGCTCTACGCTGAAGTAATTCGGCATGTCAGAGTGAACCGGAGCTTTTGAAGACATCGTGCCTGAAGATGTATACCAGAAAAGCTTTCATAACCTACTAGGAGAATGGACCGCAAGATCAACTAATAATCAAAGGTCGTGAGCTCATTTTAACCCCGAAAAACTATGCATAGTTATCTACAACCAGCATGAATTCACTAAAACTTACTGGTAAGACTACTTATTCCTGATTGTGACAAAATTAAGCATTTGCAAACAAGTCTTAAAATAATCCCGATATAGACATTAATTTTCTTATTAAAGAGACTTTCGTTTAAATAATTTTATACAAGATCTTGGAAATGAATTGTAATAAGTGAACATTATTAAATTACTTTATCCAACTGTTTTTTATAAATTGATTCATGTTCTCTCCAATTTAGTTAATTCGTAATTTAACTTACAAATATTTTTAGTTTGTTGGAATAAAAAAGATTTTACTTTTATCAACCTTTTTCATTGTGCGTTATTAATAATAGTTATTAATTATTATTAAATTTATTAATATTATTTTAGTGATGTTTAAATATATAATTTACCTTTGCCAATGTGTTTAATAAATTCCAGGAATAATAATATTTTAAAAAAATAATTCTCGTTACGGTATGATGCAATACCGATTAGTTTAAAAGTATTTTCTTTTTTTATTTGCGAGACATGCTGGTGACAGATTTCAGCAGTTTCTTTAGAATAAAAGGACCTGGCGCCCATATTGAATAAATTAAAAGCTGATTTCATCAATAGCATAATTCTCAACAATTAATAGGCCGAGTTTGATCAGGAAATATAGTTATGTTTTTTAGAAATAGAAATACAACTTTCTTCTTTTCAACATAACTTGATCAACTCGTGCGCAGTTTATATTAGCATGTAGAGGCCTAGCAAAATGGTAAACGTTATAGAATAAAAGTGCAATAGCAACAAATAGATTACATAATGGTACTAAAAAGATTAACATTGAGAAGGGCGTATGAAAGTGTGACTCCATATCTCCAAAACTTTTTACAGCAATTTTTCAAGAAGTATTTTGTGGATTAAAATGGGAAGCTAAGGGCATAAAAGTAAATGGAGATTATTTAAGTCATCTAGATTTTTCAAATGATGTAGTTGTTTTTGCAAAAAAATGGTTTACAACTTTCAGGGAATCCTTACAAAAGTTATCAGATGAAAGTAAGAAAGTAGGATTAAAGGTAAATGTTAAAAGGACTAAAGTAATGTTCAATGGATTTTCTCAAAAGATAAAAATAAAGATTGCTAATGTTGAGTTAGAAGTAGATAGCAACTACAAAAATATCTTGGATAGATTATTACTACATATGGAAATATAATGGATGAAATTAATCATAGAATTAAACTTGGTTGGAGTGCTTTTGGTAGAAATAATTTAATATTAAAAGAAAATATGCCTATTTGTTTAAAACAGGTTTTTAATAAATATATGTTTTAATAAATGTATGTTACCAGTTCTTATTTGTGAATCTGAGACTTGAATTCTTAAGAGAAAAGCAACACAGAGACTTTAGACAACTCAACAAAGTATGAAGAGATGTACATTAGGAGTAACAAAGAGATTGAAAACAAAATACATAGGTGAGAGAACAAACAGGTGTTATTAATATCTTTGAAAGAATTAAGAGACTGATGTGAAGTTGGACTGAACATATTGTTAGAAGAGATGATAATACATGGTCAGTTGAAATTTTAAATGGAATTCCAAGAGATTGTAATACCTAGAAACAGATCCCATATGAGATGGTAGATGATATAAAGAAATGTTCTGGGATGATGTGAAAAACAGAGATTAAAAATTGGAGATGATGGATTGATCTTGGGGAGAACTTCATCCTGCAGTGAATCGATGACGGTTGAAATGATGATAATATCTATGTACATATATTTTTCATTTATTAATTTTGTTATTAATAAATGAATTTAAAAAATAATTAAGAAATGTATGTATTAAAACTAACATATTCATCTCAGTAGATGAATAGCAAACTATGGCTTTTGCCTTGTGCAATCTGGAGCAATGGCAGAATGTTGTACAAGAGTTAGGTTCTTGGATCAAAGCTCAACTTTGTTACTCCAATGCTCAAATGTTGGATGATTTCCTGAGTGACAAATTATATGATTGCTGCACATGGGTTATTACAATGAGCGAAAGGTCCTTGGATCACAACTCAATTCTGTTATTTCCGGTGTGAAATTCATATGAATTCGGAAGCAAAGATACCATTCGATCACTTACTATAATTAAGACAATTATGATGATATAAGATATGGAGGGTGGGGGTGGTAAAGAGCTTTTAATGCCTTTTTATTATGTAGACATCTAGAATTATTAGTTCAAAACTATGAACTTTTAAAAATAATTTTTATACACATATAAATACGTATGTGCACATGTAAATAAAATACGGCTTAATTATATATATTAGCATTTATTGAGCCCACATAACATTCTACAAAGTCTGCAATTTTCTAAAATATAGAATTAAAGAGATACATAATAGTATTTTAATGTGAACAATAATTAATATGATACAATAATAATTTATAATAATTTTGCATGCAACATGACAATATTATCGTATGAAAAATAGTAAACGATGGCATATTTATTATAAAATTTAAATTCAATGAAAGCTAGTTATAAAAACTAGACACCTACCATTGGACAGTGCTTCTATGTTTTTGATACAGTTTAAATAAAATAAAATAAACTTAGAATATTCAGAAATAAAGAAAAAAATGTAAAACTTTAGTCCAGTGTTTTCTTTTATTTTTCCAATTTATAATATCAGGTTTAGGGAAATAGTTTACTAGATTAAAATCAACATTTTTAACCAAGTCCTGTTTTGAAATTGGGGGAGTGGCATACAATAGAATGCAAAAAAATTTATTTTTTTTGTTGCTTCATTAAATTATAATTAATCAAATTTAAACATAATATACATTTTTTTTAGTAGCATATAAAATATAATGTCAATAACTAATTCTTTAACTCTACCGACTATTTACATAATACATACCTCAAACGGCTGATTGGCCACCTTTGGTCCAATTTTCCTTGGGGGCTCAGTCACTAGATTTTTGGGCACAACACAGATTGTATTAGTTCCTAATGCTCCAATAGGAGTACTCGGTTTATAAGTAATATAAGAATTCCCAGTTTCTGTAGGCGCTTGTATCACATGTCCAGCTGGATTAATTTTATTAGGAACTGTGACCTGAATGAGTAAGTCCATCATAGGAACCCTAATTTAAAATAAAGGACAGGCACTAAATAAAATGTTTATAAGTGTGATAAAAAGTCGCATTATAATAAAAGTGTGAAAAAAAAAATTTAGTGTCATGTTATTTATGGCCATTATCATTTACAAACACAATTTTTAAATTAGAATTTAAGTTCTTACGATTATACTTAATTATAATTAATAAAGACTTAAATATCAGTAAGAAATTAACCTCTTTAGTGTTTTTCTTTTTGCTTAAAGCAACGAAACCTGTTTCAATTATTATAATTTTTAAATACATGTAAAAGAAAAAAGCATCAACCTATTTAATGCAATAATAAATAATTGTTTATACGCAGTAAAATTGTTGTTTTGGCTGTGTTAAAAATCTGGAAGAAAGTAAGAGCAAAATTCTACTTAGTGAGTATGAATTTGGCAAACCTGATATCATAAAGCTATCAAATCTCAATTAATTATAGCTCTCATCTTAAAATATGTCTTAAAGATAAAGGCAAACATAAACTCGGGTTTGTAGAAGTATGACATTTAATCTCCAATAATAGAAATCACAATATTATAATAATATTTATAGTCAGCCCATTAATATTAATTTGACTAAACTAGATGAACCTCTAACTGAGAATAGATAGATACCCATTTTTTGATATCTCTGAATAGTTAGCTAAGTAGCTGTGAAGTGAAAAAAAAGTATAAGCTAGTTTATAAGTTGAAACGATTTCAATGTTCATCTCAATTTGAGTTAAACACTAGGTTGTAACATGGCAGGCAAATGTATTAATCGCTATGACTTAATTATTTTGATATTTTGTTTTCATATACTTTCCCCTCTTTTCTTCCATAGCGTAAGCTCGTGGTTAAAACACCTGTAGAGGTCGCTGCTATCGCATTTTATACGCATATTATCGAGGTTATAGCCTCAGTAAATATTACTTACGTAATCAATGTACGTTTAATAAAATTTATAATTACAACTTTATTTTATTATTCTACACTGAATAACAGTAATGTCGAATGATGCTAACAGTTTATATATAAATGGACTTTTTTATATATTATTTACAAACATTAATGTATTGATAAATATTTATTATTATTATATGGCATAGTATTTATTGTAATACATTCGGAAGCAAAACAATCTTCACACATGCATTGTTTTAATATGAATTGACATAGTCACTCCTAAGCATATGTAGATAGAAAAGTTTAAATCATTCAAACAGCAGTTCATAAGGCTAAATGCTTAACTAATCTATAATTTCTTCAGAAATGAATGCTAATGAGGAATATTAATAATAAAAAGAATTCAAGTTATGAGAGTTCACAACTAAGGTAGACTGTAGATTGTCAAGTTCTATACATAGTTTCTGGCTAAGAATGTGAGAGATTACGAATTGAATTGCACACAGTTCCTGCTTATTTCATTTAAGCACATTATATTTCTTATTGTCAAATATTATAGAGCAGCATGCAAGGTATATGATTCTTAGTGTGTGAGCAATAACAGGAAGCATTATAGGGTTGCAAGTATTCTACATATTTGTACAGCAATAATTACAGTCATGATAATCTGTCAAATAGTGGCAATTCTGAATTTTTGTGATAATTTAATTTAATAAATACAAATGCAATTTTCAATTTCTGACAAAATATTTCATACATTTTTTATGATTATAATGAATTCTGGTTCAAAAATTGGAATTGATTTAACAAATAAATTATTATTAATAATAATAATAATATTATTATTATTATTATTATTATTATTATTATTATTATTATTATTATTATTATTATTATTATTATTATTTTGCAATAGCATTTATGGTAAGGAACCAATAAACATAAAATCATTGTTCCTATTAGGTATTTCACATTTTTTGTATTTTTCCTCTACTTAGAAAATTAAAATATAATTTTTTAAAATTTTTCTTATTTGTAATCTTAAATTTATTGATTTATAATATTAAATAAAAGTTTTAAACATTAAAATTAAAATGTTAAATTATCAACTCAAATCTCATTAGGTGCAAGCTGAAAAAATTAAATGTGAAAGGTGCAATACAAATGTTTATAATATCCTTGACATATTTAAATAAGATAATTGATATCTCTCTTTCACAAATAAGATTTAATACCAAAAAAACACTATAAACTAGAAATTACTTCTTATTAAATAGGGATTTATTAATTTCTATCATATAACATATATTGATTATTCAAGCTTAGACAAATTTATTTTTTTTCTTCTTTATCTCCATCAATGTATGAATCAATAGATACTATATGGTAATATTTAATAAATCCCTATCCAATATTACCCTATCTGTATATTCAAATTAATTTCTAGCTTATGATAATATTTTGTTGGTATTAAGTCTTATCTGTGAAAGACAGATGTCAATTATCTTATTTAAAGATGTGAATGTTGTTACGAACATATTTATTAAGCTTACAGTGCTTTGATTGTGAATTAACTGGATAGATAGGAGTTAAATCCACAGTATAAAATTTATGACCATAGATGGTGATAATAAGGGATTTGGCAGTTAAATAGTTTTTCCAAAATAAAAAACTTCAACATTATTGGCTTTTTAAAAAAAAAAAAAATTGGCAATAATGTAATATTTGAAATCACTCTTGCAATACTTGGAATTACACTTTTTTTATATAATATTCAAATTATGGCTATTTATCTAGTTCAAGTTGTCAATGAACCAATCATTATATTTATAGCAATTATGATGTAATTAACTATTTTGATAAATTGTGTAACATAATGTATTGTAAGATTGATGAAGTATATGGATATATGTCAATTGAACCTATTTGTATAATAATAGCCAATTCCAAACTTTTTTTTAATGAATATGTAAATACCATTTATTTTAACCTTTGTAAATAAATATACTTATGTAATCAAGCATACATTTTGCATAAAAAATAAGATAAATCTTTAAAATATATATATAATTAACATTACTTTAGGATGCAAAATGTTGATCAGTGGTAAAGATACAAACAATTAAAAATAACTGAAATAAAAGAACAACTGACTTAATACCAGTTGATGAAAATGTAAGATGAAACCACCAGTTTTCATTACATCATATTGTTATAAAGTCAAAATAGCACTACATTGATTCCAAAATGGTCATTGTTTGGAAAGGCAGCAGATGAGGTGAAAACATCATTTCTCTAAAATATAATGTTTTGTTTTCTAGCACATAACCATTTATTATGAACAGTGAGCAACTGACCATTTCAAATATTCATTCTTATTCTAAAGAATCAGGTTAATTGATCTTACTCTGGCCTTTAGTAAATCCAGACAAAAAAGGTTCCTATTAGGATACTACTAAAGTCATAAGCTAAGAAATTTGACTCCTCTTGACATAAAAATTACCATTTTCATCCACATATAAGATAAAATTAGGATGCTGTAACATATTCATGGCTAATATAGAACTTCCATAACAGATACCTTATCCATCATTTTCTCCAACAATATCTTTAATAATATTGTGTCCCATCCCCCCAGATGATAATGCACTAATACACATAATCTGTGTGATAGAGCACAGAAGTGAAATAACAGACTCAATAATTAAATGTGTCTTGATTGATTCCGAGCAAGTAAAATTTTTAAAAAATCAGTTTGGTCAATTGAATGCAATCATGATACTCAATGTGTTACTTGATCTGTCAAACATCACATGTTCTTCCAAACAACTAATTATATATATATGTGTGATTATTTCATTTTGTATTACTTATCAAAAATTTCAAAAGATAAAATTAGATGAAAGACTAAACATAAATTAATTTGAACACATAAGGAAATACATACAATCCATATTTATTTATCAAATGTATAAATGAAAAGAAAATTCAACTTGTTATGAACCCAAGTCATTAAACTACACAAATAATATAAGCACCACCATAAAAAGAAAAAATGAAAAAAAGAAAAATCAGATAAAATAGCAAATATTCAAAATTATAATTATGGTCCAAATTTAGATGTTAGAAGAATTTGTGTGATAAAGTGACAACTAGATAAATCCTTTGTACGCACCAAATCTTGAGAATTGATTAAAAGCAATTTCATCTTTTAGCTTCCGGCTTTACAGCACACCCATTACTATGCTATTCTTTCCAATTTAAAAAATGAATGTCAGAATGTGCTTAATACCTTGAATATGCATATAAAGACTGATTTTATAATTTAAAAAAAGTCAAGTTTTTTATCAACTAGTGATAGGCAAAAATCATCAGCATTTTTTTTTAGTTTAGATAGTTATTAGCATGAGACTGTTAGCTAATTTAAATATCTTGGTAGCTGAAAGACAGACTTAGATGTGAAGATGCAATATGAAGTTGTGTTGTGCTATTTTTAACAAATTGGAAGATAGGATATTTCAATCACAACTAAATTTGTTATATAAAGAGTTGTTATTTTAACCAATTTTTTGTTTGAAAGTGATACTTGGGCTCCTTATCAATCTAACATAAAAACATTAGAACATTCTCATCTAAAGTATTTTGTGAAATTCTAAAATATAAAGACAAGATCATAGGATCAATCAATATGTTTTACAGTTTATTGGATGTGTACTTATTATTGTATAATCATATTGTTGTTGAACATGTTAAATGAACAACCAATAATAAACTTCCTATGTGTAGTGAAAGAGCCAATCTAATGTAGGTTTACAAAGATTATCTTGAGTTATAACTCAACTTACTTTCAATTAATGGACTCATCCAATTTCCATCATATCTTAATCGGATTGAGCATTCTTCACCACAGAACAATAGATATATGAATAGATAAAATATATCCAATAGCAAAAATAGTCCAATGGATGCTGATGCTCAGTGAATCTGATTGCTGTCATTATGGAAGAGAATCTGACTATAAATAGGTAGTCCATTTGGAGATAAAGTCAAATAATAAGTTATTGTCTGAGCTGAACAGCAATGCACATTGTCCACTATATGTCAAAAGTAGGGAGGCAAGTTCACATTAAAACTGGAAGAAATAAACTAGATATGAGGCAAATTCTCACAGAACAGCTAGAAGTATCTACACATAATGCAAACAGCAGAAAGTGCTAAGTAAACTAGAATGGCATCTGAAGTTTCTTACATTAATAGTGCATGGACAATCCCTAATGCTGATCAAAGTAAGATGGACTCTAGACGAGTCCTTTAGTTGTAAATTGAGTTATAACACAAAAAGATATTCTAAACAACCTTAACTTTAATATATACTATACAAATGCAATATTGATTGTTTTTATTGGAAAGATATGGTTGAGAATAAAATATAATAAAGAAATGCAATTACATAAAATATTAAGAATTACAGGAAAGTTTGCAGCAGAAAAAAATGAAAAATAGCTTTATAGAATAACAAATAAAATCAGATATTCTACAGTAATATCCCACACAAACTCAAATATATATTATTATTCTATTTATTTATTTCTAAAGCGCTTTTCGAAGGAATTATACCTTCATTTTCAAAGCTATAGATAGATAGCGATGTTCAATTTATTTATTTATTTAAACCAACAGATGCAAATTATTTAAATTAGGTCTGGCATTTCTTCGAGATTGCATAAAACATGTCTCTTTTATTTAACGAGTTTTCATCTAAGTTAATGAAATAGGCCTCCTTGATTTTCCTTCTTATCTCATGTCGCTCACTGCACATCACTTGCGGATTACCGTAGAATATCTTATTTTATTACATATATAAACCACACGTTTCATTATTTAACAGAATATCAAATAATAAAACAATTGACCAACATGTTCATTATCTTTCAAAAGTAAGCTTTATTAGTAAAAGGATTACAAAAATTTTGGGTACACTTACCCATTGAGAATTACAAAGTGTTCAATGTGACAAACAAGGTAAAACAATTATTGATTATATAAAGTAAATATGCTTGATAACAATTATGTCCATTAAAGAGTTGTTATAATGTTGATATTAATGTGTATCTGAACATGAATATCTATACATGGATCTACATGTCCCAGCTACTGAGAAGCCATCCACCACCCAATGATCCCACCCCTGGGGCCCCAAAGTGAAGACCCAAATGCTTCAGCTGAATAGGTGGACAAGTCCAGCCTTGCGCCAACCACCACAACAGGCAGCGAGATCCAAGGCTCAAGTCCATTGAATAATAAATTCTTGACCTGCAGCCGAGCCATGTCAAGACCATTCCAGATGCTTCTGTCTCCCAATCAACAGTCCAAATGTGCAGGGACTGCATTCAGTCTACCTGCCCAGAATTGGAAAGCCAACTAAGAAAAACTAACACATAGCGAGCACAGATCTGCACTGCCTAAAACCAACCTATCAAGGGGGCACAGCAGCCAACCAGAGCAGGAATGGTGAACATATTTGTGTTTCTTGGATTAGTCTGTATAACCATTACAAAATTTATCTAAAAAAGATATTACTCATGTAAAAGAGAAATGTGAAGAACTCTGTGTATGGGTTTAATTTTTTTTAAAAAAAAGATATATTAATCTTTAACTAAAATTTTAATGTATATGTTTGTGCTAGAAACAATTTCTAGTTTAATAAATGATTAAAAATAATCATTACTGAATAATCAAATATGGCAAATTCCTAATGATGAGTTTATTGGATTTTTTTATTTCTGGGTTTAAGATCAAAAAACACCCTAATCTTTCTTCTCAATTGCATAATAGCTCTTAACTATAATCAGTTGAGTTTTCTTAAAGACAAAATGAATGTGTGTGTGAATGAACTTTTTTTGCTATTAATAAATATTTACAATCATAATAGACAAAGGTTGTAAAGTTGTCAGCCAATGTAGCAATTGGCTTCCAAAAGTTGAGAGTGCTAAGAATCTCCTGGTTGCAGATAGAGTCTGAAATTTAATATTTTAATTAGATGCTTACAACTGCTGATCATGTTCAAGTGAAGGAAAATTGCAAAAATTGGAAGAATTGTCTCACATTAAATGGGAAATTATTGAGTTTTATGAAGTTAGAAGAAAAGGTGAAGAGACAATTGATTTAAAAAGTGGACATGTACTATACTAACAAAGGCAGAAATATTGAAAGCACAAGTGGAGTAGGATTCATTATAAATAAAAAATGGAAAAACAACATTGTGAAGATTGACAGGGTATCAGACATAGTGGCAAGATTAGTTAATCAACTTAATAGCAGATATCAAATATAGATAATTCAGGTCTATGTCCCAACAAGTTCTTATTGTGATAATGAACTAGAAATTTTTATATGAATATATATAAAAGGCTTTTTTGATCAAATAAAACAACATTTTGAAAGTCTCATCAGAGATTTTAATACTAGAGATAGTAAACAATTGAAAGATGAAAATGTTGCAGGTAAATCAGATTATGGTGATAGAAATGAAAGAGATTATAGACTTATGATCATAGTTTGCAGAAAATAAAAAACTTTATATTATGAATTTTTTTTTTTTAAGAAAAATGCTAAATGGAAACATGGAAACATCCAACTGCAGAATTGGATTATGTTTTGACTAAAACAAAATATGTACTTCAAGATTATAATATATTTAATAAATTCAACATAGGGAGTGATCGCTGATTAGTGAGATGTAAGATACATGTTAATGCAAAATTAGAGACAAAAATTATTAAATAAAACAATATTCACAATTGATATTTCTAATTCTCAGAAACATTCCAATAAATTTAAATTAGAACTTGCAAATCATTTTCAAATATATATAAAAAATAATGCCTTAAAAAAGGAATGAATATCTCAAATTTTGTAAAATTGTGTGAAAAAGAGTTGATAATAATAAAAGAAAGCATAATTATGAACTAGCAAGGAAAGCTGTAGAAAAAAATAAAAGTTTTAAGAATGTAAAACAAAATCTTGGTATTGATAGGAAACTTATTCTGCAGTAAGAAAAAAAGATGGAACTATTACTAAAAAGAGAGATGACATCATGCAATGTGTAAAAGATTTCTATCAAGAATTATATAGCAGTAAAGAACAAGGAAAAGTATCTCCTATAACTACTATATCTTTTGAATTGACCAGGATTTTAAATGAAGAAGTGAAACATGAAATAGAATATATGAAGAAGGGAAAGGCTGTAAATCAGGGGTCCCCAACCTTTTTGCACTTAAGAGCACATTCTATAAAAACAAGCCAGGTGGCGGGCACCATTTATTTTTTCAATGTAAATTTATAATTGGATATTGTTAATAATACACATAATGTACAAAAAAATATTTCAAAAATAAAATTTTAATATATAATTAACGTTTATTTTTTTACGCTGTAAAAGTATAGTATGCCCTACAAGTTGATTACAATATAATACAATAATTTATAAGAAATTTTAAAAATTAAATTTATTTGTATCAGATAAATAATTTTTTATTGTGTTTGGATAGCGGTGGGCACACGTAAAATGGTCTGCAGGCGCCGTGGTGCCCGCAGACATAAGGTTGGGGACCCCTGCTGTAAATAATGACAGAATTACAATCGATATATTAAAAGAAGCAGGAAAAGAAATAGAATGCATTTTGGCAAAGTTTAATACCAAATATCTAAATGGTAAATATATACCAAATGATAACAGTGATACTGAAGTTATTAGAAATTACAGACCTATCTGTCTTTTATCAGTTCTATACAAATTTTTTTACCAAAATAATTATAACTAGTCTACAAAAAACTTTGAATTTCAGCCAAACAAAAGAGCAAGCTGGATTTAAAATGTGGTTTTAGTACAGTAGCGTATAGAGGGAAGTTGTAGAAAACACCAATGAATATGAGGCTATTATGATTTGAATTTGTAGATTACAAAAAGGTATTTGCTTGTATAAGCATTTCTTCAGTGATTAAATCATTGGATCATCAAAGTTTAAACCCAGGACATTGCCATATTTTAAAGAAGATTTATAAAAAATGCAACTGCAACAGTTAACATTGAGAAGATTGTATTACAGAGTAACTCCATATATCCAAAACTTTTTACAGCAATTTTGCAAAAAGTATTTTGTGGATTAAATGGGAACTAAGAGAATAAAAGTAAATGGAGATTATTTAAGTCATCTACATTTTTCAAATGATGTAGTTTTTTTTTTTTTTTTTTTTGCACTCAGGAAATGTTGCAAGAGTTATTGGATGACAATAAGAGAGTAGGATTAAAGGTCAGTATTAAAAAGACAAATGTAATGTTCAATGGATTTTCTTAAAAGAAGATAAGGATTGATCATGATGAGTTAGAAGAAGATAATAACTACAGATGTCTTGGTCAGATTATTACTACAAATGGAAACATAATGAATAAAATTAATCATAGAATTAAATGTGGTTGGAGTGATCTTGGTAGAAATAATTTAATATTAAAAAAGGTATCCCTATATGTTTGAAAAGAAAAGTTTTTAATAAATGTGTTCCCAGTTTTTACTTACAGATCTGAGAATTGACCACTTGGCAGAAGAGCAGGACAGAGACTTCAGACTATTCAATGAAGTATGGAGAGATGCATGTTAGGAGTAGTAAAAAGAGATTAAAAACTAAATACATAGTTGAGAGAACAAACTAGTGTTACTGACATGATCGAAAGAATTAAGAGGCTGGAATGAAGTTTGACTGGAAATATTGTTAGAACAGATGATAATAGATGATCAGTTAAAATCTTAATCTGGAATGCAAGAGATTGTAAAAGACCTAGAAAGAGACCACATAAAAAATAGATGAATGAAATAAGAAAGTGTGTTAGGATAATGAGGAGAAGAGAAGCCAGAAATATGAGATGGATTAAACTTGGAGAGACTTTCATCCTTCAATGGATTAATAATGGTTGAAAATGATGATGATGATAATTTATTTGAAGTAGAGATTGTTAAAGTTGTGAGTAAGGTTAACACTTGTAAGTCAAAATATAACAATTTACTATTAATAAATACTCTAAAATATATACGAGTAATGATGTCCTGGGCCAACTGATGAGAGCTGGTTCAGCACAAAATGCATCTTGAGTTCATTTGCCTTTCATTGTTTCTTTATTTATATAATTTTTAAAAAATGGGTAAAAATGTGGTTATTTAATATATATAAAAAAAGATATTACGCACGGGAAAAATTTCCCATGTGTGTGCGTGCATGCGTGAGTGTGTGTGTTTAATTTCAAAAAATCATATATACTAATCTTTGCGGTTTAATTAAAGTTTATGTCTATGCTAGAGACAATCTTTAGTTTGGTCAATGATTAGTTGTAATCATTACTGTATTTATCTGAAGTGAATGGTGTCAAAGTTAAGTAAAGTATTTGACACTTGTTAATCAAAATTAACAATTTACTATTGATAGATACTTTTCATATAATTAAGATATATATATGAAGATAATGATCTGGGCCAAGTGATGAGTGTTGTTGGTTCAGCACAAAATCCATCTTGGAGGTCATTTATCCTTTATTGTATTTTCATTTATATGATTTTAAAAGAATGTATGGAAATGCGGATGTTATTTAATATAATTATTAAAAAAACAAAATATATCTCTAGAGTATTATTATGGTATTTCAATTTTTTTTTTTCCAATTACATTGATCGAACAGATTTTCTAGTGGCTGATGATGATGAAATCGATGTTCACTCCTAAAAAAATTGTTTTTAAACGAACGATTGAAGAACGAAAATAAAAGTTATTTTCTATATTGTTTACAATACATATTTGAAAACTATTATTCTGCATATCCTATTACAATTTAAAAGGAAAAGTAATTAAAACCACTGTATTTATTGCTTATAATAAAAAAAAAACAATAAAATATTTTAATAATTATATATTCGGAAAATAGTTTAAGGACTTCAATGTCAAGTTTTTAAAAGGATATGGAAATGAAAATTAATCAGCGATGAAATCATCTAAAATTATAATAATAATAAGGATGTAGGCTTCCTAATATTTTTTCAATTCTTCAAACTAAGTTTACAAACGTAACTTCGAAATGCTTTTCATTCATTATTTAAAATATTACGACATAATTAGAATGGAAGTCATCAAATGATTGCAATTGGATTATATAACGAAAATATCTTCGTTTATATAAAATACTTACGGATATATAAATTTAAAGAACAAATGCAAAATGGATTACAAAAAATTTGTGGATTTTAACTTTTATAAATAATTTTATTAATATATGTTTCTGGTTGCATAATAGCCAAAAATGCCTAAAAAATATAAATCATTACGAGGGATAACTTTGGCAAGTTACGACGAATCATGCGCTGTAAATATTCAAGACTGGTTGGTTTTGTACGAAAACTATGCACTTCAAAATGAGTGGACAAATTCACAAAAGATGGAAAAATTGCACGAATATCTTACTGGTTCTGCATTTACATGGTATATTAATGAGATATTTGAAGAAATAAATGATTGGCAGGAAGTAAAGAATAATTTAATTGAACGTTTTGATCAAACTTCAAGTGATTCCATTAAAACGCACAGAAAATCAAAACCCTTGAAAATTGTAATTTACTGGATATCTTTGCGCAATTACTTTAGGAAAAGAAGAAAGAGAACAAAATATAAGTATAAAAAATAACATAAGAGTTAAACTGTTTGCGGTTTAATAATTATGAAAATGACGACCAAAAACGTTTACATTTTTTGGGATAACATGCAAAAATTTAGTATTTATTTTAAAATATTTGTAAAATAATAATAATGATGTATGAAATGTGTGTGTGTCAGAAAGTTATAAAAATTTAATGTTAAGGAAACTTTTGTGTTTAACTTCAAAAAATGTGTGTTTATAAAATATTAACATTTATTTAAGTTTTAAAAGAATATAAAATATGTATTAACACTCAATTTTGTGAATGTGTGTCTTGATAAATTTATATTTTAGTTCAGAGATGATATAAATTCGCATGTGATGCTAGATTTCCTAAGCTATTGATAAAAAGGAAACAGAATGCTTAAAGTTTCCGCTGATAATATATACTCATGTATACAGACAAATATTATATTCATATAATAATGTTAAATTCTGACAAAGTTGAAAAATTCCGAGCAGATATTTAGGGCAAAAGTTTAGGTCAAATAAACGGAAAAGAAATTCTTCCAGTATTTGAAAAAAATAACTTTGCACAACTATTAAAAAAGCATAGATTTAGTATATATGTGTATGAATACATAGGTCTGTGTATTTAAATATGAATATTATCAGCTACAAACATTCACAAAAAATGTTGCCATATCAATTCCAAAAATAAAACATTAAGAGACAAACTAATAATAATATTAATAATGTTAATGAAGAATAAAATTTGCATGAATATATAAACCAATCAGTGAATCACAAATATGTCCATACATCTAAAACATGCTGGTACATTATTCAGTTTGTTTATTATTTTGCAGTGCAATCTTTTAACTTTTTCTGAAAGCAAAGTTTTCTTTCTAAAAAGACGTCAACACCTTATATAATTATAGTCTTAATTATATTTCATTCTACTGTATCTTCCTAATAAAAACAGCCAAAATTGCATTTCAAATTACTCTTGATATAATCTTTATACTAAAAATGGGCTTGTCTCTCTCACAATAAGCTTTATGAAGTTTGTTGTTGTTCTATGTCCAATCCAACAAAAATATAATTTTATAATAATGATACAACAGTATCACAGCCAGAAAGTTGAAAATCATTTTGAATGGTCTTATGGTTTCACTTATATATTTTAGAATTTCACAGAGCATTTCTTAACTGTTCTAATGTCATTATGCTACAACCAATAGAGGTTCTAAGTCTCATTTTCAAAAATAAAGAGTAAAAACAACAGTTTGATATTAGTGTGATAAAATATCCTATCATTTAACCTGTTAAAAAGAAGTTTCACTCAACTTCTAAGTATGCCTTTCTGCTACAAAAGCTACAAGATATTTAAATTGACTCAAAGAAAAAATGTGAGGTTTATTTTTAAAGAAATGTACATTGCGTATATATACTATTAGTATATATATATATACAAATACATGTATCCAATGTATTTAAAACTTCAATTTCACACAACAACATTAAACCCATGAATAAAAAACATCTGAAAAAGGGCAAATGATCTCTAAGATAAGTTAATGACTGAAATAATCTCCAGCCTAATAAATGGTCAACAATAATCATTAATGTATTTATCTAATAAGAATGCTCATAAATTATGACTACGAGAAATTTAACACTTGCAGTTTAAATTGTAATAACTATTACACTCTACCTACAACTTAGTTGTTCAAATGCTATTTGACCTCATGGATAATTGACCACATCTATGACAAATTCTTAAATAAAATAAATTTACTTTATAATGTTTATTTATATATGCTCATATATATTTACATGGTACACATATATTTTTCTTTGTACATTAAAAACCAGTCAATACTTAGACAATCCCAATATCAATAACAATTTCTAACTATTGCCGTGGCAATCTCCTTTTAACAATAAACAATTTTTATGTACAGACCTTGAATATATGCATGTACATAAATATATATTATTCCCTGAAAACTGCCCAATAATCACAAACATACCTTTTTAAAAAACTGAAATGTTTGAGTGCTTGAAACGATCAAATTTACTAATACTCTGGCTTTGGATTGATCATTTGTTTAATGGTTATCCTTTATGTGTCTATTTGTAATGTATAACTTCATAAATTATTTTGTTTAAACATAAATAAATTTTTTGACAAAGATGCAGAAAATAATTTTGTAATTCTTTTTACATTATATTAGTTGTGTAATTTTTGATATTTTAACAAATAGGGCAAATTGTGTATCAAAAAAAAAAAAAAAAAAACACATTTGATTAAAAATGCTTAATATATTTTATATACATGCTTTTTAGTCAATAGTTATAAAATAAGTCAAACATGAAATGAGAAGGATGGACCAATCGGCTTCATTGATAAGATTTAATGATATAATCTGTTATATAAATAAGATTTTAAATTTGCATGTGTTTGTCTGCATAACAGAGTGGTTTCTTTTTTCTTTATAAGCTAAAGCTAAATGCACTTTCATTATAACAAAAAAAGAACCACTTCATCGTGCACTTGAACAAATGTCACATGATCACCATTTCTTATGCTTACTCTGGCTGACACTGAGTGGCACTTCTGTATAGAGAGTTTTGCCTGTTTTACAAATACACATGAAGGAAAAAATCAATATAAATAAGATTTATTGATATAGCTGGTCTTAATGAAACTAGTCTCTCGCTCTAAATTTTTTTGGAAAGTTCATCAACAGAAAAGAAGATGGCATAGTTATGGTGTCATGGCAAATATATTAAAAGTGGTCTGAACAAAAAACACATTTTAAAAAGTTCAGATAAAGAACGTCTTCACTCTTTCTTGGACAATGTTAATACATCTTTATTCTTCTTGGGAAACTTTTACTGCACGCATTGGCAAAAGAGTCCAAAGTTATTGGAAATAATAACACTGATTCTATCAATTTGAATTGTCTCTTGTTGTTGAATTTTTACACAACAAGTGGATTGATGTATCACAAATTCTTTGCTTAGACATGATGTCACTGTAATATATAGATATAAAAAAGTGATATAATTAAGGATTATGAATCAAAATATAAAAGTCATCAACACCAAATGAGAATTTATAAATATATATTGAACACATTATAGATTACTGTACTTCAAGGTTTAATGATAGAAGCATTAAAAAACAAGTTTTATACTCAGCTTGAAAATTTAATGTTTACTTTTTATAAGTAATCCATGATGAGTTTCAGTGATTCGTAACTATTAAAATTAAAAATTTGGATATTCAAGATAGTATGTTACTGGTACATGAAATTCTTTTATAATTAAAGGTGTTGTGGCTACAAGTAAGTTTGTTCATGGGTTTGCCAAAAAGAAAAAATTTTATTAGCAGTGACTAAAGTTTAGCTAAATATAAGGATTAAATCCAATAACTAACAATTGTGTAATGATTGAGACAAACCTGAGAGTATATTTTAAGTATTCAGTCAATTTAGAAATGTTAATAAATTCAACAAATCTCTCTCAGCATTTCTAAATTTGTTTAGTAAAATGATAACGCCACTGCCACATGAGGATGTTTATATGTATTTGTGACTGTACCTTTCCCATGTGTAAAATTCAAATTATTATCATGTATAATACCAACTGTAATGATGAATACTACTTAACTGTATTTACACATTATAATTACAGTGATCTAAGATTTCACTACTTGCTGTGAGAGAGGATGAGAAGTTTCTTTTGGAAATTAGTCACATCTTATAGAGATAGTCTGTAAAATAATTTTATGGTAAATTTTAGTAATAATCCACTTATTACAATTACTTGATTTTATTTATATAACAAATCAGTAACTGTTTACTTCTTTAAATTTAACAGAACTTACATTTTTTAAGAAAGACTAGTTTACATTCTGGACAAATTGCTTAAAACTTATTAAGCAAAAATAATTATTTTATAAATAGTTAGTCTTGCTAATCTTTGGTTTCATATTATGATTCTATTGGTAGTAATCACACTACTTTTTCCTATTGATATTTTGATTGTCTGTGTCTCTTTATCTTCTACTGATGAAATTTAAGCATAGATTGGATCTTGACTACTATTCATAAAAATATTGGTAATTGAGTCATTATATCCAACTAGAACTGTTATCAAAACATAGTTGGTCTTTACAATATCTATGAATCTATTCTTCTGGTACTTTTACTACCAGAAGGTGCTGATTCTTTCAAATTGTAACTGCAGTTAAAATCCAATTTCTTCCTGCAATACTTTTATTTCCATTTTAAAATAGCTATAATTTGCTGCTTCATTTTCGATGCTTAAGATTAGATAGCTTAGTTTTCAAAGTGAATTTCAATAAAATTTTAGCTGATGATTTGTTGTGAACAATTGATGAAGGAATGTGCTGTATTAACAGCATTCTGACTAAGCATATATTCAAATCATCGCTTGTCTGTTTCTAAAGATTTTTCTCAGCCCCTTGCATCATCCGTTTAGCCTGTCTATCACTTTCTGGGGGAATTCATAATATTAATATATGTTTGCTTTCATTACATGCACATAAATTTCAAAATGGAAACAAAAATCATAGAAAGATATGCTGAAAATATTTTTTTCCAGTGTAGCAATAGTGAGATGTGAAAAGCGTGTAACCCAGCTACCTCTAACCATTTAAAAAGATATCTAAGTCTTATCATTTGTATTTCCATGCATAAATATGGACTATGTGGAATCTTTCCTGGAGCTAGAAGGATTGTGGCCATGAACTGACTTTGTCTTAGTTGTATATTTTGATTCATTTGACACTAAGAACATTTTGGACCTGTGGTACTACATTGGAATGTACATTGATCACCTGATATATTTAGCTAGCATCTTCATTGTGAACACAGGATGATTGCAATATAATAAATTTAAGATTTGTTTACAACTCATAAAAAATAATCATTTCAATGGACAGTTTTGCCTTCTCATTTGAAAAGTTTTATGTAAATTTTGAAACTTGTTACATGGTCATTATGTGAATATTTGCTTAATAAATAGTACCACAGGTCATTTGCAAACCATTGATCTATTACTTTCCTGTTAATATGATTTCTATTTTTTTAAGTCTATTCCTTTGTTTTTTTCCTTTTCAGATATTTTTTTATCCAAAAATGTTGCATATTAAAGTTATATGCATTTGAGAAAGTTCAACCACCTTAGCATATGGAGTAACAGTTTCTAGCAATAAATATATCTAATAACGATTTTTAATCAATTTGCAAGATAAAGGATCTTCCATAAAAGTACAGATGGTAATAAAACCAAGACTTCCATGTCTATTTGAGAATAGTTTTCTTGGCCTTTGCAAGATGTCAGATATAAACACACTGGCTGAATCAATCCCATCCTTCCATCTTTGTTACTGAATTCTTAACTGTTCCCACATCTGCTGGTAAAACCTCACATATAAGAACTAATTTCATTCTCAGATAAGAATAGACTAGTATATTTGCATTGAATTTGTTCTTGTGTTATAACTTTCAAATCAAGAAATTCTATTTCTTTTGCTTCTAAGACACATTTATCTAGATTTATTTTAATTCCAGTTTCATTCAGAAACTTTTTAGTGAATTCAAAGTTATTTCTAATTCTTGTTCACTAACAGAAAGTCAGCACAACATATTTTTCAACTGCAAGTTGATCAACTACTCACTGGAATATAGCTGGAGCCACTGTAATCCCAATCTATTTATAAAGTTGCGTCTATATAATGATTGCCAATGCTCTGGAAATTTTATTGTCAACTTGTCAATAATAGTAAGTATGCATGAAATCTATAATCAAAAACTTATCCACAGCTAAAATAGACAATATCTGTTTTATTCATGGAGGAAGTAATTATTGGACAGCATTGTTTTATTTCAAGTGCAATGATAATGACTATAAATGCAATCTTTCCTATATTTTGGATGCTATTGGTGTAGCTGAACCAATTTAAGAACTCATCAGGATATAGGCAATCCAATTTTTCAGACACTTTAGCTCTCAAAACAAAAATAATAGCTAAATATAGCAGGTGACCAGTTTTTATTTTTATTTTTTTTGGTTATACATAAAAGAATAAGAAGTGTTCCTTGGTATCATCCCAAACCTATACCAAAGACTTTTGATATACAGTATTCTTTTTAAAATGTTGATATGCTAGTAGGCATTTTCACACTGGTTAATAAATAGCCTAGGAAACTGAATCAATAATTGCCCATTACATTATTATGTTCTTCAGAAAAATTAAGCAAAATCAATTGTATATGCTTAATTAAAGTCTCTTTGAATTCCAACTGCATTTCTATCAGAAATATAATTAGTTTGCCCTAATGATTGTAGGTAAGTTTTAAAATTGATCAAAGATCTGCATTCTGATTTCTACTTGCTTTTTCCCAACTGGTTTTTTTAAAACAGTGGAGAATGCTGGACCAATGTCAATCGCGATTGTTATAGAATTATCACCAATGATGAACCAAAACAATGATGGTTTAATTTGTTCTTTAACAGTTTTTATGTTTCTTTTCTGAACAGCTGTTGCCTTGGTTTTTATAAAGAGCTATTCACCTACTTTTTTTTTTAAAGACAGCCAACTTCTATGTGTTTAATACAATAGCAGAAACAACAATTTGTATTTGTATGTCAATACTGAGTAATCTTTGAATTATGTTAAAATAGTAACAATTTTATTTTTGGATGCTCCCTTACACAATATATATTTAAAGTCACACCTGAACTGCTATTTGATCTTGTTTTTGTTGAGACATTTTTATTTCTGATTTTATTTTAACAAAAGTGCCACCTCTTTAAGACATCAATTTCAAATGTTGTAATGGGATCCAAAAGAAATTGATCCTCAACCAACGTGTAAAATGGTCTCTCTGTGCCTCATTGACAAACATTTTAAAATACAGGCTAAAGTCATTCTTCGAAGTTCAGATGCATAGTTAATTTTTTCATCAACTTTATTATCGGTTTGAGATCCCATGACCATCATCAATAATGCTGTGTATGAATCATGACAAATTCCATTTATATATTTTATATATTTTTCAACTTAGAAATGTTAATAAAAATATGCTAAATCTTTCATATTTGTGAATTCATTTAATACAAGCTATGCTCAGATATTCTCGTTTATAAAACTTTAAATGAATAATCACTATTTTATTTACATTTTATTCATAATTATAGTACAATGATTAAGACAATAAATATCAGAGGTTTTGACTGTACATCAAATTATTTTTCTGACCTCAATTTTGAAATCCTGCCTATTAATTAGTTTATTTTATTGAAACAGAAATATTAGCAAAATGTTGTAAATCTCTTACAACATTTGTGGGTTCATCTATTACAAAAAGACAAGTTTGAAAAAAAGTACTAATGAATTCCCCTCTCCACAATATTATATTATGTGTTAGCAGATGCTGCCACTTCTTGAGCATATATGTGTGTGTGATTGACCCTTTACCACATATATATTTATATTCAAGTTATTGTCACATATAGTAATTACTGAATGATTGATGTCATACATTGGCTAATTGTATTTGTATATTATCATTATTTGATATATAACTCTAACAGAGAATTCCTTTGCAAAAACTAGCCTTATATCTTATAATCATGAACAATAGAGTAATTTTACATCAACCTACTATAAATAGTTGTTGCCTCATTTACATAAGGAAAGAATAGCTATTTATTTTCTTGTTTAATGAATCTTTAAAGTAAGACTAGTTTATCGAATTCATTTAGGCCTGTTAGCAGATTGGATAAACTGAGCAAATTCACTACTCTAAAAAAAAAAACAAATTACAAATGATTGAGGAGTTAAAAATACAAAGTAAATATAGTCATAAGATTAAATTGGGGAATCAATATACTAGTAAGTGATGGCAAACCAAAGCAGAGTGACAAATTTCTTCAATGTTTAAAAACATAAATTACAATATGATAATGACTTTAATTTCAATAATGTGAATGTTTTGCATAAGGTAAAAAATAACAATAAGAAAAAAAATAAAAATGATAATTTATATAAGAAGTTATATGCTTAACTGACAAATAAAAATGCACAATTCATACGACTTATATTGGCAAAAGTTATGGCATAGTAGCAAAAAATGTTTCCATAAATCAACTGCATGAAAATTTTAAACAGCAGCAAACTCTCCATACAGTAGTACATCCTAGTGCAAGCCTTAGTTATTAATGGATGCAAGAAAGTTTGTGCATAAAAACTTTATCTCATACAAGTTTCTAGCTTATGGCTTTCATCAGTGAGGAGTTGAGAGCACTGCACCTAGATCTAGCCAAAAACTAGAAATTAGTCTTGGGATATTGATGAGTAGACACTAGATAAGGAATTTTGCACAAACTTTCTTGCATCCATTGATTACTAAGGCTTGCACTGAGAGGCACTATTGTATAGAGAATTTGCTACTGATATTTTAGTGGTTGTATAAAAATTTATATATTAACACATAACCAATTTGTTATATAAATAGCTCTATCTTAAAATGACCATGTTAGCTATCGTAAGTTAGTGTAAAAGCAAATCATTATAACTGGGTTATTAGATACATAGGGTTAATACAATACAGTAGGAAAACTCTATGTATATATGGCATGTAAAATAATGCAAAAAAATTAAATCATATTTAGCAAAATGCAAAGGCATTCACGATAGTAGAAACAAAATGCAGATTAGATGAGATAAAATGGCATCCATAAAAAACAAGTGAACAGTATATTAGAAAACTATTGAACAGTGTAATAATTTTTTTTGTAGTTACATAAAATTAATGAATACATATATTTATTTAATATTTTCATGGTTATATGATGAAAATAAAGTCTTTTGTGGGTTATATCATGTATTAATTTGCTTTAATTTCCTACGCTTCAATGAAATAATATTCATCCTTGTCAAAATTAGGGTTTTAATGAAGAACTGTTATTTCTTAAGTAATAATGAAATTGATGGGTAATTATTTAGATTAGATAAATTAACAAAAAAAATTATTTATTTCGTTTTACAATTAAATGATTCCAAGTTAATTTTAGAAGAAAGAGATAAAATAATATATATGTGTGTGTAAACATATCTATGTGTTACAGCTGTTGGATATATAGAAATGCATTATATCATTAGGCTGCTGGCTGTGCAAGCTTTGTTTGTTTCAGTGTAAGATAGATATACAAGTACTTATTTCATATGAGTGTCATCAAATATTTCCCATCAAAGCTTGTGAAAAGCTCTAAGGATTATAGTCATAAACTGCAAATTATTTCTCAGACATAACTCATATACACTTCTCTCTTTCTATATATATATGCATGCATAAATGTGTGTGTGAAGGTCTCAAAAATAATGGGGGGGGGGGAATAAATATTCACAGATTAATCATGTTAAATAGTGATGTTAATATCTTTCATTTCTTAAAAATCCTAAGCCTGCTTAAAACTTCATAAGTCAAATTTTATCTAGATTTGAATACCAAATTGTTAATACCTTAAGCAGAATAATTAAATATTACTATTACATAAACATAATATATATATTAAAAATAGTTTACTAAAAACACTTATTTAGTTGAATGTACTAAAAATCAAAAAAAAAAAAAAATTTCCTTTAAACACAATTTTGATTACATAATTTTTATTTGTTATCTGTAACTTGAAATAAAGATACAAGGCATCTAAAAGGTAATTAATTCAATCATTAGTAATTAAATTAATTAATTTATTGATGTTTCATGCTTTTAATTTATCAAATTAAGTAAAAGCACATTTTTATATTATATTTTATATATATTAATTTTTATTTTTTAGTATTTGGATATTTTGCAAATGATCTTTTACAGCAATTCATAATCAAATTTAAAAATTGAAGATCTAAACAATGTTCTTGTATTTTCAACATTTGAAATGAAATTCACATGCATTAAAAATTGTTTATAAGATTTTTGTGTTTATGAAAGCAGCATTTTTTTAAAAAGCAAGTTTTAATTAAACACTCAAGAGAAATTAAGATTTCATCCATTTCTTTTTGTATTTTAATTGAATGTAAATACTTTTTGGTGAATTAGTTCTCATATTTTTAAAAACTATACTGCCACCTATTGCAAATTACTGAAAACTTACTGAACTGATAACAATATAGTCAAAATGCTGCCCACCAATAGATTGTGATAAATATAAATGTGCATGCCAATTTATAGATAATTAGTCATGTGCAGAGGATGGATGACATCCTAATATAAACATTTCCCCTCTCAGAGAAAATGACTGATATGCACACAACCCTTATTGACCCCAATTAGTTAACTTTTCACCAAGTCCCAAGAAAAGGCTATACATTTTGCACCATTACTATATGTAATAAAATTATCATATAGTTCATTGTTTGGAGAGATGTGATGTTCAAGCACTAATTTGAGCATGTGAAAAATGAAAATTGCATTCAAGTGATAAAACTGAGCATTTTAAAAACTTTTTTCCAGATAAGAATTAATGAAGGAACCCTTTAGTTCTTAAATCTACCATTCATTAAACAACATGGGACAAAAAAAAACTTTTAAATCTTTTGATAAAGGAGTTTTAAAAAGTGTAAAAAAAAAATTCTCTGTACAGCAGACTACAAACTAAATATGTATCAAAAAAATATCACAATAAACTTCATACCATAACTGAGAAGAATTAGTAATATGATTTATTGTACAATTCCCTAAATTATCCTTCTAGTAATGAATTTGTGAGATAATTTTAACCAAAAATGATTTTCAAAAAAACCCTGTACAGTTTAAATTAATTGTAATAGAGCAGTGTCAAAATCTAAATGTTCCTGGATCAATTCTTATCTGAGTGAAATAAAATAAAACCATCAAATCAATCAATAGAATAGAAACAAGTTATTTGAATGTCATGTGACATTCAGATCAACTAACCATCCATACATTGATTATTATAATTATTTTTTTAAAAAGATACTAAATTTAAATATACACATGCTGCACATATATTTCTTATTATTAAATAGTGTTTTTAATTTATTTTTTTTAATTATATCAATACTTTTTTAAAACAATTAAATAATATTTGAAAGAGCTGAAAATAAATTATTTCACTCAATGCACAACTACATGTGATTGTTAATCAATATATTTTCAGGTTATTTCAATATTATTTTTAATTGTTTTTAAAAAAGTTATGATATACAGTAATTTTTTTTTTTTTAAATTAAGAACATTTTATATTTATAATACACTTATATATAATAATTAAAAAAATAATGCATCATGGTAAGAAATTTAATTACTCTTCAGCAACTAACATACATTAATATAGTATAAATTAAGTCATTAATTAACTAAAAAGCCACTTTTAAAAGTTTCATTACTACAGAAGTCAAACTACTGCAATCTCTTAAGAAATTGTTTAATATTAAAAAAGAAATGAGTCTAAAAATCTAAACATTACCTCTCCAATATTTAGTGTGTGACATAAGATTTTGAGATAGATCGTTAGTTTCAAAAATCTTCTGTAATACTTATTACATGGGCTGTTGAAAGATATAAATTTGTGCAGCTTACATGATAAGTACATCATCATTCTTGGGGGGAAATATGTGTTTATGTGTATAAATATTTTTATTATAAAGCATTAAAAAATAGTCAAACATTTAATAAGTTCTAAAATAACAGGTCGCATTCTAAAGTCTAACATTCTATTATAAGAATCCATGAAAATAATAAATGAAAACCAATCTGCTGGTTTAAATATTAAAGCAGCATTATAGAGAAGTAATTGTGTTTTTTTATTATATTCTATTATAAAGTATATACACACATCACATACAAGAGCTTGTTACTTTACAATAGTTTTATGTCACAAATACATTTACTTTCATATAATTTAAGTATATATATGTAGTTTTAGTTTTTAATCCATTTACTTCCTCAAAGTTATCATCTCAATCTATCACTATTGGTATTAATAGTAATCCTCAAAATATGTCATTAAAAATTTATTCCAAACAACATTTGAAATTCTTATGATACTAATTGCATAAACAAACTATCATAAGTTCTAGCCAAAAATAGAAGGGAAAAAAACCAAACAATCTATAAAATCTGTCAATAAATGATTAATTAAACATTGCTGTTTTAAAGAATTTTAAAAACTTAAGTAACCATGTTTTAATTATAGCATAGAATAATGTACTTTTTATTTTCATTTATAAAGAATTTTTAGCATGTTTAACTAATAGTTTAGTTTCAAAACTTTAGGATCTTGAGTTATTTAAATCCTTACTTTGATTAAAAAAATAATGGGAACTTATGTATTAGACCAGCTGTCAATGTTTGCATGGCAGAATGCCATACCTTTCTCCAATGTGGGGTGCGTGTGTGTGTAATAGAGAATGCTATAATTGTGACCTTTTAATATGGCATATATCAAAAGTCACAACTTTTAAAAATCTATCAAAAAGTCCCACTTACAGCATTCTGCAGTTGTAAACACCTTCCCTTTCCCCACTGAAGAAAGGTATAGCATTCTGCCATCACAAACAAGGGTCTAATATATAAGTACTGAATAATGTCATTGCCTGTATATTTTATATATATAATTCATGAAAATATTTATTAGTATTTTTATTTATAAAAAATTATTTTCAGCTTATTTTTATTATATATATCTTCAGAAATTAAAAAATATGTAGAAATCATTTATTTTATTTGATATAAAATAAATGTAAAGCATATCCAATACGACCTCTTTCAAATTGTTATATTTTCAACATTTAGAAATAGCAAAATATATAGTATAATAGTCGGGGAAGAGACTCTTACTCTAACTGCCATTCAGAGCACTACTAGGCCATATGAACCTGAAAAATTTATACAGTAGGCAGATACTTCTTAAGATTCCATTTTTATTCGACCAATATGCCCTAGTCACTAAGCTCAAGAAGTAGCTAGATTTAATGATATATACTTTTAAAGACATTTTTAATAAAGAAAAAAGATAATGAAATAAGCCACTGCCAGTAATAATCAATTTGGGAGGCCATTCAATTGGTGCATAACAGGAAATTAATTCATTGTGAGACCCTTATATATTAGGGTCCGCAATGCAGTTTATGCTTCAACAGTTACTTCATTTTCTAAGTAAGTAAAAGGTTCCCAATAATTTAATATTTCATCTTTTATAATTTATGGTCTCCCTTATCACTAATCCTCTGGATCAATGTCATTTGTTCCTATTGGACCTGATGTTTTCCTTTCTAGGCTGTGTATGGCTTGGTGCTTGCATTGGTCAATCTGCTTCAGAGCTGAAAATACAATCTTTAATTTGTATCCCTTATCTGACCTTTACATTACAAAGTGCCCAATGGCTTGTTTGCTTTAGATTCAATTAATACAACAATCATTTCCATTCACTAAGATTTAAATATGATTCTTTTAAATAGAAACTAATTAACATTTGTTTCTATTTTTTTTTTTATATTACTTTTTTAACAAAAATACTAATCTTCAGATCTTTACTTTTTTTTTTTTAAACTTTCTTTTAAATAATTTTTTTAATAGTTTTCCATCTGTACGATTATATATATGTTAAAATTACTATTTTAATTTTCTTTTACATTTTTCAAAAAAAACATCAATTTCATTTATGATTATTTTCCCCCTTTATTTTAATTTTAAAATAATGTAATGGCATATGTATACTGTTACATATCATTGAACTTCCTCAAAAAAACAATTAAAAACAAAAAGAATTTACTGGGTGTTAGTAAGTTTGTATTACACACATTGATAATACTAAAATTTTTAAAATGATTTCTTTGGTTAGTAATTACACACACAAAAAAAAATGTTGATTATTCTTTTCTTTCTACACCAGCTGAGCCTATATCTCCTCCCCTCAAGAGTTCCCTTTTTCCTACTTTTCATTTACTTATTATTCTAATTACTTTCCTAAAACTATTATTTTAAAACTATTATTTATATTAATTATTATATTTTATTCCTCGTGCATATTCATATATGCACAATTTTTCTTACTGGCAGTACTTTTACAAGAAATTCACGTTCATAATTTTACATTAGTACAAATAAAATATTTCGATTCAAAAAATAATCAAGGTACTCATGGTTTATAGTATAATGTACCACATTGGAAAGCCAATTATAATGGTCAGGAAAGAGATTCTTACTCTATCTGCAGTACAAGGTACCACCAGGCCATTTGAACCTGGAAAATATGTATAGTAGACAGATACTTCTTTTTTAAGATTCCATTTTTATTTGACCAATATGCCCTAGTCAGACTTTTAAACACATTTTAAATAAATAATAATAAAATAAGCCACTGTTGGTAATAATCAATTTGGGAGGTTGCCTCAGCTAGTGCATAACAGGAAATTAATTCATTGCGAGACCCTTACATTTCAGGGTCCACAATGCAGTTCAAGAGTCAACAGTTACTTCCTTTTCTAAGTGAGTAAAAAGGCCGTAATAAGAGTCAACAGTTACTTCCTTTTCTAAGTGAGTAAAAAGGCCGTAATAATTTGATATTTCCATCTTTTATAATTTTTGGCCTCTCTTATCACAAACTCTTCGGATCGATGCATGTGACATAATTTGTTCTTACAGGTCCTGATGTTTTCCTTTCTGGCCTGTGCATGGCTTGGTGCTTGCATTGGTTGATCTGCTTCAGAGCAGGAAACACAATCTTTAATTTGTATCTCTTATCTGACCTTTACATTACAAAGTGCCCAAGGGCTTGTTTGCTTTAGATTCAATTAATAGAACAGTCATTTCCATTCACTAAGATTTAAACATGATTATTAAATAAAAACTAATTAACATTTGTTTCCATTTTCTTTTATATTACTTTTTAACAAAAATACTAATCTTTACTTTTTTTGAAAAAAAAACTTTCTTTTAAATAATTTTTTTAATAATTTTCCATCTGTGCGATTATATATATTTAAAATAACTATTTTAATTTTCTTTTACATTTTTCAAAAATATTAATTTTATTTATGATTATTTCCCCCTTTTTATGAATAGCATTACAATAGATATCAATATTGTTTCTCTCTATAAATAATAAACATTGAATATAACAGAACTATATCATCTGCTGCACAAACAAAAAAATAAAAAACATTAAAATTTGTTAATAAAATATAAACAGGTAAAATTTTCTTTTCTGCAGTACCTTTTCTAAGTCCTATGAAGTGATAATTTTTCAGTCATGTTTATTTCATCACTATAAATAACAAGTTCTTTTTTTAAAGCAATAAAACCTTAAATATATATTAAAATATCTGGCAAACCAAATAAGAATCTTTTTTTCTTGACCTTTTTTCAAATTGCATGAGTAACCTTCACACTTCTTGGATACATGTCAAAATAACTACAACATTAAACTTATGATCTTTATCATTTCTTTACATAGACCAAATCTAATCCATAAGGGAGTTTTCTCTTTTATTTTTTCCAAAACTTTAAATTTTGTTGGAAATTATTTCAAATTTATCAAATTTTGAAGAGTGCATGAAGTGCACCCTATAAATCATAGAATGATCATTATTAATATAAATAAATAAAAATGGTCATTTGTTTATGAAAAATGTGTGATCCTTTCAATGAAATAATAAAAACAGAAATATAAATCTGTTTTTGGAATAATACAAAAAAAAAGCAGTAAGTTTTATTATTTTTATTACTTACATATGTAAATATATGTGCTATACTATATTCTTTTTTAAAAAATATTTTCATTTGCAATTTTAATTTATGTACTGTAATTTCCAAAACAGTATATATGTTGAAAAACTACTATACATATAGAATACAGTAATAAAGCTGAACACAATTATTCACTAATTTATACTATCCTCTAAACAGGCTTATAATAAAATGTAGCATGGCTCACTGGACTACACGGCTCTGCACAGTCGAAAGAAATCTGCAGACCAGATTTTTTCTTCCTAATTATAATTATCTATTTGTTAAAATTAAACACAGGTGTACTGCAAACACACACAAAAAAAATGGATTTCTTAACTAGAAGCAAAATAAAACTGTCAACAAAGTAAAATAAATCTGTCAACAAAGCAAAAAAAGAAGAAGACTGACAACATGACACCATAAAAATGTCAGGAAGCCCAAGAAACTGGTTGAGGAGACAAAATGTGTGACATTTCCACCATAATAAAGACCAACAAACATTCTGCCATCTGGTTTTAGTAATTTAATCACAATTTGCACTAGGAAGCAAGTTTTTTTAAAAAATCATTAAAAGACTAAAATCATTAAAAATAAAAATAGCAATTCACAAATTCTTGTATATGAAATACATTGGCTGTATTCGTCACTAATATACAAATCCAGAAGAATTAACCTATTAACCAAATTCTTCTCTGTATGGGATTTTAAGTTTTAAAAAAAAATCTAATAATGTGATATCAAGATTTTTAATGTCATAAAAGAATGCTATAATAATTAGGGCAATCTTTTTAAAAAAAATGTTAAGATATCTCCGCTATCACCATCACCTCTCATACCTCATAATTTTTCTTGAAGATTTATTTTGTGTTTAATTTTCCATAAATCCTATTTTCTTACATTTTAAACCAATTTGATAAAAGAGTTCTGTTTGTGGATATGTTACTAAAAAATGCATATCTAAAACTAGTCAATTACATTTTCTGGTGGCTTCTATCTGAAGAATAAATATTTTGTATAAAAATAATTCCCTGGAACTGATTATCTTTTATAAAAAAATATGTGAAAATTATGAAGATAGGTTTAAATCACACAAATGTATATATATATGTTTATGCGCACAATTTTTTTAACCTATTGAAAATATAATTTAATATTTTTACCCTTAAACTAAATTGCAGGTTTCAAAATACGTCAAAAAAACATGAATTCTTAGATTCTTACAAATTTTTTTTTTTTTTTTCAATCAATACCGACATGCATCATTTGTGACTCAAACTAATTTTAGCTTAACTATATAAAAACTTTAACCACCAGAATTAAAATTAACTACTGAAGCGTACTCAAAAGCAAACAAATTACAATAATTGAATTTTGGCTAACTTAAAGCATTAAATTATTTTTCAAATCATTAATAAATGTAAAAAATCTGGTTTTACAAAAAAAAAAAAAAAAATCAAGGTGTGATTTTTTTTTCGTTAATTAGTAATTCATCTTTAAATTTTTAATCTAACACATTGAACTATGAGAGTTATTAATATATACAAAAAGATTATCTGCAGTTATATTTACATTATGTGTGTGTGCTTAAAAGATAACAGGGGATTAGGGGTCTTTTTTAAAAGCTTTAAAAATTATTACGATTTTAACAAAAATTTAGTATGACGATCAAACAATATTTTGTCTTAGAGCCATAAAACTAGGACTTTGTATAGAAAAAAAGTATAAAGAGTATTTAAATTAAAAACTTCAAAGCACAGGTGGGACAATTACACATGCGTTGGAATTTGATAAAAAGTTTGTAAAAATATGCATTTTTTTTTTTTAGATGAGATGATAAAATTAAGGTGTCTCACTTATATCAAAATAGATCATAAAAACATCTTTATTTATTGAAAGTGAAAAGTTTAATGTACCTTTATTTAGCTAGGAAATGGGTTATTTTTTATTAAGTATATCAAATATACTTGGCATGTTGTACTACAAATAAATTAAATTAATAACTCAACTTGTCTAAATGATGCTATTTATAATAATATATTCTGTCATTCCTGGCCTAGTTAGTTATTAATAAAGATAGAAAAAAAAGTTTTTTTTTTTTTACTTTTACTTTCACTTTTAATCAGCCAAATCACCATTTGTTTATAATACATATATATGTATGTATATCAAGTTTTCTTCCAAAAGAAAGTAAAATAACTAGGCAACAGAATATTATTAACACTTAATAATCTTGGTTGTAATCTGCCATTGCTCGCTATTATCTTCATTTCAATAAAAATTTTATTAACAATAAATAGTGATTACATACTAATAAAGGATAAATAAATGAATAAATTGTACAATAATATGATTATATAATGTTCTATGTGTCATCTGGCTAGATTAGGTTATGAGAGCACAATTGTTATACTCTTATGAGGTTAGGTATAGTGAAGAGATTCTAAGAACTTGTTTAATGGTATTAGCATTTTTAATATAAACATGAATATTTTCTTTTATAATTGACTATTCTATAATGCTGGGTAGGTGGGAATTGATACTCAGGAAAAGGAAAGAGCAATTAAAGACCAGGTGTCAGAAAAGCCTTTACTGGAGGCAAGGCTGGTCACGTTTCTTGATTTTTTTGAGCGTTTGATAAAACAATGGTATGATTTGTGGTGGGGGTAATTCCATGAGACTTTTGCATCTCACTATCCATAAGGAATAAAAGACAAAGGTAGAAAGCCTTATTATTGAAAAAAATCCATTATGAATGGCATTTTCAAGTGAGAAAATCATATCAGGTCTTATGTTGGAATTGATTATAATTATATCTTTCAGAGTTTTAAGTCTTGGGCACCGGTGTATAATATGGTCTATGGTTTCATCTTCATGAGCACACAGACCACATATAGGGTCAATGCTGGTAAAACCTCTTTGGTGATAAAGAAACCAATTCGTGGGTAGCGCATTAAGATTTATTTTAATGATGAAGTCAAGGAATTTGGGTTCCAGACTCCATCTTTTGAAGTGTGTAATGAGTCTTTGGTTGGTTACTTTTAGGCTGGTTTTAATGAGTTGATGATTATAGTTGATTATATTGTATGCTTCCCATAAGGTGATTTTTTGGTTAAGGTTAAAGGGTATTATCGGGTTATAAAGTTGTAGGTGTTGTATTAGGGATGCTATCCATGAACTGGAAGATCTGTCGGTGTAACTTTTTTAATAATGTTAGAGTATCCGCAGGAGAGGATCAGATTATGTAGAGTGTTGTGGGTTTTCTGTAAAATGATTACTTGTATTGAATGGAATGACAGTCCATTGAACCTGCATGGTCATTGGATACCTCGCAAGCTAATAGCAACTGTCCTTCCTTTCCAGAGAAGTTTGGTGCATAATCGGTTAATTTTATTTTGAAACTGTTTAGACATTTTAACGAATGGAAGATAATATGAGATTTTTGGCATTATGATCATGTTGAGGAGGCCAACTTTTCCATATAATGAAAGGTATACTCTAGAGAGTGAAGTGGTGATGGCTTCAGTTGAATGGAGGATTGCATCTTGAATCTCTCTTGCCATTGCAGTTGGAGTTTTGTAGATTGGGAAACCTAGGTATCTTTGGAGTTTTGCAGAAAAGGGAGAGTTAATTTGTTTATCAGACATTATCTTCCAGATGGAAGATTTGTTAAAATTTATTTGTAGGCCAAGTTTCACTGTATTTCTGTTTAATATGTTCATGAGATGGGGAAGGTATTTAATGCTGGGAAGCACAATCATGATGTCATCTATATATGCAAATACATTGAAGTTTTTATTGAGAGAGGGAAGGAAAATTCCAGGGAGGTTTTTTTTTCTATATCCGTCAGAAGAGAGTTGATGTATGCTGTGAAGAAAAGGGCACTGAGCAGGGATCCTTGAGGGATCGACTTGTATGGCTTGAAGCCTGGTGTGATCTTGCCATCAAGCGAGAGAAAAATCTCTCTGTTGTTGAGCAGATTGCTGACCATCTGTACAATCCCAGCTGGAATGTCGCATTCCAACAGAATATCCAGGAGGATGTTTATCTGGACTGAGTCAAATGCTGCCGCAACATCCAGCTGACAGCAATAGGTTTTGATTTATGATGTCCTCTGATGTAATTGAACAGTGCAGTTACATTGGACATAGCATGCGAGGTTGATGATCCCTTTTTTCCGTATTGGTTTGACGAGATATGGCTAAGAATTTGAGTTTGGATTTGATCTTTAATGACTGACTCAATTATCTTGATAAGCAATGGGGTCATGGAAATTAGCTGGATACTGTTAATGTCATTTAGTGGTTTTGCTTTTTTAATAAAAGGCACAAGTGCCACTGGGTAAAGATCTGTTATGTTTCTGTTGCCGGAGGCTAGGTGATCAATCATTTTTTTAATAATTGGCACAGTGAATTGACTGAGGTGTTTGAGAAGGAAATTTGGGATGCCATGAAGGCCAGGATGAACGCCATCAGGGAGAGATGTTATCTTCTTTTTGATTTGGATTTCCATGATGCCATGTTCACCGGGGTCACCAGCATCCAACCAGCTGTTTATAGGAGGAGCTCCATCTTTTTGCATTAATTGGCAGAATTGTTTGCTGATGTGCTGCATCATTGGAAAGCCAATAAGATTGGTTCCATTAGTATTAATGGATAAGGGAGTGATTTGTTTTTTATTGTATCCCAGTGCCCATCTGAGGTAGTCTCTCATCCAGCAGTGTTGTTGTGCTAAGAAACATTGAGCTCTTATGATGGATACATATTCTGCAAGGGACTTTTGCTTGATTTTGTAGAGATTTTTAAGGAAGATAATTTTTTCTGTATTTGTGAAATTTTGCTGTGATGCTTGAAGTTGTATATTAATGTCTGTTAGGTCATTTAGAAGGCCATTAGGTCCTTTGATTTTCCTGGTGTGGTGATTTAATATGGACTGAAGTATTCCAATGAAGGAAAACCGGCCCTCCTCAGCAGGATGGGAAAGAATGTTTATTTTCTGGAAAAGGATGTATGCCTCAGACAATATCGCTTCGGTCATATTTGATTGGGTGATCATGCGCATGGTTTTACCAGGTCCATCAATAGGTGTAGGGATTGAAATAGGTATACGTTGTAAGATTAGAGCCATATGATCAGAGAAAGCAACAGGGGCCAAAGCTGCATCAAGGTTGAAATGGCGGTCTGGGGTGTAGAAAACCAAATCAATCAGGGACTTTTTAGTTTTAGTATAGAAAGAGTAGGCTTCAGGAGGGAAGAAACCCTCTCCACACATTAATCTGCGATTTATTAGATGTAAAAATCTCTTGTTGAAGTCATTGTATGTGGTGTTAAAGTCTCCCAGAAGAATAGTAGGGGAGGCTCTGTTAGCATTGATGGCATTTAGGATATGGATTATTTTTAGATATTGAGAGGTGTCTTTGGCTGTATATATATAAGCTATGATGATCGGATAACCCCAATAGTCTATTTCTATGACAATAATATTGGCATCTAGGAATAGAATGCTAAAACTGTTTGGTGGTGTTGACTTGTTGAGAAGAATACCGACTCCACCTGAAGCAGAATGGCCTATGGAAAATCTAGTAAATCCGAGAGCTGAGAGAAGAGATAATATTTTATGATCAGTCTTATGGTGATATTTAGTTTCACCCATAAGAAGTATATGAGGGGAGCAGAGCGAGAGCCAGTTATTGATAGATAGAACTCTATCAATTGAGTTGATGCCGCGAATGTTAATGCCAGCAATTTTGCAGAACATGATAGATTAATCCAAACCGTCCTCAGCAAAGTGTACCAAGTCAATGTGGGACATCTCCATGTTAATGAGTTCTGATGTTGTTTGGCAATCAGAGTCTTGTGATTGAACTTGTGGATGGATTGGTGATATATTTGTTGGTTGAGGAAACGCATCCATGAAGTCTTCGGTGTCTGATGAAGTAGTGTAATCTGTCTGAGATTCGTCAGATGGATCAATGGTATCGATGGTTATAGGATCCATGGTTTTCCTCTTTTTTTCCTATGGATTTGTGAAGCTTTGTGCTGGATATATCTGAAATTTGTTTGCTAGCAGGTGGTGGTGAATAATGTATTGGATGGGAGCTGTCATCATCAGAGCTTGATTTATCTGAGCGAATTGATTTTCTTTTAATTTTCTTATTTGTATTTTGGGTATTTGTTGTGTTGGTTTTTTGGGGGTTTTTAAGTTTAATAGTGTTGTTTTCTTTTTCCTGTTCTTTTGATGAAAGTGTTTTTTTATTGTTATAAGAATTTGGTTTAAATTTTAGACCCAAGTCATTTTCGGTTTGCTGTAACTGTTGTGAAACATTAATTATGCTGACTTTCGGGTTGAGTGTTTGATAAGTCTTTTCATCTGGATGGTTAATTATTGCAGGCGTTGAAGAATTGAGGACAGTTTGTGGATCACTTTGTTTAGGTTTGTTAGACTTAGCTGGCCCGAATGATGATGCATCATTGGTTTTAAGCTGGGTGGGAGTTGTTATAGATGAATTGTTTTGAAATTTTTTAAGTGTATTTTCTTCATCGCCTGGGTTTTCCTTGCTCTCATTAGATGGTTTGGTCATATTGTCTTCTTTTGTAGAAAGAGTTTGGCCTAGCATTGTTTCTCGGGGATTAGTACAATATGTATCGTATGAATGATCTTGAGTATTATTGGTTTGAGAGATTGGTTTAGTAGCAGTATATGTTATTGCTTGGTTCTCTGATTCACTACTATTAGTGTAGAGGTTGGTGTTTGTTCTTTCTTGAAGATTTTCATTTTGAAAGATAGGTTTGGATGTGAAATGGTTTGTTGGAGGATTTACTTGAATCAGATTGTCTGGGTTTGTGAGGTTGCTGTTTGAATTAGTCCCATGTGGTGATTGTCTATTTAAGGATGTGATAGCCGTATTAATAGGTCTACCAGGGAATCTGTGAACTTTATTCTTTTTAATCCCACAGTGTGTGTATATTCTTGCTGCACAATCTTTAACAAGATGTGTTCTTTGAAGACAGAAGAAACATTGTGGCTATACTCCCCTGAAGGTCAAAACCATAGGAGAGCCTCTTGCAGTAATAATGGTGGGTAAGTCAGTGGGTATAATGTTTTTCTTTAATGTAAGTGTGAAGATAACTGTATTGGACAGGATTTGATCTTCGAAGTGAGGGTTTAATAGGTGTTTAAATTTTCTAACTGAACCATAATTAATAAGGATGTCTTGTAGTTCTTGTTCTTTCAAGTGGGCGAGGCAGTTTTGAATTCTGCCGGATAGTGTAACTGGACGGTTCATATCTATGGAGCATAGTATATAATTTCCTAAAGATCGGTAGTTATTTTTAAAGTTCATATGGTCCGCCCACGTTTTAAACTCAACGATAACATAGCGGTCATTGGGATGATTAAGGATCATGTGAATGCCTCTGCCTAATTGATTTTGATTGATTAGACTGTATAGTTGTTCTAGAGGGAACTTATATAACGCACATTGTTGATTTGTTATGGCTAAGATTAACAACTTATCACTGTAGTAGTTTGTAAACGATTTATACAGAGTGTTGGGAATCGTTTTGTTGAAATCGTTATTTATTTTTAGGAACATGTCGTCATTAAGATCATTTATATTAAATGAGACATTTTCCAGAGTGTTTGATTCTTGTTCTGTGTCTAATTCTGAAATATTCAAATATAGTTCATTGAAATTATCGGCCTTAATATTTTCGGAGATGCTCTCAGAATTTTTAGACCTTACGATATTTGCGTACGTAGAGGAATTTTTCAATATTGGAATTGAGGAAATTGGTTTAGATTGCAAGTTGGCTGATGTAGCAATGGATTGTTCTGTGCTATAATCTTTGTTTGTTTTGGAATGAGATTTATTAGTTTTAAAATTTATTTCTTCTTTTTGATTTTTAAATTTACTGTTGACAAACTGTAATGTGACAGTGCTGGTTTTGTTGACCTCTGGTGGAAAAGTTTTAATTTTAAAAAATTTGCCGAAATCATCTTGTTGGAAATTTTGTCTATTATTTTCAGATATGGTTTTCAGGGTATTATTGGGCAAAGGAAATTGCTCATTAGAGTCTTCTGAGGGAGCGTAAAGTCTTTGGAGAGGAGATGATTGGTTTTTGCTTGTATTCGGAGAGGAGATAATTGGTTTTTGCTTGTATTTTTAAGGATTTCAATAGTTTCGCTTGATGAGATATTTATGCTATTGATTATATTAGGGGTAAGTTGAATATTTTCTAAACTTTTGTTGATATTTGCGATGGGGTTTTCATTTGATTTATTGGTTTGTGGGTTTTTATTTGTAGTAGAAGTTAGTTTAGTTGCATTTAGATTAGATCTAAGACTATAATATTTACGACCGATGCCTGCATTGCTAGATTGAATGCTGAGATCGGGGTTAACATTAATTTGAGAGTTATCGATTATATTATCACTTTCCATAATATATAATGATTAAAACCGACTTACCTTGAATAAAAAACGTAAAGGTAAGGGGACTGAATCGCTAAGGGATGCTTTTTATAAGACCAGTTGCAAAGATGGCTGCCAAAAGCAGAAGCTCGGTTCGCTATTATCTTAAAATATAAATATTTTGGTATCTCAATTTTAGAGATATATTACTCAACTTTAAAGAATACTTTCCCATATAACTTACTATACTATTAAAGTAGAAGACACAATGGCTACAGATGCCTGAATTGAAGCTCAACCTATCAAATACTTGAATGTCACGTGATGTTCCAAATGACTCATCATTTGTTGTTGTTTTTTTTTTGTTTTGTTTTTTAATAAGCACTTAGGTTATTAAGGTACAATATATATGAGGGTAAAAATGCTTAATCCCTAATCTACATCTTATACTGAATTTTTCTTAAGCTATATTTTGAATTGATGATATTGGTTTCTGCACTCACGAACATAAATATTCCATAAAGTGGTTTTGCAATTACCAAAAGTTACTTGTACTTTTTTTTACTGTTCCCCCCCCCCTTTTTGTCTGAGCAAAACTTCAAACAAATCCTAAGTTATGCTCAACTGTGTATAGTGTGAAACATTTTTTGAAAAATGATGATTTTCTGTGTATTAGTATAGAAACATTAACAATATGGTCTTTATAAATAATGAGCATTATCATAAACAGATTGTGTAGATCATGTGATGTTCAAGGAACTATATGGCAAAGTGATCACAGCTGCAACAAATCTTTTCAATTGATCAAGCTGACTTTTTTTCTTTATTCAGTTGAAAATGTTATCTAGATACCTTCAATTTTGGAATCCATTATTTTATCTTAAAGTAAATGCTACGCAATTCCTTAAATGATACACCATGAAGGACAAAATGACTAAGACATTTTCTGATTGAATCGGCATTAAAGTCACTTATTTCAATTCCTGTAATTTTTTAATGTAAAAATAGAAAAAAAATTCATTTTCAATATTAGTACTTTTAAAAATATTCCCACAGTGTTATTACACACCACATAGTCTATTTCAAATGGAATTTTAAGAACAGTAATTTAGAATACAATCTTCTAATTTTGAGCTATTGTTGACAATATGGAATAATATTGCATCCATAATCCATTCATTCATTACAAACCACTAGCAGTAAATTATGAGCCATTATAACTCACAAAAAAAAATCTAGAGAGAAAGATTAAGAAGTAAAATTAACTCATAATTGCAAATTCATTCACATATGTCATCCCATGCTAATTCTTTGGTCGAATATGCAAGGTGCTAGGAGACCAGAAAAGTGGCTGGAATTAAATAAAGCAATTGAAAATGAAGGGTTTGAGGTATTAGCAGTAATGGAAACTCATTTAAGAGAAGAAGAATCTATTTCGGAAGAGGTAGTATGGCAGGGTATAAACAGAAAAGAAAAAAAAGGGGTGGGGTGGTATAGGTGTTATATCAAAAAAATATTTAAATATTGTTAAATGTCAAGAGCATTTGTGGTTTGAAATAAGGTTGGGTAGACAAGAATGGATGGTGACTGTAGTGAATATCACCACTGGAGATAGTCGAACTGTAATGCAGTGGAACAATAGTATATATGAATGCCTAGTTAAGGATATACAGAGTTTTAAAGAAAGGGTGAAGAGAATAATGGTTATTGGGGATATGAATGGACATATTGAAGAAATTGATGATGTAGATAATAAAAATGGTCAGTTTTTGAATGAATTTTGTCAAAGAGTAAATTTGAGCATTGGGAATTTATTAAATGTGTATGAGGGACAATACACATGGTCTAGGAATAATGTATTTCACATAATAGATTATGTATTGGTAGAGAAAGAGGGAATGAATAAAATACGGAAAATTAAGGTGTTTGATAATGAAGAGAGAGTATGTAATAGTGATCATAACTTTATTGTAATAGAAATGGTTAGTAATGTGATGGAGGATAGAAATAAAGGTAGAAATAATAGTGAAAAAATGTGGATGGAGAGTGAATGATAAGAATAAGTTGGAAGAGTATAACTGGTGTGGTGAAATAGAAAAAGTGGCAAATAGGATTTTAGTCAAGAATATGCAGAAGAATAAAAGTAATAAAAAAAATGAGAGTTAGTAAAAGTGTAAAAGAGAGGAAAGAAGCATGCAGAGAATATAAGTGTGCTATTAAGAATAAAAAAAGTGAAAATGATATTAATGCTAAATGGGGAAAGTACTTAGAAAAGAAGAAGCTAGCTAAAATGGATAATTATAGAGAGAGGATGAAGTTAAATAATAAATTGTTGGAGGATATTAATAAAAGTGGAAGAGATGGGAGTAAAAAATTTTGGAATTACATTAAAAGGAGAAATGTAGGGGAAAGAGAGATAGTATTAATAGAGGATGAGGGAATAGAATGTAGCTCTAGAGGTGAGCTAGATAAAATCTTAAATAGATATGTAATGGATATAGAAAAGATGTTAGATGTGAAGGAATTAGTGATAGAAAACATAAAAGCAGTTAGTAATGAGAATATTAGGTTCACAAAAAATGAACTGAATGAGGCAGGGAAGAGATTGAAAAGTGGAAAGGTGAGAGGTTTAGATGGATGGGCAGCAGAAATGGTAATGAATTTAGGGCATAGAGCAAAAGCAAAGTTATTATCATGTTTTAATAAGATGGCACAGAAGACAGTTATTCCAGGTAGTTGGAGGATGGGCAGCAGAAATGGTAATGAATTTAGGGCATAGAGCAAAAGCAAAGTTATTATCATGTTTTAATAAGATGGCACAGAAGACAGTTATTCCAGGTAGTTGGAGTAATACAATAATAAGATTATTATTTAAAGAAAAGGGTAAAGATCATAGAAAGTTAAATAATTGTAGACCGATAGCGCTAACATCAGTTTTATATAAAGTTTTCGCATATATGTTAGCTGGAATAGTTGTAAAATGGATGGAAGAGAATAATGTAGTGGGGGAAATGCAAGAAGGTTTTAGTCAGATAGGCGTATAGGAGATAGTTTGTTTGTAGTTACACAACTTATGGAGATGAGTAGGAATTCAGGTAGATCATTATATATGAGTTTTATAGATATAGAGAAAGCATATGATAGAGTAAATAGAAATAGATTATGGGTAAGATTAGCCAATTTGAGAATGGATGAAGCTTTAGTAAATATTATTAAGAAATTATATGAAAATAATTATTATACTTACCAATTAGGGGATATAGAATCAGTTAAAGTTAAAAATGGGGTGGGATTAAGGCAAGGATGCCCTATGTCACCAATTTTGTTTTTGTTGTTTTTGAGTGAAATGGAGAAAGCAATAGAAAGACTAGGAAGAGGGGTAGAGATACCATTAATAGGTGGCAAAGGAGTATATACTTTGTCGGGTCTTTTTTTGCGGATATCTTTTTATGTGCAGAAAGAAGAGAAGATATGGATATTATGTTGAGGACATGTGCAAGGGTGGGTAAAGAGATGGGGATTAAATTTAGTGAAGAAAAATCAAATATAATGATGGTTAATACTGGGGAAAGAGAGGATGTAGTTTTTTTATTGGGGGATATAAAGTTAAGTGTGATGATTTGGGAATCATCTTATGTAATCAGGAAAATTGCTTGGATGAATGGGAGAAAAAATTGGTAAATGAAGCAAAGAAAAGAAAGGGTTTGGTAAAGAAACTAACAGTATTTTCATATAATAAATAGGATGTAGCTAATATTTTCATATAATAAATATGATGTAGCTAAAATTGTATGAAAGGGAGTTGCAGTAACAGGGTTAACATATGGTAATGATGCATTACAAAGGATTTTAAGATTATTTAGAGAAAGTACAAAGGGAAGTAGGAAGACATGCATTAGATGCAGAGATGTGGACAGCAAAGAAGGCAATTCAAGAAGAAATGGGATGGTCAAGTTTCTATATGAGAGGGGCAAAAAGTAAAATGAAAATGTTTGGTAGGTTGCAGTTTATGGATAGTAAAACAATAGCTAAAATAGTGTTTACTTGGATTATGAGTAAAGGGCAGGTAACAAGATGGGTGAGAAAGGTAATGTGGTATGCAAAAGATTTGGACAAAGAATTTATATCGGTATACTTGTATAAAAGATGGAATGATTGTGTTAGGAGGATTGTTGAGTGTTATAGTGGTAAGGAATGGGATAAAAGAATAGAAGCATTAATTAAAAATAGGGAGTTGGAGAGATGGAGTAGTAGTATGGAGGGTAAGAAGAGTTTAAATATATATAGAAGTAAACGGAATATTGGAAGCGAGTTAATTTATGATAATAGTAAGGAAAGTAGTTTATTTTTTAAGGCTCGAACGGGATCTTTAGCAACAAGAGAATATACATGTAAATGGAAAACTATGGGTGATTTAGCATGCAAATTATGTAAGGAAGGTATAGAAAATATTAGGCATCTATTGATTGAATGTAAATGCTTGAAATCAGAAATGGTACAGATAATGAAGTTATGGGAGAATAGGTATGAACAAAGTGACTATACAGAAAGTGAGTTATTAGTTTTTATGCTGGGTTTGCAAAAAGATAAGGGGGATTTAAATATAAAGGCCATAGAGTTGGCAAAGATTATGTTGTGGAAATGGGATGGGGCAGAATATGGGAAGACTTAGAGTGGGGAATGGAAAATAAAGTGGCTAACAGGTTTATCTGGGCATAGTTGCTGAGATATTCTTGACTTCCGTTTACGGAGAAGCCAAATACATCACATCACATCCACTTATTTGGCAATATCCAAAGATGTCTATTAACTTCTTATACAGCAAAGTTATTTTTTTAATTAAAAACTAATATTTTCTTAAAGTCAGTGCTATACTGGATTTTATTATCAGCCACAGATAATAAAAGCAATCAATGTTGTATCTTTTCAGAGTGTAACAGAAAATGTTTTAGCTTAAAATTTCGATAGGTATGTAATATTAGTCCAGTGGTGAGACTTCACATAGGTATTAGTATGGCAATATTTATTTGGAAAAATGACGATGTCTAACTTTATTTACTGAAAATGATACAAATGTCTACTAACACGGATTTACTTTTTTTGTGTGTGTGAGAAATAATCTTCCACCATCTAAATTTATAAAGATTTTTTATTTTGAAAAATAGTCACCTATAAGTTTATTTAATAGAAATAAATCAAACAACACGTTTTGGTGAGAAATAATCTTCCAACAAGTAAACCTTTAACAATCTAAATTTATTACAAGTGGTAACTAAACCAAAAAAAAATACATTTTGACTAATAACTTTCTCACCACGGGAATATTATCTAATATTCACTTATAAAATTAATTCATTTTTTTAGAAGGTTGTAAATGTGTTTAATTAAGTCTTGATATGCACATTTGTTTGTGCTGGTGACTTTCATCACTGCTGGACTAATACGTAAGTAAATACCAAAATTTTTAAATCCGATTTTTAGAAAAATATTATGAATGCAGATTTTTAATATATATTGATTTATTTTGATTTAATTATAACTTTTGTTGTTGTTCATAAATCACTATCTTGCTGTCTCTACTTAAATACTATCAAGAGCAGAAACTATTGGCAAAGCATTTCCTTTTGAAATGAGTTCTAAATAGATTTCAAATTATGACCATACTATAAATACATACTGAGAGATAATGAAAAAGAAAAACCTTCAAAAAATATCTATCCAATTAATTTAGATTTTGTTCAAAAAGCAATAATAATCAAATAGCTAATTGCTTAAAAGGTCGTGCAATCCTTTGAGCATCCAAAAGATATATTGAGAGCAAGGAGTTTTATTCAAATATTTTTATTTATTTTTTTGCTTTAATAGACTGAAAAAGTTTTAGCTTTTAGCATATGAATTCACAAGAAAAGTCAAGAGTGCAAGATATTGGAACAGGTTTTTGCAAATTGTATTACAGAATAACAAACAGAAAAATTCTTGGAAAATGAAGGTTTGCAAGTAAGAGTAAAGATACAAAAATATCTGCCATTTTCATTTACAGCACAGAAGCTAAGCTACAGATATTATTAAAATTCTAACATCAGACCCTTTAATGAAAGTGATTACAATAGTTTACACACATAAAAACCAACATACAGATGTTGTAACTTAACTAAAAGCATTAAAAAAAGCATTTTCTAACAGTGATAATGTAGAATTCACAATGCAAATATTTTAAAGTGAAATATAATAAAATAGAATGTATTTATTTTTTTATATTATAATGCTGTGAACATAACCTGAAGCAATAACTCTTTAGAACAAGTCAATTAAATAGTATTCTTTTAGAATGTGCATTCTATCTTTTAAAAAGGCTTCATCTTGTGTTTGGAAAGGAGAGTATTCAGTATAAATAGTGTTCCATCTGTAAAGTGCATATGCTGTGGTTTAAGTTATTATTTATAATGTGCAAGTATATATATGCAAATGTAATATGTGTAAAGGATTGTAACTTGGATTAAGTAAATAAATAGATAAAATTAATAAAACTTCTTAAAATAATTATAATGAAATAAACTTAATTTATGTAATTTTGTTTGAATAAAAAAAATAGCTTAAGAAAAAGTTAAGCTATGTAACTATATTTTAAAAAAAAAAAAATTGATTGGATTTGTAGATAACAAAAAAAAATAGACAAATTTATTAATTGATGAAACTAAAAATAAATAAATTCAGAAATCTATTATTTAATTAAAGCAAAGAAAAGGTGTTTAATATTTCTTTGAAAAATAGAGATCAAGTCAAAAATGATGGAGACATTTTTTTATCATTGAACTGCAGTGTGATTAAAATATGTATATATTCAGTCTAGAAGCTGCCAGCAGAGAGAACTATACTATAAAAAAGGAGAGTCTATGGTGTCTTTGTAAACTATAACTCTTGTTCAGTTACATATATATTGCTGTCCTGGAAAAAAACTGTCTCCAAATACACATTGTGGCTAAAAGAAATAAAAGCACTTTACTCATTGGCTAATTTCTTTGTAAAAAAAAGCTACAAAATATAGTGCTAATTTGATCTAAGGGTGCATCAGCTGAAGCCATGATTATGTAACCATCTCTTGGAATTATCTTCAACTCTATTCATAAATGCCACAACATCTGGATAATTTATAGGTCACCTGTCCCTGTGAAGGAAGTGTGCTCCAGCATGGTCTGCAACTAAATATTTAAATATATATAGAATAGAACAAAAAAATGTCAGTTAAATAACTGGATCAATAGAAGAATAATAAGCATTGCATAATATGTCCATGCTCATCGGTCTTGGAGTTCAAAAAATATACAATTAATTTAATGACAGCTTGCTTCAATGTTAAGATATTTTCCTTTAAAACTTTTGAAAAGAAAAGGCCTTAATAAGTTCATATTAATTACAATTCTTTTGTAGTAGTTTTATATGGTTAGTAGTTATTTTATTTTGTAGTTTTATCACTTCATTCGGAAAAGTTTTATTTTTTTTAATTATATAATATAAATAATTTTACAAAATTTTATTTGACAGTGCTATTCCATATTTTAGATTTTATTTCAAATATCACCCTAGCACTTATAATTTCAGTATTGATATAAAACTAGAGAGAGTGTGTGTGTTTAACCATTGAGAAAATGCCAAAAATGTTAGCAGAGACTGAGGGAGATGGGAGGTGTAGAAATTTTTTTTTTTTTTCAGATTTCTTTCCACATAAAATGATGGCATGCTAATAAAGATCATGAAAGCATGCCTTTATCATTGGTTATCTAAAAATAAATTAGTTCTGGATGGGAAAGCCTATTTTTAATTCCTAGGGTTGATTTTGATGAGGTGCTTATAATATAACTTATTTTAGGTTCAATCATCACCATCATTATCTACTTTATTTATGATTGTATGAAAGTTAGAATAGTTACAGTTATATTAAAAGGCACTCCTTCCAAGTTACCAGCACAATATTTTCAATTATCAGATATTCAATTCCATTAATAACTAAACTAAACATTGTAACTCTCAAAATATGACTAATCACTAATGAATAAGTGGTTAAATCTGGAAAATATCTGTAATTTCCATTTACAATAAAGAAGCTATGTTATAAATATTGTTAAAATCTTACACCAGTCACTTTGATTCTTTGTAGTTAATATTTTTTTAAAAAGCATTTTCTAACAATGGTAATGTAAATTTTATAATACAAAATATCTTAAGATAGTGAAATATAATAAAATAGAATGTATACTTTTTTATACTTTGAATTATCAGATGTGCCATTCCAATAATTACTAAATAGCTTCTTTATCACTAAACATACTTAAGATATTACAGTGACGTAAGTTAGTAAATATTCATCTCAATTGAGTAAGTGGAAAAATCTGAAAAAGCATTTTCCAGGGTACCATTAAATATCCTTATGATGAAATTCTTATGAAAGAATATTGGAAAAAAAAATCACACTCAATATATATGGACTTAATAATTACTTTTGCAAAATAATAATTTCACATTCCACTCCATTTGCAGCTTTTATTTCCAAGATTATTTTTAAATAGAACACGGAGTGAAGGAATCCAGCATTAATTTATAAAATAAATTAATCTTAAATAATAATAAAAAATTTAAATAACGCTGAAGTTTAGAAAAACAACTTGAAAAGTCATAAATTTCATATGGAATCCGATTTTTATGTATTATTAAATATTTAACAAAGAAAAGAATTTGATAAATGAGGAAAACAGATTGAAAGTTTGAGTGCAGATAAAAGTTGGGTGCATAAGGTTGAAAATATAAAAATATCACAATAAATTGAAACATAGTGAATTAAAGCTCTGCCTATCCCTCACATATATATATATATATGTAACTGGATTATTCTCCAGTACACAATGGGTCAGAATGACTAACGGTCAACATGGGTAGGATGACTACCTTGGCACTAACATGGTCTTTGAATATTCCATCATCAGATTTTCAATGAAATTGATGGCTGAAGAGTTGTGGGTTGGAGTAGTTTGAAGCCTCTCCATTAAAATATGAAGATTGGCTATCTTAATATAAAGCTGAGCACTGATTGTATATAGGTGTGGAGATAGTAATCTGGACCAACTGATGATTGCTGGTTTAGCATGAAATACGTATATTGGTGATTATTTACCTTTCCAACCTATGTGTGATCAGGTGGGTCAGCAATATGAGATGGCTTGGAGAGTTGACGGTTGCATGAAAGTCTGAGTTTGAATCCCTTATATAATAAATAAAATTATTTATTAAACGTGAAGAGAAATTTCACTTGATTCATTCTGCATAAACTATATACAATATATGAATTATAAAATAAGAATAGGAAAAAAAAGGAATTTATAAATTACCTTAATATAGTAATTATGAGTATTTCAAGACTAAAAATAATATAATATATAATACTTTGTAAAACATGCACATGAGAAAATTTTGAATAATGATGCTGATTTTAAAAATGTCTTCACTTTAAATATTATAATTGCACTTGTATATTTCTATACACATTAGAACACATTCTGGCGTCCATTGATTACTCTGGTTGGCACTGAATGGCACTACTGTATGGACAGTTTTGCCTGTTTTAATACCATTCTATGAAATAGAGTGATATGTAAAAGTCAGATAAAATAAGAAAGTTAGTCTGATTAGCATTATATTTTTGATGTGTAAATGAAAACTTTTATCATCTTAACATTTCTCTTTTATAGACAGAACTCTAAAGATTGTGGTAAGACATATGTGATAAAAAGTTAATGTCACTTTGATAAGCCCGTGAAAAGAAATATATACCACTAAATTTAAAAGAAACTCCAAATTACTGGTACCTGATTAGTTCTAAAAAGTTGTAAGATAATTTCAACAATAATGAAAGATAAATTGAAGCAATAATCAGAAACAAATGGTAAAGATTCAATAGAAAATTATACACAGATCAGCACACACATATCTTACCCACCACAAGTTTTGCAAACAGACATTATAATTAAATTAAGCCTTTCAATAGGACTAGTTTTCCTTATAATCACCAGGTGTCCTGTCTACAACACTATCTTTCAGTTAAATAGGGTGAATCAGCAATAAAGCATTTAATCATTTTGGAGCACAAGCTTCATCACACAAGTAAAAAATTGTCTTCAGACAATATTGTAAATAATCAATGTAAACATGTTTCAATCCAACAACTCAGACAATCAAATATTCATCCAAGAAGCATGAAGAAGATCTTATCATAAATCTCAATCTCTCTTAATATCATTCATGTTCTAATACCAAATTTTATATTGGAGATTTGACATTTTTTTGCATAAAGTATGACTTAATATTAATCTAGATCACTATCCAAGTATTATATAATTCAATCCCACAAAAATAAGCTGAATAGTAGACACATTGTCACTATTCCAAATACTTGGTCCAAACCTTGGATGTATTTGTACGTATATATTATCAGAAGCATATATAGATAACAAAGTTGATAAAATTTAATCATAACTTTTAAAAAAAAGAGAGCAAATAATAACATGTAATAGACCTCCAAGAAAATACAATACTAAGCTAAGAGAATGTATATATTGGCTATATAACTATATTATTTTGAAGTATGTGCATTTCTTTCATTTAACTTACAAAAAGTAAACTTACAAGCAGAGAAATCAGAAATGAACAGATATATGGATGGAAATATTAATTTACTTTAATGATTTCAAAAAATTTTGCTCATGGTAGTTCTACAGTTTGGTTCTGCTTGTGATCACAAGATCCCAGGGATTACTGCTATACTAATTCACCTGTGTTGCCAACTTTAATTAGCTTTTATCCATCTGCTCAAGTGAGCCAGCCATTTTTTAGCACTTTGAATCAAATTGTTCATTGACTCTACTTGAAATATAAACAGACTCTTAAATCTCTGAAGACTTTAAATGTTTGTTCTAGTTTTTTATCCCTCCTGAGGTTATGTTTTCTTGTTATCAATTATAATGCTAGTTTTATATTAAAGAGTGGCCTAGTGGCAGCTAAAATGTCCAGTAATGCAAGAAAATTGTCTCTTTCTTTAAGTTTTTCAAGCTTGTTATGATCTGTCACTTTATTTTATTATAACAATTATTCCTAATTTTCCTAAAATAAAGCCATCTACCTAGTAAGCTATAGGCATTTCCACAAAGGGAAATGAAAAATAGGACAGATAATTAGTATCAGAATTGTGATTATTCACATTAATATCACAACCAACTGTTGCTTGAAAGAAGTGAAAATTCTTTCCTCCTTTTCTCTCCCCTTAAAGCTTTTCACCATCATTAATACCATAATTGGAAAATAGATAAAATTCAAATAAAAATTATTATTAATTATAATAGTTTCTGGCAGCATAAGTTCATCCTTTCTTTTATCACATCTCTATGATTATTTCACAATTTAGTAAATATGTATTTTACTATATATTTTTTTGTTTCATTTCTTTCTTCAAACATTAAAGACATAATTGTAGAATTAAAAAGTTCTAATATCAGTCCTCTGAGTAATTTAATATTTAAATTAGCTAATAAATTACAAATATCTAAATATTAAAATGAGTAATTATAAACATTTCAGTAATAATTAATATGTGTCATATTCTTTTCTTAGGCAATTATCATCTTAATAAGATCACAAATAAATTCATATGTTTAAATTTCAATAGATTTTAATAGTTTTAATGAATATAAGTAATTATCTCTATGAATACTAAAGATAAGATTTAGTAGAAAATGTTTTTTTTATCATAAAGCATATAAAAATTAATAAGAAATAAATTTCTTATATCTTTACATTTTAGATAGTAAAACATTTTAGTAAAGTGCAGTTTCTCTTATTGAAGTACATTTTATCCAAGTGAATGGAGTTTTGTTCCAGCCATTATCATAAGTTTGTAGTTAGCCTATGTAGCGTACCAATGAGGATAGTTTGTTTCTTATTCCATGATGAAATTAATTAACCCCCCCCCTTCTTTTCCGGGGGGAGAGTTTTTTTTTTTTTTTTTTTAATTTTTATTTTTATGGTTTTTTTTTTTTTTTTTTTTTTTTTTTTTTTTTTCCATATTTTTTTTAGTTTGTTAATATTAAGGAATTTTTTTAACAATGTTTTTTTTGGTTTGGGTGGCCAATAAAAGATTTTTTTTTCGAACACCCCCGAAAAATGGGTAAAAGGTTACAAACTTAAAATGAATTCCATGTTTTTAGAATTATTGTTATTAACTTTTACTACTAAAATAATATTTTAACAAATTTACAATTAAAAAATTTTTATGACAAGAAAATGTTTTCCTCCTTTAATGATTGCTTGATTATCTCCTTCAATCATCTCCTTATCTTCTATTTATATGAAAACTTTTACAATATCTGATTGGTTAATTAACTTCAGACATCTAACTAAAATGAATATTAATTACTGATTACAATTTTAAAAATGAATTATAACTAATATTATTAAATCAACATTTATTAATTTAATAATGCAAAATATAACATATTTTAATAATAAAATACACTTTACTTAAAAATCAAACTTTAACACTGAAGTTTCATAATTTACATTGTTATTCTAATTATTTATTTTGTGAACTTTTTTATGAAATCTATATGATTAAAAATATTTATTTAATATTTAAATAACTAACAAATTGATCACTATATCAGAAAGTAAATTTCATTTATTATTAAATAAATGTGAAGCATGTTCTAATTATTTTAACATTAATTAAATAATTTTTAAATAACAAATAGCAATTTTCAATTTATTATTAATAATTATAAGAAATCTTAATTTTAATCATTATAATTACTAATTAAAAATATTTTACATTACCTTAATTATTATTTACATTTTATTTTAAAATTAATAGTACAGTTTATAGCTCAAAACTATAATTTATGTAGATTATAACTATTTAAAGAAAGTTAATTCAAAGTTAGCACTAAAGAAACAATGTATTTAAATTCTTCTATAAATTAAATAATAGGTTTTTAAGTCATTGCATAAAATTTAAATTTTTTATTAAAATTGATCATTAACAACAACCATGCAATGATGTACTAAATAGAAAGGCTACAATGTACACTAAACAATGATAAAAAAATGTATAAGGGATTGTGGTGTGGGCCAAGTGATGGGTGCTAGTTCAGCACAAAATGTGCATCTTGGGGATAATATATCTTTTTCACATATCTTGGTCATATGTTTATGATTATATCCCTCCACAAGGTGTTAAAAGTGAATAGAAACCATTCCTTACTTTGTGTGAGAGTGGTGTAGTGAAAATTACACTACAGAAATATTATTTATTAAAGACTAAAACTTATTTATATTTATTATTTTATTAAGAGATTTGTGTCAATGTTGCACATTTGATAATTATCAAATAAACTGTAATAATTTGCTCTCTCTATATACACCTGGGTTTCTTTTTATGCGGACTTATTTAACATGATTTTGAAGTTACATGATTCGTGTTTCACCGGAAGTCGATTTCCGATAATGCGCTATTACTTTAAATAATAAATTTCACGCACTTACGTTATATTGAAAGTAATAGCACATTATTGGAATTTGACTTCCATCTTAGTAATTTCAATATTTTCAGTGCTTTATAATAGTAAGATTTTATGCAATAATGAAATTAAAATCACGATTTCCACATTTTATGTATACACATATTAAATTTTACAAGATTTGTAAATTTGTTCAAACATTGTGCATGTTAATTTTGCATTTTAAATCACATTCTGTTTTTGCTTTTTAAAAAAGAATGTAATCAATTATTATTTTCTTATTAATGACACTAATCATTAATGTGCTCTTAAATGCCAATGAGAGCTAAATGGTTGTATGTCTGGATATTGCAAGCTTTGTAAACAATTAATAAAATCATCGTCTCAAAAATTAATTACTAATTACATTGTCACCAGAAAATCATAGTAATTAAAACGTATATAAAAAAAATGTAAATTACTGTACTGTAAATTATGCATAAAAATATATTATTTTGAATAAAATTAAATATTATAGTTAAAAAAAGTTTGTCTTGTATAAATTTTTTTCAAATTTGAAATTTTTATTAGTCATATTTTATTTCCTTATTTTTTTTTTTTTTTTTTGCGCAAATTTTAAAGTAATTTTACGTTGGTGCTTTGCTTTTACGCGAATTTTGAAAAATCACAGACCGCATCCCCCCTTTTTCAATGTAAGTTACGTCTATTTTTGTGCAATTTTGTTTGCGCATGTTTTCTGAGGAACCTATCTATCACATAAAACAAGACCCAGGTGTATATATATATTGAATAATGATATAAATATGTATAAGTGTGCATCTTGGTGATCATAGATCTTTTTCATATGTCTTTAGTCATATGTTTAAGATTACATCCCTCCACAAGGTGTTAAAAGTGAATAGAAACCATTCCCTACTTTTTGTGAGAGTAGTGGAGTAAAAATTACACTACAGAAATATTATTCATTAAAGACTAAAACTTATTTATATTGCATTTGGCCTAATACCTGATTTAATTCCTTAAGCATTACCCTTTATAAATTGTTTTTAACATACTTATATTGTTTTGTTTGGTAAAAGACTGCTTCATTGCTCTTTTATCTATAATATCAGCTAGCAGATAGATTGTGAAAATCAAGATCCATCATGTACTATAGTAATACTCCATCATCAATAAATTGAAATCTGGAGGTTACACTTTTGTTATTGATTGATTCAAATTAAAAATTTCTACCATCAAACTTATATTGCATCTTTATATAAATAAACATTTATTTTATATAGTGTATGTTTACATTCAAATATCAGCCTTTCAAGCTAATTGTGCATACGCTTTTGCGAGTGTTAATAAAAATAAATGAATACTTTCTCTCCAATACAAGATATAGTATTTATGCAGGAATAAATGAATCACTTATTCCTACGACCCAAATGTGAATAAGTGATTCATTTTATTCCTGCATAAATACTATATCTTGTATTGGAAAGAGAAAGTATTCATTTATTATTATTAACACTCGCAAAAGCGTATGCACAATTAGTTTGAAAGGCTGATATTTGAATGTAATTGCATCTTTATGTAAAGTTGAATATAAACAGTTATAAAAACCACTATTAATACAGTGTACAGGCTTACACCTGCATTTATATATGTAATATATGTGGGATTCAAACTCAGAATTTTATATGACCTACAACTCTCAGTGCCATTTTATATTGCTGACTCACCTGATCACACACATATTGAAAAGATAAATAATCACCAATATACATATTTCGTGCTAAGCCAGCACTCATCAGTTGGTCCAGATTACCATCTCCCCATATACATACAATCAGTACTCAGACCAACTGATGAGCGCTAGTTTAGCATGAAATACGTATATTGGTGATTATTTATCTTTTCACCATGTGTGCGATCAGGTGGGTCAGCAATATAAGATGGCACTGAGAGTTGTAGGTCATGTGAAAGTCTGAGATTGAAAAACCATTATTATAAAAATATATAAAACTTTGAACTATAACACATGTCCATGTAGCCCCAATTTTCATTTTCAATACCTCAGATTTTCCATCGGCAGGAATAAAACTTCCTTTAATACCATCATAGAAAAACTGTACAACATGAAGATATACTTTCACATCAATGAGATAGCAATAGCAAAATATCATCGAATTCACCAACAATATATAAACTATAATAATGCTTAAAATATATAAAGTGATTAATCTTTATAGCACTTCCTAAATGATGCGATATCCTTTGAAAAGAAACGTCAACCGCTATCTATATCAAAAGACTGCATCCGAAATGAAGACAGTATAGTCATTCCGACGATAGGCAAGAATTAATTCCTTTTTTAAAAAAAATTGAATAAACACTTTTTTTAATAAAATGGTTTTAATATGATAATGACTTGAGTTTCTGAAAAGAGAATTACTTAAGCACTTCCCTTTTTTAAATATAATTTTGCTGTGTTATTTTTTTTTAAAAAAATTAAGATCTGACATATCAAAAAGGAAGCTATTTCAATCAGACAATTACTCAATTAAGAATTTTCTTTTAACTATTAAAAGAATGTCCTCTTTTTTTATAAATTTAAATCCATTAGTTTTGAACATTTATTTGGCAATACAACTGAAAAATCAATCTTCCGTTTATTTAAACCCTCACTCTGCTAATGAGAAATATTTAGTTAGTCAATTAAAACACATTAATTTTTTTCTTTATAAAAATATAAAGATCATATTTCAAAAAATATCAAATATAATTTGATAAACTGAAAATTGAAATAAGCATTTTTGACAAGTTGGAAATCAAATATCATTATATGACCAGTTGCTTGGGAGGTCTTATCACCCTCTAGCATCCAAGTAACAATATTATAGTATGGCGTAACACAATAATATGAATTTCATTCAACTGTTCATAAAGCAATGAAGTCTAAAACCCTTAATTTTAGTAGGCAATTATGAGGTATATATTTCTATGAAGATTTGCCAAATTTTCAAAACAGCAATAAATTACTCAGATTATTTATAGTGCATTTTATATATAGCTATGGACTTTTTTTTAACCAGCTTAACTAAAAATATCACAAATCTATAAATATTAAATTTTTTTATATACCATTGTATCAATAGATTTGGAAATAATGTATCTATGTGCATGACACATCTACAAAAGTCTGTGGGTATTAAATTCCAGTAATGCAGCAGATGATCATAACTAGTATGGGTTGCCCTACTATATGGGTTGTCCTGAATCTGTTGAAACATCTCCATTAATATCTAGAAAAATCAAATCAAGCTGGCTTTACAGTTGAATCTGGAAAAAGAAATTTACTTTGAATTTCATAATAAGCCATTTTTTATGCCCAATTTTTCAATTGATTGAAAGAGAGGCATGCTCAGATAATCCACATTGCCTTACAGAAACATTTTAATAGTTAACATATAAGCATCTTGAGTTAATTAGCATAATGATAGACTGGTGAATAAATTTAGAATTAATTTTTAACTTTTTAACCACTTTCAACATTATAACAATATAATTAAACTTCATGGAGTATATAATGAGATCTATACATGCATTATTTTGAAATAATTAACATGTGGAGAATTTTAATAATTTTTTTCAAGAACTTGTGATTAGCCTTTAACCTGAATGCTCAAATACCACATGATCTAAATAATAGATTATATGATTACAAACACACACATATATAATTAAAGGACAAGAGCTTTGAATATTTCATCATCAAATTTTCATTAATATAAATGGCTGAAGAATTGGAGAGTGGAGAGCACTGAAGCCTGTTCATTAAAGTTTGCAGATTTGCTATCTTAGTATATATATATGTGTGTGTGTGTGTTTTCATTCCCATATGGCTATTTAAGTTAGATAGAGGATTGGAAGACATATGGATGTCTGAAAATTTCAGATTTTCTACTTAATAGTTATATATTAGATAAAATGCTGGGCTTGTCCTGGTATTTTTAATCTAATGCTTGAATATCCTAGCACCTCACTGAGGATGCCGGTAGCAGAAACCGTTTTGGGGTTGGGGATATTCTACAAAGCTTGTTAAGAGCTTATTTGCAAGCTCTATATATAACATCTGGACCTACTGATGAGTGCTGGTTTAGCATGAAATATTTATATTAGAGATCATTTATCTTTTTCACATGTATGTGGTCATGTGTATCAGTTATATTAGATGGAATGGATGACTGAACAGTGCTTGCAAGTCTGAATTCAAATCCCCTTTAATTACATCTAGCTTAAGAATATATACTATACTTGTATTTAATATTATGTATATGTATAAAACTAAATACTTAACATATATATCTAATTTACTGTAAGATGAAAAGAATTATTTTAATTCACAGTGCTGTACATCAATTTTTTTTTTTAAAAAAAGATTTAAATTGATTATGGAATTTAAACAGAAAAAAATAATAATATGAGTTTGCTCAATTGAACGGAATTGTTTTGCTTAATACTTCAATGTCATATGACTTCCTAAAAATATACTCATGTGAAGCAGGTATTTACTAAACTGCCTCTGTGTATTAAATGGAAAATATTACTTTAGTAGATTTTGACTATGCCAAACTAATAATGTAAAATTATATGTTCATGTATATTTGTATTCATGTATTTGTATTATGTTTGTCATAGTTCTGAAGAAGATTGCTGGGGCAATCAAAACTGTCAATAGTGGGTTGTAAAAAGCATTGTAAAAGTAATAAAGAATGTAGATTATATTAATACTATACAAAATAATAATGTTTAAAATGCTCCTTTTGCCAAATTATTGGGTTTAACTTGCATCAAAAACAAAAATTCTTGCAAATCTTAATCATTCAACAAGCATGATAAAGATTATATAATTAAGTAACAAAATTAGAAATCTCTCTTTTATACAGTTCAGAAGACATATTCTGAAATGAAATAATTTCAGTAATTACTTGGCTCCAAATCATAATATTTTATTTGTCGACAAACTGTTAATATTAACTAGATCATAAATCACATTCAATAACTTAAATAATGTTTATGTAATAAGTTCAATATCTTAAAATCCAACTTATACCAGTTATAAATCTTAATGAGATATTAGATTTCTTTCTTTTTTCTTAGTAGAATAAATTTTTATTAAAGAAAGTAAACAAAGATGTAAATTAAATTACATGTAGCAATTATAATATAATATTAATCGAACCTCGGTAGATTTTTATTTGCTATTACAAGATAATCTTAATATACATTTTCACATTTCTTATATTATGATCCAAAGCTTCCCATGTTAAGCATAGGTTCATGATTTGCTTTCCATACAACTTGATCTTCTATCATCTGTTGACTGCCATACTATATCTCTCTACACATGTGAACCTCATTCACAGGTTTTAAATTATCATAATTGTGTCTCTACATTTGTATCCAAAATAGTACCAGCCTTTTCAAAATAATGGGCCATCAATTATCAGATTACCAATGAAACATTTCATGATCTCCACTTGTTTCTAGCATCTGCATGAAAAGTAATAATTCTATTGGATCCACTCTAGAGCCACCTATTTTAATCTTAGAAAATTAATGAGTGCTACATTTAAGTAATATCTCTCACTAATGAAAGCCAAGGGCAGAAATAATAGATGACTATACAACAGAAAAAACAGAATAATTTATTGCTCCTAATGCAAATAATCAAATTAATAGCTGACAGCTATTTTTTTTATATTAAAATAAAATGTTTTTACTTCTATTCAGAGAAATTCAAATACATGAAAGAAGTTCATTGAAATAATATATTTATATGTATTTTAAAGAATTTATAAATAATTTATTTCTCATCAAATAATGTACTTCACTTGTCTTTATATTATTACTAATAATTTAATTTATTGGGTCAAAAATTCATCTATAAAATTATTACAAGCAATAAATAAAAACAACAATCCCATTTTTCATCCTACACAGTAAAAACACTTCACTCAGCATAGCAAACATAAAATAATAAGGATATAAATCATGGATGTGTAATCTCTTTTGAAGATTTTATATATATATTGTAAGGGTAAGCTTACAATCTTATTAAGCTCGCTTGTTTATGTGCAATGTCAAACCATAAACTTAAAAATATAATTTTTATTAATAAACAATAAATACGTTATCCTTTTACATTTAAATAACCATATACACACGTATATGACTTAAACAGTAGCCTATAGAATTTTAACAGTAAAAAACCAAATCAAATAAAGTTATTTTAATGAAATAAAAGAGTAAAATAATTAGTTTCCAATTATTTATATATGTATAAAATATTTATTTGATTTAACTAATATCACTAATCAAGTTGCAAAAACATAGAGATAACCTTAGGTCAAGTCGTATCTTAGCAACTAAATGTGAAGGAAATAAAATTAGAGCTCAATCACACATTTATTAATTATGATGCATCCAACAATAATCAAATACAAAATCATGAAATGAAATAGTAATTTAATACATGTTAATTACTGGAAGTCAATTCCACTATAAAATATAAATCAAATAATTTCAAAATCAGTTCTATTTTTTACAAATGAATTAGTCACTATGCATAGTTATTTTGCTGTGTTTGAATACCAAACACATTAGAAATATGGATCAATAGTTTGAACAAATTTTCCTTATTTATAAAATCTTCGTTAGCAGAGAACTCTAATATCACTCAAGTAGAGGGTAAATAAATTACTCTTTAATATCATTAATAATTTCAAAAACGAGATTATCTTTAATAGAATAATTAGAAAAATTCTTAACAATATCACTCTAAACTTAAATTTTAAGGAAAATTAAGTACACCTAGGTCTCTTTTTATGTGGACTTATTTAACACGATTTTGAAGTTACGCAATTCATATGTTTCACCAGAAGTCAAACTCCGATAATGTGATATTACTTTAAATAATAAATTTCGTGCACTTACGTTATATTGAAAGTAATAGCACATTATTGGAATTCGACTTTCATCTTAGTAATTTCAATATTTTCAGTGCTTTATAATAGTAAGATTTTATGCAATAATGAAATTAAAATCATGATTTCCACATTTTATGTATACACACATTAAATTTTACAAGATTATAATGTAAATTTGTTCAAACATTGTGCGTGTTAATTTTGCATTTTAAATCACATTCTGTTTTTGCTTTTTAAAAAAGAATGTAATCAATTATTAATCATTTAGTGTCCACAAGTTTATTTTTAAAAGGTCAGTAATAGCAGTGGGCACAATTAAATTTGACAATTAAAAATTAAAATCTGATTTTTAATTGTAATTAACAATTTAAAAATTACTTACGGTGACTTGAAATAATGTGATGTGAAATTTGATTTTTAAACGGAATTGAAAATTAAAGACAAAAATAAGAATTTAATTTTTAGTTGTTAGTTTTAATTAAATTTTTCCCAGCAGTGGTGAATAAATGTCTTTTTATTATCATAAGTCTAAGTTCATAAACAATTAATAAAATCATCATCTCAAAGATTAATTACTAATTACATTGTCAATGAAAACCATTAACACAATGTGAGAGTGAACTTGGTGCTAGTTGTATTTCCTCTTGTGAAGAATCTATTTTTTAGCAGTTTGCAAACTGTTTATCAGCAAATGGCGATAATAATTAAAACGTGTATAAAAAAATGTAAATTACTGTACTGTAAATTATGCATAAAAATATATTATTTTGAATAAAATTAAATATTATAGGTAAAAAAAGTTTGTCTTGTATCAATTTTTTTCAAATTTGAAATTTTTTATTGGTCATATTTTATTTCCTTATTTTTTTTTTGCACGAATTTTAAAGTAATTTTTACGTTGGTGCTTTGCTTTTACACGGGTTTTGAAAAATCACAGTCCGTATCCCCCCTTTTTCAAGGTAAGTTATGTCTATTTTTGTGCAATTTCATTTGCGCGTGTTTTCTGAGGAACCTATCTATCGCGTAAAACGAGACCCATGTGTATATTAAAAACATTTATATATCTAAACAAATTTATTTGAGGAAAATTTCAAGTTATAGAAAATGCATCATGAGTAAAAACAATTTGCCATAGGATTAAATGCTATTGTTCTAAACTAAAGCAGTGTAATTATTCAATCCTACTGAAATGCCTAAAATATATATATCATTTATATTCAACATCCAACTTTGGTTTACAGCAAGATAATTTAAGGAAACAGATGTCAATGTCATGCAAGAGAAATATTTATGAAACAATGGAATATACTTATTGCCTCACCAACAATTGATGACCAGAAATAAAAGAACTTTATTCCTCATAAACATTGCTACTTAAATTTTGTAAAATGAATAGGACAATACCATAAACTTTAAATACATCATATTATTTTTGCATATCAACATCTATAAATATTTAATTTTATTTCCCTTGCCTTTAAAACCTACTTACTTTGGAATAATCCATTTTGGAAAATCATTAGATGAAAAATGAGAAAAGGTCATTGTGTTAAATATTTTTTTTATTTAATAAAATTTAGGTCTTCCTTATGCAGCACCTTGACTAGGTTAATAATTAAACTTAATATGAAGGTAAGATTTTAGTGTTCTTCATATTAAATTCATTCACTTATGACATGACAGAATTCTTGTTTATTATTAAGTTAATTAATTTATTAATATTTGATTGTTTATTATTCAGTATAAATGACTAATATCTTTGGACAAATGGTCTTTTCTTTCAATGCTAGGGACCATACATAGATGGGAGGTCTTATAAAAATGGAATTTCCTCAAAAGGATTTGATATTACAAAAATCTTCATTCATACTTATATTGTTTAATTTAAATTTAGTTAGTTAGTGTTATCATAATCTTTGAAATTATAAAATGTTTTTTTTTTTTTGCAATCTATTAAATATTGTTTGTGCTATGATATATATCTACTATGGTATATGGGAAGATATAATTTTCAAAAATTTATGCTACTATAATAGAAATGTATTTAAACACTTATAATTAAAAATTCTATTATATAAAGATAAATTTAAATCGTTTTCAATTAATAAATATTGTTAAATTTATTTTAAATTTAAGGAGGTCTCTGATTTATTTAAATTATTTATTTTATTTTCATAATAAAATAAAATTGAACATATATGTCACATATACATATCATCCTGACTTAATATGATGATAACTTGGTTGGAATGAATTTTGAGAATCTATAAAACTTATATAAAAGTATTACTGCTACAAGATATCAATTGACACCTGAAGAGAATTAAGTGTAAAATTTACCATGAGTTCGAATACTGAGCATAATGGAATAGTAAAGAGAGATGAAAATTGGATGAACTGATCTAAGTTGTATCTGTATTGAATGTTTAAATATTAAATTATCATATTTAAAATAGATGCAATCATGGATTAAATTTTATAGCATCCTACATGAAGACCCTAGGTCCAACTATAGTTAGATGCATTCACCATCTTTCCTTAAAGGAATGCAGACCATTACAATATATTGTAACGATATATAAATATGTCGTTACATTAATTTAAAATAAAAACTTGAAAGTTCGCAAATAAAAGGAAAAAACTAAACGCTAAAATTAAAATGTTTGTTAAACGTATATACATTCGCACAGATGCTAAACTTTAAAAATATTTTTTTCATAAACAAAAAAAAAAAAGTATTTGAACGTAAAAAATACAAGATTGAAATATAAAAATATTTTAATAAAAAAATAACGTAAGTTAAAATAAAAACAGGTATTAATTAATTCCTGTAATCTGTAAATGGAAATGATTGTTTATTAATTATCTAAAAGCTGTGTAATTAAAAAGTCAGATGAAAAGTTAGATAAGAGAAGAAAGAGATTTTAGCTTGACCAATGGAAGCACTAAGCCTTGGCTCAGACCCTAACGAAAGTGATAGATTAGTGATGTTTTGCTCATTGAATCCTTGTGGATAATATAAAAAGGGAAATACAGTTTTTTCTGACAGTTCCAGCGTTGTGTGTTTGAGAGATGTGGTATGACGCACATACCACACTCTCTATAAAAAAATTAAAAAAAATGAAAAGACTGTGATACCTTGAACCAGCTATTGCCATCTCCAGAACATTACCTTCCAATGGAGGCGTCGCGGGAAATATGAAATGAACAATTGTTAAAATCAATTAAGAACTTTCGTCAAGTTTTACAAATTGATAAACAAGCCAACTGAAATGTTAAAACGGACTCTTATCTGACTTTTGTAAGTTTTTAAATCAAATTAATAATGTTTAATTTTATATGTTTTCCGATTGATAAAAATCATTTCCATTTTTTTTTTTTCTTATTGTATAAATTGTTTAAATTTTAAATGATGAAATTTAGGTTGGGTATAGACGTTGCATAGATTCGTTAGCGGTTGATAATGTTGTGGTTTTCACATTCGATTAGAATATATGTCAACGATATCACTGCAAGCATCTTACGATGAATGCTAATGGGATTTGTATATTCCCTATGCAAGTGACGTTTATCGATGACTTTGTATTTTGATCAGTTGTGTTTAATTTGGAATGTTTTTGACCGTGGAATCTGTGCAGCTGATCTGTACTCAACATTTTCAAACAAATTTTATAAAATGCATTTGTGCGAACGTATTTAAATGTTAAATTTAAGTCGGGCGTGAATGGCTATATAGTTTTGTAAAGTTATATTAAGGGAGGGTAATCTTAGGTTATTCATTTCGTAGTTGAATTGGTTCAATGGATTGGATATATTTGTGTAATTAGTAGATGTAGTATGAGGTCCGCTACGGGCAGGATTATAGATATACGCCACACACCCTCTGTTTGCCTATGGATGGGTTTGTAAGTCGGCAGAAGACCGCAGTCCATTCCTATGGAGTTTTTGTTTATTGTTCTACTTTCCAACAGATGTCACATTCCTGTTGGTGGAGAGTCAATGTCTTCTCTATTTCTACTTATTGTTCAGATGTACGTTCCTGACAGTATAGTATTTTGTGTTGTCGTATCATGCTACATTGAATACATGAATGTATCAGATGGATTGGCGCCAGTTGATTGCGAAATTTGTCACCTAAGGTTAAATCAGGGAAGAATATTTTCTTTTCAAATGCAGATCTATGTAGTCTATTCATACTTGACTAGCTAAATAAATAGTAAACTCATTATTTGCAATCTACTTAAATTTAGAATTAAAGATCAATATAAAAATATAAACGTTAAATTTATTCCTCAAAATTTAAATATTATTTTATATGTGCGTAAATAAATATTTTTATGTGTTAATTTCTGGCAGTGGCTTTTATTCTTTTATATTTAAGATATAAAATCATTTTTATCTCTGCGTCTCCGCTGAGCTAGTGACTTGGGCTAACGGTCAGAATATTTAAATAAAGTGGAATCTTAACAGCGCGTATCTGCCTACTTTATAAATTTTTCTAGGTTTAAATGCCTAGATGGCGCCTTGTAGAGCAGATATTGTTTTTGCGGTTAGATTCGATCTTCACTTTCATTTCGATCGTTATAATATATATACAATAATATATAAATAACCAACTGTGCTGAAGTCAAATACTCAAATATAATAACAAACTCTCAATACAATAAAAGTCATTAATACACATCTAAGAAGATATACATTTGTTTAAAATAATAATAATAAAATTCTATGGTTAATTGCTTAGATCACTATACACAACAGTCCCACTTAATTAACCAAACAGGCTCCCCCCTCCACCAATTTATTTACTATATTGAGAATTAATCCACAAAATATATCTCAAGTCCACACCACTATGATAGATTTTGTGATGGTAATTAAGCAATAGTTAGACAAAGATTTTTGCATATCACAATAGTGTATGCCTCTTCGAAAGTTGCAATGGTATTTTACAAGATAATATCTGTTGTCATTACTAACTCTTATTTTTAAAATAATATATATTGGCAATTCACATTTGCATATATAGTTTAGCTATCAAAGTTTAAAAAAGAACAATTATTTACATGGATATGTCATATCCAATTTGAATATACATTGTTCTCTAAAACACTCAAAAAATGTATGTAGCTTTTTTAATTAAGTCTTTTTCACTCCATAAAGATTGTACAAAATAGTAATTAAATCAGCCCACACTTTAATCAATTTCAATATTTAACAATAATAATCTTAACAAAACTACCTTAGCGTCTATCAATAAAGTTCTCAAAATTAGCATCTAACAATTTTTTAGTTTTTAAAAATGTATTTTCAAAATAATATCCATTTGTAAAATATCAGCATTTAAAATGTCACTCAAATCTATAAGACTGATTTCTGGAAAAATAGTAGTTACTATCACTAAAAACTGAGCATCTATTTAGAACTATCTTATAAACAAAATCAACAATCTTATCAACTGTTTCTTCTTCTGCTATCGTACTAAATAGGACACTTATTTCCATGTCCATTGCTATCCTGTTCATATATTCAGACTAGGTTCTGGCTTATCTTCATTAGTGAGAATGTTAGACCTAGATCTAGTGCATCTGAATATGAATTTGATAGGCATTACCATCTAGTATCTATGGAAAAAAAAATTGAGCTTACAATGGATGCCAGCACAGGAGATTATATTAAGCTTGTTCTTGAAAAGCATCATAAGTTAGAGATCATGTGATGTTTTATATCAGGATAAAAAACCTTTTTTTCTACCAAAAGCCATTTGAATATTTGTAATATCATTACAGGCCATACAAAATTATCAAGTTAAAAATTAGCCTGCTGTATTGATCAAAAACTTAATTAGGTTGTCTAATCAGTTGGGGAGGGGCAACCTTTTCAACTGACAGGTTAATTTCAGCTTTCCATTTTAAAACAAGTGCCAAAATTTTTTTGTGAATTAAAAATAAAGTAAATGTTCCACATTTAATGACAATGTTTCCAATTTGCCTTGTAACTATTTTTCACGACATATTTATATCCTTGAATTTCTTTTTTATGTTCTGGACAGATCAATTTTACAGCAGCTAGGATGTAGTCTTTTATAAATTCCCCTTCAGAAAATGGTTTCAAATTTTCTGACTTGCTAATACTTTTTATGAAACATGTCAGCCAGATGATGAAGCTCATTTTCAAATTTTCTATTTACATATCCCCCCCCCCCGACAACTTTTATGATTTGACAAATAGTGCATTTTAATGTTGTGTACTTTATTAATTGAAATATCTTTCAGACATATCAAGTACATCAATCTATAAAAACATGTGTTGGTCCATTGCAATTTTCTGTGTCAATTTTTTTTCTTATTCGGTGTAATCATTCCCACAAAAATAAATTAATTCAAAATAATAACAATAAAACAAAGTAAAATTCTAATTTTATTTTTGCTAGTATATCTCTATCTGTGAAAATCACTCTAAAAACAAACAAAATGCTCTCAGCAATATAGATTAAATCTATAATCAGATAGACCCTACAATATAGATAGATAACTTGTTGGAATAGTGCACTTTTGATAGAACGAACTAGAACTATTATATAGGTTGGAAAGAAAAAAAAGATGTAGTAGAGAAAATAAATATTCTATTTTATTTAATTTTTCATTCAATATTTGAACTACACATGTGTTTAAATACAAGTTTTATTCAGAGTCATTTTATATACATTTTAAAAACTGTTCAGTGGTGCATTGAGAGCTTTCAAGAATCAGAATTGTCCCTTGGATCTGAGGTTTCCCACGACTGTTTTATATCAATCACATTCTTCCACTACTATTCTTCAAAATGGGTCATGAGAAGAAAAATGACTGTCAAAATTTAGAAAATTCATTTTTAAAAAATTGCTTTAGTGGCACAAATTTCAACAAAATCTTACCTTCGTATTAAGTTTATTTTGATTTTGATCAAGTTGTTTTATGGGAAAGTCCTAAATTTTATTAATTAAAAAAATATTTAACTTAATGATCTTTCCATTTTTCATTTTTAAAAAATTGCTTTAGAGGCACAAATTTCCAAGACAACATTAATAAAGACTACCTTCATAAAAATAAAAAAGAAAGCCAAAACTAGTACACATACATCAATTTTCATTTCAAAAACTCCACCCCCCCTCTCAAAAAAAAAACCTCCCTCCCCACCAATATCTCTCCCCAAAAATATAACAAAATTCCTTTTTTCAAACACTGATACAGACCCTTTGTTTGAGTAAGTTAAATATATTTACAAAACAATAAAAAAAAAATAATAAATAAAATTTTTTTTCTTATAACTTTTTTTTGAATTTTTCCTGACAAGAAAAACATATTTATAATATTTTTTTTTTTCTAAAAAACTAGAGAATTTTTTTAAATTTTATTTTAATTCTTTAAAACTATATAGAGTTTTCCAAAATATTTATTATACTTTTATATGACTGAAAGCAAGCAAATTCCTTGGGGACATTTTGCTATAGTAGATAATAGGAATAGTTTATAATAATTATTGTATCTCTTTATAAATTCCCTCAAAAATAATATGTCAAATACTTTGGAATTTATAGTTGTGATGAGAGTGTGGGGAGGTCATGAGGTGGATGTTTAAGCACTGAAAGTAATAGGTTAAACTAAGATTCAAGAATCTTTAATCCACAAACTCTTCATTTGAATACTGGCTATAAAAGCATCATTAAGATCAGATGGTGCAATTTCATGGGTCCACTTTAAAAAAAAACCACACAATAAACAATGTTTTTTTTTCTGTATTATATCAGAATCTTTCTGATTATAAGAATATAATGTTTTAATTTCAATGCAGTGACAGCATTTGTA